>CM062819.1:69754481-70445982 GCA_031772625.1 Pinus tabuliformis | reverse complement strand
TTGTGTTGGAATTTCTTTGTTGTTATTCTGAATTTTTTTCAAAAGAAATGGAAGGAGATGCTATTTCAGCTAACCTTGTTGGGCATTGTGTATTAAGTGTTGAAATACATAAAAGAACGCCAAAAGTGAACTTTCTATTATGTGCACAAAGCGAATGCAAACTTTCACACTCACATTCTCTCTTGAATTTAATAAAATTTATGGTAGACTTTATAGTTTTTCCTAAAGAATATGAAATAACATTAGATATTTAGTTACATCAATGCTATAAATTCAGCTACAATGCATTTGAAATCACAAAGTACTTGCTTTCATCTTTATTGGATTTTGTTTCCACATGTTGTTTGTGTTAATTTTTGGGGTTACTGTAAAAGTGTTTACATCATGCTTGGGGGTGTTCATGTGATAGAGTGTGTGGTTTGTTGACTATTAAAAAATGTATTATGATGGAGATAAACATTGGAGATAGCTCACTCATGGATTGCTAGGGCCTTGTCTTGATGCTCATGTGGCACACTTCCTTGGAGCATGGGCCTTGGAGGGTATGATGACATTCTTCATCACGTGCACAGGGAGAGGTTGCTTGTTTGTTTGGAGGATGACTCTACTTGGAGGAGTGTTGGGCATCTTGGATGAGCATGTTTATGACATGGGGACACTTGGTTGCTTGCATGGAGGTTTATAGTTGATGCTTTGGTTGAGTGATCATGTAGGTGGGGTGGACTCAAAGGGACACATGGCTTAGGAGGGATTGTTGGAGCACTAGAGGCCTTTGGAGGAGCAAAGTTGGGCACATTTCATGGAGTGCTTAGCCTTGGATACTTGTTCTTGTTGGACATGCATGCCTTGAGCTTGATATGTGTCACCTATAGATGGAATCCTTCACACGTGGGTCTAGTGTGTAAAATATTGATAGGTTGCTTGTTGTGGACTAGGTCCACTTGCTATTTGTTGCCTCCATCATCTTTCATATAAATAAAAGGAGAGATTCCTTTGATTATGTTCATTTTTGTTTGTTATTGTGATCACATGCTTGTGTTAAAGATGTGAAGGATAGAGCAAACTATTCTCTTTGTACTTCTTTGTATTTGCTCTCTTTTTCTTGGATATTATGAATCTTTAGGGAATTCAAGTGAAGACTAGGGTTAGGGTTTTTTCCCTAGGAAGACAAAGAGGCTCGGGTGTTAGGAGAAACAATAGAGGAACAAAGGGAGCATATGATGTTGTAGTTCTTGTGAAGAAAGAAAACTATGGTTTTTAGGCCTTTGGAAACTTTGGTGCTACTTGGAGCGCTTGATGTCAAGAAGATAGTGGGAGACTATCTTGTACATTTGTGTGATACAAGTGAAGGTGCCAAGGAGGACTTGTTGGTGTGTCTGCTAGTTTGTTGAGGATCTTTGGTAGAGTGACCAACTTTGGTTAGGAGTGATTCCAAGGCAGGAGTTGGTGGTGAGGGTTTTCTTATTGTTTCCCTAGATAGGATTTGGTGTGTTTGACTTATACCTCTTTGTACTAAGGTGTGGCATGTAATTGCATTCGATCTTTAAGATATATATATTATATATATATATATATATATTTATATATATATATATTATATATATATATATATATATAATGTTCCATCAGTCCAAACTTTGTGTCATCACAAATTTGAATTTTAGCGTATGTCATCTTTCTGAATGAGTAGATTCTAGTGCTAGTTATTCATGCCAATTTAACGTAACATCGAGTGGAATTAGTTAAGTGATTTTTAACGCAAATAAAAAGGTAAAGGTGAAAATCTACTGTTGTAATAATTTGTGTTGGAAGTTGGAAAAGGTTTCCAATAGATGTCACTCACCTACACTCTTGTTCGACCCACAATTCTATTTGGTTCATAGGTTTGGGGACTTGGTTTAGTATACTCTGATTGGTCTTCAATAGACATAGTACATATCATCCTCCTTCGCCACATCATTTAGTGTAAGTAGACGATTCCTTAGCGCATCATTCTTGTAGAGTTTGGAATTCGCCCCTTCTAACTTGAGACAATGTTTGATGTCGTCTCTCTTCTATGTCATGTTCTAAAATTTGCTGATATAGTGAATGGGTTTGATTGATATCTGTACTTGGCCTATTGTTTATCATAGTCCATTGCAATAGCTAGTCCTTTGGCTCGATCTCAATGCTAGTACACCAAAGTCTTGGATTTCCTTGCTTTGGTTGGTATTATGATGGACTTGTTACCCACCAAAAGTGGGTGACCCCATGGGGGGAATGTTCTCCTACCATCTTTTCTAGTGGACAACCAATAGCCCTTGACAACAACTAGCAGTTGATGATGATGTGCCATTGATATCTCCGCCACCTTTATCAGTCCTATGTTTCCTCACTCATTTGGCAAGAGCGCATGTTGGAAGGCGAGCTTCCGATCAAAGGGTATTTCATTCATTTTGCAATCAGGTGCTTATGCTTGTTTGTATTTTGGGCATTTGGTATGGATTATGGGGTAACCTGGAAGTAAGAGGGGTTTTGATCGTCATCTTGTTCCCTCACCATAAATGGGGGGTTAATCTTTCATCCTAGTCTAGTGGGACCTCCCTCCCCTAATGGCCCAATGGGTATAGGAGGGGCACTACATGGGAAACCCTCATTGAGATATCGTAGTCCCATCTCTCTGCATTCCATACTTACCACTTTCCATCTCACGTTACGAGTCCCATGTTTCACCTCCCTTCTTCGGGTTCAATTGACTATTGTTTCTTTGGGATTTGGCGCCATACATCCTCATACTTGGGTAGGGCTCAAAACTTGGCCCTAGGAGGTTGATGCAACTAAAAGAAAAGGAAAAAGCATATGATGGCCACAAGTGAGAACAAAAGAAGATCAAAATGCAAAAGATGGCTGGGACATACACATTAGCACGCAAAAAAAAGGCTAGCTCTCTACCTCACTGATTATGGCCATCATTTGGTTCCTGAGCACATCTTTCTATTCATATTATGAGAAGGAAACCTTGCATGTCCCAACCCCTAGTGGGTAATGAGTTGCCTCACCCTAAGGGGGTAATCATTGCTATACATCATGCTATTGGTTTTTCCAGTACAATAGATTCAAGAACTTATTTATGAAACTTGATAATTACTTCCGATGATGTAGATGACTATTAGCTCTTTCAATGTGTCATTAAGTAATTACACATTCAAAAATTCAACCATAGAGACAATAGAGCAATAAAGGTCTCAATGCGCAAAGAGACAAGAAGATTTTACCCTGGGAAAACCCATAATGGGGGAAAAACCTAGCCAACCTTTTCCTTGGAGAATCAATGCAACTAGAGATACATCAAAGTCAACTAACCAACAAGATGACCAACCACCAAGGACCAAGTTAACCCTTCACAATTTTGTCCACAAAGATCTCTGCAACAAGGTCTCCACAAGGGCCAAAAATGTGTTGCAACTCTGCCTTAGAGTGCACACTCAACCATAGAGATATACCACAGAAAACAAGGTCACAAGAGGGCCGAAACTCGTCCTCTATCTTGGCCTCAAATTCGGATGATGGCACAAACTTTCGTACCTCAGACCTTTGCACCCTTCCATAGGAATTTCGCACTATGTCAGAGAGAGAGATACCTCAGAGATTCGTACAGAACTCAGCCACTTTGATTGCAAGAGGGAGCGAGTATTTTCCTTCTAATGTTCGTCCTTCACTTCCTTGTCTTCTTCGCACAAAACAAAGATATATTTGATGATCCAAAATTTGCCTTTGGAGGAGAGCGAATAGGCTTAATTTCTAGTCTTTTAGTGTGTGTCTCATGGGCAGATCGACTGTGTCTCATGGGCAAATCGACTAGTCACTTGGAGGGAGATTTGGTCACTTGTGGTGGCAAATACAAAAATTCAAATTTTCAATTTTCCGCTTTTCATAATTTTTCTTTCAAATATAAAATCAAATAAATAAATTCTTTTTCTTGCAAGCCTGAAGAACATTCTTCATATAGATTTTTCTTTTACAAATATATTGTTTGTTACAACATTACAAGTACAGATGATACATATTGGAGACCAGTCATAGCTACAAAATTCAATACACACAAAGCAAGCTCTAACCTTTGAGCTACGAGCAATAATACAAAAGAAAAATCAAGAATAAGTAAAAGGCGCACAGGAGGATTGGAAAAACGAAGGCCGAGTTGGTAACCCATGCATCCACAGTTACTCCCTCTCCACATCTATACACTCAGGATGAGGAGCCCATCATAGCTGGTCCCTTTGACCATGGCACTTGGCCATGAAGTCTTCTCTTCTCTGTTCCATTGTTATTGATATGACACCTATCAATTGAAGGGTGGACCAAGGACATGTCATTTCCCCTTAGGGTTTGGAAACACCTGATAGGGTGGTCTATTAGCCACTCCTACCTATGGAGGTAACACTATAACCAATTTAAAGCCTTAATTTTGGAAGGGAAGCCTTGTTTGAAGTGTCATATTGCTCATTACTTGCAAGCTTGGTTCACTTAGATGCAAAAATGATTAAATGTACTTTATGATGTATATACTAACACTGGATATTGTGTGTATTTGTCAGGTGGTTCCACATCAATGGCTTGGGAAAACTTAATTGGGGCTCAAGTCCTTTAGAGAAGCATATTGACACCCATAGGTGAAGTGTTGAAAACCATGGGTTTCTGAGTTGTAGTGAAGTATCACACATCGCCATGGGCACCTCCAATGCCCACAATGTTCCAACACTTTGCCCTACATTGACAACTTTTATGAGATGATGCACTTGGACCAGGCATGCCCCCAACCAACTTAACACTTCATGAGGGATTGGCAGCTAAATCCAGGGTCCTAGAGTAGGATGGTCTCACACCTTGAGACATGGGGGCGCTAGCAGGACCTTGAGAGCCCTAGGCATTGGCGTAGAGATAGACATTTTGACCCCCTGGGGACCTAGGAGACCACTTTTGTGCCCCAAAGTGAAAATTGGGGTCCACAGAGGGAGATTCGTAAAGACCTAGGGGCCAACCCATAGGAGACAATTTTAGAGGGCCTCTACTCACATCATGGCACCCCAAGCCCTCAATGTTTACCCTAAGCAAGCCTACACATAGATGACATCAACATTATCACTCCTATAGCTCACACTATGTTGGCTTGTGACCTAGATTGTTTCTTGCACACTATTTCATTATTTTAGGGACTAATAGGCTAAAATAGGAACTTGACCTCCTCATATGAATAGAGGAAGGGTCATTTGAACTTATCATCATCACACACTCGAGAATTTCAGCCTACTTGAGTAATTCGACCCAATTCGACCCTCCTTTCTTTGGAGAATTCGGATCTATTGATGCATTTTGACATTTGGAGCTAAAATGTTTGTCTTTGGAGCTATTCTTTGGATCAATGGATGGAATCTTTGGCATGTTACCTTGTGAGTGTACTTGTTGAATATTTACTTTTCTACATGTCTAATGTATGGAATAATGTTGATTCTAGGTTATGTTAATTGTGCCCTAATTTGTTGAAGATATTTTGGATGCTATCTAGATGATCTATTTCATGCACTACTCATACATAACATGTGAATTGAATGTCCTGGAGGTGAACTTTGATTAAGCCCTACCATGAAAAGTCCATTTCCATTGCATTGGTAATTGCTTGAAGTCTTGTTGCTAGGGCATCAATATTCAGTCTGCTTAGAAAACCTTTGGCTGATCTAACACATCATAGACTCTATAATCCCAAGGAATAAGGCACTAACCTACTTTGTTGGTGATCAATCTCTCTTTTCATCCATAAATTCTTCTCCCAATTTCAGCCTCTTCAAGAACAAGCTCATAATTTAGGGCTAGGTGTGAATCCCTAGGCAAGGTACATTTTGGGGATTGGAGAGCCTAAACATCAAGGGGAGGGTATTTGCCACAAAATCTCTTCTTTTCGTGAGCATCCACTTCAATCTTATCCATAAATCCCTTTGCCCAAGTTTGTAGCCCTAAGGTTAAACCCTACTTTGTGTTGCTTCAACTTAGAGGCTTGTTTGAGGGTTTCATGCATGCTTGTTTCATTGAAAATCAATATTGGAAACCTTTTCCTTGCATCTTGACTCCGAACCTCCCCAACACTCAACCAATCAATCAAGCCCTAGGTCTTGTGCTCTTAGCCCTAGGACTCTATAAAGAAAGCGAATTGCCTTCAATTGGAGCCCTAAGCCTAAGTTGGGCCTTTCTTGTAGAAGGTCTCATTGAGTCACCTAGTACCCTAACCCTAGAATATCTATTCAGTGACCTTTGTTGGAATTTGGTTGTCATTGATGTCAACCCAAGTAGTAGCTAGAAGAACCCCGCTTTTGATCAGGAAAATGATTAGGAAAATCAGTTCTTTTGCTCTCAAGACCATCTTCATTTGATTCTCCTTGTCATGTTGATTCCAACGCTAGGTGGCACATCACATAACTCCTCACAGTTGAGGAGATATGTCTTGTCAAAGTTGGAGCCCCATTATGTGGTCAAGGAGCCCCAAATTGAATGTTAAAAGGCAGCTTGATGATTGGCTAAATATTGGCCTTATATTCAAGAAAATTTGATTAAATTGTGTGGGTCTTATCAACCCTCAAAATGAGGAATTCCCTGCCCAAATCAGTTTCCAAAGTGGATCAAGTCGACCCCTTAAAAGAGTTTTATTTATGAAAATAATCCCTTTTTGAAGGATCAGGTTGGCCCTATTTAAAAAAATTAATTTAGTGGTTTATTTTGCTGGTCAGCTCAGGGTTTAGGGGCATGTTGACCCCCCTCTAGAAGCCTCTTCGTCCAGTATAATAAAGGGCTCGACTGCCCTCCAAAACCATCATTCTCATGCTTATCTTTTGCTTATTTTCTCTGAAATTCGGAGGCCTGTGTAGTCATGAATATCTGAGATAGGTCGAGTTTTGAAAGGCACTTTGTGCATTAATGTTTATTCTTTTATTGGGGTTTTTCATTGGGTTTGTGAAGTAATCTGAAGCAGGGTTTCGGGGCATAATCTCGAGCTTGTTCTTGGGCTCTCTGAGGCTACTTTCGGCCCTCCTGAGGCTCCCTTTCAGAGATTTGTTTTGCATCTGTTATGAGGCCTAATTTGGCTTCCCTCAAGTCAGATCTCCGTGGCTAACTATGGCACCAATTCCCATAATTTCCTGAGGCTAAATCTGATCTTTTCTGAGGCTGATCTCGCACTAATTTAGGCTTATTTGGATTGTCTTAAGGCCTGTTATAAGGGCTATTCCTCCCACCCCTCTTGGCAGACTTCTGTAGCATTTGAGTTGAGGCTATTTCGGCCCCTATTGAGTTTGTTTGGTGGCATCTTTGTGGCATAATTTCAGACACTTTTGTGGCTATTTGGCTCTCTGTGGGAGGACATATTTGAGGTTATCTCCAAACTGTTTTAGGCCCCTTCAAGGCTAGACCGAGACTTATTTATGAGCTTTGTTCTCTGAGGTTAATTCGAATTATCCAACCCTATATTCACTGGTTGCAAAGTCTGATGAAAGGTTGCTTAAAGGACACACTTAAGCTGTTTCAAGAGCTGATTTGAGAGCATACCTGTAGCATCATTTCCGTTCTGTGGGAGGCTGATCAAGGTCATGGCTAGGTCATTTTCGTTCTGTGGGAGGCAACTTTATCTGCAACTCAAGGGCAACCAAGTAGGTCTGGTCAAAGTTTGTTCTAAAGAAGTCCAAGGAAAATTGGATGCATAACATTGACAAAAGGGCTAATAAGGGGCATCTTCAGGTTTGAACACTTGGTAGAATCTGAAGCAATCAGTGGCACACTTATCATTAGCAAACTTACTTGAGGTATGACACAAGCTTTGTAAATTGTTCAGGTTATGATTAAGTTGTTGAGGCAAGAACTGGATAGGAGAGCTAAAGTAGTATACAAGAAACATTTTTGAAGTTTGATAGTTAGATAAAGTTTGGCACACCATTGTATATCTGGGGCATACATCAGCAGAAAGGGTTTATTTGAAAATCATTGTAAGTGGGTCATTGTCCCTGGTACAGGAGCCCACATTTTTCTTTTGTCTTTTAGGGTGGTTGGGTGGTTCAAGGCGGAGAGTGGAGTCTCTATCAGGTTGGAGCCTGAAAATACTTCAAGGTGGTAGTGTGGTGCTAGGGCAAATTGGATCTTGCAGGGTGTTGGAGCATCCTTTCAATTGGAGCTGATAAAACTAGGGTGTTAGAGCGTCCTTTCAGTTGGAGTTGGTAAAACCAGGACGTTCGAGCATCCTTTCAGGAGTTGGATCTTCTTGATAAATATAATCTTTTCTAATAAAGTAGTAGGAAATTGGAGCTGATAAATATTGTACTCATAAATTATATTAGAAAGTGTTTGGTGGTTTTTCTCCTGGAAGGATTTCCACCTAAAAATTTCTTGTGCACTGTTCTTGTGATGTGATGTTGATTTATGTTTTGATCTGATGCTAATGACATTTAGTGTTATGAATGTTTAAAAATTTAACTAATTGAAGTGAAATACTAATTCACCCGCCGCTTAGTATTTCCAACAACCTTCTCACATACCAAGACTCCTCCCATCAGTGAAAATCCATAAAGAGTAGGGGGGTTGGCTGTAGTGATAGTGGGCCACTACCCCATTGTTGTCTCTTGGTCTAGTAATAGCCTTGTAGGGTACCCCTCTCCAGGGCCTATGAGATTTTGCGGCAAGAGGACCAACTTCCTCCATTCAAATATTCCTTGTGTGCACTCGACGACCTCTTACCAACCAAACAAGAGATGAATAAAATCATTCGAGAGGATATCTACATGTCACTTTGGATTAATCCTTAGGGTGGCTTACATCTGAAGATGGATTTCGATGTGGAGCACTTCACAGTGACGAGGGATAGACTCATTGTTCGGCCATGTTACCGCAAAATCTAGTAGGCCTAGTGCAAAGCCTCGCTAGGCAACCTAGGTCTTATGGCAACAAAGAGATTAGTCACCACTGTCAACTTAGCGATCTCTCTCCCACTGTTTTGTGGTTGGATGCTATCCCCATAAGAGACGCTACCCTGGCAAGACTTAGAGGTTAGATGACTAGGGTTCCAGGCCAAATGGGTCTCTAAGGAGGGTTCAAGGGTGATAAAGGTCTAATGGTTATGGAAGAACGTACTGGTAAATCCTTGGAGGCCAAGCTAAGATTTACAAATATTCTAGTACATGCTCCAACCTCGCTAAACTAAGAGAAAGGCTTTTACAAGTTTAAGATTTTTAGAATGGGCAGATTTACAACATGCAAAACCATATAAGAGCAAAGAAATAACTTTCTAAAGGTTAAGATCAACAAAGGACTATAGGCTATTAAAGAGGTAAGCAAGGGATAGGTTAATTTTAGGTTTTTAATGGTTAAAGATGCATGTAATAACGATAAATATATAGGGGTAAAACATGCAATTAATGCTAGATTTTGCCTTTTTATTAATTGTAATGTCTACCAATAGGATAATAACACAAATGTAAAATTGCTATAAAATTCACATTTAGACCAAACCCTAACCCTAGTTACCAAGAAATAAAGAAAAGAGAGAATTTTAAAAAGTGCTCAGACAACTTGGGTGGAAGCAAAAGGGAAAAAGGGAAACAAGGGAACAACCCCCTCGCTTGCTTGCAATGGTTGAGGGGGTTGTATAAGAAAAATTGAGGAGCATCTCTGTTGTACTAGAGAGCTTAATCCGAGAGTATGTGGGTTGCCCCACAGTGGCTCCATCTGACCCTCTTCAAATGGTTACATCTTTCCTCCTTGACACGATGGACCTAAAGGAGATCACTCTTGGTCGTGCATGAGTGGGACTCAACTCCGAACGCTACATTCGTTTTTGGACCTTCGAGGATCATATTAGAGCTCTTTGGGCTAAGAGAAGAATTACCTCACTCTCACCCTCATAGAGAATATTTCTTGATCTTAACCTCACCAAATCCCAATAGGCGGAAATCAAGTTATCTAGAGATCGGGTTGCAGCTGCATGGAAAGAAAGGAAGTGGGTGGTTATCCGTGATCTCAAAACCATCATTCAAGATTCAACTCCTCGGGGATATTCCCTACTGCGGGCCAAATGATAGTCCTCTTGAGATGGAGGACATGATAGGGGGCGCAGGTCCACCAGTTGGAATTGTGATGGTGTACTTCGGTCTTCCATAGACACACTTCATGACGTGATTGGATCTCGTGACCTCCTTTTCCTTCCAGAGACACATGCGAGTCTTATGCGGAGCCCACCCCCAATTCATGGATACCATTGGGCATGGTATTTTCAGTAGGAGACAATATCCGACAATGCTAGAGGATTTTAGGGGATGTGGCGTGTCTTATATGAGACTCCCTCTAGAGCTAGGTCACTTTGGTTTCTTCAGATTAGCATGCCAAGTTTTTGTGAGTTCGAATCCATCGAAGTAGCACCCTACTCCAAGATAGATACATTGCAGTTTGCTACTTTGTGCCTGCCACATTGCACTTTGCACTAAATGGGGAGTATGAGGGAGACCCTTTCCTTGACCTCTATGCAGGCATCTTACAGTAGACTCCCTTGGAGACATCATCCTTCTAGTAGATTTTAACGCACGCACTAGAGACTTGCAGGTAACCATCCACGACATAGCAAATGATGCACTTTGCCTCTAGGATTTAGAGCCAACATCTGTGGGCCTTCATAGGAGCTTGCTGGACAAACATGACCCCTCATAGGTTATGAGGGATACCTCTTACAACTAAGGGAATCTCATGGGCTATTGATCCTAAACGAACTCCCTTGTTTCCCTAATTCAGGTGATTTTACTTGCTGTTCTCATAGCAGTGGAGCTAGTGTAGTTGACTATGTCTTGGCCAACCAAGACCTCCTCCCCTAGATCCAACACTTCTTTGTTTCCCACCTCACTTTGGCTGACCACACTCTCCTTTCCTTCTCCCTCTCTACATTCCCTTCTCCTCTCCCTGTTCCCCCTCCCACCCCTTTATCGACCTGTACCGCCTTCCTTTTTTATAGAGATTATACAGACGCATACAATACTAGACTCAAGATGTTTCATCCTCTCATCTTTGACTTTAGAGCCTTAGACACAACCACAACTAAATACGACACACTTTCCACAACCCTCAAGGAATCATCCCTTGACTCCTACCCCCATTCCACTCAGAAGTCTTGCCCTAAACCACCCCCGATACCTATCCCATGAATCGTTGGTTTGATGACGAGTGCAAATCTTTCCACAAGTGTCTACGCCTCACGCTTATGCATGACCCATCTTCCTCCTCGAGCCTCTGCAAAGCTTATCATAGACTACTTTTCTGCAAAATGACAAACATTCCTCTCCCAATGAAGATGGGAACTTTATGATGCACTCTGCTACTCCCTGGAAGCTTTTTGGTGGGCCCTCTTTCTTAGACATACCAACCATCTCTCTCGGCCTTGACCCCCATACCATGTTCTCCCACACCACCTTGCTTTACAACATCCTCAGACAACCCCCCACTCATATCACCTCCCCTCGCACCTTATGCCACCTCTTCTCGGAAGTGGTGATTAGGAGAGCAGCCAGAGATTTGAGTCAACAGAGCAACTAACGAGGATGGGTTTGAGGTCGAATTCCTCAAGCATGACATCCGTTTGCTTGTGTCATATATTGCAAATCTTTTTAGGCATGTGGTTTGTTCAGGTTTCCCCCACTTTTGGACAAGACACATCATCCATTCGATCCACAAATCTGGGAGCAGTGCTAATACAAATAACTACAAAACTATCATGGTATGAAACACATTCTCCAAGCTTTATACCACAATTCTACACCAATGGCATGTTGAGGAACTAGAGAATCGACATCTTAGAGCTAGAGGACAAGCAGGCTTCCGCCCAGACTACCAGATGATTGATCACATGTTCACCCTTAGAGCCATCACTGAAGAGGCCTGCCACCGCTTTTCGTGGGTTTACAATTGCTTTGTTGATTTTTGGAAAGCTTTTGACATGGTTTCGAGGAAGGCAATATTCCAAAGACTCTACGAAATTGGCATATCAAAGATGCTCTTAATTGTTATCATGAGACTCTATGAGTCAGTTTTGGGGCATCTTAAGATGGCCCATGTTCTTTCAGACTTCATTCAAAGTATGATTGGGGTGAAGCAAGGGTGTCCCCTCTCTCTGACTCTCTTCGTGATTTATATTGATGAGCTCAAGTCTTTCCTCTATGAGCACATATAGGTTGCTGACGATTGCCTACTGCACTGTTTTTATCTCCTTGCTCCTCTTTGCTGATGACTTGGTCTTGTTGGCCTCTACTCTTGAGGGATTACAAAGACAGACTGATGTGTTGGCTAGTTTCTGTGACCTTCGCTAGCTAAAGGTCAACTTGGTTAAAACAATGGTTTTGATATTCAATGCCTTGAAGAACTCTATTGTAGACCTACAATACTACTATCGCAGGGCAAAGATTGGGATCACCACATCTTACAACTACTTTGGGGTATAGTTCATAGGGCCCAGCTTTGGTATGCGATAGGCACTCCAAACTTGGCATAGTAAAGGCGATGGCTCCCTAATCCTCATCAAGCAACGGTGCTTTTAGGTACAGTTCAAGGACATCTCGTCCAAGCTCCACCTCATGGAGGCGATTATTAGACCCACGGTCCTCTATGGTTCCGAGATTTGGGGACCTAGTTTACTACAGTCAGCTTGGGCCACGATGGAGAGCCTAGACTCTGCTTCTTCGGCGTATCATCAACTGCAAATGCACAATTCTGCAACCCATTATTCGGGAAGAGTTCAGTGTCCACAAATTTTTCCTTGAGGTCCTTTTCTGCTTGGTCTCTTTCCTCCATAGAGTCAGAGCTTACAGAGACTTTGCTATTGGGAGAGAGATAAACCCCTATCTTGCACTTTGCTCTTCGGAGGGCATTGGTTTGGATACTCCTTCATGTTGTGCTTGCGGATGGTTCGCAGAGGCATTTTGGCTCCTTCAGTGGATGACTATCTTCCTTGAGCACCTTCCTCCATTTAGTTTCTCCCTTGACTGACCAACACATCTCTTACTGACTCGATAGAAACTGAATCGGGCCATTAAAGAGGATATCCTTAGAATATACATTCATGTCACTTGGACATCCACCTTGGTGATCCTTGGCCCAAAGAATGTCCTTCTTAGAGCAATTTTTGAAGCTGCAGGATGGCCTCATCGTCCGCGCCCTAATACTTATAGGCATTGGATGCACTCACACAGAATCCCATTGGGGCAACTTTGAGTTGGGTCCCATCAACTTCGGGTAGAGATGGATCACCATATGCCACGATTTGATAGGGTTTGCCGGTTGTGCCACATACAGGAACCAGAGGCAGAGATGCACCTCATTTTTGGTGTCCCGTATACTATGAAATCAAAGGATGATATCATTGCCTATATAGAGAGTCCGAAGGATTCCTCTCTACTTACCTTTGGTATCATAACCAAAGATGCCTAGCCCCCTTCATCAGGTTGATTTTTAGACACGGATATTAGATCCTACATACCCCGCCTCATTCGTGGACGATTTAGACAATCACATCCACACTTCCAGGTCGATCCTATTGGTTGGAGCTATAAGCGATGAGTTGAATTGTAGTGTATTTCAGATAGTAGAGCAGTGAGACCTCGCATCTCCCCTCAGCCACCCCCTTTGGGAGGCCAAATGGTACCCTCGAGATTTTTACGGAGGTGCCGAACAACAAATTAGTTCACTCACATCCAGAGTGTCAAAGGATTTAGTTCCTGATGGTTCTTGAACAACCCCCCTAACAGGGTCCTTTCCAACCTCAGCGGAGTAGCCATAGTCTTATCCAAAGCTTCTTTCCTTTGGCCTTGGATGTTAGGACTATCACTTGCTCCTACATCCCCCCCCTAGGATCATGCAACCAGACTTCTTGTTGGATCTAGGGGACTCCGATAACAAGCTAGTGCCATTGTCGCCCCCTTTGCCGTCGATTATTAGACTTGAGCATTTTTGACATCATTGACCTCCAACCTTGGACTTATTCACTTAGCCTTCTACATGATCAATGATATACATATTGAGGAGGCTATCTTATTATTGTATCCTTTTTTTACTTCACTTTACCCTAGATTTAGCTTTAGCATTTTTTAGGAGTTGTGTTTGCACTCTTACATCGTACTTGTATTGGTTGTATCCTTCAGTGTCATTGATTTGTTTATGGTCATTTGCTGGACATTAATAAAATTATCTTATATTATCTTACAATTAGACTAGTGCCTCTATTCAATTGGGCAATGGAGTCAATTAGGGCAAGGTTAATGATGGAAGGACTTGGATGGAGAGGGTGGAAACATAATTTTCTTCTTTGAGTAACCCTAGCGACTTCTTTCATAGGAGATTTAAAGTCAAAGGATATGTGAAAACAAGTTCATTGGATGGATTCTTCAATGACAAATTTTGCATAATCACATAGAAACTGGTGTTGATGAAAGATATTGCACTTTTTAATATGGCACAAGATAAACCCTAATTTCAGAAAATATGTGCAAAATGGAAGAAGATAGCATTAAACTTACGCAATTCAAGCAATAATCACTTCATCAATCCATAAGATAGTCTCTCCATGCAAAAATACCCCCCCCCCCCAAGGCAATTCACCCCATCATTTAGCCATTGCGTTCGACTGAATAAGAGAAAATAACTAGTGCGCACTCACTCAAGAGAAGAGAAATGAATGTGTTTGATGATGATCCAAATGAAAATGAGTTCCCTCTCTTTATATGAGGGCAACCAAGTCATTTTTCATTAATTGACGATGAGAAAGCCATAAAAATTGCTTGTAGCCATCAATTGGGCTCATATGTCACAAGCCAAGCCAAATATAGCTTTACAAATGATAAATCATAATAAATATGTCATAAATCCTCCACATGTATGGGAGGAAAGGCCCTCCAACTTGATGTCATCCTCCAAAATGGGTATGTCCATCAAGCAAGTGACAAAGTGGGTCCGAGAGTGCTCCTCACTCCAGGGAACATCATCAAAGTGCATGGGTACATCTCCAAGTAACATCTCTTCCACCAAGACGTTGTCATCAAGAAGGATTTTGTATCCTTCCCAAGGCATGCATGGGTGACATCATAGTGTTAGGTTCAAGTGTTGGCATCAAAATAAGGCGTGCTAGCCCTGCCAAACCATTTCGAGTTGTCTCCATACTCATCTAGGCCATGGAACAAGGCAATGTCCATTAGGCAAGTTTAAGGCCAACCTTGGGGTGTCTTGGATACATTTGGGCACATTTTCAATCAAGGCAATGACTTGGCATCTTGGTTATGTGTTTCAACCTCTAGAGATGTAGCAAAGGGCATAAAACCATGTGGCGGTTCCTTAAAGCCCAACACTCATCTCTGGAGGGGTAACATTGTGGCTGTAACGCAATATGTGCTCTCAAAACTGGGTTAGATGTACTCTTCACTGTGCTGAAAGACATCAATCCATGTCTTAAGGAATCTTTGCTATATATTTGATGAACCACTTGAAACATTACCTCAAGATCAAGTGAGATCAACATCATTAGGGACAAAATCCTTTAAAGCTTCATAGTTATTACCCACGAAAATTGGGTAACCCACAAGAGAAACTTTTTCTCTTCATTTGATAGCCAACTAGCCAACAACCCCATGATGGTCAACACATGATACTATGCTAAAGTTCTCCACCTATTGCTCTGGTCAGGGGTTTCTCCCATCTGGCATTTCTTCTTAAAGGAAGGTGGTTAATCTCTCGATTGGTACTCTAACCATTCTTCTAATCACGTGCTTTCATTTAATGTTATGGGCATATTGATATGGATCACAGGAAAAACTCAATGATTGACCGATCTCGATTGTATCGTTGTTCCCACACTTCACTTGGGAGATTAGTCTTTGACTCTAGTCTAGTGGGACCTCCTTTGAGGCCTTAAGGTTGAGGAAGGGCACTATTGGGGAGGCATTGATTGATATATCGTGTCCAAGATTACCACTTTCCATCCTCAATTATTCATTGCCATTCTTCAGGTTCGTAGTCATTGGTCATTGGGACTGACACCTTATATCTGCATCCTTGAGTCAGAGCTTAGAAACTTGGTCCTAAAGGTTGATGCAACTGAAAAAAGTTAAAACCATATAAAGCCACAATGAAAAAAATGTAAAATGCAAAAGATGTCTGGTTCAATATTTAGCACATGGGAAAAAGCCTAGCATGAGCTCTAACTCCTTCATTAGCCATCACCCAATTCCTCAAGCATTTAATGCTTCATCTTAAAGAAAGGCCTTTGAGTGTCCCAACCCTGATGAACAAGAAAACTGATTGGAGCATAGGTTGAGATATTTGAAGTAAAGCTACCTATGGATCATCATAGGGATGCTGGTTGGCTGGCTGACAAGTGGGGAGAAAAAAATTCTCTTAGGGGTTACCCACTTTTGGTGGGTAACGGGCCCCATTACATGCTTTGCCATTGGATGCATGCCCTTCAGATCCCCTTGGGACAATTTTAGAGTTGGCTCTCATAGACTGTTGATTGAGACTGAGCACTAAATTGACCATTCTGGCAGGATTTGCCAGCTGTGCCATCTTCGAGAGATTGAGATTGAGGAGCATTTCATTTTTCGTTGCCCCATTTATTATTGAGATTCATGGGGGATTTCATTGCTTGTTTAGGGGGATCTAGATCCTCTCAAGTTTCTTATGATACCTTGATTCCAAATGTCTAGCAATCTACATGCATAAAGCCTTCAAATTTTGTGCCCACATTCTCTAGGCTCCTCCTCCTAGACTAGATTGTGTTCGGTGTATTATGTCCTCCTTTTTGATGCTCCCATTAGCTAGGGGCACCAAGAGATAGACTAACATCAACATTACCTAGGACTTCAGATCGATGCAGACTTGAAGGGCCATTCTCCTTCCTAGAAACCTTAGAGACATTGCCAGACTAGATCTCTTACCAGCAGCCGACCGAGGTCACTTAGACACTAGTGGTGAGTTACTTCTTCCTAGCATTAGTGCAACAAAGGGTCTAGATTTTCCCACATCTCTCCCTTGGGGCACCATTCCATTTTGAGTTTTCATCATTCATCCTTGAGTGTTAGGAGAGGGAGATCCAGTGGATCATGACCTAGTCCTTGACTCCTTTTTGTGGCTTCCCGCACTTGGATCCAAGGGTTTTCATAAAGACATCATGTTTCTACTTTATTTCTTGTTCTTTGTATAGGAGACTTTTTGGTACTCCTGCTTATATAAAGTTATAAACATCATTGTACTCAACAATCACATTGACCTACTTTTGTGGTCATTTGTTGGACATTAATATAATTATCTATAGGACTTTATCACATAAGTGTTTGATTGGTAACACTAGTGACTTATTGTTGATTTTGAGGAAAGTCCCTAGTTTATTTCCAATCCTCTTGGGTTTCCAATACTCTAGAGCAATGTTGCATGAAGCAGGGACGTTTTTTGGAAGCGAAGCCTCAGAAGCATCATTTTCCAAAAATCTAGGAAGCGAAGCGTCTCCAAAGCGTCTACTATATATATATATTATTTTTTATTTTGCATTTATATTAGAAAAAACATCCAAAATATTAAATTAGTTGTAGAAGATATAAAAACATGCATATCTGTACATAAATCAAGATAGATATGGCATCCGTTGTACATCAATGATTAATTATTTGAGCATCAACCATCTAGATTCTAGCAATTACAAAGATAGATCAAATTTTTAAGCATATCATAAAACATAAAACATTTAGAAGATAAATTCATAAACATTCAAATAACTTATCTAGCAAGTGAGCAACTGTGAACATGAGTCATGTCCAAAATCCAAATAATAATGTTTACAAAATAGATTGCCTAGCCACCACCAAGTACACACTGAACTAGGAAGAGTAAGAAAAATTCAAATTCACAACAAGTCTAATCTATGACAAGAGTAAACTGTGAATATATCTACTAATCTCTCATCCTTCCACCACGGACACTACATGAGCCTCTGTTGGTTTTTGGTAGCATCGGATGTGCTCTGAGCCTCAAAATTTGTAGGGAGGCTTGGACACATGTATTCCATAATACCTAGAAATCGTTTTGGGAAATTCCACCCAAAGATAGTTTTATTAAAATAATTAATTATTTTTAATGGGTGCCTAGGTCTAAACTTAGAAAATTAAAATAATTAAAGGGTATTAATCTAACTATGGGTGAAACTTCTAGAAGAAGACGAGGATCAAGCAAAAATGATCTGAGCCATTGATTAGGATCTAATCTGGGGTGTTGGTTCTCAACAAAAGGATTGTAAGAGGATGCTTGAGGGGCATTTGGAAAATACATTGAATGGAGATCAAAAGATTGAATTTTTGAAGCACAACAGTTGCCGGGAGAGAAATTCGAAGTGATCTTTTGCAAGGGTAGGGATAGTATCCGGTGAGAAGTTTTCTTGGGTCGGAGAGTACAAGGTAGAGAGGGCAGAACGACGTCCAGAGAGGTTGACATTGGGCCACGCAGAAGGGTTGTGAGACCGGGAGGTTGAGAGTTGAATTTTCCAGCCAGCAGAGGGTTAGAAGGAAGAGAAACGCAGTCCCCAACAAAGGTGACGCAGAGACTGCGTGGGGTTGATGTAGAGGCTCACTTCCAGCAGATCAGAGCCGGATCTTCCAGTGACAGGGTGAGATCATCTCACTATTTCGTTTTGTCCAGTTTCTCTCTATATCGGATAGCCAGTTGGGCATCCAACGAATTGTACTCAGAATTACTACTGCATAATAATAAAACCCTCAGCTGCTGCACCGATTTTCCCACATTGGGTTTTTTTGGGGACATTTGTCCAAAAATAACTGTGTAGATGTGTGTGATGTTTATTTCTCTCCTGTGCTGTATTTAGTTTCCGCAGTTTTATTTGGTGTAGGCTGCAGTGTATGTATTTCAGTATTTGCCGTAGAAAACTGCAAGTAACTTGTTCAATTAATTTAACAAGTAGGCGAAATATAATCAGTTTGCTGCAGCAACTGATTTTTCACATGATATCATAACACAGATTGCGAGCAGAAGAGCTCAGAAGCAAAAAGGAAGAGGAGTTCGAAATTACTGCAGAGGCAGCAATTCGAAACCCCAGAGGCAGCGCAATTTGTGGGCCAAGGAGGTCGAAGTTTTGAGGAGAATTTGATTTTTCTGAGTGAGTCGACAGAGAAATTCGATCTCCAGATCGAAGCTTTCCAGAGGCAGAAGTGAACAACGTATTTCCTTGCAGAGCAGATCTTCAACTGGGACGCAATTATTTTGCAGCAGTTGCTGGCAGCCTGGCAGAATAGCGTCAGTCGGAGAGAGAGAGACACTCGAGGGAATTTCTTCCTTAGAGAATTCCTAGCCAAGGAATTCGAATTCTCAATTGTTGAGTAGCAGGAAGGGGCATTGGATCTATTGATTCCAGCAGGAAGGGCGTAGGCTAGCCCAACAACAATGCAGAGGAGAGGGGAGGTCATTCGACTTTTTCGATTGGCAGAGATGGCAACTAGTGGATTGCGAGATCAGGATCGGTTGGATGGTGCATCCAACTATGTGATTTGGAAGGTGAGGATGTCATGCCTTCTGGATGAACATTTTCTCAAGATCTACGTTGACAGTGTGGTAGCTGAGCCTGCGGATCTAGATCCGCTCAAAAATTTCAAGGGAGAGATGGCGAAGGCCAAGCGGATGATCCTCGACAGAGAAAAGGATCATGTAGTATGTCACATCTCAGGCAAAGGGACTGCCAAGGAGATGTGGGATGCCTTGTCCACGCTATATCAGGGATCTTCCGAGCAACGAAAGATGTACTTGGAGCAGAAGATGAGATCCACGCAGATGCAGAAGGGGGAATGCATTGATCTGTTCCTTGCAAAGCTTCAGGAAACCTGAGACGAGTTGGCAACTGTGGGGTCAACACCTCAACCTATCGAGATGGTGAGGCTGGCTCTAAATTCAGTCTCAGAAGAATGACAAGTGTTTGTCCAGAGCATCCTGGGCAGAGAGAGATTGCCAGATTGGGAAGGGATGTGGGCCGCTCTTCAGCAAGAAGAGATGAGGAGGGACTTAGTCAAGTGCAAACTTGACAGTAGCAGCAACAACAGTGGGTCGAAGCCCAAGGAGGAGGATGAGAATGCAACCCTCACATCTAAGGGGCAGCAGGAGCAGTGAAAGAAGAAGAAATATGTTTTGAAGATCAAGTGCTTCTGGTGTGGCGAACTTGGTCACTACGCTACACAGTGTCCTCTCAAGAAGAAGGACAAGGACGAGAAGCATGATCCAAAGGCTGCATCTGCACAGATCGAGGAGGAGGAGTTTGCCATGATTGCCCAGAGGTGGGGTGATATAGAACTGTAGTTCGAAAGAACTGCAGATGGGCAGGATCCTTGAGGAGTCCACCTCTTGGATCAATACCTTGCTACAGGAGCCTAGATCAATAGTAGTAGGATGGACCAGTGTCAGTTGGTGCAGAGGAGTGTCAGAGTGACAATTGTAGTGGCTAGGAGTGCCAGAGACTTAGCAGCGCAGAGCTAGAGTTGGTAGCAGTGCAGTTAGTGCAGAGCAGAGTCAACAACATCGCAGAGGCTTTAGAGGGTCAGCGCAGAGACTAGCAACAGTCAGAACTCTAGCAATAGATAAATCATGCTGAACACTTGTTCAGTATTTTGGATGTTTTTTCGTTGCTAAAGCAGTAGTAGCGGCAGCAGTTGGAGAAGGTTGCAGTGCAAATGCAGTGTTGGCAGTGGCAGTGCCAACAACAACACGGATGCAGAATTCGAGAGGGAGTTGCAGTACGGATGTAGCGTTGGCAGTGGTAGTGTCAACAACAGTACATATGCAACATTTGCGCAGTAGTTGGTGAGCAGTGATGTCAGACATCAACAGTGCAGAGGGAGATGTTACAGAGAAGGGTGATGCTTCAGTAGGTTGCATTACTAGAGCACATTCCTCGCTAAGAGGGAGTGTTGATTTCTGGTAGCATCAAATGTGCTCTAAGCCTCAAAATTTGCAGGTAGGCTTGGACACATGTATTCCACAATACCCATAAATCGTTTTGGGAAATTCCACTTGGAGATAGTTTTATTAAAATAATTAATTATTTTTAATGGGTGCTTAAGTCTAAACTTAGGAAATTAAAATAATTAAAATGTATAAATCTAACTCTCGGTGAAACTTCTAGAAGAAGACGAGGATCAAGCCAAAATGTTCTGAGTCATTGATTAGGATCTAATCTGGGCCATTGGTTCTCAACAAAAGGATTATAAGAGGAGGCTTGAGGGGCATTTGGAAAATACATCGAATGGAGATCAGAAAATTGAATTTCTTAAGCACAATAGTTACCGGGAGAGAAATTGGAAGTGGCCTTTTGCAATGAGGGGCAGGGATAGTATCAGGTGAGGAGTTTTCCTGGGCCGGAGAGTACAAGGTAGAGAGGGTATAACGACATCCAGAGAGGCTGACGCTGGGCCATGCAGAGCTGATGTAGTGGTAGAGCAGAGCTTGAAGGGAGATCGAATTCCTGCTGAGGAAATCAAGTTTCAGAAGCCGGGAGCCGGGGTGTGAGACTGGGAGGCTGAGCCCTGAAGTTTCCAGCCATCAGAGGGTCAGAAGGAAGAGCAGTGTAGTCCCCAACAGAGGTGACGCTGAGACTGCGTGGGGTTGACGCAGAAGGGACGTAGAGGCTGACATAGTGGCTCACTTCCAGCAGATCAGAGCCGGATCTTCTAGTGACAGGGTGAGATCATCTCACTATTTCGTTTTGTCCAGTTTCACTCTCTATCAGATAACGAGTTGGGCATCCAATGAATTTTACTCAGAATTACTACTGCATAATAATAAAACCTTCAGCTGTTGCACCAGTTTTCTCGCATTGGGTTTTTCCGGGGACATTTGTCCAAAAATAAATGTGTAGATGTGTGTCATGTTTATTTCTCTCTTGTGCTGTATTTAGTTTCTGCAGTTTTATTTGAATTTTGGTGTAGACTGCAGTGTATGTATTTTAGTATTTTCCATAGAAAACTGCAAGTAACTTGTTCAATTAATTTAACAAGCAGGTGAAATATAATCGGTTTGCTGCAGTTGGAATCAGGTAACCAATTTTTCACAGCCTCCAGATGGTGGCAATGTAGAAGAAGGTGGCTCAGGCTGTGGAAGTTGTGGAACTAATGAAGATGAATCCCCTGCTGTTGGTGTTGAAGAATGAGGGAGTTTGGGGTTTGCACTTACCTCTTTAGCTCTTGTAGGTGTCAACCCTTTACTCCTCCAAGCTCCCCTCAAGCCTCTCTTCTCACTTCTCCAAGCTCTCCAAAGATGCAAGAATGAGGAAAAGAGAAGGGGAAATGCCTTTTAAACCCCTCTATTCTTTCCCTAACTCACCATAAACCCACCTCCAACCCATGTTAAATCAAGGAAAAAAAGGAAAAATAAAAAATAGTGGGCCTCCTACAGAACTGCTTGTCACCCTCAGGAATCGTTCGGGAGTTGCCCGGATCTGTGCCCGATCCTCCACTAATTCGAGGTAGATCCCTTTCCGGATCCGTGGATCGAAAATCCGTGTTGAGAAATCTATAGGGCAATAGATAAGATGATTTCTTTTTAGCTTGATAACTGTTTGTGATGTCTTTTTACTTTTTATTACTTATTAGCCACTTCTTGTATAATTATGTTATTCTTATCATCAAACAACTGAAGCACCAAAACAAGAAGATCAACAATACACAAGAACATAGGATATAGGCTGCAAGCCAAGGCCAAAACCTTTCCACTTGAGAGTAAAACCCATAAATCTCTTCTCTTCTTATAGATTCTTCAATTGACGAATTCCAAGACCTTTAGACCAAGACCAATACACCTCTAATACCAAGTCCAACCTTCTAGATGAAGTGCTTACTTTGCCCAAGTCAAACCCAGTCAAATCTCTTCCAGTAGCACAACTTTGACCCCCAACAACAGATTTTCAGCCTCTATGCATGTCTGAAATTTTTAGCCCCTCCAGTAGTAGCTGCCTCCACACGTGTGAGCTGATGTAGGACTGCCAATGCTTTTTGAGACCTTCAGTTGAGTTTCTCCTTCTTCTAGGGCTTGAGGATGACTGAATGAGCCTTCCTTCGACCTTCTTTCTGCACTTTCTCCAAGTGCGAACCTGCAACAACAAACCCTAGCCCAGCAACAAAAACCCTAGTTTCCTTCCTTCACACGTGTGATGAGAGAGAGATAAATAACCCAATCACTTGATCTTCATTCTTCTTCTTCCTTCGCTAGCCTCTTTCTTCTTCTCCTTCGCTTGCTTGATGAGAGAATGAATTATGTCCGTAGGAGGTCGAATTCATGAATCTCAAATCCTTCGGGTTGCTCCACATAGACTCCCTCTTTGATCGAACCATGCAAGAACGCAGTCTTGACATCCATCTGATGTAGTTTCCATCCTTGCGAAGCAGCAAGGGCTATGATCGAGCAGATGGTGGTATATTGGACAACAGGTGCAAATATCTCGTCATAGTTTATACCTTCCTTCTAAGAGAAGCCATGAGCGACAAAATGAGCCTTATACTTTTCCGCGCTTCCATCAACTGCATGGTTTATCTTGTAAAGCCATTTCGAAGTGACAACTGCTTTGTCCTGGGGTCTGGGGACCACATCCCAAACATCGTTTTTCATAATGGACTCATATTCCTCGGTCATAGCATCCTTCCATACTTGATGCTTGACAGCTTCTACGAATGACGAAGGCTCATTTTGGATGATCGTGCTCATGATGGTTAGGTATCCCTGATACCTGTTCAGCTTCTTACTTTCCCGGAAGGTTCCTCTGGGTGCAATGTGTCCTTCAGCATCATCAAGTGTCCCCCTAAGCCATGAAGGCCTTTTCCTAGAAGAGGAAGGCTCTTGCGGAGGGGGATCAATAGGATCCATAGGTTCTTCCACATCGGGCATCGTCTCATCTTCCTTTTCCTTCGGTTCCCTGGTGTCAGCTTCTTTAGATCCCCTTAGAGTAGGAAGATTGTCAACTTTGCTAAGAGCCATATCTTCGTCAAAGGTGACATCATGGCTAATTTCGACTTCCCTTTGACCAGCCACATAGATTCTATAGCCCTTAGTATTTTCGCTATAGCCCACGAAGATTCCTTTCTTTCCAGATGCACCCAATTTATTCCTTTTCTCCTTCGGCACATGAAAATATACAGGGCTTCCAAAAATTCTAAAATGAGATACGTCAGGTTTCTTACCAGTGAACATCTCTTCGGGAGTCTTGGAACCCAATGCTTGATGAGGGCATCGGTTTTGTACATATACGACGGTATTTGCAGCTTCGGCCCATAGAAACTTCGGAAGTCTTTGATCATGGAGCATAGCACAGACAACTTCCACAATCGTACGGTTCTTCCTTTCCGCCACACCATTCTGTTCAGGAGTATATGGTGTAGTAGTCTCCCTCTTAATGCCAGCCTCTTTGCAAAAGTCATGAAACTCATTGGATTCATATTCAGTCCCATTATCAGTCCTTAAGATCTTGATCTTCTTTTCGGTTTGATTCTCGATCAAGGCTTTGAAGTGCCGAAACCAGGAGAACACTTCATCCTTCTTTTTCAAGAAGTATATCCAAGTCTTGTGAGAATAATCATCTGTAAAAGTGAGGTAATATAAATATCCTCCCAAGGAGTTCACAGGCATCATACCGGATATGTCTGAGTGAACTAACTGCAATATATTGAAGGTCTTACTTTGGCTAGAGGGGAATGGTCCCCTTTTGAGCTTTCCTTCGGCACATCCTGGACATACACCTTCTTGCTCTAATCTAAACTCGGGCATCCCGGTCACCATTTTTCTCACATCGGGTAGAGCTTTATAATGAAGGTGAGCAAACCTCCGATGCCATAGTTCGGACTGAAGAGATGTGTCACAAGACATGACACCCAATGGACTTCCTCTGACCTGATATAATGAATCAACTCGAAACCCAAGAGTGAAAGCATCTTTAAAGTTCTTTTTCCATACACGTACCTTGCCATTGCTGAAGGCCACCTTGTAGCCTTTGTCTTCCATTGCTGAAATGGACACCAGGTTCTTTTTGAGATCAGGTACATGTAATATATCTTGTAAATGGATTGTATTTTCCTGATTCAATTAAAGAGTGACATTTCCTGCGCCTTTCACAGGATATTTTGAATTGTCCCCAAGAACAATTTCCAGGTTGGTCTCCTTCTCTGCGAGATTAGCGAGAGCTTCTTTGTAACCAGTGAAGTGCCTTGAGGCACCGCTATCAATAAGCCAATTTCCCAGCTAGTTCGGGGGAGCAGTAGTAGAGAGGGCCGCTGGTAGATAATATTCATCTTGCTTATTGTTAACAACGTTAGATTCATACCTGGAGTTTCTTGCCTTCTTGAAGGGTTGTCCTCTTCCTTGATTTCTTACATTTCTTTTACCTCTGCCATTGGACCTACCATTCCTTTGATTGCCGTGAGAGTGATTTTGATCATCGTCCCGGTGTGAGTCCCTTTTATCAGGGCACTCCTTCACATAGTGGCCCATTTTATTGCAATTGTAACATCATCTTTTTCTTCCACCCTTCGGTCCAGCCTTTCCTTTGAGTTTAGCCCTGGAATTGTTTCTTCTTTTAGCATGAGAAGAAAAGGCAGAGGGATGACCTTTAAGTACGGGCATTTCTTGCTCTTCCATCCTTGTTTCTTTTTGAATGCATCTAGCCATCAATTCCTCATATCCAGGAATTATGTTATTGTTGAGAAGAGTAGTCCTGAATATATACCATTCAGGTGGTAGTCCTCCAAGTGTTGTGAGTGTCATTTCCCTGTCAGGAATTACTTCCCCAATAGATAGGAGATCGTTCTTGATCTCGATGATCCTTAAGAAATATGCTTGCATACTTTCAGATTTGCCCTTCTTAATTTCCTTCAATGTATTTCTAAGGAACAAAACTTGATTTGCATCATTAACTTTAAATAAACTCACCGGTCTATCGTAGATTTCCTTGTAGGTGGTCAGCTTGGAAGCATAGGCCACCAAGTGCTTGTCGATAGAGTCCCGGATGATTTTCCTTGCTTTGACTTCTCCCTTGGTCCATTTGTTCCTAACAGTAGCGGATGCATTTGATGGATGCTCAACAATCCTGCCTCTCACATGGTCCAACACTTCCTGCTCTTCTAATGTTAGATCGAGAGACATCTTCCATCCGTGATAGTCAGACTTCTCACGGAGTTTGTCTTCAGCAGGGAAGTGTGCTGAGGACCCCATGACTTCTTTAAGATAGCTTTAACAGCCTTCGGTGATTGCTCTTGCTCTTGCTCTTGCTTGGGCTTTGTCTTCACCTCAGCTCTGATACCATGTTAAATTATGGTATGTTCTATGCTTAGAGCAGTTTACTTCTTTTACTTTTATTAGCCACTGATTAGCAATCACAACATAAAGTAAAATGTAGATAGAACATTAAATGATCGACAGAAAACAAGCCAAGACAAGAGACACAAGATGTGGCGGCTAGCCAGGGACAAACCCCAATGCGGGGAAACCCTTTGATCAAATCTTCTTTTATCTTCAATAGTTCAGCAGAGAGAAATAGTACAATGTAGAATTCTGAAATTTTATAACAGCAGCAGCAAAACCCTAACCAACAAAGTCAAAGCTGGTCAAACAAGTCAGATTTGACCTCCAATCAGCTTGGTCAATATCCTAGTCAACTTGGCTTCCAACAACAAGAAGAGTCAACCCAAAACAGTCCGAAATTACAGTCAAACTTTAGTCAATGCTGGACAGATCTGCGATCAACCTTTTGACAGTCAACGCTGGTCAAACCTGAGGTCAGATCACCTCGGTTTGCATGCCAAAATTTGCGGCCTGCCAAGGAGAAGTAGCCACACCTAATCCGCAGTCAAAGAGGAGTCAACGCTGGTCAAAAGACCTTCCTACAGCCTTGGTCAAACTTGGTCAACGCAACCCTAATCAGAAATCTGCGTCTTCCTTTTTCAACCACACGTGAGAGAGAGAGGCTCATCTAATGCGTAGGAGAGAGAGAAGATGAGTGATGAGATGAGTTGCAAATGACTCAACCTCTCTTCTATTTATATGAAACGCTGGGCATGTGTGCCACACACTTAGCTGCTGGCCGACCTTGACAATTTGTCAAGTAATTAGAAATAAATTCATATCTCCATAAATACTCGTCGGAATCGGATGACTTTTGATCAGTCCTACACCTCTCGACGAGAGGAATCTAGGAAAAATATAAGCAGCCATAAATAAGGTGACCCACATGGAGTTTGGCCCTAGTTGCCAATTTTAACAGAGTGAATCTTTGATAACGTCATTTTCAATGGGTGTGACTTTTCCTAATTCGTCTTGGGAGGTTTGGTCATGGTCTTCACCTTCAATCCTTGCTTCCTGGTCCTTAACTACTTTTTCATCTTTGGATCTGCTATTACCTTTTTTATTTGCTACCTTTGATGACACCCATGTTTCCATGTGCTCTATCACCTTTGCAAATATTTTGTCACAATTTTCAAATTTTTGGGCAAACAATTCTTCTTGACTTGGAAGCATTTTTCCCAACAACTGTCCAAGAACATGCTCTGATACCACTAAGATTCCAAACTACAACACTTCTAGTTTCCCTTTAAAATTTCAGAGTTTAAGTCTGAGTTTTCAGTGATGAATTTCTTCAAACGTTTCGTTTACACTCTATTGTAGGTATTGAGTTATATTTTTTTTTGTCTTCTGGGCAATGCATTCATTGCCTTACATGTGCCAACAAACTTCTTCTAAACACATATCTATCCATTTTGACAACACATAAATTAAAACACTGCTATTACATAACAGTATAACCCACAAGCAATATTTTCACATTTAAAATTTGAGTGTACACTGAACAAACATAAGTGTAGAACCTGAACTTTAGTGGTAGCGATTTGGAAAGTGTATCGACTTCAATATTGGTTCTTCTCAAGCATCGTTCCAACACTAGTTTATAATATATGATGTCCAATGATTAATACACAGGTCCACTCTTATTGATAGTCTTGGAATTCCATGCCAAATTGGCCTTTGGGGTAGCACACAACCCAAAATGAATCTACAACAATGATAAAGTGTATAAGAGTGATTGGTCACCCATTACTGTAACCTTCAAAATCCGTGGCCAACAAGAAAGTAGAGATTCGGGCTTCGATTGAGTAATATATCAGCTTCATGCTCAGCTAGGAGAGAATATGTCTTGGCTGTAACTGCGCCTGAGCTCCTCCAAGTACCACGCACAACCCAACCACTAGTATGCAACCCAGAAAGCAAGTTAATCTTGTCCAACAACGAGAAAGATGGGTGGCTTCCACTAAATACTCGAGTTTCCCTTCAATGTGAGATTCAAATCACTGTAAATGGAGGAAATCGTGCCATTAGTGACCATAACTCGTTCTTGCCTATTTTCCCAACAATACAACCTCTATTCTCAAGATTCGATAAACAAAATAGTGGGAACTCAGGCTCTCTCTCCAACAACAAATTACTTTGACTTGGACATGGATCAATGTCTCCCACACATTTAACTTCAACCTGAAAGATGATAAATGAAGAACAATAAATTAGACATTCAACTGATAACACCTCTTCTAGCTCAAATCTCTAGAAAATATTTTTCTCCTTTGAATTCCGTCGTGAAATCTGAGTGATTTCACTCTCTTGAACCAGCGTAGGTGATTGACCTTCGTCCATGACATCCCCTGCGCTCCCATGTTGTGTCGACAACTATCCTCAATGTAAATTGAAAGTGAATAAAAGATTAATAAAAGTGAATGTGAGGTAGGTCTTTATTATTATTATTATTTTATTATATATATATATATATATTTTTATTTTTATTTTGTGTCTGGACACCTAGAAACACCCCCTTTTTTCCTTGGGGGGGGGCTCCTATAAGTACACCTTTTCTTGGGGGCACCCAAAGTCCCCCTTTTGGAGAAGCATGTCTCCCACAATTGGGAAACATTTCCCCCTGTGTTTCCCCAAAATGTGGACATGGGAAAATGTTTTCCTAGGAGTCACCCTGGCTTCGAAACATGGGAAATGTAGGGGGTGAGCACCTTACCTTTGTGGATGAGTCCCCATGGAACACTATTTGGAACACATAAACATGTCTTTTACATATACGATGATAGATATCCTTTGAGACTTAACACAATAAGCACTTAATACTAAAGCTCATTTTGGAATGGGCACAATAGTGTTTCTCTAGCGATCTTGTGTACATCCAATTTTATCCCAACCACTACAAAATTTGGTTTGTTTTCAATGCGTTGATTAGAATTGTTGAAGTTAATGTGTTAGCTTCTTCCTAACCATTTTTGCGATGTACCTAGTTGCCTTGGACATCTACTATTACTCTTTTCTGGAAATTGTCCATAGGGCATCTACTATTACTATTTTCTTGTTTCGACTTGTTACTCTTCAACCATTTTGTTTGGTTCCCTGTTTATTTCATGTATTACCTGTTACCGCTCAAACTAGTAGGGGTCCTAGGAGGGGTTCCTATAGAGCAACTACTAGGTCAAGGGGCAACAATGGAGCAATAGCCCACTGTCACCTCAACTAAAGCTCCCTGCTCTTTACGGACTTTCACCGATGGGAGGAGTCCCGGTATGAGAGGAATCACAAGAATAGATGGATCAATGATAAGATATGGGGTGATTCCTAAAGCCTATTCACAAGAGAGGCTCAAGTAATTGGCAATTGGCATGTTTTCTTTGAAAGCAAGGTGGATCTCTAAGAAGGGCTATGAGGATGCCTAGACCTAGGGTTAGAGGATATGCCTTGACAATGGGCTTCCTAGGCTTAAGGATCCTTGTGAAGAAATGGATTCTATGTAATCCTTGTGGAATTTGAGTTGTAGAGTTGTGGGACCACAAAGAACCCAAGTGGACCCAAACTAGGTCAAGGGTATGGAGTTGATCAACCAAGGAGGGACTTGACCTAATTGCGGGAGAGAATAGGATCAAAGGACAAGTTTTCTTTTGAGATTTGAATGCACTGATTCAAGTGAGGGCACTAACCCAAATCAACCTAGGGCAAGAATTGGTCTTATGGCTAGGGTTTGCTATATATCGGGATTCCATTGTCGGATTTGCCGCAAATTTGGAGGACCTCTTAATAAATCTCCAACACAATAGTGGACCAAAATTCAAGGGCTTTGAATGGCTAGAATGAGTTTTGCTTGATGCCCTAGGTGACCCTCTAGGGTTAGGCCTAGAATTTGGAAAAGTGAAGAAAAGAGAGGTAAATTCGACCACCAAAGGGATACGAGGATCGATGCCTTTTTGCTTAAGGGCTTAATGCTTTTTTGCCCCATTGCTCCGACGCAATCACCAGTAAGGGACTCAGTGAGTTAGCCTTGCCTGCTCAGCTATACCAAACCAGATTTAGTATATAAGTGCTGGCTCGTTTCATGAATAAAATCAACTTCCACTACAGTCGAGCATAAAATCGACTCCCTCTTCATTCAAATATAAAAATAAGATAGATTTCCATTTTGTTCGAAAACAGGAATAAGATTAACACGGGAATCGACGAACTCGAGAGGCGTTGGGTTTAGGGTTCTAAGGATTTTGTGTTAAACAGAAAACCTTATTTTTGTTTTTTCGGGGAAGTCTCCTTCCACGGTGTTTTAGGCTCCTCGAAAAGAATTTTTTTCATCAATGATTTATGATTAATTAATGGAATTTCTTTATGGTTAATCAAAATAAAATAATTAATAGACTTTAATATTAAAATGGTTTGTTAATAAATTAATGGAATTTTTTGATGGTTAATCAAAATAAAATAATTAATAGATTTTAATATTAAAATGGTTTGTTGGTTAATTAATGAATTAAGATCATTCTTGTAGATGAAGATATAGACAAACTGAACACAGAGCCTTATACAAAATCTTAACATTTGTTAAGATAGAAAACAACTTAGTCAAAGTGGGTGAGAGGAAAAAATGAGTCGGAGGAGACAAAAGTGGAGACACGACAAGGGTTAGGGTTTGGGCTAGAGAACTGAAGCTTGAAGCATTTTCCCCATGTGCCTGTGCCGTTCTGGTCACTCTGTTTTTCGTACACCTAACGTCATTTCACCCCAGCCGTCCCCCATTGCGGTTAGGCTTTTAACCTTTTGTTTTTCACCGCCCTCTCCTCGACCTACTCCACCTGCTCCCGGCCTCAACAGCGACGGGCTCAAAAAAAATTACAGCGACAGCTGGCGCAAGACTTTCGAGGCGGTTATGGAGGACCTTGTGGATTATTCGGAGGACCCATTAGAGGGGGCCCCCATCTGGACATCCCCCCATGCAAACCCGGCAGACTTGTTCCCTTACAGATGCGAGCTATCCGACACCATAGCGACGTTTCCCTTGATCTTAGGACCCTCGTACTCAGTCGTTACCCTCCCAGAGGTCACCCCCTCCTGGCCGGCATTTACAACTCCACCTCTGTCACCATCCACCCTAAATTTTGTGGCCCGTTCCATAGGCCCTAACCTAGCCGACTCCTCCACAGGCTACACATCCTTCCCACCATCAGCTAGTTCCCACAACCCCTCTACTGCTCTATCCAGCGAACCCTTGGCCACTCCAGTTGGGTTCCATCTGCTAGTGAATTCTTCGGCCCCCCCATCCGGCAGTTTCACCGAGGTCCCTCCCATCTCCGAAGCCTTCCCCTCTGGGCCTATTTTAAATCCTCCTAACCCTCCAAACCCTCTTTCGAGAGGCCCTCAGCAGGCCCACTCTGATGTAGGGCATAGGCCAAGTAAGAAGCAGAGGTGAATAAGACCTAAAGCACAAGACGTAATACTCAGTTTGGGTGAGGATATTCAGTGGGGAGACACCATGGATACTGCGGACAGAGTTCTGGTTGGAAGAGTACAGGGATGGAATTATACTGCGGTCTGGTTGAAGCAATGGATGGCCGAAGTATGGGAACATCATCTGGCCAAGCTTCCCTTTGTCCAAACCTTCACCAGGGGTTAGTTCGCATTAAGATTTTCAAGAGTCGAGCATACAAACTGGGTCTTGTCATCAGTCTGGCATATTGAACAAGCTCCAGTCCTCTTGCACTGGTGGAATCCCCTCTTTGATCCATAGAGAAAGCAACTTGGGGCTGACCCCCTTTGGGTTCGTCTACCAGGACTACCCCTGTAGTTCTAGTCCGAAGACATCTTTTGGTGCATCGGGAATGCCTTAGGTACATACCTGGAACATGAAAAATCCTTCCTTTCGACCGGCATGATGGCTTACGCAAGGATACTGGTACACTTAGATACCAGGGAGGGCTTACAAGAGCACATTACCCTCCAATGGAGAAATTTCTCAAGGCAACAGATATTGGATTATGAAGGGGTGCCCTTCAGGTGCAGGAGATGCCATAAGGTTGGTCATCTCTTTCGGGACTGCCCACTTAATAGCAAAGCAAGAGCAGGGGAGTCCGGCAAGGCAATTCCGACAAGGGAACCACAATCGCAAGGGGAGCATCCCCCCTCTGGAGATGCAGAGATTCATGCTGACCCTGAAGCAGCTAAGGAGACACCTGCAAAGGAGGCCCCGAAGAAGCGCGGCAAAACACCTCATCGGCCTCCCTCTCCTCCACTCACCAGGGCAAGGGCGGCTGTCGAGGTTGCGTTATCTTCGAGTATGAGTACTTCTTTACCTTGCTCTATTCATATTTTTGCTCTGTCTGAAAGTATCGCTCTTTCTGCTTCTGTTATTAATAAGGACATAGTCGTCATCACTCAACCCCCCATTTCTTTGGCTTGCCCCCTCCATAACCCCCCTCCCACTTTCTCTATCACCCCACCTTCCCTCCCGGACTTTCCCCCTTGCATAACCCCTGCTCTTGAGCCTGGGCCACCTTCCCCCAGATACCCGACTCGATCCAAGGTGAAAATTCAAGCCCCCGACCATTTTGGTATCGACCTGGATACAACCCCCATCCCACCAAAACCTCCTCGAGGACGTCCTTCCTCTCTCTCCAAAGCAAAGTTGCAGGCCGGAGAAGAGATTGCTTCAAGGAAACAAAACACCATCCACAGGGCACTTAGAGCTTTGAACACCTTGGCCAACCCCCCTCCATGAAGTTGTTCTCATTCAATTGTAGAGGGCTAGCTAGGCCTAACAAAAAACTAGCACTTCGAAGACTGATCTCTGCTGAATCAGTCGATGTAATCCTTCTTCAAGAAACCTTGGGTACTGTTGAATCCATCTCCCATCTGCTTGAATCGATGCTCCCGGGTTGGTCCTTTCTAGCACTTGATGCAAATGGACGATCGGGTGGCATTGCACTGGGGTATAACACCCGATCCATCAACCTTTGTAATAGCTAGGGAGGCTCTGGGCATATTGGGGCAGACATTTACTCAGTCGAACTGGGCATTGAGATCAGGCTTATTAATGTGTATGGGCCTTGCCATCATTGGCCAAATTTCTGGGATCATTTTCTAAGCTCTGATATACTGCAAAAGGACCACTTAATACTGGGAGGGGATCTAAACTTCTCCATAGGCCTCTCTGAATCATGGGGACATTGTGGTCAAATTGATCCCCTATTAGCTTATTTTGAGAACATCCTGGAAACCCATAGTCTGCTGGACATCCCTTCAGTAAAGTTGCAGCCCACCTGGAGGAATAACAGAGTTGGGGAAGACAGCATAGCCAGAAGACTTGACCGCTTCCTTATCAAGGAAGGCCTTTTGAACATGGGTCTTAATTATAGACAATGGGTGGGATTGGGAGGAATATCAGATCATCTGCCCCTATATTTTGAAATAAGAGGGGGGATTGATAAGCCTAAGGGTCCTTTCAAATTCAGCTCTTCCTGGCTAAAGGATGCGTCTTATGTCTGCATGGTCACAGATTGTTGGAAGGCCCACCCCCCTGCTGATGGAGGGCATATAGTAGAGGGTTTTTCTCATAACCTAAAAGAGCTGAAGAGACTCTTTAAAATATGGGCACATAACAAGAGAGTACAGGATGACCAAACCTTAAGAGATACCGAAGCAGAGATTGCTGACTTAAAAAACAATCAGGGAGGAGTTTTCACCTTGAATGAACATAAGGAAAAGCTCACATCCTTATACTCTAAGAGATGCAAAATATTAAAGGATAGAGAAGAATCGTGGAGACTGCGAAGCAGGGAAATCTAGCTGCTAGAGGGAGATGATAACACGAAATTCTATCACAAATTTTCAAATGGCCGAAAAGCAATCAACACCATATGGTAGCTCACGAATGAGCAAGGAAACACAGTAAACACCTTCCCACACCTTGCATCCTTGGCCTCATCACACTTTAAGCAGATTTACAGAGCTCCCACTAATGCCACCCTTGCTGAAATCATTCGAGTGGCACAGCTATTTCCCTATTTTGTGGATTAGGAGGATGCAATGGAATTGACCAAGGAAGTCACTCTTGGTGAACTTGAAGCCACTCTTAAATGGTTCAAGCGAGACAATAGCCCAAGGCTGGATGGATGGTCAATGGAGTTCTATTTGGATTTCTTTGAGACACTGGGTGCAGACCTCCTCAAGGTTGTCGAGGATACCAAGATCAATGGCAAGATGTATGAAGCTTTCAACTCTACATTCATTGCCCTCATTCCCAAAACCGATAATCCGACCTCCTATGATGACTTCTGGCCCATATCATTGTGCAATTGTATCTATAAAATCATGGCCAAGATCATAGCCAATCGACTTCGCCCCATCCTATCCACCCATATCTCACCTGAGCAATTTGCCTTCTTGCAAGATCGACAGATCCATGAGGCGGTTGGAACTGCACAGGAGGTGATGCACTCTCTACAGTCCAAGAAAATGAAAGGTATGATTCTAAAGGTCGATCTCTCAAAATCTTTTGACAGAGTAAGCTGGTTGTATATAAGAAGAATCGCACCTTAAAGGAAATGGCTAATTGTATGCTTCAATCTAAAGGACTTAGTCTTAATTATTGGGCAGAAGCAATTAACTGTGCAAATTACATAATAAATCGCACTCCTACTAAGGTTTTAAAGAATATCACTCCAGAAGAACATGGAGCTCAATCAAACCAGATGTAAGTCACTTTCGTGTTTTTGGAAGTGAAGCATGGGCCCATATTCCAGATGAGAAACATAAAGCTTTAGAACCTAAGAGTGAAAAATGTATTTTTGTTGGATATTCTGAAGATGTCAAAGGATATAGACTTATTCCACTTAAGTCCAAAAATGTTATCATTAGAAGAGATGTAAAGTTTGCTAAAAATATATCAGCCTGCGAGCCTAGTTCGGCGGATGTGCCACCTCTCCCTATCTCTTCTACTTTTGAAAATATTTCTTCTTCAGATGATGAAAGCGGGGATGAAAATCCTCCCCCAGCTTCTCAGGATCCTCCTTCAGCTCCTCAGCTTCCAAAATGGGTTCGTGCTACTCGGGATGCAGCAGATGATCTTGCCGGTGATCCTACAGATCAGCGACGTACACGTTCTCAGTTCGAGAGAGCCTCTTCTTTACTGGATCAAGCTTCAGTGAACTATGATCCTGACACCTTTGCAAAAGCTTCAGGCCATCCAGATTGGGAAGCAACTATGAATGAAGAATATCACTCATTATTGGCAAATGATACATGGGATCTTGTTCCTCTACCAAAGCGACGAAAACTTGTTAGATGCAAATGGGTTTACAGAACCAAGTATGGACCAGATGGGAAAGTTGACAAACATAAAGCTCGTCTTGTTGCTAAGGGTTTTTCACAAGTTGAAGGCATTGACTATACTGAAACCTTCTCCCCTGTTGCCAAAATGAACTCTATCCGCCTTGTTCTTTCCCTTGCTACCTCTTTCAAATGGGAAGTCCATCAGATGGATGTTAAATCCGCCTTCTTGCATGGGGACTTGCATGAAGAAATCTATATGGAACAACCTATTGGCTTTATACAAATAGACTCCAGCCTTGTATGTCGGCTTAAGAAATCCCTTTATGGTCTCAATCAAGCTCCTCGAGCTTGGTATTCCAAAATGGATAACTTTCTTTTAGAAAATGGCTTTTCTAGGTGTCATTCTGACAATACTGTCTACACCAAGAAAGTGGGCAAGTCCCTTATCATTCTTGTTCTTTATGTTGATGATCTTATCCTGACTAGTAGTGATCCCAACCTTATAAACCATGTGAAGTCTAGCCTTAAAAGAAAGTTTGAAATGACAGACTTAGGACACTTACATTATTTTCTCGGTCTTCAAGTCTTGCAATCCAAGGAAGGTATTTCCCTTTCTTAGTCCAAGTATGCCTGTGATATTCTACGCCATTTTCACATGGAAGCCTGTAAGCCAGCCCCTTCTCCCTTTCAGTCTGGAGTCAAACTTTCAGTCACTTGTACTTCTCCTGAAGTTGATGCTACCTTATACCGTCAACTTGTAGGAAAACTTTTGTATCTAACCCATACTCGTCCTGACCTTTCCTTCATTGTTGGCCTTGTTGCTCGGTTTATGCAAAACCCACGTGAAAGTCATTGGAAAGAAGCTAAAAGAATACTTCGTTATGTTCGAGGTACAGTTCAGTTTGGGATTCATTACAGTGTCGAAGAATCTCCTCTATTGGTTGGTTTCACTGATTCCGATTGGGCTGGTGACCCTGATGATCGGAAGTCTACTGCAGGTTATGTTTTCACTCTTGGTTTAGGACCTATTACATGGGCTTGCAAGAAACAAGGTGCCATTTCTCTTTCTTCAGCAGAAGCAGAGTATCGTGGTGCAGTAGAAGCTAGTAAGGAAGCTGTTGGGATCACGATTGTCGTTACACCAAAACCCGCAGGTGTTAGTAAACGGACGCATCGCCAGAGTTAACGGATCCTTGAGAGGCGGTTAGTCCATGTCACGAAACACACGGGGAGTGTTGGATTATCCAATGCCTAATCTTCAACGGTTGGGTAAACTGGAACGTGAACAGTCATCAAGAAGATGAACTGATCCGTCCCATTTTATGTATATAAACAATAGTTATCTAATGAAATAATCAGTCAGTTTTCTTCTGCCCATTTTGGAGTTACCCTGGCCTGACATGGTATCAGAGCGTAGGTCCCAGATTCCTTGTAACTCCCTTATCTCTGTCCTGAGCGCTCCTCTGTCCTGAGCGCTCCTCTGTCCTGAGCGCCTCTGTCCTGCGTCTCAATGATGTTGATTCTCTGCGCATGAAGTGTCGGTTATACCTTGACTGGTTGCATCAGTGATACCCCTTTTTCGCTGCCTCTCCACACAATTTTTTATCCTTCCTGAACAGCTTCAATCTCTGCAACTGCCTCTCGATTACCGTTCAATTCTCGACTCCCTTGGAGCACTGCACCTGAAGCATTCCATTCTACTTGGCGAAGTTATGCTCATTACATCCTGACCTACCACAAATCCAATCACCAAATTTCCACTCCAGAAGTGGCGCATTGATTATTTAGCGGCATATCCTCAAAATCATCTGCCTCGCCCTCGGCATTGGCGTCCATCATATCTACATCTGAAGAAAGCCTATCCCAATCGGACGCATCATCTTCGGACGGATCCTCCTCAAGGTCTTGTGTGTCAAGTGCTGCTCTCCATACACTGCCGTCATACCATACAACAGCATCTTTTACTGGGCCCTTGTCTTCATAGCAATCCGCTTGTTTCTAAAGATAATCAACTCTGTTTTGAAGATCTTCACGCTCCTTTTTTTTTAATGTGCTACTGCCAGGTTTAGGGTGTTTCTGATCAAATGCCGCGAGCTTACTTAAAGCCTCCAGTGTGGCTTCCGCATGTTTCTCTTCCCATTTTTTCTTTCGTTCTTTCTTTAAGCGAGCAGTCAATGTGTCTATAAAAAGATCATATACCAACTTATAGCCTACTCGCCACTCTCCAGAGGGATTCTTCCAATAATCACCCCTCTCCCATCATAAGTAGGGTGTGTCTCGAGAAATTTCTGTGCACCGATCTCCTGCTTCGGCATCAAGCTGGCAATGAAGGTGGACTCGCTCATCTTAAATGTGGGTAGAGCTCCATTATCAGAGGCTATTGTGCTAGCACAAGGCATGGTCCTCCTGATGGATTGAAGTCGCTCTGTAATCTGTGAGTCCCTTAAGTTTGAGAATGCCGATATATGACAAGAGAGATGATTTTAACTTCAGTATGGCGGTTCTGGTATAATGTTGTGTTGTTGATTTTAACTTCAATATATATTTATGATGGCGGTTTTGGTATAGCGTTGAGCAGTTTGTTGACTTCATGATATTACACAGTTTAAATAATTCAAAGCGTTTGTATATCATTCAAAATATTGCGGTGTTTCCAGAATGTCTTATATACCAAAGCATTTGTAGTATTGATATATTGAAGTGATATATTAATAGAATGAAGTGATATATTGAAGTGATCCATTGCGCATTTTTCAAAACATAGTAGTATTGCAGTGATATGTACAATGAAATGCTGATGCTTTTAGCAAAATATTAGAGGGATTTGAAGGCTGTAACGTAAGGATTTTTTTAGCAGAAGTAATTTTTTACAGAATGCATTCAATCATCTCTATGGTAGGAATAGTTCTCACTGGCAAGGAGAACTATTCTGAATGGTCTTGGATGGTAAAACACACCCTCATCTACAATGAGTTGTGGAAAGGAGTGTGTGTCGGAGAAGAAGACAAAGACCCTGTGCAGCCTACATCAGATAAAGAACTTGTCATTTGGGAAAACAAGAACAACAAAGCCTATGCATTGATCGTAGCATCTGTAAATGAAGAAGTAAGTCGTCATATTTCATCCTATTCCACTGCCTTTGAAGCTTTACAAAAGCTGAAAGAACTCTATGATTCACATTCTGCACTTGAAGTTGTTCAGCTCATGATTAAACTCTTCACTCTTGAACTGAAAAATAATGATCCTCTTGCTCTTGCATCTGAAATAAAGTCTATAATGCATGATATTAAATCCACTAAGGTTGAGCTGGATATCTCTCTTATTGCCTTTCTCAAAGCACTCTATCCTACCTACTCCAATTATCTTGAGTCATTACAAGCAAATGGAAATCTTAAAGATATAACCTTTGACTCTCTTGTGAAAAAGTTTGCTGAAAGAGAGAAAGCCTTTGGAAAGAAGACAGTCCATGAATCTTCTGAAGAGACTGTTTGCCTTGCTCATAAAGAAAAGCATCCTGCTCAAGATTCTACAAGAGGAAGAGGTGGACGAAGAGGAAGAGGAAGATACTTCAGAGGCAGGGGGGGCAGACATTCTCAAGGAGAAAAGGCAGATCTGCATTGCATTCGCTGCAAACGAAATGGATCACATGATGGTTCTACATGCAAGCTACCATGGGACAAAATTGAGCAAAGAAGAAATCAGCAGAAAGGTAAAACTGATGATACAGACAAAGGTAAAGCACCTGAATCCGCTCACTATATTGAGGCACAATGTAACATTGGAGTAAATGAAGATTTGTTTAATGCTTCACTTGCTTCTTCGAAAAATGATTGGCTGCTTGATTCGGGAGCAACCTGTCATATGACTCATAGGAAAGATTTTTTTGAAGATTTCACTGACAATGTTGATGGAGCAGTATATTTTGCAGATCAGTCAAAAATCAAGCCATCAGGGCTTGGCACAATCAGGCTTAAACTGCCTGGTCTTCCAGACTTTCTTCTGGACCATGTTCTATATCTCCCACAGCTCAAGAGAAACTTGTTGTCCCTGGTCCACATCCGCCAGCAAGGTCACTCCATTCATATGTTTGATGGAAAGCTTGAGGTAAGAAAGGCATCTGACCACTCACTTGTCATGAGGGGAATAGAAGAAGAAAGACTTCTTAAACTGCAAGGAACCTCTGCTCATGCACAACATTTCTCATATATTTCTCATCATGAAGAAGGTACACTTCCATCAAGTTTATTATGGCATGCTAGATTTGGACATTTAAACTATGACAGTCTTCGCTTATTAAAGAAAAATGGTGTTGCTGGTTTGCCTACAATTCCTAGAAAACAGAAGCAATGTGATGCTTGCATTCTAGGAAAGCATAGCAAATAGTCTTTTCATGATTCACATTCAAGAGCACATAGGAAGCTTGAACTCATTCATTCAGATTTATGTGGTCCAATGCCTGTTCCTTCTGCAAATGGAAATAAATATATCATGACATTTATTGATGATTACACCATAATGTGTTGGGTTTATTTATTGAAGAACAAATCTGATGCTTTTCAAACATTCAAGAATTTTCATAAGTGGATTGAAAATGATGCACAGTCTCATATTGGGTCTATTCGCACTGATAATGGAAAAGAATATACATCAAATGAATTTGAAAACTATCTTCGCCAACATGGGATCAAACATCAAACAACTGTACCTTATAATCCCCAACAGAATGGTGTAGCAGAAAGAATGAATAGAACAATCTTGAATATGGTACGATCCATGCTTTTCTTCAAAAATGTAAAGATAATGTTTTGGGCTGATGCTGTTCTATGTGCTGCATATATAAAGAATAGATGTCCATCTAGTGCTATAAGAAACAAGACTCCTTATGAATTGTGGTATGGACATGTTCCTTCGGTAAAACACCTCAAGATTTTTGGTTCCACCTGTTATGCTTTAATACCAAAGGTACATAGAAACAAACTTGGTGCTAGAAGTCGTAAGTGTATCTTCCTGGGGTATTCAAACACCTCTAAAGCATACCGTCTCTATGATGAAGTAAATAAAAAGTTTGTTGTATCTAGAGATGTCATTTTTCTTGAATCATCCAAATCTGACAATGTTGTTGAGCGGCAACTTGATCGCTTGGATAGATTCACAAAAATGAAATCATTTCAAGAGTTTGATAATCAGATTCCACATCATGAAGGGGGGATTCCTATACTAGATCAACATGTGGAATCTTCTTCTGATGAACAATCTCCCTTGCATGAAACTCCAACACCGGATGATCCTTTAAGTGATGTAATTGATAGAATTGGGAGACTCAATCTTGATTTAGTCCCAACTCAATCAACAGAGCAGCCTGGACCATCTCAGAAAGGTCCCCCAAAGTGGCTGACAAAGACACTTGAAAGTGTTCATCCTGATGAAATCGGAAAAATAGGAACCAGAAATACAAACCGACAAGATGGAGGTGATGTAGATAACTCTAATTCAACTGTTGATATGGATGTTACTTATGATTGTGAATTGAACTTGTCTACAGATTTTGAACCAAATTCCTTCAAAGAAGTTGCTTCTCATGATGAATGGAAAGAAGCAATGCAGAAGGAGTATGATGCCCTCATAAAGGATGGCACTTGGAAGCTGGTTGATCCTCCATTTGGAACCAAACCAATTGGCTGCAAGTGGGTCTACAAGAACAAGTACAAAGATGATGGCTCACTTGACAAGCACAAAGCTAGGCTTGTGGCAAAAGGTTTTGCACAAAAGGAAGGGGTCGATTATGAGGAAACTTTTGCCCCCACAGCAAAATGGGCCACCATCCGGACACTCTTTGCACTAGCTGCTCAGAACGATTGGAAAGTCCATCAAATGGATGTAAAAACTGCATTCTTGAATGGAGATCTAAAAGAGAATGTTTTTATGTCCCAGCCTGAAGGATTTGCTGTGAAAGGACATGAACAAAAAGTATGCAAACTTGTGAAGTCCTTGTATGGCCTCAAACAAGCACCACGAGCCTGGTATGAAAAACTAACTGAGCATCTTCTGAAACTCAACTTCAAACATTTTGATCTTGATGATGCAACTTTATTTGTCAAGAAAGTTGGCAAAACAGTTGTATATCTTGTGGTATATGTAGATGATCTTTTAATGACAGGGAACAATGAAAGCTATATTGCATCCATAAAGAAAGAATTAGGAAAAAGTTTTGAAATGACTGATTTGGCTATGTTCATTACTATCTTGGCATTGAAGTAACCCAACATCCAAAATCCATATTTCTTTCTCAAAAGAAATACATTGGAGATTTGTTAAACAGATTTGGCATGACAGAGTGCAATCCTCTTTCTACTCCAATGGAACAAAACTTGAAGCTCACATCTATTGAAGGAAAGGAATTTGAGGATGCAACAAAGTATAGACAGCTTGTAGGAAGTCTCATCTACCTCACTACTACCAGACCAGACATTTCATTTGTTGTTGGAATCCTCTCCAGGTTTATGCAAAAGCCTTGTGAGGGACATTGGTCTGCTGCAAAAAGAGTTCTAAGGTACTTGAAGGGAACTCAAGACCTTGGAATCAAGTATACACAGGTGGACGACTTCAGCTTGATTGGATACTCTAATTCAGACTTCGATGGAGACAAAGAAACTGGGGTATCTACTTCAGGATATGCTATGAGTCTTGGATCAGGAGCTGTCTCCTGGAGATCACGCAAACAATCAGTTCCAACAGATTCCACAACAGAAGCAAAATATGTGGCAGCAGTTGAAGCAATGAAAGAAATTGTGTGGCTCAGGAAAATTCTTGAAGATTTGCAGGTAAAACAAGTACAATCAACTCCACTCATGATTGATAACACCTCTGCAATAAAGTTGGCCAAGAACCCAAAGTTCCATGATCGTACTAAGCACATCAATACTAAATATCATCTGATCCGACATCATGTTGAGGCCAAAACAATCCATCTCCGTCATTGTTCCACAAATGAGCAAATTGCAGACATCTTCACCAAAGCGCTTGGAAGAGAAAAGCTTGAAAGATTCAGAACGATGCTTGGACTCACCAACATCCCTTCAGATTAAGGGGGGGAATGTTCACACCTAATCTTCAACGGTTGGGTAAACTGGAACGTGAACAGTCATCAAGAAGATGAACTAATCCATCCCATTTTATGTATATAAACAATAGTTATCTAATGAAATAATCAGTCAGTTTTCTTCTGCCCATTTTGGAGTTACCCTGGCCTGACAGAAGCCTTGTGGCTTCGTCAGATCCTATCAGAGTTTGGCTTTCAGCAGCAGCATCCGACTACACTTTGGTGTGATAATCAAAGTGCCATTCAGCTATGCAAAGATCCAGTCCAACATCAACGCAGCAAACACATTGAATTGCACATGCACTTCATCAGAAAGCTCATTCACGACCATGTTCTTGAAGTGCAATATTGTTCAACAGATGATCAAGTTGCAGACATCTTTACAAAGGCTCTCACAGAGGCTCTTTCAGTGTTGTGGTAAATGGAGCAGCATCACCTTTCTTTCATTCAGAAAGAGGCCTCGGACAGGGTTGCCCTCTATCTCCACTGCTCTTCCTTCTCATCATGGAAGGGATCAGCAGACTCATCAAAGAAGAACATAACAGGGGCAGACTCCAAGGGATCAAAATCACTGATAGATGCATTCTGACTCATTTATTATTTTTGGATGACGTGTTGATATTCCTCAATGGAGGCATAGGGGACCTGACTATCATGAAGAATACCTTCTCTCTGTTTCAAACTGCCACTGGCATGATTGTCAACTGCAACAAGTCCACAATGACAACACCTGGATGCTCTCCACATGAGATTCAATTTTCTCTCCAAAGATTCCACTTTACCCTGCTGCGAATGGAGGACGGTCTTAGATATTTGGGATACAAGCTAAAGCCCCTGGGATACAAAATAGCAGACTGGACATGGCTTATATCCAAATTGGAAAAAAGGACTCAACATTTGGTATCACAAGTACTTATCCAGGGCAGGCAGATTAATTCTCATAAAAGCAGTACTAGAGGCTACTCCGGTATACTGGATTACATTAGCATGGATACCTAGGGGCATACTCTCTAGGATTCAAACCCTTTACTGCAGGTTTCTTTGGAAGGGTAAATAGTCTGGAAGAATCTTTGCCTGGGTTAAATGGGAAGCACTCTCACTACCAAAGAAATGGGGAGGATGGGGCATCAAGAAGTTGGAGGACTTTTCCTCAGCTCTGGCAGCAAAACTTGGTTGGCAACTCATCACTTCGAGTAGCTTATGGACAAAGGTGGCCGTCTCAAAATACATTGCACCACTCAATTTGATGGACTGGCTAAGACAACCTCTAAGATGCACCACGGGGATATCTGTTATATGGAAGGCAGTGCTAAAATCACTGGCCATCATCAGAGCTAGCCTTACTTGGAGAATACAATCTGGCACCGCTGTGCGGATAGGGGAGGATCCCTGGATTGGATGCGGGAACACCCACAGGATATCCATCAAGCTCAAAAATCATCTCAGTGCTAAGGGCATCACCCACATCAGTCATATTGTTGACCCTTATCATACCACTATGTTTCAACAAGCTTGGAAATCCGCCTGCATCCTGCACATTCCTCAGCAGTGGGAACAACAATGGGCTGAATACACAGCGGCCTTAACAGAAGCACACATTAGAATTGTTGAAGGGGAGGACGAGATAATATGGGCACTCGCAAAGTCAGGAAAATACTCTCCCAAGGAGGGTTATCTTGTATTAGCTGAGGCTCACCGACCACAAGCCATCAAGCACTGGTGGAAACAAATGTGGAAGCTCAAAGCGCCTCCCAGGACTCGACTTCTCATGTGGAAAATTCTTAAAAACAAGATCCCCACTAGCGATAACCTCCTTAAACGAGCTCAACATGGACCCCTGATGATGAGGATATCCCTTAGCCCCGTACCATTGTCCCCGAAACCATAAACCATCTACTTCCTTGGGCATTTTTTGATGGATCGGCACAAGAAGTTGGATGTGGAAGAGGTGCCATCTTGTACCTAACTGAATCTCGCTTCTTTAAATTACAAATGGGACTGGGAAGAGGCACAAACAATTATGTTGAGCTAATCATAGCTAAATTCCTCATACAATTCGCTCTGGAAAAACACTGTAGAGATCTACAATTGTTTGGCGACTCAAAAGTTGTATGTAATTGGATAAATAAAACATCAAACTGTACTGCATATTCACTGAGACATATCTCGGATGAGGCGTACTGACTTATCACTCATTTTGACTCATTTGTATGCCATCATATTTACAGGGAACAAAACTCAGTTGTCAATTTATTATCTAAAGAAGCTGCAGTCAGGCCTCTCGGCACTTGGATGATTCAGGAACAGAGGGATGGCTCTCATTACCAGTTTTACCATCGATAGTTTATGGACATAACAAACTAGATGGCTCAGAGGGAGCCTGGTTATATGTTTCTTTTGCTACCATTTGTAAATATTCATACATGCTTTTAAATTATTAGATGTATATATAACAGTCATACACTCTCTATGCTAGAGTAATTTTGTTGAACTTCATCAAAGAACTATGCCTCCCTGTGTGGATATAAGGCACCAATTTTGGTACATAGGGTATTTCCTTTTTTTTCGACAGGCACTCTGCCTCTCTTACAGCATATGCATTATGCATATACAACATGTAATTTTCTTTCACATAATGGAAATTGCGATTTTTCTAAGGGGAAAAATTATTGAATTAATGGAATTTGTTGATGGTTAATCAAAATAAAATAATTAATAGATTTTAATATTAAAATGGTTTGTTGATTAATTAATGAATTAATGGAATAGGTTAATGATTAATCAAAATAAAAGAAGTAATAAGTTTGTATAGCTAGTGTTCCTTGCCACTTATTTTAATTATTGAATTTTGAAAGGTATAAACTAATTACCACATTTGAATAATGGTTAAGTTGTAGATACTCTTGCTTAGTTTAAGTATAGTTAAATTAGAGTAAAAAACAATGAAGACATACATGAATAGTTAAATTAGAGTCAAACACATTGAAGGCATACATGAATGGACAAACAAAGTGTTTTTCAGTAGCCATAGAGTATTGTTAATTACGTCATACTTATAGTATGTGGACTTTGGAATCAAAATCCCATAACCATACTTCCAAACCAAAAAAATGTTTCTACCTTATTACAATGAGAAAAATATTGAAAAAGTGGTAAAAAAATTGTGTTATCTTGTATTCAAAATCTGCCAACTAGAACTGCAATATATATATATATATATATAACTTCTGATCAAATTATATTTTTACACAATATGATCAAATTTTATTTTTACAGAATATTACATTTGCACGAATATGCCAAAGATAAACATCACAAATATATCTAAATATACTAAACATGAACAGATGTTTATGTTCTACACGTGAAAGAAAGAAACTCTAAGAAGAGATTTTATCAAACACAATAAATGAACTAAATATAGCTAAATTAAAGTAAAGATAGTGAATTCAAGTTAGTTTAAAGGTTTAGAAACCAGTCAATTTAGGTTTTACTAATTGGTAAATTGAGGTATTTGTTAAATTGTATATTGTGAAGGTAGAGAATCAATTTATGGTTTGAATGATTTTTTAGTTAATTATTAATGAGTTTATCCCATGGTATTTGTTTATGAATAATTTTGTTTAGTTCAACTAAAAATAAATAGATTTGTTAACTAGCCATCTTTATTTAAATTTGTGAAGTTTAGAAAATTTATAAATTATGTAGTGCTTGTGGTAGGCTAGAAATGACTTTGAACAAAAGTGGCAAATAGTGAACCTAATTTACTTGTCATGACTCATCACATTTAATAGTGTCAAAAATATCTATACCAATGGCTTTAAATGAGATTAAAGAATCATCAACCATATTTATACTCATATGTTGGACATATGGATGTCAAATCATAATTGAGCCGAGAGGCTCATTCTACAACCCAGTATGATGTGTAAGTCTGCTGGTCCATCATCAAAGTTAAATTTTTTCTCATGTCCGCCCAAATAAAAAAAATTTAAAAATAAATAAATAAATAAATAAATAACTATACAAAATATTTAAATAATGTCGTTACATAAAAAATCACTAAAAATTTGATTTACACGTGAAAAAATTAAATCCTTCTCAAATTTTATTAAATCCATATTTAAAATAAATCTAAAAACAATAGTCATTCTCTTACAACAATGTCATTCAACCATTTCATAAAAATCATCACATAAGGCTGGAAATTATAAAACGTCACCCAATGTCAAAAGATTTGTTAACCATAAAACATCATTGTTTAAAGAGATCAATAGTGCATCTATTGTTATCTCTTAGGTGAAATTATTCCAACTTGCCATTGATCTAGGATCGTAGTGATTAATCTTTACGTGAATTAGATTTACTTTGAAGCATGGATGTACTTTCAAGCATTAAACACGGTAAGGAATCATTATACCAGCATTCTCAAATGCAGTATTATATCAACGATTACAAGTGAGATAATCGATATTAGTTGGTAAAGTTAGTACATTTCAAATGTCATCGAGTGCAAAATACAATTAAATATTATAATACATTATTGGTAGGATAATAAGATAATAAAATGGTAATAGTTATTTTATATTAATATAAATTTAGTATATATTTATTTTAATATAGAAGTTAAGAGGGATTTAATTTTTTTATTTGTAATTTTTTTATGAGTAGACATTATTTAAATGTTTTGTATAGTTATTTATTTATTTTTAGATTAAAAAAAAAAAATTGACCAACATGAAGAAAATTTCAACTTTGATAACAAACAGGCAGGCTTATACATCATATTGGGCTGTAGAATAAACTTTTCGGCTCAATAATTCATATACATCAAAATATATTAAATCTAAACCCATGGTGCCATAAATTGATTTAATTTAGTCATGATTGTTCATATTCATCGTGAAACCCACACTAGCTGTGTTTCAAAACCGTTGAACCAAAACAATTTGGTATAGAGGTAAATAATGGTTCCACACAATCTTCATTACTCTAAGAAAGGGCATAATCGATATCTGTTAAATGTTTTGTATAGTTATTTATTTATTTTTAGATTAAAAAAAAAAAATTGACCAACATGAATAAAATTTCAACTTTGATAACAAACAGGCAGGCTTATACATCATATTGGGCTGTAGAATAAACTTTTCGGCTCAATAATTCATATACATCAAAATATATTAAATCTAAACCCATGGTGCCATAAATTGATTTAATTTAGTCATGATTGTTCATATTCATTGTGAAACCCACACTAGCTGTGTTTCAAAACCGTTGAACCAAAACAATTTGGTATAGAGGTAAATAATGGTTCCACACAATCTTCATTACTCTAAGAAAGGGCATAATCGATATCTGGTGACAGTTAAAAGGTTGGAGTCGTGGGGAAATTTTGATTAGTTCCTTATATGGAATTAATTTCATGAGTATTACTAATTTGAGCCGTATGTATGGAAATAGAATTTTAGTGCGCATGGAAGCCCTGATTAATATGCATTGAAGTCATAACTGAGGGAAAATTAATACAGTTCATTTATCTATGGAAGCCGAGGTCCATATGTAGCCAAACCAAATAGCAAGTTAACCGAGCTATTAATAAAAATCCATAACCACATGACATTACTATGAGTAGAACCTCGAATAACCCTGTTCAATCCGCACAATAGAATGTCAGATAATTCAATGGTTCAACTAAAATACTTAGGGATTTCCTGTCGCTAAGAATCTTTGCTCATGCCACTATTAAAATCTGGTATCATTGTAGATGTTTATAGTGTTACCACCGTGAGATAACATTTTTCCAACATAGACGAACCTTCTAGAATAGTGATATATGTAAGATTAAACAAATTTTATTTAAAATGAATATAAATTTTATATACGAGTCGACGAAACACCTTTCCTGTTTTGCACCCACTTGTCTCCAACATGACTCCTCCGGCAAGCTCGCCCACCCTGTCAATAGGAGTGGGTGCTATCTCTGAAACAAACTTTTCTCTGCCTCAACTCTCTATTGACATCTCTGTCCCCGTCACTGTTCACGGAGTTCCATTTGCACACTCGTCGGTGACAACACGACGGCTTGCCTAACTCACGCAGCCAAGCCTAGAAACGAATTAATGGGGGATTCTGGCGAGCTTCCCTTTCCCACCTTCTATTTTCTGAACTCCATTCCATTCGCTCCCTCATCATTTTGAAACTCCTGCACCCTTAGACAAAATCGTTAGCTTCAGAGCGGTGTTTTCATTGATCGGATTGCAAAAATTGCTCTAATTTCCCTATTTGGGTTTCTTGTCTTTCATTTGCACACGCCTGTAACTAGAGCAACGAAGTTCGACATCACTTAGATTGTAAGTTCAAAATCAAGTTGGTGTTTGTGTTGTTTGTTCATGAAATAAATTACAAATAGGAAATTTATGTTTATATTTAAATTTCTTTAGCATAATTAAAATAGAAGCAGGCTCATAACCCTGTAGTTAACCTATCATCCTTTCCTATTCTACCTACACAGATTCCAGCTCTGGTTATACGCATAATGTTGTTTTTCTGCATATCAATTCCCACTGTTCATTGTAAGACTCGCAAATGTGTTTGCATCTTCCACACGAACTCATAGTGGTTCTCATCAAATCAAATTTCCTTACATTTATGAGCAACAATACAGTAGCGAGGGGTTCACCTTATTATTAATATCAACTATTTAGATTCATCTTCCACATTACTAACTTACATTTTGCAAATAAATCTCAAAATATATCTATGTCTTTATACACATATTATGATGTATGCAAGTATATCTAAAATATAATTATAAGACTATTATATAAAGGAAATGTCGTTATGGGTTGCTTTTTCTATTTATGCAAACAATATTATATTGTTTGACCACTTCCCTAGAAAAAATAAGAGAGCACCAATCTTGATTGCGAAAAATCCTCTGGTTCACTGTTTCAGCAATAAATTGTTTCACCGTTGCGACAACTCGTTGGTTTTTTGTTGCAACAACTCACTAGTTGATTGGTGCGGCAACTCGTTGGTTAACCATTGCAGCAACTCGTTGTTTAATCGTTGTGACAACTCACTAGTTGACTATTGTGGAAGATCATTGGTTTACCATTATTGTAATCGCTAGTTGACCATTTTGGCAACTCATTGGTTCAACTTTGCAGCAACTCACTGGTTCACAGTTGTGGCAACTCACTGGGTCACCTTCGTGGCACCTTTATGGGTTACCGTTGCAGCAACTCCTTGGGTCACAAAATGGTAAAGAAAGTCAAATTGGAAACAATCATTGCCCTTCTGGTGCAAGACCCTAAAGAAAAGATCATCTTTTCTAGAAAGGATTTAGATTGGTCTGAAGTACATGGAAATAACATGGAGATTGATCGAATTACAAAAATCCCTTCAAATAGAATTGGAGACTTTATTAGAGGAGAGGAAATGAACCCAGATGCTCCATTTTCTTTCACCCAGGTACAAAATAAACACCCAGGCTCAAGGCCTACTGCTTCCTTGCGATATGAAGTGTAAGTTTTTTAGAGATGCATTGTTTAGATGTTGGTATTAATAGTGCTTGATCATTTTTCATATGTATTGACTTTTCAAACATTTGTATGCATCTATGCCTATTCATATGGCCCCAAGGAAAAAGAGGAGAAATGAAACGAACCAAAGATCCTCATTGGTGGAAAAGAGGGGTTGCCAATGCCATTTCATTGTAAAAGTTATGGTTTAAATCCCCAAGATAGCGATAATAACATATAACATGTATGAGCATGAAGATAGCCAAGGATGGCCTTGTCATGGCCAACATGACACTTCGGGTGATGCTAGGTCCCTGCCTCAACCAAAGTTATCAAGGGACATGGTTTTCTATGTAGAGAGTTGTTTCTTCTTGGAAGTGTCAATTGACTCAGTTTGTGAAATGCATGTTAAAAAGGGATGAAATGAGTGTGAACCTTTGGTATAAAAAATACCAAGATGAATGTTTCTTTTATCAAAAGTCCAATGGTGGAGATATCCCTTTTATAGTTGGAATTCAGACAAAGTGGATGTTGGAGACCATGGTGAAGCTATCGAATAATAGCTTAATAGCCATGGATTCAACATTCAAGACAAATAAATATGGGGTGAGTGTATTAAGAATGATTAATCTAGTACAATAATTTGATTTGTAATGATTGATAATGATTAATGAGCTGAAGTTGACTTCATATGTTTTTTGAATGTGATAGTATCATTTGTACACGCTCGTGGTGTTTGATGAGCAACAAAGTGGGGTGCCAGTTGCATGGGTGGTGGCATCACATAATACATCACAAGACATTTCACTATAATTGGAACACCTCATGCATAGGTGTCACCAAGTTGATCATAGCTAAAAAGTTAATGCCTTCATGGTTGATGATGCGTTGGCTGAAATCGGTGTTTTAAGGGAACTTCAATCTTCTTATTTTACAATACAACTTGTATTTATTCTAAAAAGAACGTGCTTGAAATGAATTGAATGTGGTAGGAGAATCACAAGGTGCAATATTATCTTGTGTGTTTAGCATGTATGTCGAGTATTGCTAAAAAATGTGGATCAATTGGCTAGCAGCCCAGAAATATCAAAAGAGATGTTTAGTGATTTGGGTTTAATTATGAATTATTGTTCCACAAGACTTGGTCATATCACTATTACCTAAAGACAAACTTTCTATCTGATAGAAGAAAGACATGTGCTCGTAGGATGGATTGGTTGATATATGTTCTTCTAACAAATGTTCAACCATGTTATCGGTTTAAGGAAATTCTAAAAAAGGAAAGGTTTTTTAATAATTACAGGAAAGAGAAACAATTTGAATAATCAATGGAAAAAGCAAAAATAATTCCAAATAGTGATTGCAGACCTCGTGAGAAAACGTCTCATGCTTTTTGGATGAGGAGTCAATCTAAACCTAATAAGAAATATCTTGTCACTCGTCATTGCACAAATTTCTTAACTTGTGATTGCCCATGGTCTATTTGTGGCAACATTTGCAAGCATGCCATAAAGGTGGGTTGGTTGTGTTCTTGTTCATTGGATTCAAACCAATTACTAAATCATCACAACACAGTTGATTCATACAATGACTCTCCTGAGATAAATATAGTGGCAATATGGGATCTGGTGAAGATGCAAACACATTTTCCATGGATAGACACAATGTTGATGTAAATGCTCAAGGACTTGAGTTGGCCCAAGAGGAGTTATTTGACTACATAGACCTGCTTCAAAACAATCCTCCTACTACTTTGACCAAGACTAAACAGTTGATTTCTTTGGTTAAAAAAATGTTGGATGACGACAACAATCTTCATATTATGGATTATGACTTCACGTGTGGGTTGGGTGCTTTCGAGTCATCTTTGAAGAGGAAGAAGAGTTAATAAGCCCCAAAAAGAAAAGAAAAACGAGAAAACAAAATGCAAGATTGGCAATTGACTTGAATATCTTTGCAGATGAATATGAACCATTTGAGTTTGAACAACTCAAGAAGCAAGGTCACCCTCGCTCCACAATGCATGGTTTTCCAGGTTTGTTGTGATATATTTGTTTTCAATTTTATTTAAATATTAATTAGTGTATTACATGTATTGTTGTTTTGTTGAATATGTTCATGTATGTTTGATAGGTGGCGAGGCTATGTTTGTTGATTTGGGAAATTTCTCCCAATTGTCAATTAAGGTCAATAAATAACTCCAAGCACTTACACACAGTGTTTCAATACATCAATTATTTTGTATGTTATGGAATATAGATTTCACGGGGTTGTTCCATACTTGCATTATGCTTGCATAGATTGGTGTCTAATCATGAATTTGGTATATAAATTGGAAGAAAAGCAACAAAAATGTAACAAAATTTGTAGCGGAAATGCAATGAAATTGTAACAAAACATGTAAAACACAATTTTACCAGTTTTTATAACTGCTCAATGTTAATGGTGATATATTATTGGAGAATAATATATATTACAACATCGCATATTATGTGTTTGCTGACTATGAGTTGTCGCACTAGTGGAAATGATTGTCAGCAATGGTGAGTGGGAGAATGTCAGAAACGATGAGGGAGTGAATGTCAGCAAGAACACAATGGTCACTCTGAATTTGAGGATGAAGGGGGATGTTCATGAATATTGTTGATACTATAATCATTATGTCCTGCTTCACCAGGACGAAGATACCCTGTTGTTTCCATAATTTCATTCCAACATTCAAACTTTTTTCTTAGGGTATAGGACTTTTTATAACGATTGGATAACGAAATCTAAGACTAATCCAATTATTCTCACATTATTCCATGCAATAATATAGTTAGCAACCCTTGTCAAGGTTATCTTTAAGTTTGGGTAGTTAAATGGACCTTTATTTCGAGTTTGTTTTCCTGAGGTATCCCACCTTGCTTTACATCCTTCTTATGTGGTAGTCTCCAATATTTGAATATGGTATGTGCAATCTGCAATGGTTTGTTGCCTGTTTGTAGCAATAATCTCTACTTCCTCTTACAAATTGGCCAACTCTCGTTGTGCTTTTATCAACTGTACAAGTATTTCATATTCTCCTCTAACCCACAGAATGCTCTCGGAATTTTGTTAAAAAAATTTAAGAGCTTCCACCCAACTGGCCTGATTTCTCAAATAAGATACAAAGGCTCTCAATTGGACATCCCCTACATAAGGTTGGGATTCCATCTTTTGTTAACAGACAACAAAAAATTGTGTTGGTACAGTTCACAAAGCAAGTCTTTTTCTAGATTCGTACAGGCCATGTATGCTTCTATGAAACCATTTATGTATTCAACCTGGAAAGGCTTATTGTTGATGATAACATTCTTTTTAAACATTGACAATCTTTCTACCAAGTACACGTTGTAATTTTTTTTCCCAAGGAAAAAGTCGTCATTTCCATTATATAATATATTGAAAATTACATGTTTTAGCTGTTGCATATAAAGTATATGCCTGAAAAAAGGTGGATCTATCCACTAGCCAGTATAATGTCATAACATAGCGAGATGTTCATAAACTATAATAAAAAACTAAACAGTATATAGATTTGATAAGCAAAAATATATAGTAGTAGTGTCAGTCAATCGCTGCTGAGGATCATGTTGTCTCATATGTTGTTTGGTGTTGCTCTATGAAAGGCCTATGATAAAATTGATAGACCTTATGCCCATGTTGTTCCTGAATCATCCATTTGTCGATTGGTTGTTGCGCGACTTCCTTGGAAAGACTGTTAGAAATCAGACTCCTTTCCCCATAAATATGATGACATACAATAAAATGAAAATGAGATTTTAAGTTTGTAATTTCATCCAGTGATCCTTTGAATGTGTGCACGTGATAATGAGACTGTGAATTGAACCAATTAATAACAATATTGGAATCCCCAAATATCTGTAATCGACTGTAGTCCTTTTCAAGAGAAAAAATAAGGATAAGTCTAAGACTGTTGAGCTCAGCATAATTATTGGTGCCCCTATTGAATCCCATCTTTAGTTTATAAAAATGGTCATCTGATAAGTATAGAACAACGCCACCACCGCAACCAATTTCTTGTGTAGATCCATCGAAAAAAGCCCAAGCAAAAGATTTATCAATGACTTCAGGGGCTATATGTCAGATGGGATGTGGTACATCTTCCTCAAGAATCAGATTATATAGTGCCTCAATGTGTGAGCAGGTGAAGTTCCAATCAATGGAGGCATCATGAAAGTTTTGCTTATTTCTTCCAATCCAAATGTCCCAATAGACCAGTAATGGAAGGTTACGAAGTTTATGAGTGTTGACATAATTCCACCAGGAATTCCAAGCAGTCTTAATATTTACTCCCTACCATCTAGAATTAATCACAAGAGTTTTATATAATTGGTTCCATACATGATGCACAATGGGACATAATAAATATAGATGATCAATGGTTTCAACACTATTCTTACATAGACAACAGTGTGGGGCCATGAATGGATATGCACTGTACGCTGTCATCGGTAGGAGCCTTGTTGTTTAACAAGCACCACATGAAAAGTTTCTCTTTTGGAGGTGACTCGAGCCTCCAAATAATGTGCCACCACTAGTCTTTTATCTTTGGTTCATGGTCCGAATATATGAAGAGATAACCATCCTTGGGAGTGTATCTACCATGCGCAGAAATGGTCCATATTAGTTTGTCTTCCCGCTCAGTGATCCTAACGTGGGATTCAACAAGGGCGTTGATATATCTATTCCAATATTGTCCCTACTGATTGGGGATCATGAGGTCCTGTGCCGATTTCCAAGCTCGATTGAGCATCTTCGAATTATCTGAGTCTGCAATCTAGGATATGTATTTAATACCAGTAGAATCCAGGAATCACGAAAGTCCAAGTGGGAGGAGGTGTGCATTTCCACAACCTGACCAGGCATCTCTGCCAATACGGACATTTTCACCTGTCCCAATACGTCATGTCAATCCTTCTTTGATGATTGATATGGAATGAGTGACGCCCTCCAAATCGTAGTTATGTTTGTTCTGTTCCTTACGGACCTGCGGAGCCAATCCAACGTCGAGAGGGGGTATATATATTTGTAGTATACCACCTATTTCCATAGACTGGTGGTAGTAAGTAGCTGCCATCCCAATTTGGTTACGAGAGCCTTAGCAAAATAGTTGAGGTATTTCATACCCCAACGCCCCCATTTCTTGGGTCTAGTAATTCGTTCCCACCTAACCCATGCAAAAGTGCTGCCCTCATTTCTTCCTCTCCATAAAAACCTGCGACAAATCTGTTGTATTCTGTTAATGATGCCTTTAGGTATCCAAGCTAGAGCCATCTAGTAAATTGGTATGGCTTTTAATACCGATTTGATGAGCACCAATTTTCCTGCCCTTGATATCCAATGTTGTTACCAAATATTAAATATGGCTTCAATCTTTGCTACCAACCATGTCTAATCAGTTATACGATAATTATTGGGCTTAAGCCTGTAACCCAAGTATTTAAGACCATCCTCAAGAGCTAGGTGCATCTATGGAAATTGTTGATGTGCATATAATCAATCATTTTGAGAGAAATTCATAGTCATAATGGTGGATTTGATATGATTGGGTACCATACCCGTGGATTTGCAAAAAGTGGATAAGATATGCAAAAAATTTGAGGAGTCCCTTATGGAACCGTCAAGAAATATGAGTACATCGTCAATGAATAAAAGATGAGTGAGAGTAGTAACTTCTATCAATTTAACCCTGAGGACGTCCCCAGAATATCTGGCTTCTGATATTAATCTACTTAAACCTTCCATAATTAGGAGAAAGAGTAGAGGCGAAAGAGGGCATCCTTGTCTAAGGCCTCTCTCAGCATGAAAGAAATATGATGCAACTCCATTAATAAGAATGCTATAAGAGACTGAACCCAATTTATAAAGGTATGAGGGAAACCAATCTGTGTTAGAATGAGGCGAAGATAAATCTAGTTGGCTCTATCGAAAGCTTTGGAGAGATCGATCTTGAGAATGATACTTTTCAGATTCCTAATTTTTATGGAGTGTAGTCCCTCCTGGGCTATGCCAATGGCTTCATGGATCTATCGATGATTCAGGAAAGCAAATTTCTCCTTTGAGATGTGTTGGGATAAGATGGGTTTAATGCGATTGACAATGATTTTGGAGATAATCTCATAGATACACTTGCATAAGGAGATGGGCCTGAAATCATGAAATGAGAGGGGCATATCAGATTTGGGGATTAGAGCAATGAAGGTGGCATTGAAAGCTTTGTGCATTATGTCATTTAGTCTACAATCTTCAATAGCTAATAGGATATCCTGTCCAATTAATTCAAAGAAAGTTAGGTAGAATTCAACAGACCATCTGTTAAGACCCAGACTCTTATCCCTTTTAAATCATTTCAATATTGCTTCTATCTCCCCCAAGGTGACTAGTTTATTCAGATTTTCAATCTCATCTTCGTCCACAAACCGAGGAAATTGTCTAACCACTCTGAATATCTCTTCTATTGTTGCTTCATGAGGATCTCTAAAGAGATGACTGAAGTGTCTGATACACATGTGAGCCAATTGGTTGAAATAATGAGCCTCTCTGCCCTCGTCATCTTTTAGTGACCAAATGGTATTAGTGATCTTCCTACCTCTGGCACATTGTTGGAAGAATTTTGTGTTGTCGTCACCAGCTTGGAGCCATATGGCTCTACTCTTAAGTCTCCAGTCTTCTTCCTTATGTCTTAAGATTCTAAGTTTTTCTCCTTCTAGTCTTGATAGATGTAGTTTGTTTCCATGGATAAAAATCAATTATTTCTAGAGTCCACTAGTTTGGCAAGTTCAACTTCAATTTGTTGAAGATTTGCCTCATCCCTTTTCTTCTTCTCCTTGGCCTATTCGATCATTCTATGCTTGAGTCTAGTCATATTACCAACTATGACTTTCGCAAGAGATCTATCATTTTCCTAGCTGCAATTAATCCACATATCTTTTACTATTTGGTGGAATTCCTCCTCTCTTAATTAGGAAGAATTGCATTTGAATGGTGACTTTGGCTTGGGAGAGGTTCCCACAATTTGCAGGAAAATTGGTGAGTGATTTGAAATGCCTCCGGAACCAACCCATTGCCTAATTGCATTAAAACTATCCACTAATGGTGCCTTAATGAGAAAACAATCCAACCTTCTTGCGAGCATAACATCACCTATCCTCCGATTTCGCCAGGTAGGTTGGATCTAAGCCATATCAATGTTGAGAAAACTGTATTGATCCAAGAGTTTCTCAAAAAAATCAGTGAGGGAGTCAATCTGAGCATGGTTTCCCCATGACTCTGCATGCCCTAATGAGAAGTTTAAATATCCACCTATAATAATATTATCTTTTGCCATGAATGGTGCCCTCATTAAGTCCTCCCAAAATACTTCTATATTATGATAGGGGCCATATATATTAATCAATCTCAAGGGAATTCCTAATTCTTCTAAGAGAAAATCTACTACTAAAACCCCTTCCCTACCCCATACATTGTCTATCTTCATAGTTCTATTATTGATACCTGTGGCACATCCACCAGACCTCCCTCATGCGTCTAGAGCATGAAAGGTCCACCCGCGAAGATGGGATTTTAAAATGTTAATAATAATTTGATCATCACCAAGGGCCTCCTGTAGGAAAATTACATCCAAATTTTCAATCTCAAACAACCTCCTAAGAGCCAATTTTTTTGTCAGGGTTGGCCAAGCCCTATAGTTGAAGGATAACGACTTCATTTGGGAACTAGATCCGGGTTGCCTTTTACTCTAAGAATCCGATCAATAGAAAATTGTTTAGCAGATGCCACCTCAATCTTGGCTTTGTGAGTAGCCTTAGATATGTTTTAGTGTCTGCTTCTCAATGGATTCGGTTCCTTGGGAGGGGAGGCATCACCGATGCCACAACCACTTGCCAGGGAGGGTTTGGCATGTGTTAGAGTCGGTCTAGTAGCCCTCCATCAGCGATCAAAGCTCTTTGAATTTGCATAAGTAGGTGTCTCATCAGTGTCTTGCATTCCATTAGGCATGCCATAACCCTGATGGAGGAGCTGGTGTCTTTATTCCCCTCTTGGCACTGCTGGATCAAGTTGTTTTAGTCATTAAGCTTTTTCAAGGTTATTTGTCTTGTCTTGAGGTCAAAATTTCTAGGTCTAGGGTTTAGGTCAAATTTATCTCCAAGGTCATGTCTCTGAAGGTCAATAAGTGCCCAGCGAGCCAGAGGGATGATTTTCAAAGTGTTTCTTCGAAAAATTTCATCTTGTACAGTTAATTTTCACCTTGGATTTAAAAACCCTGTTTTTAAAGCCAAGGTCATTTCTCAAAATTTTGTAAAACTTGTAAAAATTCAAAATGATTCAAAGGACAGCATGTAACCCTGGCTCCCTTGTCAAGATCCCTCAGATGCTATCCCTGCAAAAATTATCAAAGAAAAGCATCAAATCAATCAATTTCAGGACAAAAGGAAACCAAAAAAGTCAATTTTATAAAGTGTCATGGAAAAACATTATAAAGTGGGTTATGACATGAAATTAATTCAAACAAGGCTATAAAAGCCCTAATCTCCCTCCATCAAGCCTCATTGCGCATTCAAGAGATAGAGCAATTGTTTCCAAGAGAGTTTGAGCGAATTGTGTGAGTTGGGAAGGCGCGCGACCCGTTGAACCAGGCGCGCGACCCGTCAGGCTGCCCATTCTAGTTCAGAAATTACACAGGCGCGACCCGTTGAGGGCGCGCGACCCGTTGGGCAGTGCGCGCGACCCATCAGGGTTTCCTCCACAGAAAATTACCAGCAAGCTGCCAAGCGACCACAAATTGTTCAAGCTTGTCCGGTAGGCCTTCAATCATATAAATTATGGTTTGCTAAAGCTTGAGAAGATCATGATAATATTTTAAAAGCCTTCATTTGCAAGTAAAGACTCCATGTGCTTTTGCTTCAAAATATCAAAGTTGCTAGGGTTTGTTTTGCTGTTTTAAGGTATTCCTTTTCATTCCTATTGTTCCTACATTTTCCCACCTCCCATTTCTTACTCCCTTATCACTGTTATTTAATTTCCCTACCAAAAATATTAAGAAATCAAAAATCAAACCCTAAACCCTACCTTCCATAACATCCTTGCAAATGAAATTGTATGATGATGTTGATGTCATGATTCCTCTTTTTAACCCCTGTTTCATATATTTTTCCCAATTTTCCTTCCAAGTCTCCCTTCCCTAACATTTCCCTTGTGCTACTTGTCCCCTTGAAACAACATTTCAAAACAGTTAAAATAGCAGATTTCAAAGCAGAAGCAGCAGTACATTTCAGCCACTTTGCCCCTGAAACCATGTCAGAAACCGAAACCGACTATGAGCAAAGTGATGACCGTGAGTCAACACCAGAAGTTGAGCCTGCTTCGGAACATGAAAAACCACTATTGGGCCCGAATGCACGTGTGCAAGGCGAAGATGAAAGTGCTCCAAAGGCGGTTGGCCAAAGCACAAAAACGAAGAAAAAGGCCCGACCCCCTCCACATCTTGGCCGAGGCTTCCTTGAAGGAGCATGGCACTAAATAGCTCAGCCCCAGCACAAATTCCAAGAAATTTTGAGCATTTTGGGTCATTTTGGTTTTTTCAGGCAAAAAACAGGTTTTGTCCCCTCAACGGGTCTCACCCCCCGCGCGACCCTTTCATTTGGCTACTCTGTTCCGGGAAAACTCAGCATTTCTGGATTTTTCATGAAAAGTTACACATGCTCACCCATTGCCAAGAGATTTTATGAAGTTTTGGGCCTCCAGAAAGTCAAAAAACAAGCAAAAAATGACTTTCTGCCACATTTTTGACACACAGAAAGCAGTCTTGGGAGATTGCAATTTTGGAGGGGTAAATGACCACCAAATTCAGAAATTCCACTTGGGTTGGAAAGTAGACATCCAGACCTTTCCAACAAGCCTACTCTTGCCCCATTTGGACACCTGGAAGTGCCCCAAAAGTGCTCTCAAAGGCGCGCGACCCGTTCAGGAATGGCGCGCGACCCATCAGGCAAATTGCTCAGGATTTCAGCCTACAGCTCAGCAAAACGCAGTTTTGACTATGTTTGACTTTTTGGAGTTGATTTTTATCCTCCTTGTTGTAAATGATGTAATTTTATGACACTTTTACACTTATGTATCTCTTCTAGAAGATTCATTCATGAGATAGGTGAAAATTAAATGAATGAACTGGTTTCCTAGCTTATAGAGGCAAGTTGTTTTGACTGCCTAGTTTTCAGTGCTTAGTTTAGAATTGGTTGAAACAGCTCCTAGGATAGTGAGCTCGACCCCTAGAGGCTAGGGAATGGGTTGGCATGGTCTATATTATGTATTTTCTCAATCATTTTCATGGTTGGAGGGTTGGACTCTTGAGGGAGAAGCTCTTATTGTATTATTCACTGTATCTCTGCAATTTTTGGCAAAGGAAGACCAGGGTTTTGCAGTCCTTTTTGGGATTCTTGTGGTCACATGTATTGATGGTGTGTTTCTCTTTGTACTTGTAAGTGTGTTATGTGAATCATTTCCTTACTTTTCCTTCTGCAAATTAGGCAAATGAAGTGTTAAAGTAGAATTCATGACTGTCATGCTCTGCTTTTAAGTTTGCTTAATATCAATGTTTTCAACTGTTTAAGGGGAATTCAAGGTTATTGCTTGCTCTCCTTAACTCCTCACCATTCATTCTCATCCATCCATCTCTATCAAAGGCATCAATATTGTTTCCTACCTCGCCCCAAAGAACTCCCTGCGAAAACTGTGTCCAATCCCCGCACCCGAAATTGCCATTCCCCAATTTTCCACCAAAACTTTAAAAATCCCAAATTAAACCTCTTGATCAGTTTACTAGTCTAAAATCAGTGTTTCTCTATTGGTCATCTCTCCCATTGAAGATCTTTACTGGGATAGACCGGAGAGAGCCCTCTCCTGCCCCGTAGGGCTAGCTACGAGGCTAAGTGGTTTGATGTTGCCTTGGAGTTTACCTTTCTCAGCCTGAGGTGAAATTTCAAGCGCTAACAGCATGCATGAGGGATTGTAAGTTATACCTATGGCAAGTGTTGTTATCCGATGAAGCCTCGTCATCGACCGGAGTTGTAATCGTAGGCCCTTTAAGGGTGGACGGGGATGGGAGCGAGTAGCTAGGGGGTTTGATGCCAGGGGACAAGAGATGGGATTAAAATTACAAGAAGAAAGAGAAACCCTAGACAGATGTAGAGGCGTAATTAGAAAGTAATTAACAAGATGTTTCCGGGGAGGACGGAGAGATAATAGTACCCGAAAGTGGACCAAATTGATAAGAGTGTATTCAAGTAACCCTTGTTGAAGGTGGTCGAGTTGTCGATTGCTGAGTGCTTTTGTCGATTTCCTTTTGACGCGTTTGTGGTCTATTTTGTGCTTTCTGTGTGGGTTCCTCTGATCCTCTTGCCTGTGTTTGTAGCCCAATTGACTCCTCCATTGGGCTCACCTCTTTTCTTTCATTTGTAATCAACAAGAACTTCTTATAAAGATGGCCAACCTCATGGCACCTTCTACATCTAAATGGGACCCCTTCATAGTCCAAGATTTGCAGCCTGGTGAGCCCTCAATACTGTAATCTCAAGCTTTCGACTAGTCCATCCCTGGTATCCAAATGCACAAGGATTCAGGCAATAACCATGTTCCCTGTCTCTATAAATGATTTGTCATGGTCCAGATAAACTCCTAGATCATCGCCAATGTAACGAAATACGTCCTCAGACCAAAAATGAAGCGGTAAACTGGGGATCCGCACCCATATAGGTCCAACACCCATCTTCTCCTTGTCAGGATCGAATAGTGGTGTCCACCGCTTCAGTAGCATTGGTGCCATCTCTATGTGCTAGAATTTTGACATGACCTAATTCGCATGATTAGGGTGTGCAAAAATTAGAGCAAACTAGCCCCTTGTCATGGTCAAAATAGAAGGTAGTTGTTCAAGGATTTGTCCCCAAATCTCCACAACCCATCGTTTGAGCCGCGATGTTGTATAGTTTCGCCCCGCACTCTTCCAACCAAAATTGTGTTTGCTATGTCTAGAACCCATGCCATTTTAATTCCTTCCCCAAAGACCAGCAGATGCCCATGCTCCCTAACCTTAATGCATTTGGACTTTTTGCCCGGTTTTTTCTAGGAGCCCTCCACTGATTTCCCTACATCATGGGGTGGGTTGTCCCCTGCTTCCGAAACCCGAGCTTCATCCTGCTCAGGTATAATATGAGTCACTCCTTTGAAACATCCGAAAGTCTTCACTAATAGGGGCGGTCATATTACCTAAGCAGCAAGGTTCGTATCTGCAAGTCTCCTTTGCCCTGAGATCTCTATGCGATAGTCTTTTGCCTCAACCCTAAAAACCCCATCTACTGCTACGTAGGTCTCCCCAAAACCTGTTGCCAAATTGGATAACTATTCTTGCTCCCATAATTGTATCTCTGAAGGTGACGAAATAGTAAGAACAGGGTGCGGGTGATAGTCCGTTAAGAAGGTCTCTAATGGGTCTAGTGATGCAACGGTGCCAGGAACCGATATGGAGGGTTCAAACCCTAGGGAAGAAAATGAGGCCTCCCCCTCGCCTAGAGCAAAGATATAGGCATCTACTTGATCGACCAGTTCAAAGGCAGTAGCCGGTGAATACATATTGGCTTGGCGAGGTGGATCCTCAGTCCACATCGACATAGAATATATGGAATCAATCGAGTATTCCACTAACTCCTCCATATCATCTAAAAGTCTTGAACAAGATCAGACTCCAAAAAACTTCCACGAATAAGGGCGCTCGGGAGTGCTAACCCTGCCTGCCTTCAAACCATAGCAGCAACCGCTTGCAATTTGTCTGCCACGTCCTCCTCCACCACCAGTGGTCATCTCTGCATACCTCCTGCGAGATGTTATCTCGACCCTAATCTTTCGCTGACCTTCAAGACGACGTGAGATTTCAGAGCCATTTTCTCCCTTTACAATCTCTTCGGTGGTTTCATGTTATGCTTTAACTCAATCATGATATACCAAACACATAAATTTTATTATAAAATAATATTTAACAGTTAATTAAACTTACAACCTAGTATATATCAAGTACACGTTATAATTAGTTAAAGGAGCCCTGCAACTAAGTACACCATCCATTAATTGTCCGAGTTGTTTCTTCTCATTCTCCATCCTAGTCACCTTCCTTTGCAACTCAACCACTGTGTTTTTATGTTTTCCTTCAATTTTGTTTATATATTATTCCCATGTCTTGCAAAGGTCACAAATTGAGTTTTTGTGCAAATGGAAAGGTATTAGTTTTCCCTTATAAGAGGGTATACACTGGGCTAATTTGTCCTTTGGTTCCTCATCCTCTGATTGAAAAAAAGTGTCTTTGGTGAGTTTTATCTCTAGTTCTTGATCCTCTGTTTCCACAACAATGTCTTTGGTCAGTTTCATCTCTGGTTCCTATTCCTTTGTTTGCACACCTGTTTCTTTGGTCAGTTTCATCTCTGGTTCCTATTCCTTTGTTTGCACAGTTGTGCATTTGGTCAATTTCATCTATGGTTCCTGATCCTCTGTTTGAACAATAACGTCTTTGGTCAATTTCATCTTTGGTTCTTGTTCCTCTATTTGCACAATTGTGCCTTTGGTCAATTTCATCTTTGGTTCCCAATCCTCTGTTTGCACAACAATTCATCGGTTTGTTTTTTTCCAAGGGGTATATTTTATTGGACCCCCTGGAGAAGGTACATCTATGACACCAATGGGTAGGGAGTTTGCAACCTGGACCAAGCAATTTAATCTTTCAAAGCCTTCTTTTTATCTGAGCTCATCTGTTAGGGTTTTAACTATGTTTTGAAGTTGTTTGATTTTCATTTGGAGAACCATATTCTTCCTTAACAACGAAATATACAAGGGAGGGTATAAAGGGGTACTTATTGTTTTAACGTGTTTCTTTGTCAGTTCTGGTTTGCTTGCTTGGTCCTCGTCATAATCCCAATACAAAAAATAAATTTAGGCAAGGCGCTCTGATCTATAGCATTTGACTACTCCTTGTATGTACTCATAGTCAGAATCAGTAGAGGGAACCTTCTCAACTTGTTTTTTTTTTTTTGTCAGAAACGTGGTCGAGTCCTTGTTCCATGAATCCTTGTTGCATGAATCCTTACACCATGACTCCTTCTTCCATCAATACATCATGTGGATGCTCTTGTGTAGCATTAGGGGAAACCTCTTCCATTGTTTCTTATGTAACAACGAGGAGGGTTTCAGGAAGTGCAGCAACACAACCTTGCTTTCTCTTGTTCTGCTTGGCTTTTGGCACCATTGTCAAGCACTTCCTATATCCTCTCAATCTTCTGGTGGCAGGTTTACTCCCCAATATTTCTACTTCTTCATCATCATCTTGTTCATCTCCTTTTTGTGGGGAATTAGTAGCAGAATCCTTAGAAACCCTTGTAGTTTGAACACTGGGTGACTCGTTTTCCATATGGAAAGGTTCTGTGGGAATTTCTACATTTTGGAGGTCATGGGGTGGAGTTGCAGCTACTAGGGCATCCTCTGGTGGGGTAGTAACATCAGCATGCAATGGCCTTCCAACTAGTTCATCCCAAGTTCTCCCTTCCCTTTGCAGCGCACTAACCACCAAAAGTTTAATGAGGCAATGGTGGGACAGGGTTTCCAATGGCCACTTTGATTTCTGTATTGATCGGGCCATATGCTCTAGGGATTTTGCAAGAAAAAAAGGCATGTTAACCAACCTACCATGACGCAAGTGGTCTAACAACCAGAGGTGTTGGTGATAAACAACTACATACCTCCCTTCACACGTGAAAAAATTATGGACAAGGAATGCAACATCATTCTAGAGTTGTGGTAATTCCTTCCTCTCAAATCTTGTGTTTATCTTCTGCAGTCGTTCACCTGCCTCAAGGAATTGCTGCAAAACATCAGGTTGGGGTTTTCGGGGTGCATACTGTTAGCGCTTGAAATTTCACCTCAGGCTGAGAAAGGTAAACCTCAAGGCTACATCAAACCATTCAGCCTCGTAGCTAGCCCTACGGGGCAGGAGAAGGCTCTCTCCGGTCAATCTCGGTATATCTTCAATGGGATGAGATGACCAACAAGGTAACACTGATATTAGGCTAGTAAACTGATGAAAAAGGTTGATTTAGGGTTTTTTGGGTTTTTGGTGGCAAATTGAGGAATTGCAATTTTGGGTGCGGGGATTGGACACAGTTTCTGCAGTGGGTTCCTTGGGGTGAGGTAGGAAACAGTATTGATGCCTTAACTTGAGATGGATGATCAGGAATGAAAGATGAGGAGCTAAAGAGAGCAAACAATGACTTTGAATTCCCTTTAGACAGTAGAAAACATGGAAATTAAACAAATTTAAAAGCAGAGCATGGCTAGCATGAATTCATACTTTAACACTTCATTTGTTTAATGTGCAGCAGTAAAGAAAGGAAATGAATCACATAACAAAGCTTACAAGAACATTGAGAAACACACCATCAACACATGAGTCCACAAGAATCCCAAAGATGACTGCAAAACCCTGGTCTTCCTTAGCCAAAAATTGCAGAGATACAGTGAAAATATACAATGATAGCTTTTCCCTCAAGAGTCCAACCATGAAAATGAGCAAGAAAGTACATAATATAGATGATCTAACCTCTTTCCCTGCCTCCATGGGTCGAGCTCACTATCCTAGGAGCTGTTTGAACCACTTCTAAACTAAGCACTACAAAATAGGCAGTCAAAACAACTTGCCTCTATAAACTTGGAAACCAGTTCATACATTCAATTTTTACCCTTTACATGAAAAAATCTTCTAGAAGTGTTAAACAAGAGTGAAAGTATCCAAAAGTGTCACAATTACATCCAAGAGGACCATTATTAACCTCAGAAAGTCGAAAAGAGTCAAATCTGCATTTTCTGGGCTGAACTGGTCAAATCTGGCAAAATTTGCTCAACGGGTCGCGCCCCTTTTCTCAACGGGTCGCGCACTTTGGAGCTCTGTTTGGGGCACTTCCAGGTGTCAGAATTGGGTGCAGGATAGCTCGTTGGAAAGGTCTGCGAGTCTACTTTCCAACCTAACTGGAATTTTTGAATTCGGAGTTCATTTGCCTAGTAAAAACTCAATTCTCCCAAGACTGCTTCTGCAACTCAAAAAAGGGGCAGAAAGTCAAATTTTGCATGTATTTTGACCTTCTGGAGGCCCAAAACTCCATAAAAACTCAATTCCATCCATGGGCATATGTAACTTTGCATAACAAATCTAGAAATGCTGAGTTTTTGCAAAAAGGAGCTGCCATGACAAAGGGTCTCACCGGGGGTGAGACCCGTTGAGGAGCCAAAACCTGTAAATTTCCAAAAAATGCCAAAATTACCCAAAATTCTCAAAAGTTTTTGGGATTTGAGCTGTGGCTAGGCTATTGAGTGCCATGATCCTTGAGTGAAGCCTCAGCCAAGATACGGAGGGGATTTGGCTTCTTTCTCCGTTTTTGAGCCTCGGTCAACCTCTTTTGAAACATCTTCATTTTCGCCTCGTAAAATCCACCCCTGCAAATCGATTAAGGAGGTGGGCTCCTCTCTCCCATGATGGCCACCTTTACCACCCTTATGATGCCTCCTCTGTACCTCAACCTCTGAAGATGATGACTGGTCATCACTTTGCTCATAAGTCTCGGTTTCTGACATAGTTTAGGAGCAAAGTGGACAAACTGTACTGTTGTCTCTGCCTGTAAAAGGTGCTGAATTCTATGGTGTTTCAAGGGGAAAAAGACATGAGGGAAATGTTAGGGGAGGGATCTTTAACAAGGAATGGGAATATATAAATGTAACAGGGAATCTTTAAGGGAAATTTTGCAAATCATTATGCATATAGGAAGACATATTTGTAATTGGGAAATCATTTGCAAAGATCATTACATATGGGAAAAAACTTGTATGAAAGTGAACATGGGAATATGCATACATGTATTGATAGGGGAAGTAGGGAAACCATACACAAAACCTGCTGATATATTCATCAACATTGTCTTTTGTTTTCACATGAATTTTTACACATGTATATGGTAGAGGGAAATTAGGATTTTGTATGCTTTGGGAAAGGGGTAGAGTTTACATTTTTAATGGCTAGGGATGGGGAAAGATTTGCATTTTATTTATAAGATAAAATGGGAAAAGAGATGAACATATAAATGTGAGTGATAGGGAAAGGAAGGAAGCCAACCCAAGGAAAAATAACTTGAAACAACACAAACCCTAACACAATTTGGTCATGAACATTGCAGCCATATAATGTCCTTTTACTTGCAAAATTTTGATCATAAAAGCATGCCCATGACATCCACCATCCATAACAGCAATTAATCCATGTTTAGAGCACCTACCTCGAGCAAATTCGGTGATTTGGAAGAAGATTAGGGAAATTTCCTTGAAGTTTGCAGCCAAGCGGTTCAACGGGTCACGCAGGCCGCCCAACGGGTCGCGCCCCTCCCAACGGGTCGCGCACGTTGATTTTTTGAACTGCAGAAAGGCTCTGGACGGGTCGCGCACCACCCAACAGGTCGCGCACCTCTCTCGACGGGTCGCGCCCCTCTCAGCTGCCCGAAATCGCTGTAATTTTGCTCCTTTCTCTCAATCACTCTCTCTATCTCTCTTGCAAGCATTAGAATGCATAATGAGAGTGAAAGGAGGGAATTTGGGGTTTTATAAGTCTCATTTGAAAAAAATTCATTTACAAACCCACTTTCTAATGTTTTTCTTTTGACACTTTATAACACTGATTTTTGGTTTCCTTTATCCTGAATTTGACTCATTGAGTGCTTTGACTTGATTCTTTTTGCAGGTAGATCATCTGAGGGACTTTGGCAAGGGGACCAGGGTTACTGCTGCGTTTTTGAAGACTTTTTGGAATTTCATTCTTTTTACAAAAATTTAACATGACCTTGGCTTTAAAAACAGAGTTTTTAAATCCAAGGTTAAAAATGAACTGTACATGATGAAAATATCAAAGAAACATGTTTACAATCCTCCCTCTGGCTTGCTGGGCACTCAAGGACTTTCAAAGACATCACCTTGCAGAGATAAATGACCAAAACCCTAGACCTAGGACCTTTGACCTCAAGACAAAACAAGACAAGCTTGAAAGAGCTTAATGACTGATATGACTTGATCCAGCAAAACCAAGAGGGGTATAAATAAACCAGCTCCTCCATCAGGGTTATGGCATGCCTAACGGGATGCAAAATTTGACACTGATGAGACACCTACGAATGCAAATGCAAAGAGCTTTGATCACTGATGGAGGGCTTCAAGACCGACACTAACACATACCATTGTCCTCCCGTCTAGGTAACCCTGTCACTTTTGCAATTGCTTCTTCTGTCACATGCACGACTAGCTACCTCATATCTTCCCTCCCTGTAATGCATGGCAAATTCTAGAGCTATGTCTTTTTCATACCCTTGCAACTTGCGAATAAACTCCATGCAACTGCCCTATTCAAACAATGGTCTAATGTGTTGAAATTGAAATTTGTGTAGCAATTCTTCGGCAGGTTCTTTGTGAACTCTTGGGCCTCCCATCTTTAGTCAAAGTTTAGAATGACCATGGTTGTGTTTGGAGAGTAAAACAATTTGAATGTGGGAGAACGACAAGCAATGGAAGAGTTGAGGGTAAGCATGTAATAATGGAGTCTTGTAATAATTAATAATGTAATCACGTGGCGTCGTTTATTGCGACGACCATTTGGCATCAACCATTCCTTGCTACTATGATCAAAGGAGATTCCCCCTTTACACATTTAGGAGTTGCTGCCACGATAACCATTGGAATGGGAGGGTGAGTTTCCGAAACCGATGCAATTGATTTGTGACCCTGATTTTCCATCATAATAATTTAAAGTTTGTTTACGTGAAAATTTGGGGGCCCATGCACCATTACACTCACTCCTTAATTATTTTACTTAAAAAGTATCGGTTATAGTTTATTATTTATCCTTGAATGCGTATTATAATTTTGCAGGATTTATCAAGTTGATTTCATTGATTTGCAGGTTGTTCATATTATTTTCATTGTTTTGCAAGCTTAGTTGTTGTTGTTGTAATGTATGTTAGAAAGTGCTTCAATTCAATTCACCTAATCTTGTGGGTGAAGATGTTGATAATGGAGAAATTAATAGTAATTGAATGGTTTGTTTGGTTATTTATACAATTTTGTCCCTTAAATGAGGTTGGATCTATCAAATGGAAAAATGCAAGATATCACAATTTCATTTTGCATATCACCATCTGTAAAGGACAAATTAAATAATAATGATTTATTTATAAGCTATCTTGGTTGGCTTGTAACCAAGGGTACCTCACATAATTTGTTATGTTAGGGGCTTCTTTAAGAATTCAATCTCATTATACTTGTATTAGAGACTTGTATAAATTTTACATGTGTTACTCATGGATAATTAATGAATGAATGTTCTTATAAGTTGTTTTGCTTATTGCATCCTTCAAACTCCATTTATTCTTGCCAAGTAAGTATAAATTCCTAGACTAGTTGTGAAACTGCCTGTGGTGACAGTGGGACTTTATCCAAAGTTGTTGTTGTGCCCTCTAGCTTTAGCCTATTCACTAGGCATGCTAGTTTGTGCAACAACAAGTTCTAAAACCCTAACTGCATACCCCTATGTGCATTGTATAGGACAAAACCCTAATTGCAAAACCCTAGCATTGATTATTGAAGATGAAAACCCTAGGTGCTTTGAAAAGCCGTTGTTAAAGCAAGCCCTCATATGCATTGATGAATCCTAAGATGGCCTAAGCAATGAATGCATGAATGAAGCCCTAAATGAATATGATAAGTGCATGAAATACTAAGCATTCACTATGCCCTTACCCTAATGGATGAACAACACATGTGGAGAAACCCTAGCATGAAAGATGACCTAGCAAGACAATGTCATGAAGCATATATAAGAATCACTAACATTCTCCAAGGCATGTCAATATGATAGAAAAACCCTAGCTACAAGTTCAAAACCCTAGATTCAAAACCCTAGGTGCATTGTCTATGAGAAAACCTTAAGTGAAAAACCCTAGGTGCATTGTCTAGGAGAAAACCTTAAGTGCAAACCCTTGCATTGTTAAAGATGATAACATTGGGTAATGAAACCCTAACATTGCTTGTTGAAGATGAAAACCCTAGGTTCATTGAAAAAACCTTGGTAAAGCAAGCCCTAATATGCATTAATGAAACCCTAAAATGACCTGAGCAATGAATGCATGAATGAAGCACTAAATGAATATGATAAGTGCATGAAATACTAAGTATTAAAGATGCCCTTACCATAATGGATGAAGAACACTTGTGATAAAGACAATGTTAATGGATGAAGAACACATAGCATGAAAGTTTCCCTAGCAAGACAATGTGAGAAAGCATATATAAGAAGCACTAACATTGTCCAAGGCATGTCAATATGATGGAAAAACCCTAGCTACAAGTTCAAAACCCTAGCAACAAGTTCAGAACCCTAAGTGCAAAACCTTAGGTGTAAACTCGTAGGTGCATTGTCTACAAGAAAACCGTAAGTGCAAAATCATTGGTGCATTGTAAACTATAAAACCTTGAGTGCAAAACCCTAGGTGCAAACCCTTGAATTGTTAAAGATGATACCCCTTGAATTCTTCACATCTCGTGAAGTAGAAAAGTGTGAGAGAGAAAGAGAGTAAAGGTTCTTGGTGGAATATTTCAGTGGTTATACTTCTGTAAGGGCTATTTGCTTTTATTTTTTTTCCACTGGAAAAATCGGTAACCTTTTATTTAAAAAATGAAAAGTTACACAAGCAGATGCATTGAAGCATTTCCATAAGTTTCCCATTGGGCTCGAGTGCTTTCGCACCCCATGCAACGTTACATAACTAACGTGCATTTAGAAGAAGAAAAAGAGAAAGAGAGAAGAAGAGAGAAAGAGGCAGAAAAACTGAATTCCGGTAATGAGTATAGGACTCACACTTCAAGTTTTTCTCCCCTTTTTCTTTTCGACCTTGCGCCACTCTCCTTGAGTGGGCTTGATCGAAGCTATGACTAACTGTGTTTCTACTTTCTGTGAGGCTGTTTCCTTGTCTGAGTCTGAAGTATCTGAGAGGTGATGCCATTTGATCCCTCCCATACTCAGATCCTCGCTTGCCTTCTCTGCCAGATTTGAGTGGAGCTGTGAAGCCTTGTTGTCTGATGTGGTTCCCTTCTGAGTCTCCATTTCTTGAGAACCCTCAGCATTCTCTGCGGGGGTATCTTCCTCTTCTGCTTCTGATTCTTCGTCCTCTGAGTCAGGGGGGGGAAATTGCCATCCTTTCCTCTGCTTCCCTTTCTGCTTCTTTTTACTGTTTGCTTTCTTGGCTTCTGGGCATGTGCTTTGCAGGTGTCCTGTCAGCCTACAGAGCCTACACCTGAAAGCAGTGTTTTCATAGTCTAGTGCTTGCAGCCAATTTTGTTGTTTGTAGATCAGCCTTATGTTGTCCGGCAGCCCTTTACTTAGATCTACTTCCACACAAATGCGTGCAAAAGTGTAGACCCTTTCATCAATCCTTTCCAGATCTGTTTTGATATATTTCCCTATGTTGTTCCCAATTCCTTCCAATACTCGTTCACTCCAAAAGTGAAGGGGAAGGTTATATAGGCGGACCCAGACCGACACTTTGGATACAGTCATTTTGTTTGGATCGAAATCTGGAAACCATGGGGTCATAAACAGCCCCGATGTTCCCCAAAACCAAGGCCCAACACTGATGATTGTATCTCTGACTTCCTTGGATGCAAATCTAACTATAAAAAACCCCTTGGAGCATAAATGTATATCACATTCCATGGTCCAATTGGTGAAAATCCAGTGAAATAGATCCATTGGTTTTGGCCAAAAACTGTTAAAACGACAGATTTCATAGGACTTTACGGAATCATCAATCCCTGTAGAATCAAAGTTAAGGGCTGGGGTTTGCCCTAGCTGATCTACTATGTATGGCCTAGGTGTGTATCCACCTTGATCTGGAGAGGACCCTGAATCTCTGTTATCCTGTAAAATGATTTTGTAGGAGGAACCTCCCTTGGGTTGATGCTGAGGTGCTGTCTTTTTCCCCTTGTCTCCTCCTGAGGAGCTTGGCTGTCCCTGAGGCAGAGTCCCTCCTCTCAACCTAAGATTTAAAACAATGGTTGTTTATGGACTTATCTCATAGCTTTTCAGGGTTCTATTATCCTGGAGGGACCACCTACCACTGACGAAATGTTGGATTTGAAAAGGGTATCCCGTTACTGCCCGTATTTGTTGTTTTAGCTGCATGATGGTGTTTTCTGCATGTACCCACACTAAACAGGTTTTCCCCTCAGGGGTTTTAATAAAAATATAAAAACGAGTTGTTGTTACCTGTAGCTTGGGTTTTGACTGAGTTCCTGATCCACCTAAACCGGTGTCGTGGCTATTGTCCGTGTGCTCTGGCTGTAAACAATCTTCCAGATCTGACCTCGTATTGGGTCGTTCTTCCATTTGCATGTCTAGGTCTACAAACCCTCTGCTCGATCTATGCTCATTGCCACCGATCTGCTGCCTGAGTTCTGACTGTTCTCGAATATTGGCCAGATCGGGTAAATCCGGGCCGGATCTGCAATGTTTGAGCCAATCCATTGTGGGAGGGAGCAGATCTGCATCATGCAGTCCCCCTTCTTTGATTGCAATGACCGAACCGATAGTCCACGACTGGAAGACTGCCGAGGAAGGAGAATCGTATGGGAAAGAGGAAGAAACGGGACCGGATCCTTTCGCCTTATGCGCCGCATTTACGAGCTGCCGCTGCAAATCGTAGGTAGAGGCGGTCGAAGCCTCCAAATCTCCCGAATACTGTTTTTCATTCCATGCGCCGCCTGATGACTTGCAGATGAATGTATAAAAACCCATTCTAGTGTATTGCAGTGCTCCTCCGTTCTCTAGTATCTCGGGCCTGAGCCATCATTTGAACGCGGGCACGGAAGCCATGGGCGATCTGCAGCAGGGAAAATCCGTTTCGGCCATGCGCAAGCTTACCTACTGTCCTGCGATCGGCTATTTGCTTTTATGCAATATCCAACCGTAGATTAAAAAAATAAATACATAGGAGCAAGGAGAAGAATTCTTGATAAATCATGAAGTAGAAGATTATGAGAGAGAAATAGAGTACCCTCTTATATAGAAGACCTATAGGAGATCTCCATTTGGCTTGAAAACAAGACATCTGAAAAGTCACTGAATTTTGGACTGTAGTATTCCTCTGCAATTTCGACCTCTGTCTCTAAATTTTCGGACTATGGTATCTCTCTGCAACTTGGTCCATCTCAACACACTTCAGACCTGTCCAAAAATAAACCCCTATACCCTCGAATATGTGGAATTATGGGTGTTGGAAATTTTATGACAGATGTAACCTCTGGATCTGTAAATTGATGGAAACCTTGATTCGAAATTTGAAGAAGTATTGAAGGCATTTTAAGGTCTCGTTTTGTGACATCTTTTGAAATACTTTTGGAGTCCTCGCTATTTTTTAATAAAAATATTTTTTTTATTCATTTTTGGGTTTTGTTTAAAGTGACCTTAAATAGTAAAATAGAATTTGTAGAAGGAAATATTGATTCACCCCCACCCCTCTCAGTATTTCCAACAGATAGACGTAACTGAATTGTAATCAAAATGACACAACTAAACTGAAATGAACAGTTAGACACAACTAAACTGTAATCAAAATGACACATCTAAAATGCAATCACAATGTAATTCCATTAATAAAATTGAATGAAAAAATACATTCATTACATACACATTATGTTGAGATCTCAAAAAGGTACCAAAAAATAAAATGAGCTTGTATATAAAAAACACAACTCATATAAATACATAAAAAGGATAGACATAATGGTTGTTTTTGTTGCTACAATAACATCATAAGAAATAAGAACACCATAATAACCCCAATAACAATCACAAGAACAATGCATTCATTAACATGCCACATATATTGATGTATGTGAATGACAATTGGTGGAGCACATGCTGACTCCTCCACATATCTTGCACATCCGCCTCCATTGGATGATGCTTAACAAAGTATATCATGAGCAACACTTTGAACATCTGATCGGTTAGTTATGTTAAAGCTTTGAAATTGTGATGCAATTTTTTTTAATTGTTTGTGGAGGGGTTTCAAATTTTGTCTTCTGACTTGGTAAATTCCAATCATTTGATTAATTATAAATTATGAATTGGTGTAAGTGACAATGTCACTTGCAACATAATTCCTTGTTGTTGTTAGCCTATCAACTAGGACAAGATAGTAAGCTTCATTATTGGTGGTTCTCCTAAGAATTTCTCTAATGTTTTGATAGATTTGACTTAATGCTTCATTGTGAAGCACAAATCTAGTCCACGCTTGACCTGGGTTTGGATGGAATCAAACTTGAATGTTCAAGGTCCACTTTTGCACCATTTTCAAAACAAGAGAACAATTAAATAAAATATTTTTAGATCTTTTTCAAACTATGTTGCAACAACTCATTGTTGCAGTGGTGGAAACTCACTGTTACAGTGGCGACAACTCCTTGTTACATTGGCGACAACTCACTGTTATAGTGGTGACAACTCAAGAGGGAAATGGACACTTCGTTATGAAAATACAAAAAAGATGTGTTCATATTGGTAATCAAAGCATATATCAATGAACAAGAATTTTAAAAGGTTGCAAGGCCAACCTTCCAACAATCCCCTCACTGAAAATACAATGCCAAGAAATTGATGCTAACATATTCCCGTAACTTTCTTTGATGTCTTTGAACGCATCACATTCCAAAATGAAATGTTTTTTCGATTCCACTGCACTAGACATGCAAAATGTACACACTCATTCTTCCCTAGCTTCTTTAAGCCTTTTCCACTGTCTTGTTTCACATCGAATTTGATGCGAGCAATAAGAACCTTTTCCCTCCACGGAATTTTAGCTCTAATGTACTCTTTTTGTTGGCAATCACACATAGGGTTCAATTATGTTATGTAAAAATTAAGTATTAATTATCTCTGTAATGATTAGTTAAATTAGGCAAAAGGGCATGATCAAGGGTCATGCCCATTCACCAAGAGGCACCCAAGGCAGTATTAAGCTAGGGTCCTCCCACAATTGTATCATCATTCAATCATTAATAAATATAAATATTCATGTTTCTCCCAATTAAAGAGCTTGTACACTCCTAGTATCAAGCCATCGAATCATCCCTGTGTTGGTTTCACTCACGTGGGAAGCTCCATCAGTTCATTCACCATCTGCTTCATTCTCCATAATTCTCCCTGTTCGTTGCACCATACCCCCACCACCCATCGAACCATCCTCCTCCCTGTCCGTTGCTTCTTGTTCACACTCCACACCATCCATAATCGAAGTATAGCTTTGTCGTCCCCACTACATAAGCCACCAGTACCTCTGTTGTTTCCCACGCATTGAACCTGCCTATCTCGACTCTGCCATCCATCTCTGTTGTTCCTCCCCCCCAATAGCATCGACTTGATTCCATTATGCCCCCGCCCTCAACTCTCGTTGTTGTGCTTCCTCGCCATCGTGCTCCCCAACCTTCATTTTCTACCCTTGACTTCCACCGTCCCTCTCCATTGTGCCTCCCCTCGACAACATCCATGTACTGCAAATTCACCTCCCGCAGATCGTGCCCACTATCAGACTGTGTGGACCCGACAACTGACAAGGAACTCCACACGCACGCGCTATTAAAAAAACAAAGGTTGTTGCCCCGTCGTCTGGTGGTGTGTCCCCAGTCAAACTGTGTGATACATTATGTCACGTTGGTAAATATATATAGTCATGTCGATATATATATTTGTGCTTGATACACGAGTCATTGTTCGATACACCTTTACATTATAGTTATTTAATTGTTAAAAAAAATAGGGTCAAATTAAGAAAATGACTTAAGTTGGATAAATATACTCTGCCACATACCCGAGCAATGACTTCATCAATGTCAATGGCTGATTTCAATAAAATATTTTTAGACCTTGAGACTAAGGTGACCGGATAGGGCAAAAAAATTGAGGCACTCTAGGATACAACAAAGAGAATAGAGAGTCAGCTCGAGCAGAACCGAAACGAATTTAAAAATGATCAAGTTGTCCTTTCAGATAAGGTGGATCAAGCAATGATATTGTTAACCTATATTTGTGATAATATGAAGGTTACACACAATCAAATACCCCAGAATAATGAAGCTACTCAACATCTCAATTCTCCAGATTCGTCAAACCCGTCATACTCACATGAGAAACCCAAGTCTCCAAAGACATCTTCCATGCCTAATCAAGAAAATAGTAACACAGGTTTTCAAAATAGGCAGCTCTAGAATCCATACACAAATATGCCATTTTCAAATCAATACCCCTTCTTCACTCCATCAATAGCTACATATCAATGAAGAGCAAAACTTGAGCCATCCAAATTTGTCGGTAATGAAAAATGCAGCGCGTTGCTTGGTTCAATAAATTAGACGAATATTTCGAGATTTACAGTATTGACAATGATGACGAAAAAATCAGGCATGCTTACATGCAAATGGAAGGTGAAGCATATAATTGGTATATGTGGTGGAAACATATGGCACTTGCTATTAGTTGGCGAAATTAGAAAATGTGTTCTTTAAGAGGTTCCAAGGTGTCAAGGAAGAAGAGTTCTTCTCAACACTCACCAGATTGCAACAAAAAGGAGATGTGGACGAATACACTCGAGAATGGGAAACTTTAGCTACATGAGTACCTAGATTATCAGAAACTCGTCTCATTTAATCGTACACCACAAGACTTAAACCCCATCTCCAAGATGAGCTTGAGCTTCATGCCATCATTTTTATAGAGGTAGTCAGATAAAAGGCAAAAGATGCTGAAAAGAAACACGAAAAAATGCAATGGCCAAAGGTTGAAAGAGTATATTCGAGACGAAGATTTTCCCAAGCTGCGAACACGGATACTACAAAATATGTTCCACCACATCTTCGTGAAGGAGACAAATATAATTTGGAACTGTAAAGAATGAAAGAATGTAAATGTAGACATTGTAGCGAAAAATGGGACCTAAGACACATATGTGCTAAAGGGAAAGAAACCAAGAACCTGTATACATGTGAAGCAACCAATGGTTCAGACAATGAAGAATTAGACGTAGAAGAAATTGAATATTCACCCCAATTTTCTCAAGAAGTAGATGATGAGAGTATTTCGTAGGTATCATTATCGACCATGACATGTATATCACCCGCAAACATTAAAATTAAAAGGACATATCAAGAAGAACAATGTAGTAGCACCCACAATTTTTTGGACTCAAACATGGAAAAAAGACTCAACATTTTCACATTTCCCATGCCCAATGTTGGGTCACTAAGATGTCTTTTTAAAGGCAATATTAATCCCTACATTAGTTGTCAACCCAGGTAAGTCTTTTTATCTCAAGAGTGCCAGCACAGTATGTGCTGTGAATCTAGAGGTTATCTAATGATGAATCATTGCAATCGCTAAAGGCTAACTCTTCAATTCAATTCACACAATTATGAAAAGAACTATCTATGGAAGAAATACTCTTTGACACACTCTGCAATTCTATGCAACTTGTTCCGAAATCAATTGAAACTTAATGCAAATAAGAATTACACTTAGAATCGTTGAAAAAAACTTAAGACTAATAATGCTCAATCAAGTAAAGAAACTATAACTGTTGAAGCAACACTATTAATCTATAACAACCCAAATCAATCCGCATTTCCCAATTGAACAACAACAGTAAATGAACAGCAATCAACCATCGGTAATTGAACAACAAAAAGAGATAAAGGATTCCTAAATAGCAAATGACCTATATTGCAATATGTAGAAATTAATCAGTCTTATCTCTCAAGATCTATGATAACATCTATTCAAATGAACAACAATCTGCTATCAACACGAATTCACTCATTCCAATCAAAGCGCTACTTTAACTATATCTCACGGCTTCACTCTGAATCTAATTGAACAACAGTATGAATCAATATCACAAACCTTCACGATAAATGAAATAACTGAACATTAAATCAATAACCAAGACTAAGTATAAAACTATAACACAAAGGAGCAGTGGAATTTCTTGTGACTGGGCCCAAAGTCGCCAGAAGCCTCTGCTTAATAAGAACTCAGAATACGAAGATGTATCAAACGCAACCTTCTTTCATTAATTTCAAGTAACAGCTAATAGAGTCACTGATATAACAGCGTATATGTTTCCAAAGAGAATAATTACAGATTATCAAAAGTCTGAATTGTCTCTAATTTCCTTTCGGCCCTATATATAACATAAAAGAGAAATTGGATAAAAGTGAATCCTCTGGATCAGGGGATCTTGAGGATTTCACAATATAAAATATGATCATGTGATAAAATAGGAATGTTCAAACTAATCTTCCGCTTCCTTGTCTGCCCAAGATGCTGTAGCTTTTCCCTTTTATGGCCTTATACTGTTCTGCCAACTGAACAGCTTTTTCCCAATCCGCATCTTTGCATACAAAGATAGCAAAGAATCAGTTTTTTGTACTAAATTTGCCTATTCTATCACCAAATAGTTCCATCCAACTTTAGCCGATATTTTCCTCATTTTAATCTATAAACGGAGATAATCGTATAAGGATGAATGATAAATGATGCATTTTATGAAGGAAAATCATACCTTTTTCTTGTCCCAACATACTCCCCAACTTACCTTGTTTCACGTCCTCGTGTAAGCATATAGTTTAGATGTAACTGAGTGAGGGAATAAGCAGGATATACTTCCTCCTTGTAATTCCTAAAACCATTCTTTTGCCTAAGGACAGCGAAGGCTTGGGTTAGCTCATGATCCTTTAAGTTGTAATCACTATGGTATTGATCAAGAGGGTACCATATGATTGGCGTTCTATAACGACATCCTATCCAATCTTGCTCCATTGTTAAAATCATATTGCTATATTTATATAAATGAGAAGAGGCAGCTTGGAAGTTTCGATATCCAAATGGCTCTCGGCCCCTCACACTATTACTAGAGACTTCCCACCTCTACCGTAATGCAGCCAAGGCTTCTTATTTAATGTCTTGGAAGTATTCCTTTCCGGGCTGAATGATATCAATATGGAGTGGCCCCAATTTGCCTATGACACCGTCTTTTTTCGTAAACTGTTTATGCCTGACAGATAGGAGTAATGGCTGTGTAGGCTCCCCTCGGACCCATAGGTCAATGCCATACTCATGCCTTCTGAAAGTGTTGTGAGCCTTGGCCCATTTTAGCTTATTGGCAGCAAATGAGAGGAACACTTGAAATTGAATGTCTCCTATAAAAGGGGTAGGGTGGATGTCCCTATCATCTTCTAAAACAAAATTATGCATGTAGAGTTCACAAAGGAGGAGATGAACCTTCTCATCGTGCTCTTTGAAGCATTTGATATAGTCAGGAGAGGTTTTGACCTCTGCCAGTTTACCAGCCTTAACTTTTAACAGGAGGTATCTTTCCATGAGAAATAAAGCATAATTTGTGGCAAGGGCTCAGCAAGATAGGGTGTCTGAATAGAGAGAGCAGACAGTCTCCATTTTCTCTCTAGCTTTTCTAACTCACCCTCTAGCCTTTCAACCTTATATTGAGCAAAGGTCTCATCTTCAGTCCTGGTAAGTGCTTCAAACTTCTTCTTTAACCCTTGATGTTCATGCAGAGGGACCACCTTTTCCTTGTGTTGAGCCAGTTCTTGGTGAACGATCAATAGCTCATTCTGTAATTTTCTGATGATGACCTCTCTTACCAGGGGGGTGTAAAGGGGTGTTTCATCTGTTTGGGCCTCTGCATCCTGGGTCTCTGCAGGGTCAGTCTGCATAGCAATGTCTTCTCACAGGGCTCCTCAGTTTGCATGGCAATGTCTTCTATCCTAGCTGGTTTAGTCTAGGTTTATTTTGGAAAAATCTCAAGAAACTCTGTCTGAGTCTCAGCATCCCTCGCAGAACATTGTTCTGTTTGTGTCCCTGCAGTTTTCATTTCCACTTTCAATTTCCTGGTTCTGGTTGCTTCTTTTAACCAATATTCCAACTACTTGATTACTTGCTTCTGTTTTATGCACTTCCTGAGAATCTTTCTAAGCTTAGCTCTGTAGGGTTTCTCTACTCTAGGGCCTTCGTCTGAAGTTGCGTTATCCTCTACTTCCTGCACAGGTTGTACCATGTCATCATCGGGGATGTTCCCAATTGGAACTGTGTTTTCTGGTGGAATTTCTCCTTCCAACCCATAATTATTATTTATTTCGTTTTCAGGAGATCCGAATGCAACGGTATCTTCTAAACAATTATCATTCTCGTGGTCTTCTCCTTGGTAGGCCTCGTCTGCAGGGGACTTCGAAAAGGGAGTATTGCTTGGTTGATTGGCATCTCTCAAGTTTTCATCTTCAGGGTTTCCTTCTGTTGGGGGGTCCACTGGATCGATGCCTACTGCTTGAGTTTCCTTTCTGTTGGCTTCTCCTTCATGCTCCTCGGCTTTGAGGGTGTTTCCATAGCAGGAATTGACTCCCTCTGTTCCTCCATGGCATCAGTGCATGGCTGGGTTTGTTCATGACCGGGACTGTCAGCAGGGGCCGACCGGTCAGGGGTACAATTCTATTTTTCAATGTTCCCTGGTTGTTCCCTACCTTCAGTAAACACTCCCATGCTTCCCAAAACCCTGGCCACTTCCTCCTCATAGTCTTGCAAAGGAGGGTCTTGCAGACTAAGAGGAGGTGTGCGGGATGGTCCAGCTTCCTCTGCTTGGATTGGGATGCGCCGCTGGGCTTTTACTCACACAAGCGCCTATGCTTAGCTGATTCTAAGGGTGCAAAGGGACTCTTTCTCTTTAGTATTCTCTTTGGGCCTTGGTTTCTTGGCCCTTGTTGCTCTGTTTCCGCATTTTCCAGGGTGGAGCCAAGGTAGGATTTATGATACTGTCCCATGTTAATTGTTGTTGTGCCAATCTATTTGTGATAATTAACTTAATTAACCCATGATGGCTGACTACACTATGTGGGTCCTTGGCTGTCCTTACCCATCGGGCAACATTGTGTAATAGGGAATTCAAATAAAATCGTAAATTAACTAAAATTCTTTGCTTTAAAATGGCTAGAAGTTTCAGCTGTCGGGGCTTTACCACATCATGTCGGTCATCACAAGTGATCTATCTTTGGACGATGACCGCCAGTTCTTGCCACAATTGCTGGAACGCCGAAGGATCAATTCCTTTCCCTGTTTGTACCAATCGCTCACGTGGGTCCTGGAATGTTTCAATTGCACTGTATAAAAGGACGCGTTTATCTACCCATTTTGCACCTTCTGCCGGAAGTCCGGTGACTTTAGCTAGGGATTCTTCAGAAACCATCATGCTTATGCCTTTGACCACTGTACTACCGTTCTGCAGAAATTCCAGCGTTAGCTCTTCATGGAATCCCTGCAATCTGTTTAAATACTGCAGCTAGCCAGTGCGTTCAAGGATTTCGTGAGCTTGATCTGACACCATCAGTAATGGAGGTTCACTCTGGATTTCTCTTCTGCCCATAGCTGTTGCACTTGAGGCTGGTTCTTCTGTATACAATTGTGTTTTACCCTTGTAATGCAAAACAACAACAATGTATATTACAACAATTATCAAGGAAATGACATTGCTTGGATACTTATTATCGTTTTTAGTTAAGTCATTCATCTTGTCAGCCATACTTAACACAAAATCATAAGTTCACATTCCCGCCATAATGGTTTCCATTCTTCGTCCAATCAGAATTTCCTGCCAATTATTACACATTCATGCTCATCATGCAGTTCGTAGTCCAAAGGTAATCCAAATGATTGTCACACAGTTATCCATAACTGGGATACGTGTCGTGCATACGCAGGCCATCCCCCCTCTGACGAGAAAAGGGCGTCCACGTCCTTTCAACACGCGGAAAACAAGCAAATAGACTAATGCGAAATAAATGTCGACAACCAATATAAAAACACAACACGCAAATCAGTAAAGCATTTAAGCAATATCCGTCGTCAGACGTGAATTGGCCAAATCAAATAAAAACATCAATTTTAACTCATTATGTCAAAGATCTTTACCGTGAGTGGAATTAATCACATCAACATAATCAGCGGTATATGTTTAATGACTGTCATTTAATGCTTGGACGTATGGAATATAATAAATATAGATTAAAGTCACCATGCTATTCGGCTTGTAAAAGTGCTACCAAATGGAAATTCTCATTAGAAATAAAGTCATAGGTGATAAGAGGTACATGTCATATGGCAATATAAGATGATACTCCAATACCACAAGCAGAGCCACTGCTGCCATCCAGCATTCATAGCCTCGGCAGGGTTGCTTTTTAACCCTTCCAAATGAGCCAGAGTCCTTCTTACTGTTAATTTTTCTTTCTTTTGTCACAAAGAGACCACCATGATGGCATGGTGACCAGATAGCCATAGTGCCACTAACCAGGGTGTAACAAAATGATCAGGCTAGCTCATGATGAGACCCCCTGTTCTTCTGACATATTAATTATCAAGAAGGCCATTGCCTTGGTTTGGTAGCCAAATTGGAATGTCACCTGTTACATCCTTATGATCATGGTAGGTTGGCTCGTGATGAGACCCCCTATCATCTTTAGACAATGTTTTAAGCATTTTGCTATTTTATTTTTCTTTTGGAATTCTTCTTGTAGAACAAGGGAGGCTCATTTGCTCCTTAAGAGTCAGGGATGGTGTAAGAAGTAAAAAGATGCCAATGAAAGTGTTATACTCTTATCGCCTTATCATTATATCAATGATTTTGATACATTTGGGAGTATAAACATAAGCAGCATGGATTAAGGATAATGGATTATTTCATGATGTGTCCAAAAGAAAAGATGTTCAGACAATCATTGTAAAAATACACCATATTAGCTTATGGATAAAGATAACCAACAAAAGGCTTTTAAAATTCTTAATGGTAGTGTTATTACCATTTTTCTTTAGAAGAGGCACAAATCAATGCAAATGGTGCTTATTTGCAATACAAAAGAAGAAGAAAATGGCGTAATGATCAAGAAAAATGAGAAAAACTCCCAATTTAGCTTCTTAAAAGGTGTTGTTCAATCGATTGAACGGCAATCATTCAATCGTTTGTTCGACAAAATCAAAATAGAAAATGAAAAGTGTTGTTCAATTGATTGAATGTCAATCGTTCAATCGTTTGCACAACAAAATCAATCAAGAAAAGAAGAAAAAGTGTTGTTCAATCAATTGAACGACAGTCGTTCAATTGTTTGAACAGTGAAAACAAATGAAAACAAATTGTGTTGTTAAATCAATTGAACTACAGTTGTTCAATGGTTTGAACAGTGAAAAACAAATGAAAATAAATTGTGCTTTTCAATCAATTGAACGACAGTTGTTCAATGGTTTGAACAACGAAAAACAAATGAAAACAAATTGTCTTGTTCAATCAATTGAACGACAGTTGTTCAATGGTTTGAATAGCAAAAAACAAATGAAAACAAATTGTCTTGTTCAATCAATTGAATGACAGTTGTTCAATGGTTTGAATAGCGAAAAACAAATTGTCTTATTCAATCAATTGAACGACAGTTGTTCAATGGTTTGAATAGCGAAAAACAAATGAAAACACATTATGTTGTTCAATGGTTTGAACAACAAAAAACAAATGAAAACAAATTGTGTTGTTCAATCAATTGAACGACAGTTGTTCAATGGTTTGAACAGCGAAAAAACAAAAAGGAAAGTATGTTGTTCAATCAATTGAACGACAATCGTTCAATTGTTTGGGCAGTGAAAACAAATAAGAAAAATGCGATGTTCAATTAGTTGAACGACAATCGTTCAATAGTTTGAAAAAAAAGGGGGTGAAAAAAGTGTTGTTCAATCAATTGAACGACAAACGTTCGATTGTTTGAATTGTGAAATACGAAAAAGAAAAATGTATTGTTCAATCAATTGAACGGCAAACGTTCAATTGTTTGAACAGTGAAATACGAAAAAGAAAAATGTATTGTTCAATCAATTGAACAACAGTCGTTCAATTGTTTGAATAACGAAATAAAAGAAAGAAAAATGTGTTGTTCAATCAATCAAACCACAAACGTTCAATTGTTTGGTCAACGAAATACAACACAAGGAAAATGTGTCGTTCAAACAATTGAATGTTTGTCGTTCAATTGATTGAACAACAAAAAACAAAGAAGAGGAAAATGAAACTTCCTAAAAAAAATTCATATTTACATGGTGATGCCTACAAAGGTATGTACATTATTTACAATTTCTCAAGCAATTTCAAATTTTTAAAGGAAAAGTTGTTGGGTTATCATTCCCTGCAGCTAGAATTTGCATGGAGGGGTCCTCGCGTACCTGCTCGCATAAATACTCCTTGGTAAGCGGTTGACGATAAAGGTGCACTCGATGCCCGGTTACCTTAAAGGAATGGTCGGATCCATCTATGGTAGTCAAGGTAAGAGTACCATTGTTATGTACTTCTTGAATCTCATAAGGGCCGAGCCATCTTGTTTGCAACTTGCCCGGGAAGTCCTGGAATTTGGAATCGTACAGAAGTGCCCAATCCCCTTTTTGAAATGTTTTCTTCTTGATAAGGCTGTCATGCCATTTTGCCCTTTGCTGTTGTATTATTGCAATTCGTTGCAAAGCAAGAAATCAAGCCTCATCTAGTTCGTTAATCTACTGAAGACGCTTGGTTTGGGCTTCTATTAAATCCAGACCCACTTCCTGGGCCATCCTTAGAGTCTTTATTTCGAATTCGATTGGAAAAATTGGTTCTTTACCAAACAAAAGCTGGTAGGGAGATTATCCAACAATATTCTTCCAAGTCGTACAATAGGCCCACAAGGCCTCTGGCAATCTAGCAGCCCAATCTCGCTGGTGTGTTGAGACTCTCTTGGTCAGAATCACTTCTATAACCTTACTGGTGCTTTCGACCTGCCCGTTCGCTTGCAGGTGATACGAAGAAGTGATCCTGTGCGTGATATGATGGTTTCTAAGAGTGGCAGTAATCTTGTGCCCTGTGAATTGCTTTCCCCCATCTGTGATCACTTCTTGCGGTAATCCATACCGCATAAATAGCCCAAAAATGAAGTTAATCATTACTTCCTCTATGGCTCTTGGTAAATCTACTGTTTCCAGCCATTTTGTCACATAATTCGTGGCTACCAGTATGTAGGTCTTCTGATTGGATGGCGGATGGAATGGACCTACGAAGTCCAATGCCCAACACTCGAAGGGTTCTATGACTAATTGTGGCTGCAGAGGCATTTCATCAAATTGGCTAGGTCAGCCCATCCTTTGGCAACTGTCGTAGGCCTGGGCATTTTTATAGCATCCTTAAAAATAGTGGGCCAATAATATCCCATCTGTAATACCTTATGTCTTGTCCTTCGGTCTGCGAAAGGTCCCCCATAAGCTTCGTCATGGCAATCCTTCAGATTGTCATGGATCTCATCCTCATAGATACATCTGTGTATACACATGTCGGCCCAAGAGAACCGGGTGCTGCGCTAAACAATCAATTTTCTTTCTCTTCCCGTTAAATGTTTAGGTAGCTTCCCTACTGCCACATAATTTGCCACATCTGCGTACCATGGCGTCTTAACTGCCACAAAAAATAGGTGTTCATCTGGAAATTGGTCATCTACCGCCAGTGGATCATTAACCTTCGGGATTCAAGATAGAAAATCAGCAACTAGATTTTCCTTCCCTAGACAATCTTTGATAGTAATGTCAAACTCCTGCAAAAGCAATAGCCACCATGTTACTCGACCATTTGTGATTGGTTTATTAGCTAGATACTGAATGGCAGAGTGATCAGTGTACACAAAGACTTGGTAGCTGGTTATATAGTGTCTAAATTTGTTTATTGCATAAATAACAGCTAAGAATTCTTTTTCTGTCACTGTATAATTGAGTTCTACAGGAGTGAGATTTTTGCTAATATAATATATAGCATAAGGTTTCTTGTCCTCCTCCTGGCCAAGGACAGCGCCTATAGCTACATCTGATGCGTCCGTGGAGATGTGGAAAGGCAGCTCCCAGTTTGGTCCATGTAATATTAGTGTTGTTGATACTAGTTTCTTTAAACCTACAAAAGTTGTGTCACACTTCTCAAACCAATTGAAATCAACATTTCCAATTAGAGTGTATAAAGGTGCCGCAATCTGTGAAAAAATATTGATAAACATACAAAAATAACCTGCATATCCCAGAAAACTACATACCTCTGTTTGGGTGCAGGGGGTAGGCAGTGAAAGAATTACCTGTATTTTTGCTGGATCTACCTGTATTCCTGCTGTAGAGATGTAATGTCCCAGGATCACGCCCTCAGTCATCATGTGACACTTGACATTGCTTAAACATAACCTAGTAGCGATGCATCGTTCTAAGACCTTCTCTAGAGTTTGCAATGCTTGATCAAAATCATCCCCATATGGAGTAAAGTAATCCATATACACCTCCAGTCCTTCATTTATTAGATGGACAAAGATGCTTAGTATATCTCTCTAAAACGTGGCTAGGGTGTTGCATAAGCCAAATGGAAATACCCTGTATGCAAATGTGCCCCAAGGACAGGTGAAGGTTGTTTTGTCCTGGTCTTCAGGGGCAATTTGAATTTGATTGTAACCACTGAAGCCATCTAAAAAGGAGAAGAACTGCTTCCCTGCCAACGTATCGAGGACCTGATCAATGAATGGGAGGGGGAAGTGATCTTTTTGTGTTGCCTTGTTTAGCTCTCGATAGTCTACACAAATACGCCACTTCCCATTTTTCTTAGGGACGACCACCAATGGAGAGACCCATTTACTATCCGAGATAGGATAAATAAAGTTTACATCCAGTAGCTTCTGCAATTCCTCTTTTACAATATCCTTGAGGTGTGGGTTCAACCTCCATTGAGGCTGCCGGATGGGTCGAGCATCCTTCTCTGTATAAATGTGGTGTGTACATAGTTGTGGGTCTATCCCTTTCATATCAGGATAATCCCAGGCAAAAGCCCCTTTATTTTTCTACAATACCTGGATAAGCTTTTGTTGTTGTTCGCTATCCAGATCAACATTGATATTTATAACTTTGCCTGGCTCGATCTCAACTGGTTTGCTGTTATGAACAACAGTCATCTGAATATGCCCGTCGTCTGTATTCTTCAGGGGATCTTCAATGGCTTTGTTATCAAGGATTGCTTTCAACATCTAACATTGTACATTACTCACATTAGCTGGTTGATTTACAAAATTGTTGATAACATCATCTACAGTTTGATCTTTAAATTCCAATGCCTCCACTACTGTGAGTGGTGAACGGATGCTCTCTTCTAGGTACGCTGGTGGCTACTTACATATTGTTACAATGGGCAAACTTAGCTTGGCAGGAGGATATAACACCGGATTTTTTACAGCATCCCCCTTTATAATAGTCATGTTGCCTTCTCGGCAGCCAATATATGCATCAACTGTTTCCAGCCAAGGTCGACCCAGAATCAAAGGATACCCATCCAACCTACTCTTTGGGCTTATAACCAGGAAATCTACTGGATATTCCCATGAGTCAACAAAAACTGTGATATCTTGTAAAGTCCCTTTTGGTCTTACCACCGATCGATCAACAAGTTCTAATAAAGTGGTGGTTGGTTCTAAGGCTGTAATACCAAGTGCTTGACAAGTTTATGTTGTTAATATGTTAATGGCGGCTCCTAGGTCAACTAGCGTATTTGGAAAAGAGCGGCCATATATCTGAACTGTTACTATGGGTTTTCCAGGATCTTCATACCTTATTAGAGTTTCCTCTCCCAAGAGTAAATTAGATAAGGTTCCTACGACATGGATAGTGGGTGAGGTTTTTACCTTCCTCACAGGCTTCCTTACACACAATTCTTTGATTGTTTTGGCATAGATGGGAATGTCTTGAATGGCCTAGAGGAGAGGGATCTTAATACACAAATTTTTTAGTTCCCCTACAAGATCTAAATCAGGGTAAGCGATCGGTTTAGGTATCGTTAGCCTTTCGGGGAACGGAGGAGAAGTGACTATAAGTTTTTCAGGGTCATCATGCTGATCTGTTTCTTCCCCTTGCTTTGGTTCAATATTATTTACAAGTGGTGGAACATGTACAAGTGATGGAATATGTACAGGTGGTGTTACATTTTCAATTGAAGGCTTGTCCTTGCTTTCCTCAGGGGTGATGACACGTCCTGACCTCAATCTGAGCTCATTACATTCTTTCTGCTCAATCTCATACTTTGGGTTTTCAATAATCTATACCAACTAGACTGGTTTGTTATTAGGATTCGGGTTCGGCTGAGCTAGTAACTGTGGTCGCAGAAGAGGTTGAGAATTCCGTTGTAATGTATAAGGAGTTGACAGTGCAGATTGAGGTTGAGGGATCTTCCCCATAGGTACATTAGATATCCCCAGAGGTCGCTGCCAATTTGTAGACCAATTCGGATTTTGAGAGGTGGAAGCAGGCCACTGGGATTGATAGGGATTGCCTTGCCAAACATGAATAAAAGGAGAATTCGACCAGCCATTTCCTGGAAAAGATTGTGTTGGCTAGGATGTCATAGGGAATGGCGGGCTCTGCCAATTTGGGTAGGGTGATTGGCCTTGCCAGGCTGCCCCAAGGTTCTGTTGTTGATTAAACTGCGAGGAAGGAAAGAATTGGGGTGCGTCTTGTGACATACCTGTAGGTTTAGCTTGCCATTGTCGACGCTGGTTCATCAGATATACTGGTTCTGTTTCTTCCTCTGCTTCTTTGAATACTGCTTTCAGCCCGGGTAATGATGGACATTGTTCAGTGTCATGATCTTTAGTACAGATGGCGCACGTCTAAACCATGTCTAACGGGCATTCCCGTTGGCTGTGCTTCTTTCGACAATGTGGGCAGAAGATGGCCAAATTTTGTTCTGCTAAAGCTTGTTTTTGTTTAGCCTGTAGGACGTCTAGTTGTGTTGTAAGAGTGCCCAGGATGTCCGTCTTAAAATCTTCCAAGAGGTTGCCGATCTCCATTCGTGTTACACCTCCACTATGTGGTTTGCTTCCTCTACTCATGGGATCTCGAATAGCTGCTCCTGTATGTGTGCTTCCCCGTGAACACCTGATACACAAACGAATAATTTCATCATAATCTTCCTGAGAAATATCTCCTTTTCCCATTAAGTTTATAATTTCAAACCATTCCTCTTTCATTCCTTTAATCAAGATAGCTCTTAGGACTTCTTTTGGTAGGGCAGTGTGTGGAGACCTCTGCAAATTATAATTAAATCATTCTACATATTCTTCTAGTGTTTCATTATCTTTTGCAGTCATCTTGAAAATCTCATCTTTCAGTTCCCTAGTTTTACAAAAGTCCTGGTATCTTTTGAGGAAGGAGGTTTTCATTTCATCCCAAGAATTGATGGTTCGCCCACCTAGACCCATAAACCATCTTAGAGTTGCCCCTTTTAGAGTGGAAGGGAATAGTTTCAGCTTTTGGGGGTCGGTGGTATAGTCATACCCTCTATAGAGGACATCAAACTCAAACAGGAAAGCATCAGGATCCTCTGTGATCATCCCATGGAAGGTTGGGATGCTCTGCAGAGGAATAGCCTTCATAGGGGCATTGGCCACCTGGTTGACTATGGGGTACTCTAATGTCGAGGTTTGACCTTGGGGTGGCTAATCTGCCATTTGATCAAAGATGTGCCAATAATCTTCGGGGATTTGAAGGGGCACTTCTGGAGTAAGCAAAGAGTTAGCAACCTGAGCTGGCTTTACAACACTTCCTAGGTCTGGAATCCCAGGAGACCCTTGTTCAGACAATTGTGGTTCTTCTTTAGCAACCCCACTAGATTCTCCTTTTCCTTCTCTTAAGTTACATTATTTTCCCTCTTGTAGAGGATCAGAGTGTAAACTTATTGTAGCTTGAAAACTCTGTTCTGGTCAACCTACTTGGCTTTGAATCTCAGCATGAGCTGCAGATGGTGAGCCTACTGCTTGAGGGATAACAATAGAACTTTTTCCAGGTATAGCATGTAATCCTACTGATGCTTGAGACTCTGCTCTTCTTTCGATTTCATCTATAAAGTTCGTTCTCCCAAGGTTCACTGATCCTTTGGGTTTTGGTGGAGGGTTCTGCTCTGTTTCTATCTTTTTATTTCTAGTCATTCATAAAAGCAAATTCATATTTAACCTCTAAGGTTTTGTTGTAAAGCGGGCAGGTAAGCAAGCACTTTACTTGTTAGGTACGCAGGTTCTTACCTTCCGTTTTTAAAAACCAATTCTCCTACAACAAAGAAATAAAAACAATCATTTGAAACACTCTCCCCGACAACGACACCAAAATGTTGGGTCACTAAGATGTCTTTCTACAGGCAATCTTAATCCCTACATTAGTTGTCAACCCGAGGCAAGTCTTTTTATCTCAAGAGTGCGAGCACATTATGTGCAGTGAATCTAGAGGTTATCTAATGATGAATTGTTGCAATCACTAAAGGCTAACTCTTCAATTCAATTCACACAATTTTGAAAAGAACTATCTATGGAAGAAATACTCTTTGACACACTCTGCAATTCTATGCAACTTGTTCCAAAATCAATTGAAACTGAATGCAAATAAGAATTACACTTAGAATCGTTCAAATAAACTTAAGACTAATCATACTCAATCAAGTAAAGAAACTATAACTATTGAATTAGCATTGTTAATCTATAACAACCCAAATCAATTTGCATTTCCCAATTGAACAACAACAGTAAATGAACAACAATCAACAATCGGTAATTGAACAACAAATAGCGATAAAGGATTCCTAAATAGAAAACGATCTATATTGCAATCTGTAGAAGTTAATCAGTCTTATCTCTCAAGATCTATGATAACATCTATTCAAATGAACAACAATTTGCTATCAACACGAATTCACTCATTCCAATCAAAGCGCTACTTTAAGTATATCTCATGGCTTCACTCCGAATCTAATTGAACAGCAGTATGAATCAATATCACAAACCTTCACGATAAATGAAATAATTGAACATTAAACCAATAACCAAGGCTAAATATAAAACTATAACAAAAAGGAGTAGTGGAACTTCTTGCGATTGGGCCGAGAGTCGCTAGAAGCCTCTGCTTAATAAGAACTCAGAATATGAAGATGTATCAAACACAACCTTCTTTCATTAATTTCAAGTAATAGCTGACAGAGTCACTGATATAACAGCATATATGTTTCCAAAAAGAATATTTACAGATTATCAAAAGTTTGAACTATCTCTAATTGCCTTTCGACCCTATATATAACATAAAAGAGAAACTGGATAAAAGCGAATCCTTAGGATCAAGGGATCCTTAGGATTTCGCAATATAAAATCTCATCATGTGATAAAATAGAAATGTTCGAACTGATCTTCCGCTTGCTTGTCTGCCCAAGATGTTGTAGCTTTTCCCTTTTATGGCCTCGCGTTGTTCTGCCAACTGAACAGCTTTTGCCAAATCTGCATCTCTGCATACAAAGATAGCAAAGAATCAGTTTTTTGTACTAAATTTGCCTATTCTATCACCAAATATTTCCATTCAACTTTAGCCGATATTTTCCTCGTTTTAATCTATAAACGGAGATAATCGTATAAGGATGAATGATAAATGAAGCATTTTATGAAGGGAAATCATACCTTTTTCCTGTCCCAACACCCAACATGAAGGTTATGGTAGCTGATGGTAAGAAAATTGAAAAGGCAAGGAAATGCCATAAAGTCAAATCGCAGATTCAAGACTATAATCTAGAATCTATGTTCTACATTGTACCATTAGGAGGAGTGGATGCAGTCTTAGGTATCCAATGGTTACAAACCTTAGGCACTTACTTTGCCAACCATCAAAAACAATTTATAAAATTTAAATGGGAAGGGAAGAAGTACAAGTTATATGGATTCCAACCACCTGAGAATCAAATTATATCATCATCCGAGATGATGAAAATGATTCGAAAGGGAGCACCAACTTATGTAGTACAATGTCATCAATTAGAGATGTTAACTTTAAATTTGGTCAACGAAGAGGCACTAGAAGTCCAGAAGCTAATTCAAAAGCACAAAAAAGTATTCCAAGACTGCCCAATGAAGATGCCTCCTAAAAGAGAAATCAAGCATACAATAGAAGTCAAAGCAGGATCAAATCCCACCAACATCAGACTGTATCGATATCCACATCATAAAAAAATTGAAATTGAGAGATTAGTCCAAGATCTTTTAAGGTGTGGCATCATCACAAAAAGTAAAAGTCTGTATGTTGCTCTAGTTGTATTAGTTCGAAAGAAAGATGGATCGTTCAGATTATGCGTTGATTATCAAGGACTAAACAAAATAACGATTAAAAGCAAGTTTCCAATTCCTTTCATCGATGAGATGTTGGATGAATTACATGGAGCTAAATACTTCTCAAAATTGGACTTAAGGTTAGGGTATTACCAAATCAGGATAAGGTTGGAAGACATAGCAAAAATGATGTTCCGAACACGTGAAGTTCATTACAAGTTTAAAGTAATTCCTTTTGGGTGAACCAATGCACCAACAACATTCCAAGCTATGATGAATGAGCTATTTCGTCCATATCTAAGGAAGTTTGTGTTAGTTTTGTTTGATGAGATTTCAAGTTATAGTAGAACATGGAAGGAGCACTTACAACATTTGCAACGAGTTCTTACTACATTAGAAGAGCATTAGTTCTATGCCAAGAAGTCCAAATAAACTTTTGGCAAAGAAGAAGTAGAGTATCTCAGACATGTAATATCCAAAGAAGGAGTAAAAGTAGATCCTATTAAGATCAAATCTATAAAGGAATGACCCAAACCAGTTAATATTTCCAAGCCTAGAGGATTCCTGGGATTAACCAGGTGTTATTGAAGATTTATTGAAAATTATGCCCATATAACCACACCCCTAACGAACCTTCTAAAGAAGAACTCATTTCGATGGAATGATGAAGCAAAAAAGTGCTATGAAGACTTGAAGGAAGTTATGTATAAAGCCCCTGTATTGGTAACTAGACTTCTCAAAACCATTTGCAATTGAGTGTGCTGACTCAAGTTTTGGTATAGGAGGAATATTAATGCAAGATGGTCATCTAATAGCTTTCGAAAGCAGGAAACTCAATAAGCAAGAACGTCTTAAATCTACATAAAACAAAGAAATGCTCACTATTATGCACGCACTAGCCAAGTGGAGGCAATATCTTTTGGGAAGTAAGTTCTCCATAAGAAATGACCATAACAGTCTCGAGTACCTCCTCCAACAAAAAACACTTTTTGAAGAACAACGAAAGTGGATTGAAAAAATTGTTGCTTTTGACATGGAGATATTACATAAAAGGGGAAAGGACAATGTAGTGGCAGATGCTCTCTCTAGGAAAGATGAATAACCATCATTACTTGCAGTTTCGGTTGTTGTTATGGAGTGGCTTAATGAGGTTCGAAGTGAATATGCAAAAAATCATTAACAAATTCCATAATCAATAACCTTCCTCAAAATTCAAAATTTGAATGGAAGAACGATATTCTATGGTACAAAGGAAGAATTTATCTAAATTCAAAATCAAGTTTAAAGCCAAAATTCTCAAGGAGTCACATGATTCAATGTTAGTCGGAGATGTAGGGTTCTTTACAACCTACTATAATGCACACCAATCATTCTTTTGGAAGGGAATGAGTAACGATATTCATAAATATGTAGCAGAATGCGAGAAATGCTAGAGGAATAAAAATGAAAATATTATGACACCTGGACTACTTCATCCCTTAAATATCTCGAATCATAAATGGGAAGAAATATCAATGGAATTTATGAAAGGTTTACCTATGTCTGAGGGTAAGGATACAATTCTAGTAGTAGTAGACATACTCATCATGTATGCTCACTTTATTGGAATGAGGAAATCAGACTCAACAAAACAAATCACTAAGATATTTTGCAAAAATGTTTACAAATTACATGGATTTCCCAAGGTCATTGTGAGAGATAGAGATGCTAAATTTAAGGGTAATTTTTGGAGGGATTTTTTCAATCATATAGGAAACTACCTCAACATGAGTTTAGCATACCATCCTCAAACAAATGGCCAAACAGAGGTTGTCAATAAATGTTTAGAAGCCTACCTATGATGTTATGCCACAAACAAACAAAATAAGTGGGTTTAATGGTTGCATCTCACTGAATGGTGGTACAATTCTACGTACCACATGTCAGCAAAAATGACTCCACTTCAAGCCCTGTATGGTTACAGACCTCTGAAATGAAAGTACCTTGCTGTCATCAAGACAAAACTTTCCAGCTGTTAAAAACCAGTTTAGAAGAAACTCAAAAAGTCATCCAAACTCTTAAATAAAATCTAGATAATGCAAGAACTCGTATGAAGGAGCAAGCTGATCGAACTAGAACAAAGAGGGAATTTGAAGTTGGAGAATGGGTATTTGTTAAACTTCAACGTTATGAGAAGTTATCCTTAAAACAGAAGGTAAAAAACAAATTGGCACCAAGTTTTTATGGACCATACCAGATCGACAAAAAGATAAGCCAAGTAGCATACAATGTAAGCCTTCCTGATAAAAGTCGTGTTCATAACGTTTTCCATGTATCCTGCCTTAAAAAGGCACTTGGTGAACATCAATCAGCACAAACAACACTTCCATCTTTAGATGATGAAGGAAGGATCATTCTAGAACTAGAAGGCATCATCTCCATTAGGGAAAAGAAGCTGCGATCTCGAGTAATAAAAGAAAACCTGATTAAGTGGAAGGACTTACCAGAAGAAGAAGCTTCTTGGGAGAGTGAAGTGTCTCGTTAACAACATTCGTCATTACATACGATTTGAGGACAAAGCATATTTTCAGGAGGAAGGCAATGTTATGTAAAAATTAAGTATTAATTATCACTGTAATGATTAGTTAAATTAGGCAAAAGGGCATGATCAACGATCATGGCCATTCACCAAGAGGCACCCGAGGCAATATTAATCTAGGGGCCTCCCCTATTAATGTTTCTGTCAATTAAAGAGCTTGTACGCTCCAAATTCCTCAATGTAGTACTTCTTCTTTCTACCCAACTCTTTTCCCCATACCCGTTCTTCTTTCTACCCAACTCTTTTCCCCATACCTGTTTACGAAACTTCTCCATAACAAAATTCCTCAACACCTTGCTATTTGTGGGACATGCATTGAGGTAGATATTCCATTTTTGCATCCATGCGTAGTTTTGTCTCATCCATGTTTTCTTTCTTTCACTCATGCCTTCTTTGAAGATAACATTAGGCCATCTACCCACTCCCATTTGTTCAACTCTTTTTAGATATCTTATGAGCCACACCATAAAAATTGCTTCAATGTGAGTTGCTCCTGTTTCACTCAACATTATCTCATAAGGTACTGAACTTTTGTTTTCAACTTGCTCATGATCAAGCGTTTTTGGATTTTCTCAATTTGTTTCCATTTTGAGACGGGGGTGCTGCTAGCCCACAATTCACACCCATATAGCATCATTGGACAAACTAGGAGTCCAAAAAGCACTTTAATTATTTTCCAATCCCGTAACTCTACCTCTCTACATATGTTTTGAAGAGCATATAATGCTTTCCACCCTGCTAAAATTGTCTTCTTTCTACAGTCCTCCCAATTAAGTTTGTTGTTGAAATCAATCCCAAGGTACTTGTACTCATTTACTTCTTCAAGAATGTTGCCTTCAAAGAAGAATGTACATTGGCTTTGCTTCCTTTATATAAAAATAAAACATTTTTTTTTTTTTCAAAAAGAAATAAACGAGTCGACTTATATTAAATTAAAATTGTTTACATATATAAGATTTGGGTGAATTTGAATCGTTTTTTCGCGCTGCGGCTCTAACCTAGTTGACGCTCTTCTCCTGCGCCAGAGGCCGCTGGCCGCCTCGGCCCCCTGACTGCTGCGGAGGGTTTGTCTTCTTTCCTGCTGACCGCAGAGAACTCACTCCGCGCCCTTGAGGCTGCTGCGCCCCTACGCTCAGTCCTGAGGCGCCCCTCAGAGATCATGGATTCCAACGGGGGCTCGCCCCCTCCTCCTTCGGAGGTTCTGGCGTTCCAATCATTGATTGAAGCATGCCCGAAGAGAGCCCCATCAGTGGCCCAGCAAAAGTTTATCAAGAGGATGGACAAGATACCCTCAATGGCCCTCTCTGAAGAAGAGACGTGTAAAGCAGCATTGAACCTGGCAGAGAGAGGCCTCATCGGCCAGTTCACGGGCCTCTGGCCTTCTCCAAAGCCAGTAGAAGATTGGACTCAAAGAAACTAGAGCCCCCTGATCAAAGAGGGTGTGAAAAGCTACTTTGTTGGGAAAGGATACTTTGTCTTTGTGTTTGAAAACCCGGAAGACAAAAGCTTAATCTTCAGAAATGGCCCATATTTTATGCGACCGCAGGGTCTATATCTGAATAAATGGTCCCCAGACTTCGATCCTTCCCAAGACGTCCCCTCCGCAGTCCCGGTATGGGTGAGACTTCCCCACCTGCCTCTCCACTGCTGGAATCAAAAATCCCTTGAAAATATCGGCAATGCGCTAGGTAAATAAATCGACAAAGCTGCAAGAAAAGATCAGTATTCATGCGCTCGAATATGTGTTGAAGTCGATCTGGAGGAGGGGTTACCGGAAGCAATCAAACTTACAGTTGCAAACAACTACCGTTCAAATGCAGACATTGCCACGAGCACGGACACTTCGCGAAGTATTGCAGGAGGAAGGCAGAAGAGCAAACAGACAAACAAAAAGAGGAACAATGGACTCTAGTCCAGAAAACAACACACCCAAAAAAGGTCCTAGCAAAGGAAAGACGACAGGGATGCCAAGCAGTTCCAAGCCCATCCAAGAAGAGGAAGCAAACGTACAAGGGACAACAAGCATACAGATCAACCCAACAGATTCAGAGCAAGAAAACCTGGTGCATGTAGAAAGCACCCCTCCATGCAAATAAGGTGAGAAAGAAAAGCATGTCGAAGCCTCACAGGGCAGCCCGTCCAACCCTTCATATGCAGAAGTTACAAGGAAAAAAACAATAGAAAGCTCAGGATCTTCGGAGGATGAAGTCTATGAGTGTCCTACTAAAAGAGCTGGAAGAAAATCCCGTAAAGAAATGAGAGAAGAAGAGGCCGAAAGACTTAAAACCCAAGGGAGCCAAGCCACAATAGAAATGTCCATTTGGCGAAATATCAGGCCGAGACCTTCTCAGGGAGGTCCCACCCCTCCACTAAGTAAATAATGAAGTTTGTCTCTTGGAATTGCAGAGGACTGGGGAGCCCTGCAAAACTAGAAGCAGTCAAGGATCTTCTTAAAGCTGAACCCTCAGACATCCTCATGCTCCAAGAGACCAAAATTGAAGGGCATTCCCTTCTAGATATCAGCAGGCTAAAGTGGAATAAAAATACAGGCAAGGCAGTTAGCGCAAGGGGCACCTCCGGAGGATTGGCTACTCTTTGGTCAGATACCACATTCCAGCTCAATAATTTTCAAGAAACCCCGCATTGGATATACACTCAATTGACGCACAAACTTAGTAAGTTGACTGTCTCTCTCTTCAATTTGTATGTTCCGGTAAATTATGCAGAAAAAAGAGAATGCTGGTACTCTTTATCATCTTATCTAGAACATCATTCCCCAAATAATATTATCATAGCAGGAGATTTAAATATAGTCCTGAAGGCAAAAGAGAAGAGGGGAGGCTCCAGTACCAGAGACTCCATGCTGGCCACGGTGGAGGAGCTCGTTCAGAACTGGGATCTCTTAGACTTCCCTCCAGTCCATGGGCTGTATACATGGTCGAATAATCGTGCTGGGCCGGAACACATCTCCGCCCGGCTGGACATATTTCTGGTCTAAAGAGGCCTTTTGTTGAACAAAAAGATCGCCAACACAAAAATCTTGCCCAAATTGACTTCGGATCATAAGCCAATATAGCTTCTATTAGAAGATGAAGAAGATCTGGGCCCCATTCCCTTTCGATTCAGCCCTCTATGGATCGAGAAACCGGGCTTTATTGAGACAGTGAAAGCTACATGGGTCAAACCCATCACAGGCTCCCCTAGCTACATATGGGAACAGAAGTTGAAGGCTACGAAATATGCGTTGAAGGAGTGGATAAAAAATCCAGACCCCAATCCAAACAACCAAAGAAAAGAGGCAGTTCAGAGGCTGCACTCAATGCAAATGGAAATGGAGAATAAAGATATTACAGCAGAACTTTTGGACGAGGAAGTCAAAGCACAACGATCCACCTACCAGTCCTTCCGAACTGAAGAAGAATACTGGAGATTAAAGTCTAGAAGTTTATGGTTAAAGGCAGGGGACTGGAACACTTCTTACTTCCACAGACAATACAGAGCTAGACTGTCCCGGAACCATATAGCGGAAATTAAAACCTTGGAGGGACAAGTCTGCAAAGGCTTCGACCAAGTGAAAGGCGCTGCTGAAGCACACTTTAGGAATCTATACAACAAAGGAATCCAAGGCGATGAAGAGGAAGTCTCAGACTTTCTATCCAATATTCCCCTCCTTGTTAACGCAGATGAAAACACAACCCTATGTAGACCCATCACAAATGAGGAGGTTATCAAAGTAATCTGGTCAATGGAAGCCGATAAGGCCCCTGTGCCCGACGGATTCACAATCCATTTTTATCAATCCTGTTGGGAAGTTATCAAAATTGATCTCCTTAAAATGATCAGAGGTTTTATGAGAAAAGCTAAGATAGGAGGCGGCATCAACTCCACCTATCTAGCTTTAATCCCCAAGGAAACCAATCCAGACACCTTTGCAAGATTCAGGCCTATCTCACTGTGTAATGCTTCTTACAAAATCATAGCCAAACTCCTAGCAAATCGACTCAAGCCTCTACTAAAAAAGTTGATTTCCAGCACTCAAGGTGGATTCGTGGAAGGCAGATATATTATGGACAATGTCATTCAAGTTCAGGAGACCATCCACTCAAGCAAACAGTGGGGCGAGAAAGGTATGTTGATCAAACTCGATATGGCGAATGCATTCGATAGAGTAAATTGTTTGTTCCTATGCAAAGTTATGCTTTCTTTTGGTTTCTCTCAGCATTTTGTCCAGCTCATTAAAACATGCATAGAATCCCCGTGGATTGCCCCTCTCATCAATGGTCATCCAACCAACTTCTTCCAAGCTCAGAGAGGTATCAGGCAGGGATGCCCTCTCTCTCCCTTCCTATATATACTCATGGCTGACTCTCTCAGTAGAAAGCTAACAGCTGAAAAAACCGCTGGCTCCCTCCCGGGGCTCAAACCTTCTAATGTAGCAACTTCTCTAAACCATGCCCTCTTCGCGGAAGATTCTCTGCTCCTTGGAGGCGTTTCCACCAGAATAGCGAAAGCCTTCGACAAGGTGCTGAAAATTTACTGCAGGGTGACTGGTGCTCTTGTCAACGAGAGCAAAAGCGAAATCTATAGTTGGAACACTGAACAACAAGAGATCACCAATATTTCGAAGATCCTTGGGTTCAAAGGTCAAGCCAAATGGGACAGCTTCAGATATCTTGGTCTTCCCATTTCCTCAGGGGTGAACAAGAGGTCTCTATGGACTCACATAATCAGCAAAATCAAATCCAAAATCGCTGCCTGGGGAGGATATTGGTTAACAAAAGGCGGCAAAACCATTCTAATAAAATCTCAGCTGTCAGCTCTGCCCATTTATCAGGCAGCGTTTCTCCTTGCCCCCAGACATGTCACAATCAGATTGCCACCCTTCTCAGGAATTTCCTATGGCAAGGCGGGAAAGGTAATGATAAAAAGATGCATTTAGTTAATTAGGACACAGTTAAGAGGCCAATCGATGAGGGCGGACTTCAAATTCGGGACCCCTCCCTTGTCAACAAATCGTTGGGCGGCAAACTATTGTGGAAAATAATCAACAATCCCTCCCATCCAATCAGCATAATTTTACACTCAAAATACACAGAGAAGCGCTAAGCAAAATGCAACTGCAGTCTACAGCGTCCTGTTCACAGGTATGGAGGCTCTGTTGTAAGAGCAACGAGTTCTTTAAAAAACACATGGACAGAATTCCCGGAAATGGCAAGTCCACTCACTTATGGAAAGATCGAATTATGGGAAAAGAACCGTTGGCGGAAAGAGAGGATATCACCGAGCTCAGAAATTGGTTGGAACGAGCAGGAGTAAATAGAGTTTATGATCTGGCAAGCTAGGACAACCGTGGAGAATGGATAAGATGGGACTTCCATGGAGTCCCAGAGTGCCTAAGAGACCAATCGATTCAACTCGAGAACCTGCTCGAAGATGCCACCCCAGTCAGCAGATTCAAAAAGGATAGATGGGGATGCGGAAAGTCTGGAGTATACACCTCAGCAGAGAGATATAGGACTCTTCAGGGATACAGGAACAACCACCATACTCCCTCCTTTTGGAAGTAGGTTTGGGAGCCGTTAGCTCTCCCAAAAATAATTTTTTTCTTTTGGACCTTGGTACACAACAAGTTATTGACAGGTGACAATCTGGCAAAAAGGAAGATTGAAGGGCCTCATAGATGCGCACTCTGCAGATGTCATCTAGAAACTGCCCAACACTTGGTTCTAGACTGCGCCTTTGCCAAGGAGGTATGGGGGCTTCTTCTTGATGATTTCCAGATCTCTGTCCCTCAACAAACCTCTATCTCAGATCTATTTGCGACATGGAGTGCCAGCTACCCCAAAAGTACCCCTCCAGGTCCTTTTGGCGCAAAGTTTGGATAACGCTGCCCAAATTTGTATGTTGGCAACTGTGGTTAACTAGAAACCAACAGATATTCAAATATGTGTAGCACTCCCCGTCTCAAGTTGCTGCAAAATCTAAGGCCCTTCTATTGGAAGCGGCTCAACAGCAATATTTCAAGGAAGAACCCTTGCTCAAGCCAGAAGAAAAGAGGTGGCTTGCCCTGGAACCACATCCCCGAAAGTACAGAATCTCACCCCTGAAAGAAAACCCAGATTGGAGAAAAAGAGAGACTGATGACATCTTTAAAAGCTGGTGGAGGGCCCAAAATCTAACTACTATTTTCTTTGACGAAGCATCCAAAGGGAATCTCAGAGCTGCAGGCACTGGTGGGATCATCTACTTCTTGGAAGGGCTCTCCACTGGTTCTTTTGCCTGGGGTCTTGGTGAGAAAAGAAACAATCAAGTGGAGATTCTGGGGTTGCTTAAGGCCTGCCACATTGCCAAAGAGAAAAGAGCCAAAGATATTCAAGTTTTTAGAGACTCAGAAATTTTAATCAAAAAACTAATCAGTGAGGAATATTTCAACAATGTTGGGCTCAACAAAATCATGGACAGACTGAAGATGGTCCTTCAGAGCTTTGATTCATACAAATTTTATCATATTCTCAGAAATTCCAACAAGGAAGCAGATCGCATGGCGAACTTAGGTAGCACTCTCATGAAAGGGATCTTAAATGTAAATGGGGAAAGTCTTTATCATAATTTGTGAAACTGCCTCTTTTCAAAGGCAGCAAAAGTAGGATTACAGCCATGTATGCAGGGCTGCCTCGGCAAAGTCCCTCTCTGTTTTTAACATATAAATAAAATTCACAACCGTTTTAGTTAAAATATATATATATATATATATATATATATATATATATATATATATATATTAACATATATAAGAGTTCTATTTTCCAAACAAATAAAGATTGAAATGAACTAATTCACATCACACTACTCCGAAGGTTAAGGTTACATTACAATATCAAATGACTATTCCCATGTACTGTTAGGCCCCCATACTACTAGTGTAACCCCTTATTGTTATTAGTACAACCCCCTTATTATATTGTTCTACCCATGTAGTCCCCATATTGTTATTATTGTGCCCCATAGAAGCCCACTATTGTTATTATTATGCCCTTACATTATTATTGTTATGTCGGCTTTGATTATATTATGACCACTTAGAATCCTATATATAAAAAGGAGGTCTTGTCATTTGCATCATCCAAGAATTGTTCATTTTTGTAATGTAAAGGAGGTTGCCCCCTCGAATAGGCTCGTTTCTAAGGTGTTGATCTTTCTTTTCTATCTTTTTGTGAGCTGGTTTCATAACATTTGGTATCAGAGCTTTGGATTCTAGGGTTTCGCTGCTCCAAACAGGTCATTGTGGTATTTTCGCTATAACTTTTTTCTGTGACGTTTCAGAAGTGAACAAAAAAAAAAAACCCATTTGAGGAAAAATCTCACTGAATCTCGGGTCCAAATTTCATATCTTCTCTCGCTATATTTTCGGAGATATGATATGAGGAAGTTAGGGTTTTTGAAAGCTCCACAATTTCATCTAAAACAACTCACTGTAGGATGTGTGCTATAACTCTTTCGCTACAAAGTTTCAAAAGCTAAAAAAAAACCCATTTGAGAAGAAATCGGTCTTAACCTCGGGTCCAAATTTCAGATTTTGTTCTTGCTATATGTTCGGAGATATGATCTGAGGAAGTTAGGGTTTTTTCAGACCCCCCGAATTACATTCCAAACAGGGCACCTTGGGAAAATCGTCATAACCTTTGTTCTGAGCATCATATTGAAATTTCGTAAGAAGTTTTAGAAATAGGACTTCCTATAGTTTTCTGTATATCAGTTTCAGGTACTAAGGTCGAAACAGTGAGATGTGGCACATCGTACAAGTTCGCTCTACTGAACTAGTCTATAATCAGGTCACCGTGGGAGATTTGGCATAACTCTTTCTTGGATAATCAAATTCTGATCAGACTTGTGGGGTTAGAAAGAGAACTCAGAGAGCTACCACAGGAAGAAATTTTAGAACTTGGAGATCTGAAATTACAAAGTTACAGTTGTTTCAAGATCGAGCTCCTAAAATCAAGAAAAATCGAGATGAGGAAGTTTGATGGCAAGGATCCGGTAAATTGAATCCTACAGATGGAAAAATATTTTGATCTACATGGTGTACCACCGTTACAAAAGGTATGTATTGCATCTTCATATTTAGAACAAGATCAATTTTTATAGTATCAAGGGCTTTGTTCTCGTAAACCACTTGTTACATGGTCAATTTTCACGGAGGAAATTATAGCACATTATGAGGATACAAAGAGCAACACCTTCTTTAGAGCAACGCCACAACAATTGGAAGAAAAAAGAGCGAAAGGGCTTTGCTACAAAGTGGAAAGCAAAATTATAGCAATAAGGAAGTCTACCCCTCACAACTATAAGGATGGAAGTGTTGTTTCTCCTAGCCTTCCACAACCTACAAGGGTTACACCACAACAATTGGAAGAAAAAAGAGAAAAGGGCTTTGTTACAATTGTGATAACAAATACATTAAAGGTCATAAGTATGCTGAGAAGAAATTATTTTACATTGATTGGGGAGAGGAGGAAGAAAAGGATCAAGAAACGTCAAAAGAAGAGTATATACACCAGGAACCAAGCCCAGAGAAAGAAGAAATGAATCCGACCATATCTTGTAAAGCATTATAAAGAATTACGACTCCTCAAACTCTTAAGGTAGAAGGACATATCAAGAAGAAAAAGGTTCAAAAAGTGAAAGACCACATCAAGAAAGAAGAAATGAATCCGACGATATCTTGTAATGCAATGGTCGGAATTACCACTCCTCAAACTATCAAGATAGAAGGACATATCAAGAAGATAAATGTTCAAGAAGTGAAAGATCACATAGAGCATCAAGAAATGAATTCGACCATATCTTGTAATGCACTGGAAGAAATTACCACTCCTAAAACTCTCAAGATAGAAGGAAATATCAAGAAGAAAAAGATTCAAGCAGTGAAAGATCACATCGAGCATCAAAAACAAGTTCTCCAACTTTTAAAGGATAACGCCACTTTGGTGCAGAACCAAATGAAACAACAGGCATATCAACATCGCAATGAAAGAAGTTTTGATGTAGGCAATTGGGTATTTTTATGGTTACATACATATAAACAAATGTCCCTCAAGAAAGCTATTTATGAGAAGGAAATGTTGGCAATACTACAGGCACTTGACAAATGGCGACCTTACCTAATGGGAAGACACTTCAAGGTAAAAACAGATCATGATAGTATTAAATACTTTTTAGAACAAAGATTATCCTTTGAAGAGCAGCAAAAATGGGTCACAAAGATGTTGGGTTATGACTTTGAAATCATCTACAAAAAAGGGAAGCAAAATGTTGTGGCAGATGCACTCTCAAGAAAGGATGAGGCTATGGATGCATTTTTGTGCGCCATTTCTATTATCCAACCTGATTGGATAAACGAAACAAGGTATGAATGGAAGAAGGACGAAGAAGTGTGGCCACTCATTCAAAAGTTGCAGAAGATCCCAATTCAAACAATATTGCCAAAACTTGGAGAGGAAGAAAAAATCATATTGGAACTTGGATCAGTCACAGAAACAAGAATCCGAGAGCTACGAAATCGATCAATTTCAGAGTATCTCATCAAGTGGAAGAACTTACCCGTTGAAGATTCCACATGGGAGGATAAGAATTTTATACAGAAGCATCAAGAACTACTCAAGCGTTGAGGACAAAACTTTTTGAAGGAGAGGGGCATGTTAGGCCCCTATACTACTAGTGTAAACCCGTATTGTTATTAGTACAACCCCCTTATTATACCGTTGTACCCATGTTGTCCCCATGTTGTTATTATTGTGCCCCATAGAAGCCCAATATTGTTTTTTTTGCTGAAGCAAGCACCGATCCTTCTATTTCATTAAATCAAAAGAAAAAATACATATTGTACAAAAACCCGATACTTTACAAGAAGATGGGAAAAGGACTCCTTGCCAATGTCAAAGACCCCCCACCCTACTACGGTGTGCACCCATCTTAAGAGAAGCTGACGTGGAAAGGCTGCAAGAGCCCCCCCACTAGGGAAATTACGTACAGATACATTCCCTGATGCCGACCAACAAACACAGACATCCCCAATCGCGTGAAACCCACACCCCGCAAAAGAGGGAAAAGACGCGCCAAAAAAGCATGATGAATAAAGCCCACCTGGCCCCACAAAACTAAACCATCCATCCCAGCCGTTGATCTTGGCTGCTGGATCCAACGGCTAGGAATCATATCGCGCATTTGAACATGTCTGAAAGATAATGTGCGATCAAGGGCGGTTTTCAAGTCAATCCCTCGGCCACGTGTAGCAATCCCAATGGGATCACTTCCGAAACTAAAAAACCACAAACCGCTCATGAGACGAGCGATCACCGGAGAGCCGATCCAGGCGTGGTTTTCAGACCTGAAAGCTGGAAGGGGGAGAATACCAACAGCTGGAAAACCAATTCTCATTTTCTGTCTGTTCTTTCCACGGTGCCTGTCCCCGATACTGAGCCTGTTTGAGAAATGACCCCGTAAATTGTCTTCCAAGAACCTGAGGATCCCATTCACCTGACTCTGGTAGAGAGTGAGACATAACCTGGCCTGCCTTTCTACCATATGCATTCAGATAGGTTGAGAAAAAACTTGCCGGATAAATCAATTCATACTTGCTATCCGGGTTCGATAACGAAACATTTCTCTGTCTTCTGCAGCTTGTTCATCACAGAGAGCCTTTAAACGGTTTTGAGGAATTTCCCGCCACTTGTTCGCCATCCCACAATCTGCATTGTTCACCCCTTGGTTGGCCAGAAGGTCCGCTAGTTTATTGGCCGAACGTCGAACATGGTTGAAACTCACCGTTCGAAGCCCTTGGAGGTGAACATGGATTCTTTGGTAAACCAGGATTAGTTTCCAGTGATTAGATACTTTCTCTGGCCGAGTACCACAATTAATTCTTTTCATAGAGTTAATAGTAATCTCTGAGTCCGCTTCAACAATGACGTTTGAGCAATGGTTCTGGATCAGAAACTCTAGACATTGTTCCAGAGCCATTAATTCTGCCATATTATTTGTGGCTCTGCCTAGATGATAGTGGAAGATAAAAATAATTCTGCCCTCTTCATCTCTTAAAACTCCTCCAAAACCAGCTGTTCCCGGGTTGCCTTTTGAAGCCCCATCAATGTTGTATTTCAGATAACCTTTCGGTGGAGGTTGCCAGAACTCCTTCCCTAAATCCATTGTTGTGTCCTTTCTGATTAGACCTTGGGGAATAATCCCTTTCATTCCCAATTGTCTGAGAATTCTCAGCTCAGACAAAGAGGGAGGATTTTTGGGGAGATTGCGAACTGTGGTACTTACTGTCTCCCGAAGTTGTTTCAGGATCAGATCAAATAGATAGTGTGGGGTGGACTTTTCATTTTTGAAAATCCTTTTATTCCTTTCTTTCCAAACATTCCAGATAATGAAGCTTGGCGTGAAGGCCTAGGCCAGATTAATGAACTCATTCTCTAAAAAGCTTACTCTCCATTTGTTTAGGGTATTAGTGATACTACTTCTGTCCCTATCTGACTGATGGAAAATGGAAGAGAAGGAATCCCATAACCAGTTAGTAAAAGAGAAGCTGTTAAGAATGTGCTCCATATTCTCCTCCTGCTCTTCACAGAGCTGGCATCTGGAAGGCCCCATAACACCCCTTTTCCTAATGTTGTCCCAAGTTAAAATTTTCTTATGATGAACCAACCACATGAAAAGCTTGATTTTCATCCAACCTTGGTGCTTCCAGAGGAGCTGCCATGTCTTGTCTGGAACCCTATAATCAAGCCCAAGAAGAATACTTTTGGCTTCCTTAAGATTAAAGTTACCTTTATTGTTATTGCCCCATCTCAATTGATCCTGCCCCTCTGTAACTAAAATCATCCTTTGTTTAAGCAAGCTCCCAAGAGCCTCTGCCTTAATTTTAACGGGGCTATCATCTCTGTAGTCAATTTTCCTCCAGCTTCTCCATTTTCCTGAGGTCTGAGCAAGATCCCAGAAATCCTTGACTTTGTTTAACCCTTGGTGGTCTGTTTCCTGCTTGAGACTAGCAAAGTCCTCTGTTAACAGTGTTGGTTCTTGCTGCCACTTGTCTTCCCAAAAGAGTGCGAAATCTCCTGCTCTGATTTCCCAGAAGCTATTATTTTGAACTAGGCTTATGTTATCCGAGGCTCTATTCTAGATGTGAGAACCTTTTACATTACCAGACATTCTTATGAGATCCTTAGTGTGCCAAGAGTTGGCATATTTTTCTTTCCAAATTCTTGCCCACTGTGCTTTTGGCTCTTGAACCCAGTGCCACCAAATCTTGGCTCCTAGAACTTTATTAAGAATCTCCTGATCATCCAAGCTTAGTCCACCCTGTTTCTTAGGTTTACAGATTTTGTCCCAAGAGACCAGGGCCCATTTTTTCTTAGTTTCTTCCTTACCCCAGAGGAAATCTCTAAAACACCTTTGGGAGCTGGGAGGGCAGATAACATGAAAATCGGGATAGATTATAGGACCGCCTTTGTTAGAACCAACTTGCCTGCCAGGTTCAAGACCCGGAAGGTCCAATTTTTTACTTTGTCTTGCAATCTATTAAGCACCGGTTCCCAGATAATTTTGTGCATTGGTCTGTCTATGAGAGGAATTCCCAAATACTTTGTGGGGAGGGAATCCCTTTGGAAGCCCATAATTCTTGAAATGTTTCTCTGAATAGCAATGTTAGTGTTTAAGAAGAAGATTTTTGACTTAGAAAGATTGACTTCCATACTTGTGGCCAAAGCAAATTCCTTCAGGATTTGATTGTAGGCTGAAGCTTCTTTGACTGTGGGGAGCCCTTGCAGCATGGTATCATCTACAAATTGTTGGTGAGTCAGAGCTTGACCATTCTCAGATAATTGAAGACCTTTGATTTTGCCCATTGCCTTGGCATGCTTAATAGATCTACCAAGTCCCTCCATCATAAGAATGAAAAGAAAGGGAGAGAGCGGGTCTCCTTGCCTGAGGCCTCTAGAAGGAATGAAGATCTCTGAGGGAGAGCCATTCACCAAAATTGAAAAGCTGGAAGAGGTCACCAGAGCCATGACCCAACGGATCCAATTGTGGTCGAACCCAAAAGCAGTGAGAATCTTTTTGATGTAGATCCAATTAACTTTGTCATAGGCTTTGGCTATATCCAATTGCATGATCATCCCCGCCTGGTTTTTACTGGTAAGCGTGTGGACCACCTCATGGGCTTGAATAATGTTATTTAAGATTTGTTTGCCCTCCACATAACCTGATTGTTCCTCTGAAACTAAAGAAGGAAGGAGAGGTTTAAGTCTATTAGCCACTGCCTTAGAGATTATCTTGTAAACCACATTACATAAAGCTATGGGTTTGTATTTATCTGCAGTTTGAGCTGATTCCTGTTTGGGGATCAGGGAGATGAAGGAGGTGTTGAGGGCTTTCAGGATCGTTTTGCTGGACCTGGAATCCTCCACCACTTCCAGAATATCCTGTTTGACAATATGCCAACAAGCTTTAAAGAAATCCACATTGAAACCATCTGGACCTGGTGCTTTGCAGTTCTTCATGTCTTTGAGAACCTCGCTGACTTCCTCTTTAGTAACAAGTCTATTGAGGTTAAAATTGTCCTCTCTAGACACCAACTTAGGGATATGCCTTGTAATTTCCTTGATGGAATGTTCCCTGTCTGGATTGTTTTCTCGAGTGATGTTTCGGAAATACTAAACAAGCACGGCTTCAATATTCTTATGGGTGTTCTGGAGCTGTCCATTCTCATCCTTTATCATTGAGATTCTATTGTATGCTATGTTAGCCATAGTGGATCTGTGGAAGAATCTTGTATTCCGCTCTCCTTCCTTGAGCCATTGAACCCTAGACTTCTGCCTCTAGAATGTTTCCTCTTGTTTGCATAAATTATCCCATTCTTGGTGATGCTTATCAGCCTGATCACTTTTGACTTTGTCAAAGCCGTCTTTGATCAGAGCCTGGTTGAGTTCCTGTAATTTGATTTCCAATGATCTTTTGTTCACAAAAATGTTACCAAAATCCTTTTTGTTCCACTCTTTTAGCCTGAACTTGACATGCTTTAGTCTTTTATGAAGGAGGTACATTTTTGAGCCCTGGAATTGCAAGTCCTCCGACCACCATTTTTCAATGTTGCTGATGAAATCCGGGTGGGAGAGCCAAATATTCTCGAATATGAAGGGCCTATTCCTGGGAGAAATTAAACCCTTGATTTCTAGTTGAATCGGCCAGTGGTCGAAACCTCCAAAGGGAAAGACTGTTGCTGTTATTTCTTTATCTGTAAGCAAAAGCTCCTATGATATCATGAACCTGTCCAATTTAGAGGCTACCTATGCCTCACCTCCTCTTTTGTTGTTCCAGGTAAAAAGGCCATTGCTTAGGTTTTAATCAACCAATTTCATCTCATCTATGAAAGTCTGAAACGCTAAGGAATCTTTGTTGAGTGCTCTGGTGCCTCCTTTTTTTTCCGAAAGAGATTTGATCATATTAAAGTCCCCTCCCATGATCCAAGGAATCCCAGCCTGTCTGTTCCTGAGATCAATTAGGGATTCTAACAATTTGAGTTTGTCATCTATTCTTTGAGGACCATAAACATTTGTGACCAGGAAGGTTTTTGAATCCCCCACTGGTTGAATGACCACTGATAAGTAGTTTCTAGATGCTTCTGCATCTGTTATACTAATTTTCTTTGGATTCCAAAGAGTTAGAATGCCCCCCACTGTGTTTTCAGCTTTAACCTCTAGGAACTCAAATCTATTGAGCCATTTGCTGTGAATTTGTTTTATTTTCTGGATGGAACATTTCGTTTCCTGGATGAAGATAACATCTGGCATTTCCTGTTTCATTCTATGACTAAGCATTCTTTGTTTTCTTTTACTACCTAGACCTCTGATATTCCATGATGTGAGCTTCATATTTAAAGATTTGTAAATGAGTAACTGGTTAGGTCTTTCATCTTACCTGAGTCTATCATTAACTTTCCACACTCCATCAAGAGGTCCTTCTGCTTTTTCCTGCCTCTCTTCTTTCCTACATTTCTGGTCGCTAATCCTGGAGTTGATTTCATTATTTTCACTCCTTTGTATTCCTGTTTTTCAATGGTTTTTCCTTTATCTAATCCTCTTTCCTGAGTTTTCCATAAGAATAGTTGCTGAATTTTGTTGCAGTCTTCTTGGGGTAGTGAGTCTATCCCTCCCATGGATCCCTGCATCAAGAACCCTTCCAGATCTAGATGTTCCTTATCTAGAATTTCCTGAAGTTCATGATCTTCCAGATCTGTTTCACTCTGGGTCATTTCCTGATCCATCTCTAGTTCTGTTTCACTCATTATAGTTTCTTTCTTATTATCTGTCTCTTGTGTTTGGTAGCAGTCTTCTTTCGTTTCTGTTCCCTTTACATTAGGGCTGTCTTCCATAGATTGGTCTTCATTTTCCATTTCTACATTCTCTTCCAGTGCTTGATACCGATTTTCATTGACCTTTTGACCCTCATTATGAAGTTGCCTTGGTCCCTTTTTGCCGCCTTTTCCTCTACTTGTAACTTTCTAGAAGCTATCTGTGTCCTTCATTTCCTTAGGTTTGCCCTTGTTGTCTGCTTGACTAAGAGGGCAATCTCTGAACAAGTGTCCATGTTCATGGCATTTACGACATCTGAATGGGATATGCTCATAGTCTACTGTTTGCACCCATTCCTCATCAAAAACTTCCAGGATGACTTCATCCGGAAGAGCTCCTGATAGATCCATTTCTACACAGATCCTTGCATAGGAAGTGTATTTGCCTCTTCTTGTGGCTTCCGAAGCTTTGAAAAAACGTCCTAGTTTGTTGCCTATGGCAGCAAGCGATTCAGTTTTCCAATAATCAAGAGGAAGAGAATAGAGCCTTACCCAGACTGGTACCGAAGTGAAAGTTTCTCGCTCTGGAACAAAGTTCATCTTCCAAGGCCGCATATAGAGGCCAGCTGCTGCATAAAAGTAGGGTCCTCCTTCGAATATTCTGTCTTTGTCTTCGATGTTTGTGAACACCACAGTGAAAAATCCCTTTGACCCAAGATGAAGGTCTATACTTCCTTTGGGTTTCCAGTGATACTTGATCCATAACTGTAAAGCCTTTTCTGTGGGCCATAATCCCATAAACTTGCAGATTATAGCGTAGGTCCCCATATGTTCCCTGTGTGCCTGCAGTGCAGGATCGTTTAACACTACTCTAGGAGTAATCTCCATTTTGGGTCTGCACGGTCCCTTTTGTTTATTGTTCCTTGTGCCCTAGCTTTTGTCTTCTTCCTTCTTGTCTTTAGTGCTGACATTTTCCTTGGGCCTGCCCCCGTCTGTCTCCTTTTCATTATTACTCTTTTCCTCTTCCACAGAATCTCTGACTTTGCCCAGAGGGGACTTGCCTCTGCTGGCAACAACGCTTTTGTAGGAGGGAGGGGAGCTCCCTCCTCTACGATCCTCCATTAGTAGCAGGCGCTGAACTTCTTTGAAACCCTGGCTGCGCGTTTTTCTCCACCAAAACACCACCTCCAGTAAACTTTGTTAGTGGGTTCGCCAATCTCTCACTATTCCCAACTTCCAATCTTAGAAGCCCACTATTGTTATTATTGTGCCGTTACATTATTATTGTTATGTCGGCTTTGATTATATTATGATCCCTTAGACTCCTATATATAGAAAGGAGGTCTTTTCATTTGTATCATCCAAGAATTGTTCATTTGTGTAATGTAAAGGAGGTTTCCCCCTCGAAGAGACTTATTTCTAAGGCATTGATCTATCTTTTCTATCTTTTTGTGAGTTGGTTTCATAACATGTACATTATATATACACCCAATAGCACCATTGACCCAAACTAGTATAAAAAAATAAAACGTTATAACTTTGGAAATGGTCGAAACAATCGAACTATCCCTCAAACATGGCATCCCAAGGGGAAATATTACCCTTGATATTGCAACATATTCTCAGCTAGGTGAAGTACATATAGTGGGTGATTTCAATGCTAGGAATGCAAGTGAGCAAGCTAGCATTCTTTGTTGTAAAGAAGACTGCAACTGCAACCGTGACCCTATTTGGCTTACAGAAGAGAGTAATCATCAGTGGGAAAGAATTTAAGAGGACAAGGGCTGCAATCTCTTTGGTGAACAATTGCTTACTCTATGTGGGGCCTTTGATTTAGTCATTTGTAATGGCTTGACTAGATGGGAAAAGTTCGGTAATTTCACTTGCAATACATACAATGGAGCAAGTGTAGTAGATTATGTAATTTGCTCCCATGGTTTGTGTGAGAAAATGGAGGAAGTTTTGATGTGAACAATTGCTTACTCTATGTGGGGCCTTTGATTTAATCATTTGTAATGGCTTGACTAGATGGGAAAAGTTCGGTAATTTCACTTGCAATACTTACAATGGAGCAAGTGTAGTAGATTATGTAATTTGCTCGCATGGTTTGTGTGAGAAAATGGAGGAAGTTTTGATTGGAGATAAGCTTTGGGACTTAAAATCAAATCACAAGCCAATTTATTTAATTTTCTCTTCGGCTGGAAAGAAGCAATTAGAGTAAAAACACAACATGTTCGACAAAATCTCCCAAAGCGCAGGATTCTTTTGACTCCAAAAATTTGTAATACATTCAAAATGACGCTAGAGAGGTTCTTCGAGAAGGAGGAAATCCCAATTCACGACCTTCATAATCGCAAATTAACACATTTAATTCAATGCGCACTTGTAGAATGCAAAAGAGAAAAAATTAAGAAGTCTAAAACAAATTGCTTTCCGGTGAATGCTTGGTTTGACGAGGAATGCAAAAAGGGAAGGAGAATGTGGAAAGAGTCAAACAAGGATAACATAAAGCTCAAAGCTTACAAGTAGATATTAAGAAAGAAAAATGTTGATTTCATGGTTTCAAGAAGGGAAGAACTAATCTTACTTGGGAAAAATAATCCCAAATTATTTTGGAAGGAGCTCCAACCGAGAAAGATGCAAACTAAAAATAGTATTAGAACTTCTAAACGGGTTGACTATGCAAGACAACTCTATGAGCAGGATCCCAAGGTTGACCCTCCCCCTTGGTCAACACTAATATCGAACACTTCACGGTGCAAGAGGTAGAGATGGGTATCAAGAAGTTGGGTGTTGGAAAAGCAAAAGACTTAGCTGAACTCAAAGCAAAGTATCTAAAGTGGGGCTCAAAGATTCTTGCACCTCATATTACAAAAATTTTGAACAACATCATAAAACAAGGGTTCCCCACAGATTGGACAACTAGTCTGGAAACACCTCTTTTCAAGAGTGGTGACGTCAATAATCCATCCAATTATAGGGCCATAATGATAAACCCTTTGTTTGCAAAGATATTTGGAACCATGCTAGAAAATAAAATCAGCAAATGGGTAGAAGAAAGAGATAAGCGTGCTAAAGGGCAAGCAGGTTTTAGACCTAAACATTCCACAATTGATCATTATATAACTTTAAGGCACATCATTGAAAAAGTTTGGGAGAAAAAGGAAGAAGTCTTTTGTTCCTTTGTTGATTTCAGAAAAGAATTTGACACGGTTCATAGGGATAAGCTTTCACACATAATAGAGGAACTTGGGGTTCCTAAGCATTTGAGGGCAGTTGTGCATAGGTTGTATGAAGAGGTGAAAGTCAAAATTAGAACTTCAGTAGATATTTCTGAAAGTTTTAGAAGCGATATCGAGGTCAAGCAAGGTTTCCCACTGTCTCTTACCCTTTTTGGTTTTTATGTCGACAAGCTTGAGGAGTGGTTAAATTTGTAAGGGGGTGACGCTATCTATTTGGGAAAGTTTGTTATAAGGCTTATTTTGTATGCAGATGACCTTATTTTGATTGCTAAATATACTCTTCATTTGTGAGAGCACTTACTATCCCTTGAGCATTTATGTAGAAGGGTGGGGATGCAAGTCAATATTAGCAAAACGAAAGTAGTGGTTTTCTCTAAAAACATAAAACATAACGAGCAAAAGTTCTACCTTGAAGACAACATTCTAGAAGAAGTTGTGGATTACAAATACCTCATAATTGACTTCAACAAAAATCTAAGCTGGGAAGGTTGTAGAAAGAAAATAATTTTGGGGGGTTGGAAAGCATTTTATGCTCTTCAAAATAGGTGTAGAGACGCAGAGTTATGGGACTGGAAAACCATTCAAACTCTTTTTGGGCTTCTAGTGATTCCGGTGATTCTCTATGGTTGTGAAATGTGGGGCAGCAATACATTCGACATGCAGTGGAAATGAATTGAGAAAACTAAGAAGCGTTTGATTACAAACAAATTCAAAATTAAAAGTGCAGTTCCTTATGCTATGATCCGAGTTGATTCAACTCCCGGATTTAACCAAGATCTTTTACTTCCGTGATGTTGTTAGAATTGCATTTAAAAGAGCATAATTGAACACATATGCATGCTGTAGAGAAGAAGAAACATGACAAGAATAAACAACATAAAACACAAGACATTGATAACGGAGTTCGTCTAGGAGGGACTACGTCTCCTAGCCCTGGTGTCAAGATGGTGTAGGCCACTGCATTAAGTTCTGGAAAAAGTGATGATGTACATGAATGTGTTTTCCTATCAGACAAGGAATATTCCCTCACGCAGGAGTGGCTCCACGAGATGTTTCGCAGCATGAACTCTCATTCACAAAAGGACTCCTATCAGCATGACATAATTTCATGTATGATAATAATGAGCATCCCGCCAACATGGCATCAAAGGGATCTCAATTCAAACATACATGTCGACACATGAGTATCCTGTCAACATGGCGACAAAGGGATCTCAATCAAAACATGACAATAAGTACATCTCACATCAAGAACAAAACAAGATCCCACATCAAACATCAAACAGGGATCTATACAGCACAATGCATCTCAAGTAAAGAGACAAAGAAGTACATGATCACACTACATATACCTCACATCAAGGACTTATCTGAAGAAGAGGATGATAAACTGTTGGATCTCGCTGCACCATCAATCTCGTGGCGTCGAATCTCATGGAAATGATTGCTTGCACATTGAATGCTGACACCTACACTCCACTTTGAAAAGTGGTCGAAAATGGAATGATCAAATGGAAAATCTGATTACACCATCAGATTCGTGGCATCGAATAGTGTAAAATTGACTATCAAATTTCTGAATTCTGACAGAATGAAAATATGGGGCTACAGGAATCTTTTAGTTTCCCCCTAAATTCCTCAAAGATTCTCTCCTCCGGGTCATCTAAAGATCTGCTGCTCAGATCAAAATTATGTCTGCACCATCAGGTTTGTGTCACTGAGAGGTGTAGGGTCGACATAAAGTTTGTCCAATTTGGACACTGGCAAAATTTCGCCCTCCTGAAAATTGGGCTCAATCATGGTTCCGCCTGCCTCTTTTCCTCGCTCATGGCTCCACCTACAAATTAATAAAAAATATTGTCTTGATTTCCACGCTCTGCCTTGGCCTTAGTTTTGTCGTTCAGTCCCCCTTCCCCATGCAAATGAAAGTCGGGTTTATATGTACAATGGCGGCGGAGTTAACAAAGTTAAGCCCCGTGGCCCAATAGTGGCGGAGATCCGAGTTCGAATCCCCGTAATGGCGCATAATCGTGTGTTTTTTTTTGTTTTTTTTTTTGTTTTTTGTTTTTTGTTTTGTTTTTTGTTTTGTTTTGTTTTGTTTTGTTTTTTGTTTTGTTTTGTTTTGTTTTGTTTTGTTTTGTTTGTTTGTTTGTTTGTTTTTTTTTTGTTTGTTTGTTTGTTTTTTTTTTTTTTTGTTTGTTTGTTTGTTTGTTTGTTTTTTTTTTTTAATAATGTAAATAGAGGCGCAGTTTGAATGGTTATAACAAGTGTTATGATTGGGGCGCATTGTAACCATTACATTTGGTTTTGTTGCGTGATTTTGTTTGTTGCCTTAAAATGGTTTGGGTTGGTTTGGCATAGTGCCACATGAAGCTGCCCGGTGGAGGCCGACCCATGTCGGTCGGGCGGGTTCAATCCTCGCCAGCTCCACATTAAATGTGATGGCATATGTATATAGTGAAGTGGTTGGGTGTGGGCCGGGTCCACCGAAGGTGGCCCGCCCACCCCACTTAATTGTATTGTGTGTTATAACGAATGTTGGTTGGGGGCTGGCAAGGGTCATGGCCCGTCGGCCATTTTTTTTAATTAACAATTAATGTATATGTTTTTGGGATTCGACAGAGGTGGTGGGGGTCATGGCTCGCCACCTATTTATTTATTTATTTTAATAGTGATTCCTTAATATGTCTAATATAAGGGATATTAGACAAATTAAGTATCCAACAAATTCGCCCGCTCTCGAGAGCTAGATTCCATGTCCGGGACTCGGTCAATTTGTAGGACACTTAAACTTGGCCCACTGCCCAACTTTGACCAAAACTTTGACTGGCTCTGTCTCCCTCATACGAGCTCGGATTTGTGTGTCGTTCGCACCGTTGGAATTAGGACGACGAACACTTCGATCTGGGGCTGATTTGGGAACGTTATGACCACTTTGAATTTTGACCCTTTCTGAGTCCTCTTGGGCTTCTGCATGCGTCTAGAGCCACCTAGATCAATCCTCCCCACTGAGGAGCTTTTGGTCCTCCAAAAGCATGAAAAATAATCTACAACTTCTTTGTACCCTGTCTGCACTTACAAGTATCTGATATGTCACCCTTCCTTCTCCTTCACCTTTGTCCTTCGGAGCCATAAGTGATGAGTCGACACCTGCAACCTTTGCAAACATGTAGTACATTATTTTGAAAATTACATGCTTGAATTACATGACCAACTAATGACCCAAGCATTCCATACTTGCCACGAGTTTACAACACATATTCGGTTGTCCAGTTTACATCATAATGGAAACAATACCCCAGCTATGAAAACAAGGCCAAATATAATTGTGATTCAACAAGTGATGGAAAACACATCATCACTGCAACACATGATTTACAAAAATAAGGCCAAACAATATTGTTTTCTCTGACAAGTGATGGAAACACAACATCACTTTCACAATTTAAAATGCAACACAAAATAAGACCATACATCATTGTTGCTTAATAGGTGATGGAAAACACGTCATCACTTTTACATTTTAAAATGCAACAAATGATTTACATAAGCACAACCATGTCAAGCTAACATATTTAGAAACCATTTTTTACTTATCGATGTGAATGGGTCATCCCCCTGTGGTGGTTTTGCTTGTCGAACAATTGTTTCATCTGGTTCATGCACGGATGCTTTATCCTTGCGACACTACTCTGGATGGAGCCTCCAACATGTGGCCCTTTGGTGACCACTTTTGTTGCAATGACTGCAATAGATCTTCTTTCTCCAGATCTGATTTACCTTCTTCTTTTCCTGTTGTTGAGAGGGTCTTTCACGCCTGTTCCTTTTGTGTGCTGCTATTCTTTTCCAACACTTAACAAATGTATGCTTATGTAATCCACAAAAGGTACATGTTTTTCGATGCCATGTTTTATGTCCAGCATTAATAACATGATTGTAGTCGAAATGAATATTCGAATATCGAGACTTGTTATACCTTTCCTTGTCGTCTTTGGTTTAATTATGGCGATGAGAGCTTGCCTCAACTCTTTCCCTGCAATGGGCACTGCCATGGGATGATGGTGATGTGTTCCCATCATTCTCTTTCCTTAATGATTTCACAGATGTCTCAGAAGCATCTGACACCTTCGAGCATTCTCCTTTGATGTATCCCAAGCCTACTAATTGAGGTATCTGCACAACCTCCAATGGTTGAGTTATGCCTTGGTTATTAACACCAAGTTCTTCTTCCTCCTTGTACCTCATCCTGGTAATGAGCCTCATGTTTGTCCCTATAATTGGTATCTCCACATCTCCAACAAAACTCATACTATGTGAAGACGAAATTGAAGGGAAATCAACATCTTTTACCTTCACTGTCGACTTGGAAAGAACTGATGAGGGCTTCTCATCATCTGTTGTGGGTGGTTCGCTGGTTGTCTTGGCACATTCCCCAACTTCCTTTCCGACATACCCAAGTCCTGCCTGACGGGGTAATTCCTCTACTTTGATGGTATTGACAATTCCTTGGCGATTAATGCCCAAGCATTTTCCTGCATACCCCATTTTCTTCAATAGTTTGGAGCCAATTCCTGTGATATGATTTTCAAAAACAATGAAATCATCATCAGGAAACATACATGAAGAGGGAGAATTACTTTTTACCTCACATGGTTCACACTGCAGCTTTTCCAAGGCCTCATCCTTAGCTTGTAGTTGTCGTAGCAAACTATGTTTCTCCTCTTTCTCTTCTTGTAGAAGCATCTTTAATTTAGCGTTATCTGCTTGAAGACTTTGGTTGTTATGCTGCAGTTCTTCTAGGGCCTCTTCTGTGGATCGCAAATGAAGTTGCACTCGCTGCTTCTCCTCTGTCTCTTTTTGTAGAGCTTCATACATTATTTCCACCTTTTTGGAAATTTTGTGCATGGTCTCGTACATCGCTTTGTCATCCTCCATCATTGCACGTTCTATTGTTCACCCTCGCAATTCACATCCACGCAAAGACCACTCCGATACCAAACTTGATCCAAGGTTACTCAACTCCCGGACTTAACCAAGATCTTTTACTTCCGTGATGTTGTTAGAATTGCATTTAAAAGAGCATAAATGAACACATATGCATGATGTAGAGAAGAAGGAACACGACAAGAATCAGCAACATAAAACACAAGGCATTGATAACGGAGTTCATCGAGGAGGGACTACGTCTTCGGGCCCCGGTGTTAAGATGGTGTAGGCCGCTGCATTAAGTGTTGGAAAGAGTGATGATGTACATGAATGTGTTTTCTCTATCATGCAAGGAATATGCCCTCACGTAGGAGTGGCTCCACGGGATGTTCTGCTACAGGAACTCTCATTCACAAAAGGACTCCTATCAGCATGACATAATTTCACGTATGATAATAATGAGCATACCGCCAATTTGGATTCAAAGGGATCTCAATTCAAACATACATGTAGACACATGAGTATCCCGTCAACATGACGACAAGGGGATATCAATCAAAACATGACAATAAGTACATCTCACATCAAGAAAAAAAACAAGATCCCACATCAAACATCAAACAGGGATCTATACAGCACAATGCATCTCAAGTAAAGAGACAAAGAAGTACATGATCACACTACATATACCTCACATCAAGGAGTTATTTGAAGAAGAGGATGATAATCTGCTAGATCTGGCTGCACCATCAATATCGTGGCGTCAAATCTCATGGAAATGACTGCTTGCACATTAAACACCTGCACTCCACTTTGAAAAGTGGCCGAAAAATGGAATGATCAAATGGAAAATCTGATTACACCATCAGATTGGTGGGCCCAAAGGGGAATTTATGGGGCCCCTCCTTGAACCTTGAACCTTGAGCCTTGAGCCTTGAGCCTTGATGGGACACCCATCCTTGATGGGGCCCCTCCTTTGGCCTGCTTTGAACCTTTGGCCGACCTTGAACCTTGATGGGACACCCATCCTTGATGGGGCCCCTCCTTCGGCTTACTTTGAACCTTCGGCCCACCTTGAACCTTGAGCCTTGAGCCTTCGGCCTTGATGGGGCCCCTCCTTGATCTTCTATCCTTCCATTGCCTCAATTGTTGATGGATTAAAATCGAGCGTGGGATGATATGCCACCAAGCTGTATCTTGCTACTTACAGAGGCTTATTAGCCTTCTTAGCCTTCTTATCCCTCCGGAACCGCTGCCTTCGGAGTTTCTTCTCAGACTTAACCTTAGAACCATGTGTAGGGTACTGGAATTTCTTAGATACTATGATTGGGGAAGAAGTAATAGGGCTCCTCACTGGTGCCTGAGGAAGCTTAGTAGCAGACTGTGTAATCTCTTCACGGGGTTTAGAGTCAAGACTAGCCTTCAGCTCCTTACTCTTAGCCTATTTAGACTCCAGACAAGCAATCCGCTCTAGTAGCGCCTGATTACTCTTAGTATATTCTTCATTACTTTTAAGTAGCTCCTGATTACTTTTAAGCAGCTCATGATTACTCTTAGTGTATTTTTCATTACTCTTAAGTAGCTCTTGATTACTTTTAAGCAGCTCCTCATTAATCTTAATCATACTATCAATCTGATCCTGCAAAAACTTCAATTCAAATTTGAGAATAATGATTTCTTGACCTCCAAAGTCTATGACATCCTTAGATTGTGTGTCTACCCAAACATCATTATTATCAAATACAGGTTCCCTTTTGGACCCCAGTTTGATTCCTAGGGTCACATGCTTCACCTTGTTTGCAATGTCGAGTGTATGCCAATCAATACTGAAGGGTCGTTCCACGGTTAAACACTGAGTGCGAGAGAGATCTGCGTATTGGGATTTAAACCATTCAAAATTGACCAAGTGTTTACCCAGAACCTTGTGCTTAACGATCTCCTTATCATCATCCGTGACTACGGAATAACTAGTTGGTGCTAAGAAGAACCCTTCCTTGATAAAGTGCTCCAGCTTGAGCTTACCCAATTCGATGGAGATTTCCTCTTTTGGAAGAGGGCTTCCTAGAATGACTGAGTCAGTATCAATGTAGTAACAGTCCTCTCTGGAAATGTATTTGTACATATGAATACGAGAACAAGTTGTAATAGCAACAGACACTTGTACAACAAAGATCTTTGGGAGATTCTAGTCTGAGTCTGCAACATTTGAAGTATTGCAAAGGTAACTGACTATATAGGTATGATCGCTCAGTTTATCACCAAATATCAAATTGCCCCTAAGCATCAATTCATCATATCTTGCTCTATCGCAGACCTCTGTGGTAGTACTTTCAGGATTGATACCAAATCTACCATACAACGAGTTCATTAGGATCTTGTACACATACGCCATTACGTCATTTCCAGCTTTCTTAGCCTCTTGTCTCTTGGAGAAGAGGGTAGAGACAAAGCTAACGAAAGGACTTGGTTTATCCTCAAACAAGTAGCCCCTTAGGGGAATAATCCTGTAACCCAAGTCCTGTGCAAATTTCAACTCTTCGCTATAATACACACCTACAAATTTACCTGTTGGGAAGAGTAAAGTATCATTATGATCCCTATAGGGTAAGAAAGGTCGAGTAATGGTCCGAGGACAAACAACATAAGCTTCAATAAAGCCAAACAAGTTCAACAAGTCCTGGCCTTCCAAATTACCATTCCATACTGGTTTACCACCAGGCATATGAAATGCTTTCATGATAAACGGATATAAGGAGTTAACATCATAGCAGTGCAAATTAACCCCCTATGGGATATACGCATCCGCATGGCCACCATAGTACCCATGCCGAATAAATGTATCCTCATTCCTACTTGGTATATGGATAGGAAAACTATGGTCATCGTAAAAGCTCGTACGATAAATCGTCATAGCTAGCGATGACAATGTCAAGCACTGCAAGATGTCCACTTGGAACTTAGTATAATAAATATATTGGGCCTTTTGCATGACACCACCTAAGAGACGAATATCTTGTTTTAGATAATCTACCAATTGTTTTCCAAGAGTCTGAAGATTAGAAACTCGCACTTCGTCATGCTGGATGGATCCTTTAGATCCTAATTGAGGACATAAGGTTTTAGCCAATTTATCCAGACTACTTGGGAGCAGAGTTAATGAATCTTTGAAATGTAACACAACCTTAGTACCCCGAGACCACTAACTCGTAGAGCATAAGGTTCCTCATCAGAGGTTTGAAGGTGTACTTAGACTCATGAGAAGCATAATATTTCAGCAAGAGAATACCATAGAATCGGGAGAAGATATGGAAGTAGACAGTTCGAATATTATTTTGATAAGCAACTACTGGTAAACGCTCTAGAAATTCTGACAACATTTGAGAACTCCTATCTTCAAATTCTAGTATGAAAAATGAAGAATCTTCACTGAAAAAGATTTGAGTAGAATAATCAGGCATGGAAACAATATCATGACCAGGGTCTACCACTAAGTAACCTGTAGCGTAAGGGACATGCACATTATTGAGGAGAACAGTCTTCGTATCGGCCACAATGAAAGGTTTCCTGTCCTTACACCTAGCTTTGAGTGTCATTACATGATTGGGATAATGAGGCTTCCTAGCCATAGATTGCACTTCTTGTGGGGAACCACCAACTATACCAGAATTAATTAATTCCCAAAGTTTGGAATCAATTTCATCCTCACTAAGAGTTACCTCCTTGTCCTGCATCCCAGAAATATACAAGCGAAGGAATAAACCTGATATAACCTCTTTCTCATAATCCTCGGCAGTTTTCATTACGACTTTCCTGATCATTTCAAAGACCTCCATGTTAGGAACAACATTACTGCTAGAATCATTTAATGAAATAGTTGTTTTACTTATGGTAAAGGGAAGATCTCCTATAGGGAGTTTAATCACATAACCAATAGTAAATTTCCCATATGAAAACCCTGTATGGTAAGCGTACTTAATTAAAAGTCGCATGACAGCCAATGAAATCACTTCAAAGTCGGTACATCGAAGGTATGGTGATTTAAATTTGAGTGAAGCTATCCTCAACCCATCATACGGATCCTGGCAGTGCTCACTCTCTATGATATTGTTCAAACAGATCAAATACTCCTCGAATAGGAACTTGTTAATTGTATTCCTTTTCATTTTAATAGTGCACGCTGTAGTTACAATCGAGAGACTCCCAGCTCTTGAGCGCTGAATGAAAGTCATTCCACTTCCCTGCATGACGCATCCCGCCAACTGTATGTACATATACCTCGTAACATTTAATGGTTTCATCTATCTTTTGATTCCATTTGGACTTAGATTTCAACCCCTTAGGCTCCAGAGATATGAATAGAGTTCTCAGATACTCACCTGGAATAGGATCATCCCCCTAGTCCCAAGGGGATGCTTGATGAAACAACTCTCCTATTCTTGGTTGGAGCAGATTTAGATGAATAAAGTCATTTATTATTCGAAGTGGAGGACCCATTTCCATAAACATTTTGGTATAAATATGGGGAACCGCTGCTGCGGAAACAGATGTGGTTATGAAATTATCGTGTACCGTGTACACTGGCGCTTTCATTTGTAATCCCAATTGCTCCACCACTTTCATCACAATAAAGGCATCCCTCTGATGAATAAAGTTGAGGCAGGTAGCCCTTTGAGTCTTGTGACTATCCCTATCCAACGTAGGCACTTGGAGAGTAACCTGACGTCTCTTATGAGACCGCCTTTCATAAACATAGATCTCAGCTTTATGGCTACGCATATAATCTTGCACAGTGGTGAAGTACGGTACATTATATAGCACTGGTTTATCCAAGAGAGAACAAAACTAACCGATTTGGTTAATCAACTTCATCAAATTGGCAATGTCAGTATATTTCCCTACCTAAAAGACATAGCAAAGTTCAGTAAGAGGATAGTGATCCTTACTCCTGAGCAATGGACCATAAAACTCTCGAATATCACCAGCCATAGTTATAACACTCTTACCATAGATCAGTGGCATAAAGATTTTTTTGATGAGCTTTCTTGTTAACCGAGATTCTACTAGAGCATACTCTTGAGTATCCACTCTTGAATGCAAGAACACCAGAAGTTCCTCCCTCAAACCCCAATAAACATCTTGGATTTCCTTTGAAGGAGATGGAAGAAAATTCGTGCGCCTACCCATTTCTTGGTTCAACAACCGGTAACTCATGATTTGATAAGCACTCGCAGAAGCATCTTGAGTCACTGGAACAGTATGACAACCACGAAGTATTTCGATATCACTCACTCCTTTGTTTGACAGCACTTTGGCTAAGAACTGAAAGGGCTCACTAGCGCCCTTTGCAAACTCAATCAACCTTTTGTCTGATCCAATCATTTCTAATTGGTGCTCGAGATACCAGCTCCAAGATTTCTCTATAGAGACAAATTTCTGATACTTAAAGGCTGCAGCACATGCTAATTGCATTCTGAGAGAACTCTCATCCAATGATTCTTCTGGTGCTTTACCATCAGATGCAAATACAATCAAACTTCGAGCCAAATCCCTCTCATGAAAATGCAATACACCTACGCGGTAGATTCTACCCCGAAAGTCCATGAACACAGGCAAATAAAATCGATAACCTTGGTATGCACTTGCCATAGTTAATATAAAATTTTCATAGCGAGCTCGCTGCACCCGCATCACTAATTCTGTTAATAACACGTGATAGCTACACACCTCTTGAATGCCGAAGTCGTTGTTCTGGAATTAATTTAACCTTAAGAGGTCAGATACCTCTAGTATATTGCCCTTCATAAGACACCTATTAACAAGAAGACCCACCTCTTCTAAGGTATCACGATTGTCTTGGATAAACTCCAATACATTACTGTTGATCTCAAAGCCTTGAGACTGCATTCTATTCAAGACAGCGCACATCTACTGTGGAGAATGTAACTTTATATAGAAATGGCTATAGTTACGAGAAGGTAATAGAGGAAAGCTATTATAGAGTTCACCCATGAGCCCGCATAAGTAACCACCTTCCATATCTGTTAAACTCGAAGGTACATCTACCTTAGAGTTCCAAGGTAACGGCTCACAAACCATGGGCAGATTTAGCCTAATCGGAAGGAGACTTAAGTCAAAATTAAAGATAGCGTAACAATTGGTTTTCACATTCCCCTTAATCTTAGAAACTGGTATGACATCCGTATAGCTGAAGTCTGTTTTCAGAGTTATCAATTTTCGTTCAACCAAGAACTCTACCATGCCTACACCGATAGCATAATGATTCCTAGTCACTTTTTTCTATTTTCTCTGATCAGATAACTTAACATCTGCCATACCCGCAGCTTGGTTCAAACCCAGATGATAAGCTTGAAATCGTACAGTAGAATCCATCTGTTGGATCAAAGTCGAAACCCTCACGACGGATAAATCCTGTAAAGGGTTGAAGACTGAGCCTAGTACATGAATCATGACAACCTCCAGTGTATACCGACCTAAAACCAGGATATAAGGTATATCCTTTTCGGATAGACCCTTCTGAAGAATATACGTCTTCGCAGTCATCATATCTTTACCAATTAATAGTTTAATCAAGTCCGGAACACTTTTTAAAACGCTATTTTCATCAAATTGAAGAGTAAGATTTTCTATTCTTTGTTGTATTTCGACCAACTCTTCTTGGCTAAAATATTCCCCTGGAGATAATAAAAATGTTCTTGAGTCAATCAACTCCTTGATAACCACATTGTGATAGCGAGTAACATTGGAAGTTTTAGCAGTGGAATTGTTAGAACTCGCAATCTTGTGGTATAAATTATTCCAGAACAACTCAATAGTTCGTGCCTTACATGAACCAGCGTTCGATGATACACCTGAACCTGCGTTCGACGATAATGGAACATAAAAATTGAAAGAATCACTCGAAATCCTCGTAAAATTGTTTAAAAAGACACTGCGACCAAATATGCGGAAGTTTAGAACCATTCCTAACCCAAGCTTATGGGAAAGTTTAGAGCCATTCCAGGTAGCATGTGAAATTATCCTGTTATTTGTTGGTTGTAGGGGCCCCACTATGGACGATGGGGGCCTCTAGGTTTGATACCCAGGGGCATAGCAGGATTCGAACTTGCGACCATAAGGTTAAGAGCCTAATGCTCTACCGTCTGAGCTATACGCCCTCGCCAAAGGCTGAGAGTCTGTCTGCCAAAGCAGCGGCCCAGGGCTCCAGAGGTCCTGTGCTCCGGAGGTCCACCTGGCCAGATCTCAGACCCTGGACTTGTCACTTTGGGGGACTGACTGTCCCAACCTCATCCAATTGATCATTGATAAGTCTTGTATTCTTATCCCTGAGGATGGCACCTAGCGGCATTCTGGGGCTACATGAATCTTTTAGATTCCCCTAGATTCCTCAAAGATTCCCTCCTCCGGATCATCTGAAGATCTGCTGCTCAGATCAAAATTCTGTCTACGCCATCAGGTTCGTGTCGCTGAGAGGTGTAGGATCGACATAAAGTTTGTCCAATTTGGACACTGGAAAAATTTCGCCCTCCTAAAAATTGGGCTCAATCATGGTTCCGCCTGTCTCTTTTCCTCGCTCATGGTTCCACCTGCAAATTAATAAAAAATACTGTCTCAATTTCCGCGCTCTTCCTTGGCCTTCGTTCCGCCATTCGGTCCCCCTTCCTCGTGCAAATGAAAGTTGGGTTTATATGTACAATGGCGGTGGAGTTAACAAAGTTGAGCCCCGTGGCCCAACGGTGGCGGAGATTGCTAAGCTGGCGGAGATTCGAGTTTGAATCCCTGTAATGGCGCATAATTGTTTTGTTTTTTATGTAAATAGAGGCGCAGTTTGAATGGTTATAACAAGTGTTATGATTGGGGTGCATTGTAACCGTTACATTTATTTTTGGTGCGTGGTTTTGTTTGTTGCCTTAACATGGTTTGGGTTGGTTTGGCATAGTGCCACATGGGGCCGCCCGGTGGGGGCCAGCCCACGTGGGTAGGGCGGGTTCAATCCCCGTCGGCTCCACATTAAATACGATGGCATATGTATATAATGAAGTGGTTGGGTGTGGGCCAGGTCCATCGGAGGTGGCCCGCCCACCCTACTTAATTGTATTGTGTGTTATAACGAATGTTGGTTGGGGGCCGGCAGGGGTCATCGCCCGTCGGCCATTTTTTTAATTAACAATTTATGTATATGTTTTTGGGATCTAACAGAGGTGGCGGGGGTCATGGCTCGCTACTTATTTTAAAATATTTTTTTTTGATTTTATTTATAATAATAGTCATTTCTTAATTTGTCTAATATAAGGGGTATTAGACAAATTAAGTATCCAACAAATTTGCCCGCTCTCGGGAGCTAGATTCCATGTCCGGGACCCGGCCAATTTGTAGGACACTTAAACTTGGCCCACTACCCAACTTTGACTAGCTCTTTCTCCCTCATACGAGATCGGATTTGAGTGTCGTTCACACAGTTGGAATTAGGGCGACGAGCACTTCGATCTGGTGCTGATTTGGGAGCATTCTGACCACTTTGAATTTTGACCCTTTTTGAGTCCTCTGGGGCTTCTGCATGCGTATGGAGCCACCTGGATCATGCTATGTCGTTAAGTGAACGATGGGTTGCTCCTATTGAATCAATTGCTATGGTGCGAGTCATAAGGTATTTTAAAAAAAATTGAGCAAATAGAGGAAGACAAATGGCCTAAGTTACTCTTTAATGACATTTTGTGCAAAAGAAAAAAGACTTGGATGCAACAAAATAACAAATGGTTTAGTAAATGGGGTATTTGCTTGAACACGTGTCCCATATATAGTAAAGAGATAAAAGATTTTGTTATGGATAAGTTCCACAATCGTACTTGGGACAAGGAGTCGGGGAGAAAGAAAAAATAATATATTGAAGTGTTTAATCCCACTCAGAGTCATCAACAAAAAGTGTACATAAAGGTCAATATTTCTTGCAGAGTCAAAATTCGTATTGCTCAGTTAAGGACTAATTCTCATCAACTTCGTTGTGAAATAGGGCGCTGGAAAAGGCTAAAAGAAGTGTGGGAGGAAAGAGTATGTATTTTTTGTTATTCTGAAAAAGTGGAAATTGAAAAGCATTTCATTTTGGAATGTGAGGCCTTCAAAGACAACATGGAAAGTTATGCAGATATTTTGATAGTTAGCTCTTGGGATAATCTATTTAGTGAGGGGTTTTTTGGAAAGCTAGGAGCATTTATTGTGAGGCTTCACAGGAAGAGGGTTGAATACATCAACCAGGTGAAGAACCAATATGTCCCATAGGCTATCTTTAGCTTCGTAGACGTTAAAATACTTTTCTTTCTTTCTTTCTTTCAATCATGTGGGTAGTGGTTGACAGGGAGACCTGGTTTTGCTCGGCGGCTACCAAGTAGCCCAATGTGCCTACCCATCCAAAACATAAAACGATGGCTACCAAGCAGCCCAAAGTGCCTAACCATCCAAAACATAAAACGAAGGCTACCAAGCGGCCCAAAGTGCCTACCCATCCAAAACATTAAAAAAAAATGAAAATGAAAATGAAATTTTAAGGTCCACAAGACTAAAAATAGTTTATGAGACCATTAGTTCCCTGTTTTTCGCTTTTTGCAATTCAATCCTTTTCCGATTCAAATTGATGATGAACTGGTCCAACCTTCCAACAATCGCCTCACTGAAAAGACAATGCCAAAAAACTGATGCTAACATGTTCTCATAGCTTTCTCTGATGATTTTGAATGCATCACATTCCAAAATGAAATGCTTTTCTGATTCCACTGCCTCAGACGTGCAAAATGTACACACCCGTTACTCCCTGTTATGAAACCAGCTCACAAAAAGATAGAAAAGAGAGATCAACACCTTAGAAATAAGCCTTTTCGAGGGGGTAACCTCCTTTACATTACACAAATGAACAATTCTTAGATGATTCAAATGACAAAACCTCCTTTCTATATATAGGAGTCTAAGGGGTCACAATATAACCAAAGCCGACCTAACAATAATAATATAAAGGCACAAAAATAACAATAGTGGGATTCTATGGGGCACAATAATAACAATATGGGGACAATAGGGGCACAACAATAACAATATGGGGACAATAGGGGCACAACAATAACAATAAGGGATACAACGACAATAGTAATGGGGGAATCACTAGTATTATAGGGACCTAACATGCCCCTCTCCTTCAAAAAAGTGTTGTCCTCAACGCTTGAGTAGTTCTGGATGCTTCTGTATAAAATTCTCATCCTCCCATGTGGAATCTTCAACGGGTAAGTTCTTCCACTTGATGAGATACTCTGAAATTGATCGATTTCGTAGCTGTCGAGTTCTTGTTTCTTTGACTGCTTCAGGTTCCAATATGATTTTTCCTTCCTCATCACATCTGGCAATATTGTTTGAACTGGAAGCTTGTTACCTATAACCTTCTTTAAGCATGAAACATGGAAAACTGGGTGCACTCGGGAAGCTGCAGGAAGGTCCAATTTGTATGCCATAGTACTTATCTTTCGCAACACCTTGTACGGACCATAATACTTTGGTGATAATTTATTATCCTTCTTAGCTTGCTTGAGGGACATTTGTTTATATGGTTGTAGCCGTAGGAATACCCAGTCGCCTACATCAAACTTCTTTCGCTGCGATGTTGATCTGCCTGCTGTTTCATTCTATTCTGCGCCAAGGTGAGGTTATCCTTTAAGAGTTGGAGAACTTGTTGCTGATGCTCGATGTGATCTTCCACTGCTTGAACCTTAAAATTTTCTCTTAAATATGATGTGATGGATGGTGGATGATATCCATAAAGTGTCACAAATGGGGTCATTTTTGTTGCAGTATGGAAGGAAATGTTATACCACTATTCAGCCAGAGGCAACCATTTGACCCATTGTGTCTGTTTATCAGATACAAAGCAACGAAGATATCCTTCCAAACATTTGTTTACTATCTCAGTTTGCCCATCAGATTGAGGATGATAAGATGAGATATGAGCCAACTGAGTACCAAGACATGAAAATAATTCTGTCCAAAAATTTATAATGAAAATGGGATCTCTGTTGCTTACAATAATCTTTGGGTTTCCATGTAGCTTTTGAATTGTTTCCATAAATGCAGTAGAAACTGTACTCACTTTAAATGGATGAGATAATGCACAAAAGTGTGCATACTTGGTAAGTCTGTCAACTACCACCATGATAACACTCTTTCCTTCAGACTTGGGTAAATCTGTGATAAAATCCATTGAAACCTCCTCCCAACGTTGGCTTGGAATGGATAAAGGTTGTAATAGTCCTGGGGTCTTAATTGTTTCAACTTTATTTTGTTGGCAAACCAAACATTCCGCCACAAACTTTTGAATATCCGATTTAAGGCCATCCCAAAAGAAATCCTTCTTAACCCTGTGGTAGGATTTTAGAAATCCTGAGTGCCCTCCTAAGGGAGAGGTGTGCAATTCCCTAAGAATCTTTTGTTTGAGTTGGGAATTCTTACATAGGTATAACCGATCCGTATACCATAACGAGTCATTTTTCCAGCTAAATGTATCAGATGTACTAGGATCTTGTTATATCTTTTGAATGAGTGCCCACACTTCCTCATCATTCTTCCATTCATCCCTTGCTTCGTTTATCCAATCTGGTTGGATAATAGAAATGGTGCAAAGAAATGCTTCCACATCATCATCCTTTCTTGAGAGTGCATTTGCCACAACATTTTGCTTCCCTTTTTTGTAGATGATTTCAAAGTCATAACCCAACATCTTTGTGACCCATTTTCGCTTCTCTTCTGAAGATAATCTTTGTTCTAAAAAGTATTTAAGACTATCATGATTTGTTTTTACCTTGAAGTGTCTTCCAATTAGGTAGGGTCGCCATTTCTTAAGTGTATGTAGTATTGCGAACATTTCATTCTCATAAATAGCTTTGTGTGAATACTTTCTTTTGATTTGATGACTTTCGAAAGTAATGGGTCTTTCTTCTTGCATTAAAACAACACCAATTCCATTTCTTGAGGCATCACATTCCACAATAAAGGTTTTTGTGAAGTCCGGAGTAGATAAGACTGGTGCTTGGCACATTGCCTCTTTAAGATTTTCAAAGGCCTTCGTTGCTTCTAGAGTCCATGAAAATGCATCTTTCTTCAATAATGTTGTTAGAGGTGTTGCTATTCTCCCATAATCCTTAACAAACTTGCGATAATACCCTGTCAACCCGAGAAATCCTCGTATATGCTTTATGGATGTGGGGGTTTTCCATTCCTTAATGGTTTTAATTTTGCTAGGGTCTACCTTAACACCTTCACGAGATACAATATGACCCAGCTATTCCACCTCTTGTACTCCAAAGAAACATGTGGAGATTTCCGCATATAATTGTTTTTCCTCCAATAGTTTGAGCACCATGTCAACATGTTGGACATGATCCTTCCAAGACTTGCTGTAGATTAGTCTATCATCAAAAAATACTAACACAATTTTTCTAAGGAAGGGTTTGAAAATGGAATTCATCAAACCTTGAAATGTAGAAGGTGCATTAGTAAGGCCAAAAGACATGACCAAAAATTCATAATGACCCTCATGAGTTCTAAACGCTATTTTTGGAATGTCTTCGGTCTTCATTCTGATTTGATGATATCCTGAACGAAGATCCAACTTCGTGAAGTAAATTGATCCATGCAATTCATCAAATAATTCATCAATGACATGAATGGGAAATTTATCTTTAATAGTGAGCTTGTTGAGCTCCCTATAATCTCGATACATGCACCATGATCCATCCTTCTTGTGAACCAATACTACTGGATCAGAGAAAGAACTTTGACTAGGTTGAATTATACCAGCCTCTAGCATTTCTGCAACCATACGTTCAATTTCACTCTTTTGGACATAGAGATATCTGTAAGGCCTGATGTTTGGAGGAACACTTCCTGAAATCAAATTAATAGCATGATCATGATCACGAATAGGCGAGAGGCCTTTGGGAGTCTCAAATACCTTGGAATGATTGTCCAAGACTTTTTGGAGATATGGAGAAATGGATTATTTCGATGTGGGAACCTCTAGTGAACATAATTGTTCAATTATGCCTCGTTATTCTTTCTTTAGAAGCTTTGTCATTCCGTTAGAGCTTATTATCTTTCCTGATTTCCCTGCGATACCCCTTAATTCAACTTCCTTTCCTTCTAAAGAGAATTTCATGAAAAGTTCTTGAAAATTAAAAGCTATTGTACCCAAGGATTGTAGCCATTGGACTCTTAGTACAACATCAGCACCATCCATTGGAATGGAAAGCATTGGGCTATTCAATACATATTCTCCCATGGATAGCTTGATATTATGGCACTTTCTTGAGCAATTTATGTTTCTTCCACTTGCAACCATCACTTGACACTCTGGTGCCGGATATAGGAAGCAATTCAATTCCTTGGCTATCTTACAATGAATAAAATTATGGGTACTTCCCGAATCAATAAACACTATTACCTTTTTCTTCTTGATATGCCCTTTTATCTTGATAGTTTGAGGAGTGGTAATTCCAGCCAATGCATTACAAGATATGGTCGGATTCATTTCTTCTTTTTCCAGGGTTTGTTCATGGTGTATATCCTCTTCTTTTGACGTTTCTTGTTCCTTTTCTTCCTCCTCTTCACAATCTATGTAAAATAAATTCTTGTCGACACACTTATGACCTTTAGTGTATTTGCTATCACAACTGTAACAAAGTCCTTTTGCTCTTTTTTCTTCCAATTGTTTTGGTGTCAACCTTGTAGGTTGTGGATGGCTAGGGGTAGCAACACTTCCATCTTTGTGATTGTGCGTGGTAGGCTTCCTTGTTGCCATAATTTTGCTTTCCATTTTTCTTGCCAACCTAAATGCCTTCTCCAATGAATCTGGTTCCCAAAGGCAAACCTCATGTTGGATGTTATCTTTTAAAGTCCCTATGAACACATCAATTCTATGCTCCTCTGGAATATCTTTTACCCTTATATTCAACTTTTGGAAGTCTTCAATGTGCTCCATCATTGAACCCTTTTGTTTGAGATTTATCAATTGGCTAAAAAAAGTGTTGCTTTTTGTATCCTCATAATGTGCTATCATTTCAATCGTAAAAATGGCCCAAGTGACAATTTGTTTACGAGAGCAAAGCCATCAATACCATACAAACTGATTTGGTTCCAAATATAAAGTTGCATTGCGTACCTTTTGTGTGTTTTGCATTTGGTTTCGTAATTTTGATATATCATGTTGCATTTCTTACTCTTTTTCACGAGTCATGCTAGAGCTTTCAGGTTGCTTACTAGGTGTTTCCATTTTCTTTCTTCAAGGCATCAATTACCGATAATAATGCTTCACTATGCCCTTTGTATGCCTTCAAACTAATTTTTCAAACCAAGCTTAGGCAAAAAAAACAAAAAACTCAAAAAAACAAAAAAACAAAACAAAAAAACAAACAAACTGCACATCTTTTTTTCACTTTGTAGGAGCTCGATATTGAATTTGATGTATCTCTGTAATTTTTGATCTCGAAGGTCTGAAATTTCTTCTTGCGGTAACCCTTTGAGTAATCTTTCTAACCCCGCAAGTCTGATCAAGATTGGATTCTCCAATGAAGAGTTATGTCAAATCTCCCATGATGACCTGCGTATAAACTAGTTCAGTAGAGCGTACTTGTACGAAGTGCCGCGGGTCACTGTTTCAACCTTAGGTTCTGAAAATGATACGCAAACAACTATAGTCCATCCTCTTTCTATAACTTCTTACGAAAATTCAATCTGATGCTCAGTGCGAAATTTATGATGATTTTCCCAAGGTCACCTGTTTGGAATGTAATTCAGGGGTCTGCAAAAACCATACATTCCTCAGATTATATCTCCGAAAATATAGCGAGACAATATCTGAAATTTGTGCCCGAGGTTCAGACCGATTCCGTCTCAAATGGGTTTTTTTTTAGCTTCTGAAACTTTGTAGCGAAAAAGTTATAGCGAAAATGCCATGATGACCTATTTGGAGCAGCGAAACCCTAGAATCCAAAGCTCTGATACCAAATGTTATGAAACCAGCTCACAAAAAGATAGAAAAGATAGATCGACGCCTTAGAAATAAGCCTTTTCGAGGTGGCAACCTCCTTTACATAAACAAATGAATAATTCTTAGATGATTCAAATAACAAAACCTCCTTTCTATATATAGGAGTATAAGGGGTCACAATATAACCAAAGCCGATCTAACAATAATAATATAAAGGCACAAAAATAACAATAGTGGGATTCTATGGGGCACAATAATAACAATATGGGGTGATCCGGATTTAAACAGGAACGCAATAAAATACAGAGATAACCATAAAGACAGATATGCAGCAGAAATAATACCTCATTTCATTACTGTAAAATACTGAAATATGCATACAAACAAAAATGGAAATAAACCAGCTAGGGCGATGGTAGCTTATCTCTGAGAAGAGATGTGGTGGCTACATGCCTCTGAACTGTCTTACAATGAGGCTCGAAGGCCTATTTATTGTTGAGAAACAATGGAAAACCCTTCACATTCCAAAACCTACTCCTAGAAGATGAAACGCCAAATTGTGGGCCCCGTTTTTGGGTAGGTTGGTACATCAACTTCCCGGGGTCGCGAATTGGTCATACTATCTCCGTTTGACGTGCATGATAGCCCGTTGGAAAGATCTCTCCGAGGACTACGACGAAAAAGACGATTTTTAGAAAGAAAAATCGCTGGCGGTAGATTTCCCAAAAAACGTCGTTTAGGGCCTCAGAACGGCTCCTGAAGTTTAGGACCCGAAAAACTGCTAAAAATAGTAAATTGTGCTATAATTAAGGAAATTGAAAAAACTGTAAGAAGCGCTAGAGGGGATCCAAGTGGAATTAGCGGGTGGCCACCAATATCCACCTGGATCATTCCTCCCCCCTTAGGAAGCAATGGTCCCCATTGCGTTGAGTTCCTCCATGAGATGAGGGAACTTCTGCTGCACTTGGTCCTTGGTGAGCCACTTGCCCTGGTGAAGGAGTTGTCCTGCTTTGACAACTCGATATAGTTGGATATTCTGTTGGCGAGTATGCTTGATCTGTGTGTCCATGATCCGATCAGTTGCAGCTTGTTCCATGCAAGCTGGATTTAACTCTGTGGGTGTGAGTTGTTCTGCAATGTCGGACGTGTCTAGTAATGGTGGAAAGTATGGCCGAAGGCGGTCGACATTGAACACCGGGTGCAGGCCAAGGAATGGGGAAATGCTGAGCTCAAATGCATTGTCTCCCATAGCCTTGGTAATGGTGTAGGGGCCATATTGGAGTGGTATGAGTTTCCGATAGGCTCCGGTAAGGCGTTCCTTTTGCAAATGCAACCAGACTTTGTCGCCCACTTGAAACTTGTGTGGCACCCGATGTTGATCATGTCGCTGCTTGTACTTGGCATTTGATTTCTCCAGAATGTCATGGACCTGCTGGCGAATATGTTGGATGTGCTCAATGAAGCTATTTGCCTTATCTGTTTCAGACTGGACATGAGCAGAATCTGCGTGAGTAGCTGCAAATGGCATGGCCACATCAATGGGACATAATGGCTGGAATCCCAATCCCACCTGAAAAGGGCCGTGGCCAGTCGAGCTATGGAGATCCCGGTTGTAGCTGTGCTGAACATAAGGGAGGCTCTCGTCCCATGTGCATGGATGCTTTGAGTTGTACATGCGCAGAATGTGTACGATCATCCTGTTGACGACCTCAGTCTGGCCATCAGTTTGAGGATGGAAGGCTGTGGACTTAGTGAGTTTGGTGTCCAGCATCGACCAGAGGCTAGACCAAAATGTACTGAGGAACCTGCTGTCCCGATCTGAAATGATAGAATGTGGGATCCCAAAGTGTACCCATACTCGTTCAAAGAAGAGTTTAGCAGTGGCTTCTGCTGTGATATTCTTCTTGCAGGCCGCCATAATGGCCATCTTCGAGAACCTATCGACGACCACAAAAACACGGTCATTTCCATGCCTAGTGGAAGGGAGGCCTGACATGTAATCCATGGAGATGGATTCCCAAGGTTGACTAGGGGTAGGCAGCGAGGTATAGAGGCCTTGCTTCTTGATGGTCGGTTTGGCAATGGCGCAAGTAGTGCATGATCTGATGTACTTCTCGACATCCTGTCGAAGATTCGGCCAATAGAAATATTTCTGCAGTACTGCCACCGTTTTTTCGACCCCAAAATGCCCAACGGCTTGACTGCAGTGTGCTTCCCAGATCATCTTGGCACGCTCGCTTGAAGGAACACAAAGGTGACCCAGGTGGCATAACAGGTCGTCCTGGAGGTGAAAATCTGGAACATGCTGACCCTCCAAGAGTGTCTGGTATGTGTGGCCGAATTCCGGGTCGCTTTTGTAGAGCAGTGGCCAATCAGAAGTCTCGTGCCCACAAGAGTTGAGCACGTGGTTAATGCCATGATCGGTGGTCGACTGAGGCAATCTGCAACATTATTGGTGCTGCCCTTCTTATACTTGATATTCAAATGGAACTGTTGCAGGTATGTGGACCACTTCTGATGGCGATCATTCTGCAATTTCCCTTGGGTCTGTATGAACTGCAGGGGTCAGTGGTCTGTGTGGATGACCGTTTCCTTCCCCAAAATGTAATGCTTCCATTGTCGGCAAGCCTGCACAATGGAATACATCTCTTTGTCATAAGTGGGATACTTCCGTACTGTGTCTGAAAGTGTCTCACTGTGATATGCCACTGGATGCCCGTGTTGAGTAAGGACTGCCCCAATAGCATAGTCAAAGGCATCTGTCTCGACCTCAAATGGTTGTTGCAAGTCTGGTAATGCAAGAACTGGTGTTGTGCAGAGTCGATCTTTCAACTCTGTGAATGCCTTCTGTTGAGATTCAGACCAAAAAAAAATTGCTTTCGCTCCTCCCTTGGTGACCTGACTCAAGGGCCAAGTGATATGAGAAAATCCCAACACGAACCTGCGGTAGAAGTTGGCAAGGCCTAGAAAGCTGTGAAGCTCTGTCAGAGTGGTTGGAGATGGCCAATCCCGAATGACTTGGAACTTGGCTGGATCCACATGCACCCCCCGTTCATCAATAATGTATCCCAGATACTGAACCTGGGTCATGCCAAAAGTGCATTTCTCCAAATTGGCACATAACTTGTGTTGTCGCAGTGTTTGGAGAACCTGTCGGATGTGGTGGAGGTGCTCTTCCCAAGTCTTGCTAAAGATCAAGATGTCATCCAAGTATACCACTACAAATGAGTTGGTGAATGGCCGCAAGATGTCGTCCATTAGCCTCATGAAGGTTGCAGGAGCATTCGTCAATCCGAAAGGCATAACCAACCATTCGAAAAGGCCCTCCTTGGCTTTAAAGGCAGTCTTCCACACATCGGAGGGTTTGATTGGTACCTGGTGATATCCTGACTTCAAATCGATCTTGCTGAAATATTTTGCCCCCTTTAGTTGGTCCAGGAGGTCATCAATCCGTGGGATTGGGTACCTATTACGGACAGTGATCTTGTTCAGCGCCTGATAGTCAATACAGAGTCTCCAAGTCCCATCCTTCTTTTGTACCAGCACGATTGGGCTCCCACAGGGCGATGAACTCGGACGGATGTGACCTTTTTGTAGCAGCTCCTGAATCTGCCTCTTGATTTCATCGTTCTCCAGAACATAGCGCCGATAGATTGGTCCATTGGGCAGCGACGAACCTGGGGTCAGATCAATGGAGTGCTTGACTTGACAGTGCAGAGGAACCCCTACGGGGGAGGTGAAGATGTCCTCATACTCCTCCACGACCTTGTCCATCTGTAGTTGTCGTGCTGAGGGGCCCTGTCTGGAGGTTGTGGCCACTGTCTTCTTCTTTTCTTGAGGGCGTATCATCAGGAAAACAAACTTCCCGGTTTTGGAAATGAGCTTACTGCATTGTTTTGCAGTAACCAAAGAGATGGCGGTAGGCGGTGCTACCTCTGGTATCCTGTACAACTTATTTCCCAAAGTAACAATAACAGCACGGGGCCTTGACTCATACACAACATGTCGCTTCCACAAGTATGGTTGTCCTAATAACACATCACAAACTTCAAGGGGAGCAATGTCACACAATACCTCATCCGTGAAGGGCTTGATGTTGTATGGAAGGCGACACTGTTGGCTCACGCGAAGATCCCGTCCATGGTGCAGCCACCCAATGGTGTATGGTTGTGGATGTGCTGTGGTCGGTAAGCCCAGCCGTTTCACGACCTCTACCGAAATGAGGTTCTTTTGGCTCCCGCTGTCGACAATGAACTGTAGCGGGGAGCCCTTTACCCACATCTGGCAGTGGAAGAGACGCTCCTCCTCCTCCGGATCTTCAGGTTCCTCCTTCTGGATCTTCGTGGTGGCAACGGTGGCGTTGGGCTCCGCATCGATAATCTGCTTCCCTTTGTCATTCCCCTTATCGGGTTCTGACTCAGAGTCAGAACATGCTTCTGATTCTGAAACCTTTAGCTCGGCCACCAGTGACTGCTTGGCCCGACACTCACTTGTGTTGTGAGTGGAGCTCTTATGGAACTCACACCACTTTTCGGTGTCCTTTTTCGGCTTCGCGGCGTTGTTCTTTGCTTGCAGCTTTGGCGGGTTGTCTTGGGCCGCCCCGCCTTGGCTTTGTCCTTTGTTCTGCGGTTTGGGGGCACCTTTCCCTTGTTTCGGATTCGCAGACCCAAAGTCTCGCTTCTTCTGTTTAAACTTTTGCTCGACCTTGACGGCATATCGGTATGCCGTGCCGAGCGAGGAGATGTTCAGGAATTCTATTTCTTCTTGGATGTACTTGTGCAGGCAACCACGATATTTGAGTACCAAATGCTGCTCTGTATCCTTGATACCCAACTTTGTGCGAAGGTTATGGAAAATATTGGTAAACTCTGGTACGTCTTGGTCCCTTCCCTGCCGTAGCGTGGTCCACTTTATGTATTGATCCTCATAGCTTCCGACAGGGTAGTACTGCTCCTTGATGGCATCTCGGAATGAATCCCAAGTCGGTGCGACTGAAAATAGTGAGCCTGTACTTTCATCCTTTTGCTCGCAGTAGGTTTCCCACCAATCCTTGACATGGGGGGCTGCTTTGAGAAGAGCAAAAATAATCTTTTCCCGACTGGAAAAATCATGAACAAAAAAATAACCCTCTAGCACATTTAACCATTTATCGACGGCATCTGCGTCTATCTGACCCTCGAATATGGGGATTTCAAAATTAACTTGTACCTCAAATGGTGTGGCGTTTCCAGAGTTGCTGTTAGAAGCCGATGCGTCACCCCTGGGTAGCCGCTGAAGGATTTGGGCAAAGTTGTCCATCATCGCGTTCCTTTGTCGCTCGAGGACTTCTTCGAGCAAGATTTTGATAGGATCTCCTGCCCCCTCGTCTTTCTTTTCATCTGCCATGGGAGGCCGTCGGGATTTGCGAGGCTGGTCTTGCAAAGGTTCGACCAGTTCAAGCCCTAACTCCTTATATCCCGACCTCGTTGGGGACATGCAAAGAAAAACAGAGAAGAAAAGCAAACCGCTCTGATACCACTGATCCGGATTTAAACAGGAACGCAATAAAATACAGAGATAACCATAAAGACAGATATGCAGCAGAAATAATACCTCATTTCATTACTGTAAAATACTGAAATATGCATACAAACAGAAATGGAAATAAACCAGCTAGGGCGATGGTAGCTTATCTCTGAGAAGAGATGTGGTGGCTACATGCCTCTGAACTGTCTTACAATGAGGCTCGAAGGCCTATTTATTGTTGAGAAACAATGGAAAACGCTTCACATTCCAAAACCTAACCCTAGAAGATGAAACACCAAATTGTGGGCCCCGTTTTTGGGTAGTTGGTACATCAACTTCCCGGGGTCGCGAATTGGTCGTACTATCTCCGTTTGACGTGCATGATAGGCCGTTGGAAAGATCTCTCCGAGGACTACGACGGAAAAGACGATTTTTAAACAGAAAAATCGCGTGGTAGATTTCCCAAAAAACGTCGTTTAGGGCCTCAAAACGACTCCTGAAGTTTAGGACCCGAAAAACTGCTAAAAATAGTAAATTGTGCTATAATTAAGGAAACTGAAAAAACTGTAAGAAGCACTAGAGGGGATCCAAGTGGAATTAGCGGGTGGCCACCAATATCCACCTGGATCATGGGGACAATAGGGGCACAACAATAACAATAAGGGATACAACGACAATAGTAATGGGGAACCACTAGTATTATAGGGACGTAACATTCCCAAGCTTCTTTAGGTTTTTTCCACCGTCTTGTTTCACGCCGAAGTTGATGTGAGTTGGTCTTTAATTGAGAAATAAGAACCTTTGCCCTCCACAGAATGCTAGCTCCAATGAACTCTATTTGTTGTAGATCACACGTAGGGTTGAATTCCTCAATGTAGTACTTCTTCTTTCTACCCAACTCTTTTCCCCATACCCTTTTATGAAATTTCTCCATAACAAAATTCTTTAGCTCCTTGCTATTTGTGGGACAGACATTGAGGTAGATACTCCATTTTTGCATCCATGTGTAGTTTTGTTTCATCCATGTTATCTTTCTTTCACTCATGCCTTCATTGAAGATAACATTAGGCCATCTACCTACTCTCATTTTCTCAAATCTTTTTAGATATTTTATGAGCCGCACCATAGTAGTTGCTTCGATGGGAGTTGCTCTTGTTTCACTCAACATTATCTCATAAGGTATTGAACTTTTTTATTTTGAACTTGCTCATGATCAAGCGTTTTTGGATTTTCTCAATTTGTTTCGATTTTGAGATGGGGGTGTTGCTAGCCCACAATTCACACCCATATAGCATCACCAGACAAGCTAGGAGTCCAAAAAGCACTTTAATCATTTTCCAATCCCATAACTTTGCCTCTCTACATCTGTTTTGAAGAGCATACAATGTTTTCCACCGTCTTAAAATTCTCTTCTTTATGCAGTCTTCCCAATTGAGTTTGTTGTTGAAATCAATCCCGAGGTACTTGTACTCATTTACTTCCTCAAGAATGTTGTCTTCAAATAAGGAAGTATGCTAGCTCTGCTTCCTATTATTAGAGAAAATCATTATTTTGGTCTTGCTAGTATTGACTTGCATCCCCACTTCTCTACAAAAATGCTCAAGGGCATATAAGTGCATTTGCGATCCATGGGCCGATTTAGAAATCAATACAATACCATCGACATATAAACGAAGCTTTATCACAAACTCCCCCAACCGAACACCATCTCCACCTTGCAGATTTAGCCACTCTTCCAATTTATCAATATATAAACAAAAAAGAGTAGGGGATAAAGGGCAACCTTGCTTGACACCAATGTCACTTCTAAAGTTTTATTAAATACTTGCTGAAGTTCTACTTCTGACGTTCATCTCTTCATAAAGTCTATGGACAACGACTCTATAATGCACAGGAATTTCAAGTTCTTCCATTTTATGCCACAACTTATCTCTAGGGATTGTGTCAAATGCTTTTTTGAAGTCAACAAAACAACAAAATACTTCTTTCTTGTCCTCCCAAACCTTGTAAACAATGTGTCTCAACGTGATACCATGATCCACTGTAGAATGCTTCGGCCTAAAACCTGCTTGTCCTCTTCCCCTCTTTTCTTTTACTTCTGCCCATTTACTGATTATGTTTTCTACCATGCTGCTGAAAAGCCTTGCAAAAAGGGATTGATCATAATGGTTCTATAGTTGGATGGATTATTATGTCTCCACTTTTAAAAAGGGGTATTGCTAGGCTACTTGTCGAGTCTCTTGGGAATCCTTGCTGAATGATGTTGTTGAATATTTCCATGATGTGCAGTGCAAAAGCATTCATTCCCCATTTTAGATACTCTGTTTGAAGTTTAACCAAGTCTTTTGCATTTCCTGTTTTCAGCGTCTTAATTCCATTCTCCACCTCCTGTAATGTGAAGAGCTTTGAAGTTGTGTTGATCCTAGGGGGCTCCACCTCAAATTCATTCTCATAGAGTTGCCTTGCATATTCAAACCATTGACTCACTGTAATATTATTTTCAATTTGCTTAGTCCTTGGTTACACTTCTTGCGAGAGAACTTTTTTAGATTATTCTTGCTTAAATATATTAACTCTTCTCGCCTTATTAACATGAATCATCACGTAAAATTTATTTAGCTTTCAAACTTTTGCTCTTTGCTTACGTGTATTGTCACTTTCCAATAAACCCATGTGACCGGAGATTTGAGTACAAACCACTCTATCGACTCTCGAACGTCTAAAAATAAGCGTGCAGAGTACAACCCTGTCTCACATGACTCCGCTCTTACCTATGTTTGCAAAAACATATATACAAAAGAAAGGGGTTTGAACTTTGAATCAAATCACCGGCAATGGAAATCCAATCAACTTGAATTTTGGGCTCGAGATCAAAATTAGGACCAGATTTTCAAGCATAATTCTCCGAAGACTGTCAATAATGAATTCAGACCCCCAACTTTTCTGGAAAAGGAAATGTTAGCCAATTTATAGCCATTTTGGTGCAGAATTTTGGCAATGGACGTAAATTTCCTGGTTGGTTATTCTCCTTTGATTCGATCAATTCATGCAGTTTGCACGCGTTCGTCTTACGCTTAAGCTTGTCAAGGGTTCCAAATTGAACAGCGACATTTTTTTCCGCTTTAAATTATCCTTATTTTCATAATCAGCAGATGCTGATAAGGGAATTGCGCTAATTTTCAAGCCATACTCCATTCGAAGGTCCCATGCAGAGGTTATATGGAAGATAATTTGCCTAGCTAACTATAGGTCCGTTGGGGAATCAGGACTGTAACAGGGGTTTCATTTACATAGTACATGGCTTTTTCCGGATCTTTGGCATCCTATAGGGATCGGACGTCCGAGTTCCAGTCATTGACAGAGAGATTGAGGAAGATTCAAACCCCTGGGAGTTCATCGGATAGCAATGGATTGGGAAATAGTGCGAAGATTTCTCAATCGGCAACCATTGTTCCATCGGATTTCAATAAAAGGGCTTCTAGAATCGGCCTTGGCATCCACGAGGCTTCTCAGAAGATTGCAAGACTTGCCAAGAGTAAGTTCCTATTTCTTGATTTAGGGGACAAATTATCAGCCATTGTTAACGAATGTTGATTTCTACTATGATGATCCAAGAGTAAGTTTATACAGTCTCTTAGTAGTTTCAGTGTCATGTGTTATGGGCCCTCCTTGCCTTGTGGTTGTTATCATGCAATGTCTATAATAAATGCAATTCCTACTAGAGTGACATGAATGTTTTCCTAATTGTGTGTCTTGGGTACGTGTTTTGTGAATAATCCTACATGCATAACAATTGTAGCTGGTTTACATGGCATTACTGATACTATAAGCTTTTCCAATTTAGATGCTACCTTTTGGTTTGTAAGTCCCTTGATTCATGTGAGAATATCGTTCCTCACTTTATTGCTGATATTGTGTATAGTTTTGTCACGTATTGGCATATCATGATGCTGGGGTTTTGCTCCATATTATGCATGGGTGTGTGTTATGAGTCTTCCCACATACATAAAAACTGTGAGACAATGGTGGTTTATAAGGCAAAAACTGTGAGACAATGGTGGTTTATAAGGCATCACTTGGACCAAAAGACAAAGGTGGTCTATAAGGCACTACCTGCACCAAAAGCTTTGCTAATTGGGAAGTTGGCTTTCGAGTGCAAGAGCCAAGTTCATGTGATAGCATCCTCCCCACTTTGGTACTAATATCGTTGGTAGTTTTAGTGTTGTGTCTCGTGGGCCTTGTTTAGCTTTTCGTTGTTATCCATGAAATGCCAATAAGAATTGCAAATCTTAGTACTACAATGGCATATCCCTATGTTGGTATTTCATTCCACTTTCCTTATTGTGTGTATATGTGTTATGAATGATCACATATGCATATCTATTATGAGATGGAGGTAGTTCACATGGCATTACTTGCATCAAGAGCTTTGTTGATTCGATAGTTGGCTTTAGGTGCAAGTCCATGGATTGATGTGATGACATTCTCTGTCATTTTATTATTGACATTGTTGATGATTTTAGTGTCATACTTTGGGTGCTAAGTTTTAGGAAATGTGCCTTAGGGGCAGTATCATGAACAACAACATATGGAAGCGTGTTTGGTACAACTTGAACCATGTTTCATATGGCTTAAAACATGTCTCAAGGCAGAAGGCAGAGCCATAGGTCTAGACAACTTGTTTTCAAAACAGACAATTTTTGACCAAGAGTTTGATTGGGTTTGACAAGAAGTGCTAGTAATCACTGGTAATTTTATATTCTTAAAGTAAAAGTTGTCATTCTCCTTTATATTTCCTTTTCTACCATTTCACTTAAATTTTTAATAGTACCATAATTTGTTTTCGGATGTTTGAGAGTGGTTTCAACCTTATTAGATTTCATATGGAGAGAGTAGAATTTCATATCCCATTCAAAATTCAGTAGACTTAATAGTTTCTAGGACTTTAGGATTAGTAGGATTGCAGTGTTTCCATTGGATTCTATCATGTTTGGGGGTATGGATATGGCATTTAATCAAGAGCACCAAGCCCTCTATGTACTCTAATGCTAGTTTTGTTGGTCGTTGAACTCCTCTATCACGGCCTTAGAAAAATGTATCATTTACTCAAATCTAAAATCACTAATTAGCCATTTTAAGCTTTTTTTCTACCATATTTTAAATCTTGTATCAAGTAGTTGTTAGGATATTCCGACACATAGGATATAGTTAAGTTCAACTTGGTCTAGTATAGAGTTAGGTTAGAGTTAGGTAAAGTGTGTTTCTTTACTGTTGTACATTTTGTAACTTACAATCCGACGGTCACGATATGTAGTGATCCGACGGTTCACTCTCACCTCGGTATTACCGACACTTGATCCGTGGCTTGACACCCGATTGGTCCATGAGTTCTATTTAAAGCGCATGGAGGGTCATTGTTCGGGTAATCCGTGCATGAGAGAAGCTTATGTAAATTTTCATTCTTTGATTAATAAATTGCCTGTAGTACCCACGTTGGGACAGGCCGTGGACTGTTTCCCTCCTTGCACTCTGAGGGTTTTAACCACGTCAAAAATACTGGTGTATTGATTTGAGATCTGGTTGTGAACGGTGTCCTTTTGGTATTCTTTCTGTGGAACTTACCCTGTAAATTCCTACATGGTATCAGAGCTATTTGAGGGCCGCGTCCGTTGGTGATCCAAATCTGAAGCCGGTAGAACTGCATGCGGCTGTCGTTTCCTAGATCTGCTGTTTCTGACTGCTTTCGGGCCGAGAGGACTGCTCTGTTGCGTTCGGAGCATCTGTTCCAGTGAGGAACCCCTTTCGTTTCACTCGAAAAGGTTTCCGGTAGCCCTAGCTGCGTCATTTTTCAGATCGGGAGATATACATTGTTTCTTTTGCAGTTTACTGTTATTTTCTCTCTGCTTATTTCGGTCTCAGTTTATTTAGCCTTTTTTTTTAACCAGATCTATACCTTTCATTTCTGCGTATGCTCTTTGCCCTGCGACTCTGTGCGATCTGGGCAAATCAGAAACAGAAAGGAAGGATTTTTCTCATGCGTATGCTCTTTTCCCTGCACCTTAGTGTGATCTCGGAAAATCAGAAACATTGAGAAAAATATTTAGTTTTTCGGCTAAAGCTAACTTTGAGATTTTTTTTAAAAATTTCTAGTTTTTTGGCTAAAGCTAACTTCGAGCCGCAAGGTTCGTTTTTCTTTGCATATTCGTGTTGGGTTTTGTGTTTTGTGTTTTGTAGGGAAAAAGAGCTTTCTCAAGGCAAGCACGCAAACCAAGGCCCCCCCCCTCTCTCTCTCTCTCTCTCAAATTTTTTGTATAGATCAATTGGTTCAAAGCTATTTTAAGAGAGTAGAGGTCTTGGGTTCAAGTCTCCATTTTGTGGGGGCGGATTTTTTCATTTCTGCACATTCGCGCACTTTGCCGGCAACGTCAACAAATTTTTTTCAAAAAGCCATAACTTCTTCATCCGGAAGCCTTTTTCAGAGCCGTTTTTTTTAAAACCGCCTATCTTTTCGAGATCTATCCGTTGGAACACTTATTTTCAGCATCTTCAGCTTCAGTTTTTTTTTAAATGGAAAGTCCATGCCAAGTCATTCTTGACAGCACTAACTACTTCCAATGGGTAGAATACATGGAAGATTTACTTAGAAGTAAAGGTCTCTTCAGAATAGCCACAAACCAAGAGAAGAAACCAAAAGATGAAGACAAGGCGGCAAAATGGGAAAATAGACAAGATCAAGCACGTGGTTTGATAGGGATGTCTATTTCTCCTGATCTTAGATTCCACATTGCAGGACTTGAGACTCCTCATGAAGCATTAGAAAAACTTGCTAAAGTTTTTGGGATTAAAAATGAAATTAGAGCCCATCAACTTGAAAATGAGCTGCTTACTTTGGATCCTAATAATTTTTCTTGCATTGAAGATTTCTTGTCCAAATTCAAGACCCTTAGATATCTCTTGGAAGGTGTTAAAGTTAAGAAAGAAGATGGTAACCTTATTTATTCCATCCTTACTAAGTTGGGACCAGCCTACTCTGTATTTGTTTCCACTTTCCATTCTACAAGGGAAGCTTTCATTTGTCAAGGACAAGACTACAAGGCCCCTTCCTTTGACTCCTTTTGTGATTCCTTAATAAGAGAACAAGAAAAACTCTTACACCTTGGTCTTCTTAATCTTGGAAACTCTTCCACGAAAGCGTTAGCCGCCCAGCAGCAACCAAATTCAAAGAATCCTAAGAAGTCATATCCTCAAAAGAATGGTCCTAAACCATCTCAGCCTCAAAATGAAAGATCATTTCAGCAAAATGATAAGACCAATAAAAACAAATGGAAGAAGACTGATAGACATTGTAACTTTTGTAATCGAGATGGCCACTTAGAATCTAAATGCTTTAAGAAGATGGAAGCCTTGGAAGCCGCAATGAAGAAACATAACATCCATGTGGAGCCTACTTCAACTTCAACTTCCGGAATGGCACTTTCTGCATGTCATTGTCAATCATCTCAGTCTGGTTATGCATTAAATGTATCTTCTTCTTCTTCTCATTCTCATGAGTGGCTCATTGATTCTGGAGCCTCTTGTCACATGGCCAAAAACCAAGCCATGTTTTCTTCTTTAAATGATTGTAACACCAAAAATATATATATTGGTGATGATAGATCTCTTAATGTTGTAGGGACTGGAACTGTTCATCTAGACAATGGTCAGTTTAATGATGTATTATGTGTTCCAACCTTATCCTGCAACCTTCTATCTGTCTATCAGATAACTCATTCAGGTGAAGGTAAAATTGTTGAATTTTCACCTCATGATGTTGTAATCAAGGATCTAAAAGATCCTAAACAGATTCTAGCTACTGGTCTTGCTGATGATTCCAAAAGGTTGTATAAGTTTCACAACTTTGGGTCATCCAATCTTCCCTCAGTATTTGTTGCTCATAATGATGAAGTGAGCAAACTTTGGCATGAGCGATTTGGTCACTTAAACTATCGCTCCCTTCAGCATCTATGTAAAGAAAATATGGTGACAGGTCTTCCTATGGTATCTTGCAGAGATGGTGTTTGTTCCGGATGTGTACTCGGAAAACATCATCGGGACAGTTTTGACAAACGTGCCTCTTGGCACGCCTCAGCCCCTTTACAGCTTGTGCACAGTGATTTATGTGGTCCTCTTCCTGTTGCTTCATTCTCTGGCTGCAAGTACTTCTTAACTTTCATTGATGATTTCTCCAGACGCACTTGGGTATACTTCTTAAAACTCAAGAGCGAAGTATTTAACACTTTTTTGGCCTTCAAAGCCTTTGTTGAAAAACAATCTGGACATCAAATTCTTAAGCTAAGAACTGATAATGGTGGAGAATATGTTAAAAACACATTCATCAACTTTTGCACCGAAAATGGAATTCAAATGCAACATACTGTTCCATACACTCCACAAAAAAATGGTGTAGCTGAAAGGAAAAATCGCACCTTAAAGGAAATGGCTAATTGTATGCTGCAATCTAAAGGACTCAGTCTTAGTTTTTGGGCCGAAGCAATTAATTGTGCAAATTATATAATCAATCGCACTCCTACTAAGGTTCTAGAGAATATCACTCCAGAAGAAGCTTGGAGTTCCATTAAACCAGATGTAAGTCACTTTCGTGTGTTTGGAAGTGAAGCATGGGCCCATATTCCAGATGAAAAGCATAAAGCTTTAGAACCTAAGAGTGAGAAATGTACTTTTGTTGGATATTCTGAAGATGTAAAAGGTTATAGACTTATTCCATTTAAGTCCAAAAATGTTATCATTAGAAGAGATGTAAAATTTGATGAAAATAAATCGGCCTGCGAGCCTAGTCCGGCGGATGTGCCACCTCTTCCTATCTCTTCTACTTTTGAAAACCTTTCTTCTTCAGATGATGAAAGCGAGGATGATAATCCTCCCCCACCTTCTCAGGATCCTCAACTTCCAAGATGGGTCCGTGCTACTCGGGATGCAGCAGGTGATCTTGCCGGTGATCCTACAGATCAGCGACGTACACGTTCTCAGTTTGAAAGAGCCTCTTCTTTACTGGCTCAAGCTCCAGTAAATCATGATCCTGACACTTTTGCAGAAGCTTCAGGCCATCCACATTGGGAAGCAGCTATGAATGAAGAATATCATTCATTAATGACAAATGATACATGGGATCTTGTTCCTCTACCAAAGGGACGCAAACTTGTTAGATGTAAATGGGTTTACAGAACCAAGTATGGACCAGATGGGAAAGTTGATAAACATAAAGCTCGTCTCGTTGCTAAGGGCTTTTCACAGGTTGAAGGCATTGACTACACTGAAACCTTCTCCCCTGTTGCCAAAATGAACTCTATCCGCCTTGTTCTTTCCCTTGCTGCCTCTTTAAAATGGGAAGTCCATCAGATGGATGTTAAATCTGCCTTCTTGCATGGGGACTTGCAGGAAGAAATCTATATGGAACAACCCATTGGCTTCATACAAACAGACTCCAGCCTTGTTTGTCGACTTAAGAAATCCCTTTATGGCCTCAAGCAAGCTCCTCGGGCTTGGTATGCCAAAATGGATAGCTTTCTTTTAGAATCTGGCTTTTCTAGGTGTCATTCTGACAATACTGTCTACACCAAGAAAGTGGGCAACTCTCTTATCATCCTTGTTCTTTATGTTGATGATCTTATTCTTACTGGTAGTGATCCCAACCTTATAAACCATGTGAAGTCCAACCTTAAAAAGAAATTTGAAATGACAGACTTAGGACATTTACACTATTTTCTCGGTCTTCAAGTCTTGCAATCCCAAGAGGGTATTTTCCTTTCCCAGTCCAAGTATGCTTGTGATATTCTTCGTCATTTTCACATGGAAGACTGTAAGCCAGCCCCTTCTCCCTTTCAGTCTGGAGTCAAACTTTCAGTCTCTTGTACTTCTCCTGAAGTTGATGCTACCTTATACCGTCAACTTGTCGGAAAACTCTTGTATTTAACCCATACTCGTCCTGATCTTTCCTTTGCTGTTGGCCTTGTTGCTCGTTTTATGCAAAACCCCCGTGAAAGTCATTGGAAAGCAGCTAAAAGAATACTTCGTTATGTTCGAGGTACAGTACAGTTTGGGATTCATTACAGTGCCAAAGCAACTCCTCTGTTAGTTGGTTTCACTGATTCTGATTGGGCTGGTGACCCTGATGATCGGAAGTCTACTGCCGGTTATGTCTTCACTCTTGGTTCAGGACCTATTACATGGGCTTGTAAGAAACAGGTTGCCATTTCTCTTTCGTCAGCAGAAGCAGAGTATCGTGGTGCCGTGGAAGCTAGTAAGGAAGCCTTGTGGCTTCGTCAGATCCTATCAGAGTTTGGCTTTGAGCAGCAGCATCCAACCACACTTTGGTGTGATAATCAAAGTGCCATTCAGCTATGCAAAGATCCAGTCCAGCATCAGCGCAGCAAACACATTGAACTACATATGCACTTCATCAGAAAGCTCATTCATGACCATGTTCTTGAAGTGCAATATTGTCCAACAGATGATCAGGTTGCAGACATCTTCACAAAGGCTCTCACAGAGGCGAAGTTCACTAAACTTCGATATATGCTTGGAGTTCAGGAAGTTGTCACTAAGGGGGGATAGGCTCTAGTGCCTCCTTCCTTCTCCTATTGTGTCATATTTGTAAATCCTTCAATCCTATCCCAAGTTGTTCTTAAGGGGGGATGTTAGGATATTCCGACACATAGGATATAGTTAAGTTCAACTTGGTCTAGTATAGAGTTAGGTTAGAGTTAGGTAAAGTGTGTTTCTTTACCGTTGTACATTTTGTAACTTACAATCCGACGGTCACGATATGTAGTGATTCGACGGTTCACTCTCACCTCGGTATTACCGACACTTGATCCGTGGCTTGACACCCGATTGGTCCATGAGTTCTATTTAAAGCGCATGGAGGGTCATTGTTCGGGTAATCCGTGCATGAGAGAAGCTTATGTAAATTTTCATTCTTTGATTAATAAATTGCCTGTAGTACCCACGTTGGGACAGGCCGTGGACTGTTTCCCTCCTTGCACTCTGAGGGTTTTAACCACGTCAAAAATACTGGTGTATTGATTTGAGATCTGGTTGTGAGCGGTGTCCTTTTGGTATTCTTTCTGTGGAACTTACCCTGTAAATTCCTACAGTAGTTTCTTCAAAATTGGATGGTGTTGACTAATGTTTCTAAAGGATTGAGAGATTGAATTACAGATTTAAGGGGTAGAGTCTCCCGTCCTTTGAAAAGCTTTGGGTTTTTAGCGAGCCAAATTACCTATACTGTGTCGAGCAGTAGAGCTCTCATCTTCTTTGTGTCCTTGTTTGTATATTGGGACCTAAAGGCTTCTTCAGTACTTCCTCCTTCCAATGCTTTTCTTAGCCCTATCCAATGTCATCAGGAGCGGTTTGAACTGGCTGGTTTGACCGTTTTGAGGCAAAAACCAGTTTCGACCGATGACTTGAACCGTTTTTGGCCGGTTTAGTACGAAATTGGTCGGTTCAATACCCAACCAACCAGTTCAGTAATGGATACCGAATCAACCATTTTCACTGAACTGGCTGATTCGGTAAAGTCACAGAGAACACAACAAGTGGGGCCTATTTTGCTTTCTTCCTTTTATTTTTTGTCTTAGCTGGGCACTAGACCACAATAGGTGCCTAATATTCAAGCCCATGGCCCTACTATTGCTATGAAATTCATGGTAATGTTAAATTCTTAAAGTAAAAGTGACATTCTCCTCTATCTTTCATTTTTATCTTTTTACTTAAATTTTTAACATTACCATGAAATGACATAGTATGTTTGAGAGTGGTTCCGACCTCATTGGATTTCATATGGAGAAAGTAGAATTTTAGATCTCACTCAAAATCCAGTGGAATTAACAGTTTTTCAAGATTTCAGGATTGGGGGGAATTGCAATGTTTCCATTAGATTTTGTCATGTATGAGGGTATCGAACTGACATTGAATCAAGAGCACCAATCCCTCTATGTACCTTGATGTTAGTGGCATTGATTGTTGAACTCCTCTATCATGCTTCTTCTAAAAATGTACCCATCACTCAAACAAAATCTTGAGTTGACATGCTAACCATTTTTATCTTATTTTAATGTTTATAGGGTGTTATTGATGATGAAGATCCCAATGTAGGAAAATATTTTGATGATATGTAGGTATTTGTTGTAGCATGATTTTTTTTGGATGTTAGAGGCCATCTAGGGCTTGTTTTTGTGATGTATTTTTGTTTCAAAGATGGGTTGCACTCGATGTTATTTTGGTTATGTGCACCCTCACATGCTCTATAAATGAGAACTTTTGCTTATTTGTGTATAAATGGTTTGGATTCATATGGATGCACATGAATATATGTGGTTTTATTTAAAATTCGAATATTTTATGTGTTTTTGGTTGACTGGGTTTCTGGTCTTTTGTTTTTACCAGTTTTGGTCCGGTTCTAACCGATTCCCGGTCAGGGGGGTCTACCGGTTCGATGACCGGTCTGGTTTTAATAACATCAGGACCAACTGCCCAATAACCAAATTATCTATAGTCCACTAATATTGTTGTCCGAACAAAAGAAATCAAATTGTGCCGAGTATTGTGATAGCTAATTTCTCTAATTATATAAACAAAACTTGGACTGCTTTGTAAGCTCACTGGCCTCAAAAGAGGGTCACAATAGACTCGACTGTCTTCCAGAGGTACTCACAGCTTCATACATCCAGTTTCCATTCTTGAGATGCCCTATCCAATAACTAGTAGCTCCTTGGTGGCTTGCAACTTCAATAGGGTTGACTACTGTATTAGGCTTACTGTACTTGCTGCTACAACCAAAAATTCATCCTTGTGGCTTGGCCCTATGGTTGTAGCCTTGTAGCTCGGCCTTGTGGTTGCGGAAGTTTCCCATCGAATTTTCTCTAGGAGAGATATGTGGATTAAATAATCAGGTAATCTTCTAATTCAAGCTAGAGATGCTCCAAATTGTTACGCTGTGCCAAAACTTCAATTTGTTAGCGTCACCTTCAACTGGAAATAATACTGAGTTATTGCAATACCAAACATAATCAGATCCCACAATTTGCTAGACAAATAACAAAATATAAAGATAAAAAGACTAACCAGGGTGGAATCTTTCACCACTGAAATTAGTAGGGGAAAAAAGGGTCTTATCAGAGATCCTCATTTCCATCACACCTCCTTCACCCTCTCTTGGTAGATAAGTGCCTCTAAGTTAACCTTGTGTAGGGGTCGTATCCAACATATAGCCAAGGGCATCAACGATTAACACATAAAGACAAGGGGCTTATGGACACCCTTACTTGATAGGCCCATGTAAATGAATGTGGGGAGACAAAGTGTTGCTCACGAAAATAAAGGCTGAAGCACATGAGGACAAGGTGTTAATCATGCTAACACATCGCGGGCCAAAACCAAGACAAGTCAACATGTCTGTCATAAACATCCAATTAATACGATCATAAGCTTTTCCAAAGTCAATTTTCAGGAAGAGGGCTTGTTGCCTAGACAGTAGACTCCTTGGCCCACTCCATAGCCTCCCAAGTTGATGAAATTCTATCCAAAATTTTTCCCTTGAACAAATTTTGTCTACTCCCAACAGACAACTTTCTCAGTCACATCATGAATTCTTGTAGCTAGTGCCTTGGCCATAATTTTAGAAGTAATGCTTAATAAAGTTATTTGATTCCACCCAACAATAAAGTCTCTGGTAGTATTCTTCAGAATAAGCTTGATTAGACCTTAAGTGATCTTGAAAGTCTCCTTGAAGAGAAGACCCCATGACCTAAATGATGAAAGTCATCCCTATCTGTGTCCCACATCACCTTGTAGAATTTATGGATTTCTCATTTTGCATTGACAAGAGGGAAACAAAGAACCCTTTCTTAAAAAGCTACTCCTATAATCTATCTCGATTGCTAATTGATACTTGATGAGGAACCATTCTATAGCAAGTAAGCAAGTATCCTTAGCAGCCACAATCAAATTTGACAAAGGCTAAGAAGAAAATATATTATGAAAATTCTCACTAATTATAGAAAGGATCTCGTTTGGGTTCTCCTCAAGTGATCCATTAGCTCGACAAAGACCACCTTAATGATGTCAAGAATATGAAAAAGCATCTACAAGATTTTGAAGCTAAGAACAAGGATGGAGATACTAACAAAATAGTTGAAGGGAATACTACGAAAAATTTGAAGAGGAAATTTGCAAGAAGGTTGTAAAAGCCATAAATACAGATTGGGTAACATTATAAGTGAAATCTAGAATTAATGAAGGGTGTTAGAATTTGATGGATGACAACACATTGGTGCTTTAAATGAAGGCAAACAAGATTTAAGAAGGTCATTAGAAAATAGTTGAAGTTGAGCACCATCTTGAATATGTACATGTAAAATATGATGGTATTATCCTAAAGGCCACAACAATCAAAGACCAAGCACAGAGGATACGAAATTTCATTGTCTTTGAAAAAAATACTGATGATATGGGTGTGCAAAATAAAGTAAGCCCAATAAAGTTGGAACCATATCAACACAGTTATTACTGAGAAGGTTGGCAAGAAGGAGAAGAAGATTGATATTAGTGCTACCAAGAAAGAAGATAGAGTAATCAATAATATTCATGGAATAGGACATTGAATGACCATTGTTCTATATGACGTTATTAGAGATCAACAACTACAACAAACTGGAGAAGTTACAATGACGACACATGAAATTAAATGAATTAAAATTATGCAACAGTCAACTATCAAGGATTAGGACTGAAAATAATTGAGTTTGGTTGGATGGATAATCATTAGTGGCAACAAGAAAATAGGCATATAAGGAAACCCCATTGCTTGGTTTCATCACATGTAAACCCTCAATTGCGAAGCTTTGAGGATAAAGCTTTTAAAAGGGGGGTATGATATACCTTAGGTGGGGTATATATGGTAAATGTATATGTGACGGGGTAAATATATATGTAATAAGGGTTGGCCTATAAGGGGTCTATTGTCACTCAAATTGTAAACTAGATTGCGACAATGCTCAGGGCGGGGGCTGTCACTGTGATCCCTGCCCTCTTCGTTTAAGTTGTCTCCTAATTGCAGACTAAGAGGGATAATCCCTATGGATGAAGAGATAAACTACTTGTTGGAAACCAACAAGTAAAGGACACACAACTGAATGGCCTAGTAACTTAGTTGATATTAATATGCAAGTATGGTTATTAAGAACCACTTGATTAGATTTATTAAGATTGTTAGTTAGAGACCAATGTCTTTAAGTTTGATTACTTGCACAATTTGAATTATAATTCCAAGTCACCGGATGAATAGTTGCTGCAATATGCAAATTCTATCCTATATGAAGTGCAGGACCTATTTCTATGTGAGATGCAAAATCTTGTTTATTTTTAATTATATGCCGAATCTAGATTTGTCCTTCTTAATTATTTTGGAACTAGTCTCAAACGCAAGTTGTAGAGAGAAGTCCAAAGGAAGGAGGCTAAGGTTGTTGAAATATGTAACCAGGTTCGGTCTTCATAGTGACATATGTAATCATGATTTTATGTATTTGATGTACTGAGAAAAATAAATTTATTATTGTCATCTTTGAGGCATGGGTTTCATGCTAAAGGAAAGTTATTTTATAGGTCAAGCTCCCATTGAGAGCTTCCAGGGCTTGTCATTTAATCTACAAGTCAAGAAAGTCATTGTCATGTATGAAAGACCCTTCTTGGGCATGTCACATGTTGTAAAGAAAATTATTTGAGTCAAAATAGAGTCAAAGGACTCTCCAAGACCTTGTCAAGATGCAAGCAACAAGTTGGCCGACCACACAGTGACAAGCCGAGCTAGCGACAATGTCAAGTCGGCCCACAAGTAGTGACATGAAGCCTATAAATAGAGAGCTCGACCTCATTTGTGAGGGCATCAATCAAGTTCGTTCTGAAGCTCAAGAAGTCCGAGTAAGTCCAGCAAATGAGAGAGAAGGAAAGGAAGGTTATAAGGATTGTTTTTGGGTCATTCACCTCACACGTGCAAGACAATTAGGGCTACTTTCTGTAGCTATGAAGATCAAAATTGCAGTCACTTCAGGAGGTCGAAAAATAAGGTGTCTAAGATCAGTTTGCCAAGCCGAGTTGTCAAGGAGGGGAGATCATCTCCAGCGAAGAAGAGAAGTCCTGCAAATCTGCCCTAATCAGTGCACACGTGTGGAATCACAGAGATTACAGGCAAGCTGAAAATTGTAGACCTGTGATAGAGGCCAAAAATTGAATAGAAGCCGAAATCTGGATTGTTGCAGTCAGTTTGACTAGGATTGACTTTGTGAAAGAAGTGCTGATCAAAAGTAAAGATTTGACTTGGTCTTGGAGGGTCTTGGTCAAGGGTCTTAGGTCTTGGAATTTGTCAATTGAAGTTCTATAAGAAGAGAAGAATTGTGGTGGGTTCTCCTCTCACTTGGAGAGGTTTTGGCCCTGGCTGATCGCCTATATCTTGTGTCCTCTTATCTCATTGTTCTTTATGGTTTGGTAGCTATTTGATGATAAGAACACAATAATATTCAAGTTGAAGAATAATCTAATCGAGATAAGTAAAAAGACATCACAAGCAGTTATCAAAGTAAGAGAAATCACCTAACTTGCTGCCCCTATATTTCTCAACAAAGGTCTCATTAACGATGCCTTCCGTGGAGTTCTAACCACCTAGGTGCCTCCGTTCCTACAAGGGATTGCGTGCAAAAGAACCGCAAGGTCACCTATGTTAACTGCAAATGAGGGTCTAGAGTCCTCAAATTGTTTGAAGAAGGTGGTCCTACTTTCTTACAACCAAGCTTATACCTGGAGGTAAATTTTATAAATGCACTTCTAGTCCTAGGATGAAATGCAAGATGTGAGTGATAGCTTCAATGAGATTATTAAGTGAATTAAGTACTCGAACAAGATTATATCATTTGAAAACAGGATGCTCACGATGATGTTTAACACAAGATTACAAGAGCAATTAAATGAAGCACTTAAAAAGGGAAATTTGAAAGACTATCTCAATGAAGCAAGAGAAGCAATACCAATGAAACACAATTAGCAATTTCTAATTACTTCAACAACTTATTAGATTTCTCTTACGTCAATATCACATATGCTACCTAAGCGCTGCCAAATAAAAAATCAGTGAAGTAATAATTCTTTTTAGAGGTTGCTAACAATGATTAACAATGAATGCTAAATGCACAATGCAATGATGCAATGACAATGCAATAAGAAGAAAGCCAAGGCAAGACTTATGTGACCAATTCACCAATAGATTTCGCACAATGCTATCGCTTCAAAAATACACCAAACTTAAGCAAATCAGACCAGCAAGCTATTAATGTTAGATCAGTCCCAAAACTCTTCTTGTAACTCAACCAATTCAATGTTTATTTAGCCCTTTAATCAAGATGATGATTCTTTAGTATATTAGGCTTACTTAGATGAGTTTTTAAGAGCAAGATGCCAACAATTACACTGCTATAGCAATTATATTAGACTGCTGCAAATTCAGATCAGACTTTTGCAATATGAATAAAACTTTAGAGATGCATAGGACAACCAACATAAATCAACTAGATTGATGAATTACACCCTTATAATAAAAGTATGCTGTCTTATATGAGTTATTTGCTTGTTATTTAGTTGATTAAGCTTATGATTTGATTTATATGCCACTGAAATCTTAATGTTCAGATCTGATTTATGCAGCAAGTGAAATAGAAGATAAGGAAGAAACCAAACCCTTAAGGCCTCTAGGCCTTTGAGTAGTGGTTGATTCAACTAGTCAAGGCACCAATGAGGCTAGTTTTGGCCTTGAGTGCACTTTGTGAGATTTCCAACACCTGCAACCACAAATGTAAGTCTGAAATACGATAGACCAACAACCAAACACCCCACGACCAAGACAAGATGAGCCTCCTAGGCTAGCGGCTAGGGCAAATGACTTCGAAAATGGTGAAGTGAGGCCTTTAACACGTGAAGTATTCCTGCAAACACAAGGATTAGCCTCAAAAAATAATTTGAATGACAAATTATGCAAATGGCTAGCGTTTAGAGGCCCTTTAGGGTTGCTGCTAGGCTTGGAAGGCCTAGAAACCCTTATGGCTAGCGGCTAGGCCTCCAAGAGCTGGAATGATAAATCAAATAACTTTTGGCCCTTGAAACCCTTACTTGATGGACAATAAGTATGCAAAACCAAGATTAGCTCACTAGATGACAAAACTATAATGGAGAATCACAACAAACCGTTGCCAAAAATTGTCTTAAGCTTGCAAAACAAGAAATTAGCCTTGAAATCCCTCGCAAGAATTGAAATTGAGGCCTTCTAGGGCTGCGACCCTCTTGGAGAGGCCTAAAATGGCTGCGGCTAGGGTTTTTAGCCCTTTAACCCCAACGAGTAGGCCAGAGATGGCCTCTAGCCCTTGTGGCTAGGCTAGAGATGGCCTCAAAATGCTGCAAATGCCCAAAAAATGACTTCAACTTTGAAAATCCACCTGCAAATCAACTTTAAAAAATATTTGCTCAAGAAAAACCCCATTTGCAGCTGCAAAAGAGCCCTCTAGGGCTAGCGGCTTCCTCTTCTAGGCCCAACGTCCAAATTTGGTGGGCAACAACTATCTGACTCCAAGAGACAGGGAAGCAAAATGCAAAGGCAACATCCAGCAACTGAGCCGGACAAGAAAAGATGAAAGAAGAAAAAGAGAAGGAAAGAGACAACTCCATCCTTGGCTCATAGGATCATTGGATGTTTGAATGAAGTTTCTAAATTACGTTTGCCTTTCTGTTCTTTTTAGAATATATTAGTTTTAGAAATAATATCAAGTGAATAAGAGTGTATTCCGCCTCGGTTATAAGGGGCGATGGGTTCTTTTTAATAAAATGATTGCAGATATTTTTTCTGTTCCAGCTCTGTTCTGTCATTATTACAATGAAATCTCTGCTCTTCATTTTCTCTGTGTGTGTTTTTTAGGATCAAATACAGATCAATTGGTATCAGAGCCAATGATCGGGCAAAAAATATTATTATTATTATTTCTTTTGTAATTTTTTCTTCTTCAGGAATTTTTGATCTAGCATTCTCACATCCTTCACAAAGTTCAATCGACATTTTGATCTAGCATTCTTCTCTTTTGGACCCTGAGACGGTACTCACTATTAAATTCAATTCTGGTTTGTTATGGAGTTTTCGTTGAGAAGTGGAATTGTTTGACAATGACTCCTTGGATAAAGCCTTTCTGTGGGCATTGACCATAGAACGTAAAGTGGTTCCTCGAATCTGATCCCTTCAATCTCGTTCTAACTTCTACCCCTTCAAGTGTTGGTCCTTCATCTACATTCCCTTCCTCATCTTCCTCCTCCACCTCTCACAATCCCACATGGTGTACTTATCATAAAACCAACCCCCATACCACTGCTGACTGCCGAGTGCTTCAAAATCGTCGTAGCAACAAGACCCTTCTTACAAAGATTGAGCAGCTAGACTCCCCCAGTCCTCTCATAGTAGTTTCTCTCGATAATCCTACAAAAGTAGACCCCTCTATTATACTTATGCTAGCTAATGACTTTAGCACCTCTAATACTCCCTTGTTTACACATAATTGTCAAATAAAAAATGAGTTGGCTTCATTGATACTTGACAATAGGAGTCAAAAGAACCTTGTGGCTCAAGATTTAGTTGACCGTCTTAGACTTCCCACCACTCCTCATCCGGTTCCATATCAGCTAGGTTGGGTACAAAAGGATGACACTCGTCTTCCTGTGTCGCATTGTTGTGCAGTCACATTTGCTATTGGTCCTTTCCAGGATATGGTAATATGTGACGTTTCTCCTCTTGATTGTGCCGATTTGTTACTTGGCATTCATTACTAGCAGACCTGCAATGCAGTCTACCATGCTAAAAACCAACAATACCATTTACAACTGGAGGGTTGTACCTATGCCCTCACATCCTTTGCTATTAAATCCAAATCCACCCCCTCCCTTCCCACTACACGTCCAGTCACAAAAATCAGCTTGAACCAACATGTTTTGTTGTGTCTGGTTCGCCCTGTCCAACCAAACAATCTAATCTACAGGGTTGCCCCCACCACGTTGTATTGAACATAAGATCGATCTTATTCTTGGTGCCTCTTTGCCTAATGCTCCCTCTTATCACCTAGCTCCTCGTGAGGCAACAAAAATTGAATGCCAAATTGAACAATTGATGAATTCTGGACATATTCAACCTTCCTCATCACCATATGCTTCCCCTGCCTCTATTATTCCAAAAAAAGAAGCTTCTGAATGGCGCCTAGTGACCGATTATCGGGATTTTATAAGACCACTGTTAAAAATTAATAACCCCCTACCCTGGATTGAGGATTTGCTGGACCATTTACAAGGAGCTTGCTTCTTTACCAAAATGGATTTGACAACTAGATATCATCAAGTACGCATGCATGCAGCTGACACAAGGAAGAGTCAGAAGATTGCCTTCAAGACTAAATTTAGCCTGTTCGAGTGGATGGTCATGCCTTTTGGGCTCACCAATGCCCTGACAACTTTTATGAGTCTAATCAGTGATATCTTTAGGCCATACTTGGGTAAGTTTGAGGTTATTTATCTTGATGACATTTTGATTTTCAATAAATCTTGGGCAGAATACATGAAGCACGTTCGTAGCATTTTGGAGCTCCTCCGAGCACATCAACTTCAAGTGAAAGAAAATAAATCATACTTTGGGCAAACATCAGTGCAGTACTTGGGCTTCATCATTGACCCAACAACGGTTCGGTTGGATCCATCTTGTGTGCTTGCTTTGGCACAATGGCCTGCGCCTTCCAATCCTCATGATCTAAAAAGCTTCATGGGAGTTATCAACTTCTACTGGAAATTTGTTGCTCATTTTTCTTAGCTGGCCCATGCGTTATATCGACTCTCCAACCAACCACAATTTCTGTGGGATGATGAAGCTGAGCACCACTTTTCTAAACTCAAAGATGCTCTATGCTCAGTGCCTGTTCTATGGTTACCAGATTTGAATCAACCCTTTGAGATCGAAATTGATGCATCTTAGTTTGCTATTGGCATTGTTCTTAAACAGGGAGGTCACCCTATGGTCTATCATTTTGAAACACTTGCAAACGTTAAACTTATGTATAGCACTTATGACAAAAAAATCTACAGTCTTGTCCAGGCATTGAAGCAGTGGCGCCATTATATTTTGGGCAAAGAGACAATTCTTCATACAAATCATCACCCTCTCATATTTATCAATTCACAGAGCAAGATTCAAGAACAACACAATTCGAAGTGGGCTACATACACTCAACAATTTCATCTGGTGATTAAATATAAGAAGGGTCAAACCAACAAAATGTTTGATTTGTTAAGCATACCCCCTACTCAAGTGTTGCACATACTAGAGGTGCGGTGTGCGACATATGATGCTTGGAAAGAAATGTATGCCACAGATCCTACATTTGGAAAAATATGGGAAACTTTGCAGCAACCTACTATTATCAATCAAACACCATTTCTTGATTATACCATTCGAGAGGGATGGCTATATAAATTCAATCAACTTTGTGTGCCACAATGTGATGATCGTCTCTTGTTGATTTGCGAAGCACATGCCTCTTCGTGTGGAGGGCATTTTGGCACCTCAAAGACCATTCTTAATCTACAACGCCACTTCTATTGGCCTGCCTTGCACAAGCAAGTGGAAAAGTTTATATGAGCATGTGCACTTTGTTCCCAAAGCAAGCCTTCAAACCATAGACATGGTCTCTATCAACCGCTACCTGTGCCATCCCAACCTTGGGAATCTATTTCAATGGATTTTTTGAGTGGTCTTCCTACTACATTCATAAAACATGATGCTATATGGGTTGTGGTTTGTCGTTTCTCTAAAATGGCTATATTTATTCCTTGCCATAAGACTACTTCTGTTGCTCAAATAGCGGAACTATTTTTCCAACATGTTTGGCCACACTTCGGCTTGCTTAGGAGCATTATTTATGATCGAGATGCTCGTTTTCTTAGCACATTTTGGCATACTCTATGGTCTCTATTGGGTTTCCAGCTTCAATTCTCTACAACCTTTCACCTGCAGACCGATGGCCAAATGAAAGTTGTTAATGGTACATTGGTGCACTCCCTCTGCAGCTATTTTTCTAAGAACAAACAGTGGGATTCATATTTGCATATCATCCAACACAACTACAACAAAGCTACACATTCTTCCATTGGATTTTCACTGTTCGAAGTTTGTTTTGGGTTTCAAATCACCCTTTGAGCTCTTCAACAAGTGGTCTAGCATTCGATGTAGGTAAGAGCATATGGTTACTCAATTGGTTAAATGCTATTAATGATAATAATAATTCATTATTCTCAACAATCGGTCTTGGAGACTTTTTGGTTCATCATGTTATTGCTCTAGGTTTGCATACAACTACATTGATCCTATTTAAAGGTGCTTTGGATGCGTGTGGTTCCAGGTTAATGCCAGATAAAAAAGATCTTGATTATAGTTTTCCTTGCGATGGTGTGGGACGGGGTGGTACTTGTGATATCTTGGCATGCCACTTACTATCATGCCTTCACATCAACAACAAGAACAACGATCAACTCAACAATTTTTCTAGTCTCTCTCTCAGCGCCATCAACAAGTAACTGTTGCATTGCAAGCAGTGCAAGAACGTGCCAAACAAAGGCATGATAAGCATAGGCAACCACTATTATTTCAACCAGGAGATCGTGTATGGCTGTGTTGGACAAGCAATGTTTCAAAGGACAACACCATAAACTGCGTCCTTTGTGATATGGTCCATATACAGTGCTGGAACGCATTGGAGAAAATGCATATCGTTTGGATTTGCCTCCCTAGCTAGGCATCCATGATGTTATGAATGTGAACAATTTAAAGCGTTTTGAACCTCCTCTCCTTGAAGAAGAGGTCATAGTGTAATATTCGGTGGACAATATACCAGATTTTCAACCTCCTCTCCTCAAGGATTCCATTCTTGATTGTCAGACAAGGAACACTCGCAAGCAGGAGTCCATCTCATACCTTGTAGGTCGGAAGGGACACACTCCAGCTCAGGCTAAATGGATATCTGCAGAGATATTAATGAAGAAATTTTCCACATTTGTTGATGGAAGCAAGGAGCTTCCTGATTTAAACGGGGAGGAATTGGGCAACAATTGTTTGACTCTGAGAGACAAGGAAGCAGAATGCAGAGGCAACATCCAACAACTGAGCTGGGCAAGAAAAGATGAAAGAGAAAAAAGAGAAGGAAAACGACAACTCCATCCTTGGCTCACACGATCATTGGATGTCTGAATGTAGTTTATAAATTATGTTTGCCTTTCTATTCTTTTTAGAATATATTAGTTTTACAAATAATATCAAGTGAATAAAAGTGTATTTCGCCTCGGTTATAAGGGGTGATGGGTTCTTTTTAATAGAATGAATGCAGAGATTCTTTTTGTTCCAGCTCTGTTTAATCATTACTACGATGAAATCTTTGGTCTCCATTTTCTCTGTGTGTGTGTGTTTTTAGGATCAAACACAGATCGTTTGGGGACTAGGGTCTTATAGATCTTGGTCTCTAGACCCTATATCTACCCCCACAAGCCCAACACACTTCATAGAAAGGCTAGACGACTCGTCCAGAGGTTGAGGTTGACCCTGAAACCCTAACAATTTGGGCTGAATAGTGTCTAGTTACTTCTGCTTCAGATTTGCCTTTGAAACGCTGAGATCAAGTGCCTGCAAGATGAATAAATAGAGCCCAAGACACAAAATCTAGAAATTTCTCAAATAGAAACCCAAAATTATTATTTACAAGCGATAAAAATGATTTACAAGGGTTAGAAATAATTTACAAGGTATTTACAAATTATTTACAATAATCTACAAAAGGAAATTAACTCTATTTAGCAAATGAAAAATAATTTTAATTTACTGGCCAAAACCTCCTACCAAAAATAAATCGTTAGATTAAAGCTTAAGGCCAAACAAGATCGATTTCCTCCCTCAGTCTGTGTACTTGGGATTTACCAAGGGTTGGAGTACCTGTAGATCTCTATTCAACTCAAAAGATTGATTATTAGTTCAAAGGGACTTAGATCTATACTTAAAACCCTCGAGATCTAGAGATACCTGCTATACCAAGCGAGCAATAAATATATATCCAAGATTCAACACCTAAGGCAAGATACCTATACCAATATATGCTCCTACCACCAACTATTGAAATAACAATACTCAATAATATTTCATATTTAGAGCATGAAGCACAAAAATACCAGCACATACCATAGATCAACAAGACATAAACACCTTGAATTGAAACCCCAAAGTGTTTATCAATGCAAAATTCTAGCAGATTTTAGCTCAGTACAAAATTTCGATCTAGTTAGATCATGATTCAAGAGGAGCTTGAGAGCTTCCTTGAATAGAAAAAATGAGAGGGAATAACTCCTTCAAGTGGAAATAACGGCTAGCTTGACTTGATCCCGGAGAATAAAGGCTAGTTGCTTCTTGATCCATGCCAAAATGAAATCTTGTCCCCTGATCTTGAAAAAATTCGAATTTGTTGATGAAGGGCTTGATCATGGTCCAAAAAATATTTTTTCTAGGGTTTTTTCCTTGAAAAATGATCTTTGACTCAACCACCATGGTCCAACGACTTAATTTTCCTCAAAAATTTGATTTTCCTTTGCTGGAGGGCATCATAAAATTATTTCCTTTTGGACCCACGAATTTCTTCTCCAAAATTTATTTTTTTTCCACTTGGAGTGTAGGGGATTAATTATTTTTCCACCCTCTAATTTTTTTTTTGGTAATGGTGTTTTAATTTTGAGGAACCATTCACCAAAAATATCGTTAGATAACACTTTTACATCAAAATATTACAATATCAACCCTTAGAAGGGGAAATACACATAGACATAGACCCTTGAGACTCAACCAAATTTTGTGACAAGACACATGATCTAGTATGAAAAATACATAGACTCGATAAACACTAGGACTCACCTAAGACCTCGTCAATGAGTTCCACCCTAGCTTTGGGGTATATCTGGGAGAAAAACTCTGCCAATTATTCGTGTTTACAAACACACATAATTTGGAGAGGTTAAAAAACTCCCTAGGATGAAACCCTTTGAGAAGAATCATAGGCTTACCTAGGTGTTGTTACATGGTTTAATAGTCATACTAGAATCATTTACAATAATTTTGCAGAATTTGGGATTACAATGATGGCATCGACTCAAAAGTTTTGTTCCACTGCTTTGTACTCTGCTTCTCGGATTGTTGACACGTGTGCTCAACTGGGTCCACATATTCAATGCGTGAAAATAGGTATAGATAGAGATCAATATAGTCATTATTGGGATAGGAACATATGAGTTGGTTATATGAATGTATTGGGTTATTTGGGTGAGGTTCTCCTATTCTATAGTGAGTTATTGTGTATTTGTTCTCTGTTATCTTTTTGGGAGCTATGCTATATGTTCACATCTTCTATATATTGTGTGTATGTTGGTTCCTTATGTTATCTATGTTAGAAGTTTGGGCACTAGACTCAATGCACACACAAACACTGAATCTAGTAACAATCTCAAATTAACTTTAACCTAACTAATTAACTCAAACACATTGATGTGCCTAACTAGGAACAAATTAGGCACAACAGAACTTATAAAACCAACAATTAGATCTTGTATAGTAAAGATAAAATTGCAGCCCAAAACACAATTTTTATTGGTCCTTCAACAAGAATCTAGGGCTTACATACCAGGGAAAATGACCCTTTTATAATGCTCAGTAAAATGCTAAATCACAGGGAAAACGTACACAAAACCCTTGTTTTGACCCACATAAAATTACTCAGAGAAGTAAACGCTGAAGGGGAACTTGTAACTCGGCCCCTTGGAGATTATGGCGACCTGGAAACTCAAATGCCGAATTGGAAGCGGCCCCAAGACAAACTCGGCCTCCTTAGAGTACTTTCGGCCCTCTCTCCTTGCTCATGACCACTCTAGCAATTATATGTTCTGCACACCTGTCAAATCGACCTAAGGAAATAACTAACTCGACCACCACCACAAATCGGCCACTGAACTCGGTCCTTCTCTTCCTGCTTGGCATCCCCTGAATTTCTCTAGAAAAATCTCCCCTAGCGATTCCTTCTCAATCTTCTTCAATCAACTAGAGCCTCTCACCTTCCTGAGGCAGTCTTGGCCTACTTGGCCCTTCTCCACAAGATGCTCTCTTGTCGTCTACATTCCATTGGCCCTCTCGGTCCTCAAAGTTTAAAGGCTTACTTGACCTTCTGCTGCACAAGATGCTCTCTTGTTGACCACCTTCCACAGGCCCTCTCAGCCCTCAAGGGGTTTGAGGTCTCTACCTTCTCCTCCACAAGATGCTTTCTTGCTGAGCCACCTTCCACAGGCTGTCTCGACCCTCAAAGGTTTGAGGCCTACTCGGCTTTCTCCTCCACAAGATGCTCTCTTGTCAACCACCTTCCGTAGGCCCTCTTGGCCCTCAAGGGGTCTAGGGACTTGGCCTTCTCCTCCACAAGATGCTCTCTTGTCAAGCCACGAGAATGAATCACTCACCCTCGTACTTATACTTTTCCAAGGGGTGCAATACCATGGGTAATGTTATCACTCAGAAATTTCCTGGCTGTGAAGGGAAATTACTGAGGTAACCTACAAACAATCTTTCAGATTGGAAGCTAGCCCTTTCAACCTAGAGAGGGCTCTCTCTAAAACTCAGTTACTCAATGTCACTACAACAATTGGCTTTGAATGAATACAATGACTAGATCTTCTGGTTTGAAAAGATAGTGGTAGGGCAGAGTGTGAATCCATTGGGCATGGAGTCAAGATTAAAGGATATCAATTCAAGGTTTTCAAGACTGGTTGGTATGAACAAGTGTTCCCAAAGGCAAGATAGTCAACAATCTATCAGACCTTAAAATTGTTGTAGTATGATGGTGGAAAGAGAAATACAACTCAATCATAACAAAGCATCTAGCACAGGATGAATTCTGTCATAATATCAGAAAGACTTGTGCAAATATTTGAATCCAAAGATACAGAGCATCTATAAATGAATAATGTATCTGTAACTGTTCATTCAAATATAGAAGAATAACACATCATGATTAACAGAGAAAGGAAACATTCACTAAGAAACAGACTGAAGATAACCAACACGGGAAGCTTTGAAACAAATATTCAAGTACTTCTGCTTGAAAATCTTTCATTAACATCAAGGTATTACCAAAAATACACAAGGATTCACTTAAAGTCCAACCATCAATCCTTCTTCTACATCTATTTTATCAAAAAGTTATACAATCTTCAGATGCATAATATATGGAAAGCTCTGTTTTACAAAGTATTAAAATATACATATATCTAAACTTGAATCTAAATCTAATTAAATAACTGAACAAAATAGTAGTTTCTTATCCCCAGCTTAGAACCTGGACAGATAACTGTACAACTGCTGAGAGAGTGCATCTGGAACTACTTCAGATATTCGGGAGATAAATCTGGAAATGCTCAAAATTAGGAACTGCTAGCTGATACTCTGGAGGGAAATCTGGAATTGATGCTGAAAATCAGGTGACAGCTGATTGAGTATCTTTTGATTTATCTTTGACATCCATACTCATCAAAATAGCCCAATTATAGGGGATAAAAACTTCCAGAGAGATTGCATTATCGCTACCAAAACTTCTGGGTGAAGCGCTGTCAAAACAGAGTGCTGACAAAACAGGTCCTTATGCGCTGCCATTTCATTTGGCAGCGCTGCTTCACCTCGTTTACTTTAACTTTTCTGTTGCCTCTGCCAAGATATATATGTTGCTAGGTTTAGTTCTCTTTGTTTTCATGCTTCCCCTAAGCCTAGCAGCCACTGTCTCCGCAATCTTCTCCTGGAAAGTGCTCTGTCTTTTCCCTTGCTTATGCTTGGTGCCTTTTCTTCTGCTAACTTGTGTCTGTTCTGCATCTTTAGGTGTGTCTTCATCCACATTAATGACTTGATCTTTAATGGTAAGATTTAATCTAATCCTTGCACCTAATCTCAACTTGTTGATAGGCCTTGTGTGAGGTTTTCTCGTCTCCTATATCTCAGTTCTTGCAACCTGCTTTCTCTTTTCTCTCTTTACAGTTTCTTTTTCCTCTGAGATTTCTGGTTTGCTGAGCTTTAAAGTCCTATTCTTAAGCAAAAATGGTAGAGGCACATCACATCATCTTCAAGCTTTTCTGAAAAACCCTGATCTTGAATTTCTGGGGTTTTGAGAGTCTGTGATCGAGATGCCTCTGACTGTTCTGTTGATTTTTGTGTAGGTTGGGAGGTACTCCAAGCCCTAGTGTTCAGGGTTTGGAGGGCAAAGCGCCACAAGTAGGTTTGTGGGCTTGAAACCCAAGCTTGGGGTTTTGCACCCATCGGGATTTGGGCCAAAACCATGAGCACATTCCTACATGTGATGGATGAGGATGATAGCTCTCGGTGAGACGAATCTAACGCAACGCGAATCATCCGATTCCGAGTTGTAGAAATGGAGATATGAATTTTTTGAGTTCTTTAATGGGTTTGCACATGAAGTGTTGAGGCCCGCTTGGTGTAAAAATGACTTGTGACAGTTGTTCAAGCCCTAGAATGACGTTGAAGAAGCCCTCTTGTTGGTGTATAAATAAGAGGTGTTGTAAAGGCATATAATCATCCATGTTAGTGCAACGCATGACTTGAAGAGCAGAAAGGAAGCTCGGTTGAGGAGGAGTCGTCTCTGTTCTAGGCCGCAGCCCTAGATGATCAAGTGAATGAGAGAGTAGAACACTCTCATGACTGTCTTGATCAGGGATTGGGCAAGTTCAACCAGCGTAGCAAGAGGAGTAAGGCAGAGGTGAGGTTTGTTTGCTGTCTAAGGGCTGCGTTGAGGGCTGAAACCTCTATCTTAGCAAGCTGTGGAAGGAGGATAGACCTGTGGTAAGGCCGCAGGCCCTTAACCACACAGAAAGGCTATGCATAGGGCTGTTGTGGGGTTAATTGAAGCCCTAAACTAGCAGCGTGGAGGCAGAAAGATAACAAGTCTAGTTGGAGGCCTTGTATGGGGTTAAATCAGTGTTTGAAGCGTGTTTTGTGCTACAGCAACACTGAGTGCTAGGCCGCAGGCCATAGCATCTCAGTGAGGGCAAGCGTAAGGAAGGTGGAGGAGACCTATACTAGGAGAGGCCACAGTCATTTAAGTGTTGTTTGGTGACTGTTCTAAGGGTTGTTGCAGCTTGTGGGTGCCCTAACCAGTCACTAAACAGAAGCAGACTTGTTGCAGCAGTACAAACCGATTTGGAGCAGCGGTTGGAGGGATGTTGGGTCAAAGAGTTTGACCAGTGCTTGGATCAGGTTGATGGGCAGTTGTAGGAGACCTTAGGAGCTGTTTGGAGGATCCCACATGGACTGTTGGGAAGCCTACCAAGCAGCCAAGGTGACAACAGGCACATCAGATTGGAAGGCAAGAGGACAGCAGCAAGGAGTGTTGCAGATGTTCCCTTGGTTGATGAGTTGATGGTGTCCTAGGAGAGGACAAGTTATTGATGTGCCCAGATTTGTGCAATAGCTCCTCTATTGCAGAACAAAGGGCAGATTGGCGGAGTCCGTGGGCAGCCATATGTAAGGGTCTCTTAGGTGTGGTGATGCCCTAACTAGGTGCAGATGCTACGATGTGGACTTGGTTTCTCATGGACTGTTGGAGGGCAGCGTGAGAGAAGACCGAGTGTGGATGTGATTGGGCACTTATCGCCTGTTGGAGGACAGCGTGACAGTGTCCAAGTTGGAGCCCGGTGAGCAACACCTTGATGCACAAAGGTGGTTGCAAGAGAGGCAGTTGATGAGCTCAAGGGTTTGATCAACCAGGAGTAGTTTGTGGAGCACGAGAATTGTGTGTGGAGGACATCTACAACAGAAGATGGGCAATCCTCCTAGCTCGTGTTCATTGTGGGAGATGGACATCTTGCAGTGATAGGTGGCAGCCCTCTGTGCCCTATGTTGGTCTTCATCGCAATAGTGCAGGAAGACCATAGTGGATTGAAGTCCCTGAGTAGACGAGGAGCAGCAGTGGGCAGTTGAGAGTTGTTCACAAGTGGAGCTGTGAACAACTCGATAGGAGTCTCGATGTGTTCTGCTCTTGATGGACTAAGGCACAACTATTGAGCAGATTGACAACTGAGGTTTAGTGGCCAGATGGACTTGGAACATTGATAGAGGCAGGAGTTGCAGATCGGGAGTTGAAGGACCGGGCAGGTACAGAGTACGATCGAGAGGAGCCGAGAGAGCATGCGACAACCAGATGGTTAGAGTATCTTGTTGAGGGTAGATTGGTTGTCGATGGACTGACGTGAAGCCCTAGTTTGTATCTTGTACTAGTGGATGTATGAGGGCCATTATCCCTGGTACGGAAGCCCTAGACGTTGTATTATATCGGTTGGATTAATATAACGAAATGGGGTTGAAAAATTAAAAAGTTGTCTATATTCTGTGCATGTGTGATTTACTACTATTTTATTCCGCTGTGCAAAGTAGTTTATGGTTGGGATTCTTGTTTTGGTAGCCTCAGTGATTTTAAGACTCTAACCTAGACCCAACGTCATGGAAATTCAACACGTTCTTTCTTTGCAAGTTGCTTGTTTTTCCTTGTATAAACCTTTTCTACTGCAGGTAACGACATAGGGTTTTCTTCTTGTTGCTTTAGTGAAACCCGCCTCATGCTCTGGGTTAGCACGAAGGAACTAGTCTGTGCTGCTTCAGAGGTCCGCCCAGGGCTTTGGTTTTTCTTTTGTTTCTTACCCTTGTTGCCTTTAAATTTGGTAGCGTTTGCTTTAACAAATCCACCTTGTTATCGTTCAAACTAGCAGGGGTCCTAGGAGGGGATCTTATAGAACAACTACTAGGTCTAGGGCAACAATGGAGTGATAGCCCACTGTCACCTCAGCTAAGGCTCCCTGCTCTTTACAGACTTTCACCGATGGGAGGAGTCCAGGTATGTTCGGTATCACTAGAATAGATATAGTCAATGATAAGATAAGGAAGTGATTCCTAAGCCTATTCGCAAGAGAGACTCAATTAAATGGGTTGCTTACTTTAGAAGCAAGGTGATGGGTTCTCTAGGAAGGGCTAAGAGGGATTTTGAGGATGGGGTTTGGGAGTATGCTTTGTTAAGGAAGCCCTTAGTCTCAAAAGGCCTTATAAATGCTTGGCTTCAAAGTGATCTTTCTGGAATTGGAGTCAACGAGTTGCGGGTCCACCAAGGGCCAAGTGGACTCGAAATTAGGTCAAGGATATGAAGTTGATCAATCAAGGATGTACTTGACTTAATTATAGAAAGGAAGAGGATCAAAGAAAGGATCTTGCTTTGATGATTTAGTGCTATGATCCCAATGAGATAACTAGCCAATGGGAAACCTAAGGCAAGAATTGATCTTCGAGCTAGGGCTTGAAATATCTCAAGATCCCATTGTTGGAATCTCGTGAAATTTGGAGGGCTTTTTGAGCACAAACCAATGCAGTTGTGGGCAAGAGAGCAAATTCTTTTGATGGCTAAATCGTGAAAAAAGTGATTCCCTAGGTGGCCTATGGAGGCTAGACCTAGCAAAAGAGGGGAAGGTGAGAGGAATTATCTTTGAAAATGATCATCTATGGAAGGATCAATGCCTAATCCTTTGGGGAAGATGGAGTCAAGATGAAATTTGTGATTTAGAGGAACTACACCGAATCAAGGAGCCTCCTAGGCAACTTCACATGGCAATTAGGGCATGAGAGCAGCTATTAGAAGAATTTATACTTCAATTTGCAATAATTGATGACTTATCAAGATATGTTCAATAGAAACAATCTCTAGGAACATTCACTCTTTCACACATGATACATGAGATGATGCAACACTACAAAATATTAAATTTCCACAATTTTGCATAAGAAAAGCAGTAAATTTAAGATCTAGTATAGTTAAAATCCCAGCAACATCAGCGTATTAAAGCAAATAACAAGAATAGACATGAAAATATTACTTACATGTGCAAAGAGTATATCCAATCACCAAAATTATGCCAACAATGAAGCTCGAAGACAAGAGAGAGATATCCAAACATCAAAATTCATCCATTGCATCCAAAATCCTCTTCCAAAAGGGATAGCGAAGATCTCACAAGAGATAAGAACCCAATCCAAGTGATGATGATGAAAACGAATCATCTCACTTCTATTTATACACTCTCTAATGAATTGGATCTAGCTAAATTGGCCTAATTGAGCCCCTAAAATAAAATAATGTGCATATATGGGGTTTAACGGTAAGTTTCGCTAGGTGAAACTCATGAGATGGAGGTTCAAATCTCATTGAGTATATGGCCTGTTGTGTCTTGGCTAGAAGAGTAGGCGACCCCCAAGCGGACGTCTTGGCTCTTGTTGAGGCATAAGTTAATTGCTATTGTGTGCGGCTTGCAGGCTGTTGCACCTAGCCTAGGTTTATAGTGGCAGCCGGTTGGATTTGATCTTGGGCCTATTCAGGATAACTCTCACCAGTTACCGATTATCCTAGATTAAAAAAAAAACAATACTTTTGGTGACAAGCTCACTGAATAGCTCAATAACATAATAAGAAGCCTCTCAAGAGGGTCAAATGATGAACAAAGTGAGTCGTTGGGCCTTTGAGGAGGCCTAATGAAGTCCAATGGGTGCCATGATGAAGAGCTGGACTCCAAACATAATGGACAAGGGGTTGGCCCCTTGTTTTCCAAGCAAGAACCTGTGGTGCTCCCAAGTGGGTGTAGGGGGGCACAAGGACATCCTCACGGGTCTCCAATGTTGATTTTTGGTAGCATCGGATGTGCTCTAAGTCTCAAAATTTGCAGGGAGGCTTAGACACATGCATTCTCCAATACCCATAAATCGTTTTGGGAAATTCCAATCATAGACAGTTTTATTAAAATAATTAATTATTTTTAATGGGACCCTAAGTTTAAACTTAGGAAATTAAAATAATTAAAGGGTATTAAGATAAACTGTGGGTGAAACTTCTAGAAGAAGGTGGAGATCAAGTCAATATGATCCTAGCCATTGATTAGGATCTAATCTGGGTTGTTGATTGATCAACGAGAGGATTATAAGAGAAGGCTTAATGGGCACTTGGAGAACACACCGAGTGAGTTCAGAAGATCGAATTTCTGAAGCAAAGTAGTTGCCGGAGAGAGGTTCGAAGTGAGGTTTTGCATTGAGGGGCAGTGAGTATCTGGAAGAAGGAAGTTTTCTTAGGCCAAAGAGTACGAGGCAGAGAGAGGGAAGAACAACATCCAGAGAGAGGCAGATGCTGGCCCACGCAGAGCTGACACAGTGGTAGCACATGCCTTAGAGGGAGATCAAATTCCAGTTGAGGACATCGAGTTTCAGTAGCCGGGAGCCGGGGTGTGAGATCGGGAGGCAGAGTTTCGGATTTTTCAGCTAGCGGAGGGTCCGAAGAAGGAGCAACGTGATACCCAACAGGGGTGACGCAAGAACTGCGTGGGAGTGACACAGTTTTGTGCAGAGGGTATGCAGAGGCTCCAGTTCAGCGTGATTAGACTCAAATTCTCCCAGTGATAGGGTGAGAACACTTCATCATTCGTTTTGTCCAGTTTCTCTCTATATCATATTGCTAGTTGAGCATCCAAGAATTGTACTCAAATTTACTACTGCAAAATAACAAAACCCTCAGCTTCGCTGCACTGGTTATCCCACATTGGGTTTTTCGGGGACATTTGTCCAAAACTAACGGTGTTATTATGTTGTATTTTCTTTCTTGCAGTCTCGTTTCCACATATAAATTAATTAAGTGAAGGTTGCAGTGTATGTATTTCAATATTTGCTGTAGGAAATTGCAAATAACTTGTTCATGTAAATCTAACAAGTAGGAGAAATATCATCAGTTGTTGCAGTAGGGATTCCGATGTAGGAATTTTCACATGGTATCAAGCCAGGTTGAACAAGAAGAGCAGTGCCAGAGAAACCAACGTTGAGCAGAAGAGGGAGATCGAAAAGCTGCAGGAGGCAGTAGTTCGAAACCCCAGAGGGTTTGGGTAGTTCTAGCCGGGGGGCTGAAATTTCGAGGCAGTCTCTCTCTGAGTGAGTCGACGAAGAGAAGGGCTTCCAGTTCGAGTTTTTGTCTGGGTAGAGGGAGCAGTGCTGAAGTGTCAGCATGAGGAGAAGCTGGTGGGACGTAGATTTTTCTGCAGGCAGTTTGCTGGGCAGAAAATCGTCAGAAGAGAGAGGTGAAGCACGGTTGAGGGAATTTCTTCCTCAAAGAATTCCTAGCCAAGGAATTCGAATTCGCTAGAGTTGAGCAGTAGCAAGGGGCAACAATTTTATTAGCTCCAGCAGGGAGTGCATAGGCTAGCGCAACAACAACATAGAGGAGAGAGGAGATTTTCGACACTTGTGGCAAAATGGAAAGCAGTGGCTTGAGAGATTAGGACAGGTTAGATGGGGCATCCAACTACGTCATCTAGAAGGCAAGAATGTCATTCCTTCTAGATGAGCATGCCCTCAAGACATACGTCGACAACGTGGTGGCTGTACCTACAAATGTAGATCCGTTGAAGAAATACAAGGCTGAGATGGCGAAGGCGAAAAGAATGATCCTCGACGGAGTGAAGGATCATGTGGTCTGTCACATCGCTAGTAGAGGGACTGCTAAGGAGATGTGGGACACTTTGTCTACGTTATATCAGGGATCTTTCGAGCAGCAATAGATGTACTTGAGCAAAAACTAAGATCTGCTCAGATGCAGAAAGGGGATCCATTCCTCACGAAGCTTTAGGAGACTCGTGATGAATTGTCTGCTGTGGGGCATACACCTAAGTTGGTTAGACTGGCCCTCATTTTTGTCTCAGATGAGTGGCAAGCCTTTGTCTAGAGTATCCTAGGCAGAGAAGCTTTGCTGAATTGGGATGAGATGTGGGCCGCTCTAAAACAAGAGGAGCTGAGGAGAGACTTAGTCAACGTTAAACTTGACGGAAGCAACAACAGTGGGTAGAAGCCCAAGGAGGAGGAGGAGAATGCAACCATCACATTGAAGGGACAACAAGAGCAATGGAGATGTAAGAAGGACGTCTCGAAGATCAAGTGTTTCAGGTGTGGTGAGATGGGTCACTATGCTACACAATGTCCTCTTAGGAAGAAGGACAAGGATTAGAAACACGATCCGAAGGCTGCACCCACGAAGATCGAGGAAGAGGAGTTCGCCATGACAACAGAGATACCTTCAGGAGGGAGGTGGGCTGGTTTGGAGCTGTAGTTTGAAAGAGCTACAGATGGGCAGGATCCTTGAGGAGCCCACCTCTAGGATCAATTCCTTGCTACGGGAGCTCAGATCAGAAGTAGCGGGATGGACTAGTGTCAGATGGTGCTGAGGAGTGTCGGGGAGACAATTGTAGTGGCTAGGGGCGTTAGAGACTGAACAACACAAAGCAGAGTTGGCAGCAGTGTAAATGGCACAGAGCAAAGGTCAGCAACAGTGCAGTAGATTTAGAGGACCAGCACAGAGACTAGTAGTAGTTAGGCTTCAGCATTCACGTGGTATCATACTGATTAGAGTTAGTTCAATAATTTGGGATGTTTTTCTGTTGTTGATGGAGTAGCAACAACAGTTTGCAGTGCAATGGTAGTTGGCAGTGGCAGTGCTAGCAACAGCACAAATGTAGCACTTTAGAAGGAGCTGTAGTACGGATGCAGTGTTGATAGTGGCAGTGTTAGCAACAATACAATTACAGTAGCAACGCAGTAGTTGGTGGACAACATGTCAGACATCTGCAGCGCAGAGGACGATGTTATGAAGTAAGAGTGATGCTTCAGTAGATTGCATTGCTAGAGCACAATCCTTGCTAAGAGGGAATGCTGATTTCTGGTAGCATCAGATGTGCGCTGAGTCTCAAAATTTGCAAGGAGGCTTAGACACATGCATTCTCCAATACCTAGAAATCGTTTTGGGAAATTTCACTCGAAGACAGTTTTATTAAAATAATTAATTATTTTTTGGGACCCTAAGTCTAAACTTAGAAAATTAAAATAATTAAAGGGTATTAATATAAACTGTGGGTGAAACTTCTAGAAGAAGGCGGAGATCAAGTCAATATTATCCTAGCCATTGATTAGGATCTAATCTGGGCTGTTGATGGATCAACCAGAGGATTATAAGAGAAGGCTTGATGGGCACTTGGAGAACATATCGAGTGAGTTCAAAAGATTGAATTTCTGAAGTAGAGCAGCTGTCGGAGAGAGATTCGAAGTGAGCTTTTGTAGTGAGGGGCAGTGAGTATCCAAAAGAAGGAAGTTTTCTTGGGCCGGAGAGTACGAGGCAAAGAGAGGGCAGAACGACGTCCAGAGAGAGGCAAATGTTGGCCCACACAGAGCTGACGTAGTGGCATTGCAGGCCTTAGAGGGAGATCGAATTCCTGCTGAGGAAATTGAGTTTCAGTAGCCGGGAGCCGGGGAGTGAGACCGAGAGGCAGAGATTCAAATTTTCTAGGCAACAAAGGGTCCAAAGAAGGAGCAGAGTGATACCCAACAGGGGTGACGCAGGAACTGCGTGGGAGTGATGCAATTTTGCACAGAGGCTACGCAGAGGCTCCAGTTCAGTGTGATCAGACTTAGATTCTCCCAGTGATAGGTTGAGAACACTTCATCATTCGTTTTGTCCAGTTTCTCTCTGTATCGGATTGCTAGTTGAGCATCTAAGAATTTTACTCAGATTTACCACTGCATAATAACAAAACCCTCAGGTCTGCTGCACCGACTTTCCCACATTCGGTTTTTACGGGGACATTTGTCCAAAAATAACGGTGCTATTGTGTTGTATTTTCTTTCTTGCTCAGTCTCTTGTTTCCACATATAAATTAATTAAGTGAAGGTTGCAGTGTATGTATTTCAATATTTGCTGTAGGAAACTGCAAATAACTTGTTCATGTAAATCTAACAAGTAGGAGAAATATCATCAGTTGCTGCAGTAGGGATTCCGGTTTAGGAATTTTCACATCCAAGTGGATCGAAAATGCATGTAGACCATCTGTAAGGGCTAGGATGATGATATAAGCCCTCCCTTTGTAGCGGGAGACATCCTCTAGACTCTGGAACATCTGCCAAGTGAATGGTGCATGTGTGGAGCTGGCTGGGCATGGTGAACCAGGTGCATTATCCTCATCCAAAAGGTGGAACATGAGCAATCAACAAGTGGTGCTGGGGATCCATGAAGTACGCTCTGCTATGGTGGAGGCCCATGGCTCGCAACGCTCAACCTACAAGTGCCCATGTGGCCCTCTGGAGGGCAAGGACCCCATATAGGGAGACCAAGCCCTAAATGGAGACCCACCTGCAACCCTGCATAAGATCCATTGTGTCCCCTTGCCCTCCAATACAACAAATCATTAGAGTAATCAAGTAAAAGAGCTTACAAGTCATGGGATCAATGGGACACTTCATGGTGTTATGTCCTTCCATGGTGGGCTTTGGCATGTACAAGTGTTGCCAAACTCAATTGGGGGTTAACCAAGGACCCTATTAGTGGGGATTAGGGGAATCATCTAGGCCACATGTCATGGTACAAGGGTAGCTTTAATAGGGGAAGCCCACACCTTGGTATATGAGCAGAGAGAGGCAGACGCAAAGCCAGAGGGAGCCACACAGAGGTAGCAGAGACTGCGCAGAGCCAGAAGGGCCTGTGTCATCCACGCAGAGGCTGCAAGAGTGATGCAGAGAGCCAGAGAGGCTGCGCAAAGCCTCAGTAGGTTGACGCAAAGGGTTTCAGGCTGACGCAGAGGCTAGCAGGGCTGATGTTGAGCTTCAGATTGTGCTGGAGAGGGATTTCGTGGAGCAGGCTTTCCGAATACCTGTTTCCGAAGAGAGGTATTGCTGCCAGATTTTTATCTCTGTCGGGTTAGCCAGTTTGGCACCTAGTGTACTCAGAAAAGCGCTGCTTAATAAGAAAACCCTCAGATAGTTGCACCGGTTTTCCCGCATTGGGTTTTTTCGGGGACATTAGTCCAAAAATAACGGTGTCATTTGTGTGCTTGTTTTTGTTTCCTTCAGTTGCTGATCTGTAATATGTTGAGCATGCACTTGTATTTATTTTCAGTATTTACATGGTAAATAACTTATTAATTAACAGAACAAGTAGGTAGGAATAAATCAGTAAAGTGCATGGAGGGTTTCTAACTGTTAGACTTAGAAACTTCAACAGATTAAAACATAATCAACGGCTAAGATTAACTGGGAGTTGATCCTCGTCTTCTTGTAGAAGATTCACACTTGATTTAGTAATACCCTTTAATTAACCAGATTTCCTAAGTTTAGACTTAGGGAACCATTTAAAAAATTTAATTATTTTAATTAAACCATCTCTAGGTGGAATTTTGCCAAACGATTTTTGGATATTGGAGAATGCATGTGTCTTAGTCTCTTTGCAAAATCTCGAGGCAAGAGCACATTCAATGCTATAGAAATCAACACTTCCTCTTAGCAAGGAATGTGCTCTAGTGCTGCAACCCACTGAAGCATCACTCTATCTCTGCACCATCTCCTGCTGCGCTGCTGATGTCTGGTTGCTGCTGCCCACCAACCACTGCGCAACTTTGATTGCTGCCTCTGTGCTGCTGCTGCCCACCAACCACTGCGCAACTCTGATTGCTGCCTCTGTGCTACTGCTGGCCCTGTTGAATTGCTGCCAATACTGCATCTGCACTGCAATCTTCTCCATCTGTTGCTGCTGCAACTGCAACAACTACAACAACTACAACGGAAAAGCATCCAAAATACTGAACCAACTGTGGTCAGTATGATGCATCCGTCATCCGAGTTCTGACTGTTTCTAGCCTCTGTGCTATCACTAAAGCCTCTACTCTGCTGCTACTGTGCCAACTGCATTGTTGCCAACTCTGCTCTGTGCTGCTAAGTCTCTGACCTGCTACTAGCTACTGCATTTGTTAGTCTGGCACCTGACTGCACCAACTGCCATTGGTCCATCTTGCTACTGCATGTCTTGGGCTCCTGTTGCAAGCTACTGATTCATGAGGTGGACCTTCTCAAGAATCCTGCCCATCCTGTAGCTCTCTGAGACTACAACTCCAAATCACCCCACCTCACCCTTGGAGGAATCTCGACAATCATGGCAAACTCTTTCTCCAGTTTGGAGGACAGCCTGTCGATATCAGCGGATGCAACTTGCTGATCTTGCTTCTCCTCTTTGTCCTTCTTTCTGAGAGGACACTGAGTGTTGTAGTGGCCCATCTCACCACATGTGAAGCACTTGATCTTCGAAATGTCCTTCTTTCTTCTGCGCTGCTCCTACTACCCCTTTGATGCAAGGGCCACGTCCTCCTCTTCCTTCACTTGCTTCGTCCCACTGCTGCTACTGCCACTGATGGTGGCCTTCACTAGATCACGCCTCATTTCCTCTTGATGCAGATCAGTCCATACACGCTCCAAATCTGGTAGTTTTTCTTTGTCCAGGATACTTTGGACAAAAACTTGCCATTCTTCAGAAACACTATTTAGTGCTAATCGTACAACTCTGAGCGCTGGGGTGTTGATCCTACTGAAGACAACTGGTTCCGGACATCTTGAAGCCTCATAAGGAAGCGGTCCACTCGCTCCCCCTTCTGCATCCTTGTCCCTCTCAACTTCTCCTTTAAGTACATCTTCCGTTGCTCAGAAGATCCTTCGTATAGCGTAGCTAAGGCTTCCCACATCTGCCGGGCAGTATCGTTGCCGACTATATGGGATACTACATGATCTCGAACCCCATCGGGAATGATTCTCTTAGTCTTCGCCATCTCAACCTTGTACTTCTTGAGTGGATCTGCATCAACGGGTTCAACTACCACACTATTGACATACATCTTGAGATCATGCTCATCTACAAGGCATGAGATGCTAGCCTTCCAGATCACATAGTTGGAGGCTCTGTCCAACCGATCTTGATCTCTCAACCCAACTTATGCCATCTCCCTGAAAAAATTTGAACTGCTTCCTCTTCTCTTTTTTGCAGCTGTTGCCCAACTATTCGCGCTCCCTTTTGGAGTGAGAAATCCCGCACACAGCTACTGCTGCTCTGCTAAGAAAATTTGAACTTCTCGGCTAGAAATTCTCTGAGGAAGAAATTCCCTCAGTATGTGCTATTCTCTCCTTCTAATGCTATTTTGCCAATAACTGCCACAAAATAACTGCGTCCTAGCTAAAGATCTGCTCTGCAAGGAAACTGCACTCCTCCCTTCTGCCTCTGGAAAGGTTTGATCTGGAGAATCAAATTTCTCTGTTGACTCACTTAGAGAAATCGATCTCACTCAAAACTTCGATCTTCTTGGCCCAAGGAATGCGCTACCTCAGGGGTTTCGAATTGCTGCCTCTGCAGTAATTTTGAATTCTCTCTTCCCTCTGCAATTGAGCTCTTCTGCTCACAATCTGTGCTCCGACTCCATGTGAAAAATTGGTTACCCGATTCCTACTGCAACAAAACTGATGATATTTCTCCTATTTGTTAATTACTTGCAATTTTCTACAACAAATATTGAAATACATACACTGCAGCGAAACAAACCCACACATCAACACAGTTGTTTTTGGACAATGTTCTCGGAAAAACCCAATGTGGGAAAACTGGTGCAACAGTTGAGGGTTTTAATTATTATGCAGTAGTAAATCTGAGTACAAATCATTGGATGCCCAAACTGGCTATCTGATATAGATAAATGCTGGCAAAGAGTTAGTGATAAAAATCTCACACTGATTCAAGAGATCCAACACTGATCAGGGGCTGGCTGGCTGGCCCCACACTGCCTTTGCGCAGCTTCTGCTTCAATCGTACACAACTTTCCGTCAAGCTGGCTAGCCTCTTTGTCACCTCCTCTGCTGATCTCTTGCTGTCTGGAAATTCGAACTTCTGGCCCTCCGATCTCACACCCTGGCTTCTGGCACTAGATCTCGACTCTCCCAGCTGGATTTCGAACTCCCTCTGAAGCTCTACACTGCCTCACTGAACCGCTCTATGCCTTCTCTGCCTTGCACTCTCCGGATCTAGAAAACTCTCCTCCGGACTACTATCCCTACCCCTCACTGCAAGAAGATCACTCGATCTCACTTCGACAACTCAACGTTGCTTCTCTTGTGGAATTCGATCTCTGATCTTTCATTTGATGTGTTTTCTAAGTGTCTATCGAACTCCTTATAATCTCTCGTTGGAGCTCCAACGATCAAGATTAAAACATAATCAATGGCTAAGATTAACTGGGAGTTGATCCTCATACTCTTCTAGAAGATTCACACTTGATTTAATTAATACCCTTTAATTAATCAGATTTCTTAAGTTCAGACTTAGAGAACCATTTAAAAAAGCTAAATATTTTAATTAAACCATGTCTAGGTGGAATTTTCCCAAATGATTTCTGGGTATTGGAGAATGCATGTGTCTTAGTCTCTCTGCAAAATCTCGAGGCAAGATCACATCCGATGCTATAGAAATCAACATCTGGTGGCTTCAAGGGGTTGTTGGTTGCCGACTGAGGATCATCTAGGAGAAAATTTTTCTCCTATATAAACTACCCACAGGTGGTGGGTAACCTCTGGCTCCAACTGGGACATTATCTCTCAGGAAGTGCGTGAAGCTACTCAAACGGGAGGTCTTGAGAACACCAACAATCTCTTGGTACCGTAGATCTATTACCTGCACATATCAAAGACCAAGCACACGGGGCAACATGTTTTTGCGGTGTCTTATGATCACCCATGCTTAGTGTTAGGTCAAAAATCAACAAGAAATTTAAGTGCAAATTTAATCTAGATGCAACTAATCTGTCATGAAAATATCATATGATGTTAGTTATAATGAGAAAATCAACATGCAATGCATCCTACCCTAACATGCATATAATACAATGTCAAGTATCAAGGAAAGGGGTGATACGACTTAACTTGACCGGTTGCGGCCAAAGTTTGTCATTGAGTTTGACAATGTAGTAATAATCCTCCCCAACTTTCCCATGAATCTTGACGGGCATTGGATTTTTATCTACCAAGACCACATCCCCAACCTTGTATTCCCTTTTAGGCTTCCACTTTTTGTTTGCTTTGTGATTTGGTCGCTTGAGAATACAAACTTCTTGTGAAGGGAGAATGGGAGAAGGCTTCTCAATCTCATGTCTCTTGTAGTATGGGATCGGTCTTGGCTTGACCACATGAGTAGGGTATGTAGGCTCTCTATAAAGAATGAAGGGGGTTCCATCAGATTGCGAGATAGTGGCATATGACAAGTCCATTTGGAGATGACCTCCAACAGTGGCTCTCCATTTCCTTGATAGCAACATTCCCCATACATCAGGGATATCTATGACCACAACGTCCATAAGCAATGATATATCGAGGTTCATAGCCAAAGAAACCTTAAGATCTTTTATGAGGCCCTCTACTTCTACAGGTTTGGAGTTAAAACCACACACCTTTTTATACTGTCGAGTGATGTTAAGACCCAATTGCTTCATGACTTTTAGTGGCATGATATTTGCGGAAGCCCCTGAATCTAACATGCAGTTATGTAATAAAAGGTCATTTATGGCTAAGGTAAGCATGAATGGCTCATGTCCTGGGTTTAAGTCGGGAAGGTGAATGTTTTGCAAGTCTTCGGGTAATTCTTCCTCTTCAAAGCCTAGGGATTTCTTGATTTGCCATTGTTGTCGGGGAAGTTTTGCAATCTCCTTTAATGGAACTGACACAATCATTTTCCCTATAGCAGTCTCTAGATCAATGTCAAGTCTGACCTCTTTGCCCTTGTCCCTTTTCTTGATGGTCTCTTTCTTTTGAGGATCCTTTTTGGGGTTGGTTTTCTTCGGAGGATCCTTTTTAGGGGGGTCTTTAGGGAGAGGTTCTTTAGGAGGGACTTGCTTGGGAATTGAGTCATCTTTGTTGGGTTCCTTGGAGGTTGTGGGGTCTTTATTGTTGTCCTTTTGTGAATATTGGACCCCCTTGAATCTTCCACTATCATCAGTGTTAAGGATTGGCTCTTCTTTTTCTTCTTTGATAATGACCTCACTAATGGGAGGATGAATATATGAACCCCCTAGCAAAATGTTGAAGGCTTCAGATTCTACAAGGTTAGCTTGCTCATCTACTTCTTCGTCATCACTGTCATCCTCATCACTTTGCTCGTCTTTGGAAGATGAATCTTGTTCAACAACATTTGTTGGAGCCAAAGTGTTGGGGACTTGAGATGAGCTTGGCTTGTCCTCTTCATTTTGCTTCTTAGGAAAAGGCTTCCCTTTCGGGATATAGCTATATTTTTGGGCCCTTTCCAAAGCAGTGAGCTTGTTCACGTAGACCCTATCTCATGAGTTCATTTCTTCGTTGAGCTTTTCCATTTTCTTGAGAAGTACTAGAAGGATTTCTTCATGTTGATATTTGGATTTTTCCTCCTTGACCTCCATTTTAGCCTTGGGTGACCATTAGCATCCATTCTGGAAATTCGTAAGTTTTCCTCGACTTCAATTGCTATATCTTTAGCCTCAGCCAAGGTTGAAGGTTTCTTGTCCCTTAATGCATAGGTCAGGTGGCCACCCACAACTTTGATGAATTTGTCGAGAATGTTAGCATCAAGGGGCTTCAAACAGTCGGGGATACCCCTAACTACCTTATCAAATTTTTGGATGAATTCCCGGATGTCTTCCCTTCTCGTACTTATTTGATAGAACTTCTCAATGTTGAAGGTTCCTTGTGCATTGCATGACCATCTTCTCATGAACATGTCCTCAAATTGGTCAGAGTCATCTATGCATGTTGGGGGAAGACTAAGGTACCATTCCCTTGCTTGTCCTTCAAGAGACAAAGCAAAAAGCATCATGAGCCTATCTTCATCAAATATCAACCTAGGAGACATATTCCAATAGAATTCTTCGACAAAGTCACAGGCACTTATGGTAGCATCGCCTTTGAACTTGGGGAGCCAGTTATTGTATTTCTTAGGTAAAGGTTTGGGGTCATCACTCAATTTCAAAGGGGCAAAGACACTAACCAAATGCCTTTCACTTTTGGTCATTTTGGGTTGGTCTTGTTTTGGGTCAGTGCTAGAACCAGTTGCCATCTTTGGGGTAGGATCACTGACCTTTTCAAATTCAGGGAGAAGGGCGGTTCTAACAGGTGATGGAGTTCGTTCTCCCCTTCTTGCAGTGGCCCTAGTTAGAGGAGGAATGTTGTCACCTTCAAGCAAACTAGGGGTTTGGACAATGAATGGAGTCGCCAGAGGAATATTTGAAGTGTCGTTAATGAATCAATTCCTCAATGATTCACTAGGGAGGTGGACCTGCTTCCTCCCCGGCAACGACACCAAAAATGTTACCGCTCAAACTAGCAGGGGTCCTAGGAGGGGATCTTATAGAGCAACTACTAGGTCGAGGGCAACAATGGAGCGATAGCCCACTGTCACCTCAGCTAAGGCTCCCCGTTCTTTACGGACTTTCATCGATGGGAGGAGTCCCAATATGTGAGGAATCACTAGAATAGATATAGTCAATGATAAGATAAGGAAGTGATTCCTAAGCCTATTTGCAAGAGAGACTCAATTAAATGGGTTGCTTTAGAAGCAAGGTGATTGGCTCTCTAAGAAGGTCTAAGAGGGCTTTTGAGGATTGGGTTTGGATGTATGCTTTGTTAAGGAAGCCCCTAGTCTCAAAAGGCCTTATGAATGCTTGGCTTCAAAGTGATCTTTGTGGAATTGGAGTCAACAAGTTGTGGACCAGCGAGGGCCAAGTGGACCTGAAATTAGGTCAAGGATATGAAGTTGATCAATCAAGGATGTACTTGACCTAATTGGGGAAAGGAAGAGGATCAAAGAAAGAATCTTGCTTTGATGATTTAGTGCTATGATCCCAATGAGGTTACTAGCCAATGGGAAACCAAGGGAAAGAATTGATCTTTGAGCTAGGGCTTGAAATATCTCAAGATCCCACTGTTGGAATCTCGTGAAATTTGGAGGGCTTCTTGAGGACACACCAACACAGTTGTGGGCAAGAGATCAAATTCTTTTGATGGCTAAATCATGAGAAAAGTGATGCCCTAGGTGACCTATGGAGGCTAGACCTAGAAAAAGAGGGGAAGGTGAGAGGAATTCTCTTTGAAAATGATCACCTATGGAAGGATCAGTGCCTAATCCTTTGGGGAAGATGGAGTCAAGATGAAATTTGTGATTTAGAGGAACTACACCCAATCAAGGAGCCTCATAAACAACTTCACATGGCAATTAGGGCACAAGAGCAACTACTAGAAGAATTTGTACTTCAATTTGCAATAATTGATGACTTATCAAGATATGTTCAATAGAAACAATATCTAGGAACATTCACCCTTTTACACATGATACATGAGATGGTGCAACGCTACGAAAGATTAAATTTCCACAATTTCGCATAAGAAAAGCAGTGAATTTAAGATCTAGTATAGCAAAAATCCCAACAACATCAATATATTAAAGCAAATAGTAAGAATAGACATGAAAAAATTACTTACATGTGCAAAGAGTATATCCAATCACCAAAATTATGCCAACAATGAAGCTCCAAGACAAGAGAGAGATATCCAAACATCAAAATTCATTCATTACATCCAAAATCCTCCTCCAAAAGGGATAGCAAAAATCTAGAAGAGATAAAAACCCAATCCAAGTGATGATGATGAAAATGAATCATCTCACTTCTATTTTTACACTTTAATGAATTGGATTTAGCAAAATTTTTGATTGAGCCCCTAAAATAAAATAATGTGCACAATAACAATGCTTTTGGTGACAAGCCCACCAAATAGCTCAATAACATAATAAGAAGTCTCTCAAGAGGGTCGAATGATGAACAAAGTGAGTCGTTGGGCCTTTGAAGAGGGCTAATGAAGTCCAAGGAGTGCCACAATGAAGAGTTGGACTCCAAGCATCGTGGACAAGGGTTTGGCCCCTTGTTTTCCAAGCAAGAACATTTGGTGCTCCCAAGTGGGTGTAGGGGGGCACAAGGACATCCTCATGGGTCTCCAAGTGGATCGAAAATGCCTGTAGACCATTTGTAAGGGCTAGGATGATGATATAAGCCCTTCAGCTGCAACGAGAGACATCCTCTGGACTCTGGAACATATGCCAAGTGAATGGTGCATGTGTGGAGCCAGCTGGGCATGGTGAACCAGGTGCATCATCCTCATCCAAAAGGTGGAACACGAGCAATCAACGAGTGGTGCTGGGGATCCATGAAGTACGCTCTGCTATGGTGGAGGCCCATGGCTCTCAACGCTCACCCTACAAGTGCCCATGTGGCCCTTTGGAGGGCTAGGACCCTGTATAGGGAGACCAAACACCAGATGGAGACCCACCTGCAATCCTGCATAAGATCCAATGCGTCTTGTTGCCATCCAATACAACAAATCATTAGGGTAATCAAGGAAAAGAGCTTACAAGTCATGGGATCAATGGGGCACTTCATGGTAGCATGCCCTTCCATAGTGGGCTTTGGCATGTACAAGTCTCTCCAAGCTCAATAAGGGGTTAACCAAGGACCCTATTAGGTGGTTTCAACCACTAAAGGGGGTGACATGTCCATGGTACATCGTTCAAATGGTAGGTGGCAAATGATATAATAATGGAGCGGAGTGGGGATTAGGGGAATCATATAAGGGTAGTTGTAATAGGGCAAGCCCACACCTAGGTATATGAGTGTAGGAGGGAGAAAATCGTGGTACATGAGTTACCCCAACCTTTGTTTTTCCACCCTGCTTCATATGCCTTTTGTCTTTGACTGATATTTCTTCATAACTGCTCGGGGCTCCAGAGGAATGAGAACATGATGTGTATTATGCAGCAGTGGATACCCCCTTAAGATGGGCCATTTCATTACCTAGCAGGGGTTGGGACAATCATGGGTTCCTTAATGATAGAGGGGGGTCATTTAGGGCCCATAGGAACCAGGTGATGGCCATGGTAAGAGGTAGAGCTCATGTCTGGCTTTTGCCCATGTGCTAATTTTGTATGTCCCGACCATGGTTTGCATTTTGTGGTACATTTCCTATTGAGAGTGGCCAAATTATGCTTTTTCTTTTATTTTTAGCTGCATCAACATCCGGGGCTTTGTTCAGGCCTGACTGAAGGTGTGGACAAGGGGAAAGGGAGGCTAACCCTATGTGGACCTAGTGGAGACATGTGTATCCAGATGGGAAAATAGATGAACGAGGCTAAAACGAGTGGAAGGGGAGTGATGTAGGTGGTATCGGGAAGCGGGACCATGCAACCAACATCGAGATTTCCCATGTAGTGCTAACCTTGAAGCCAATGGCCAGTAAAGGAGATCCCACGAGATTAGGATACAAGGGTAACCACAGAATTGGGTAGTGGAGACAAGAATATAGACGTAACCCAATCTTTTCGCCGAATCCCCTGACCAATCCATGCCTAAAAGTGCCCATGAAAAGTAAACATAATTACTCAACCAAACCAATGAAAAGTCATTACCTTTGGGGTCGGGAGGCCCACCTTCAAACATACAATCATGACAAGTGGTTGAGGGATGACATGGTTGGCTCAAGTGGCGGAGACAATGGCACATTGAGCTATATGGTGGCTTCAAGGGGCCGCTGGCTGCCAACTGAGGACCATCTAGGAGAAATTTTTTCTCCTATATACACTACCCACAGGTGGTGGGTAACACACCCCAAAACATAAAATGATCCCAGGTCCTTCCTAACTTTCTAAGATGGTTAACAATCAACAATTTAATTAGACCTCTGTGAAAAATACAATGAGGAGGTGTCTTGGTTTTTGCCATAACATTGGCTGACATTGTACTTAAACTTTTTAATGGAAAATAGGGAGTATGTATTCCAACCTGACCAACAAGATGAGCTAGAAACTTAAAATGATACATGCATACCTAGTGATATCTTCCTTCGTAGGTAAAATACATTTGAATAATTCAGAGGGCATTATTCCACAAAGGCTTTAACCAAGATCTTTGAACGCTTTACCTCTAGTCTTCATTTCTGTGCTCATCCTTAAAACACCAGGTCTATTCAGAAGACGTTTCGAAGTTACCACAAGCTTCAACACATGGGACTTCTACACCTTATTTGGCATTCAAAGGACTCAATGCATGCCACATCGAGCTCAATGCATGGATGACCTCAGCATTTTTAGCCCCATGGCTCACACTTGCGGGAAAATCATGTGATTTTTGGTCTAAGCTTGTGGGCTAGCTTGTAACCCAATGCACCATTGTGACATTACTTGTCTTCCTAGGGGCTTTTAGGCTAATTAGACATTATGCCTCGTCATATAAATAGAGGAGAGGATCACTTTTAAAATCATCATAACTTGGACTTATGATTTCAGCGTTTTTGGAGATTTTGACCACTTGTTCTAATGGGAAAGATGTGATCTATGGAGCAAAAATTGTCTTGAGCATTTGTTCTTGTCTTTGGAGAAGTCACTTTGATCGATAATTGGATTTTTTCATGCATATTGTCTTGTAAGTGCAATGTTTATTGCAAATTTCTGATTTCATGTCTAATGTATGGAATGGATTAATGATCTAGGTTAAATTTTGTGCCCTAATTTTGTTGAATATCAATTGAATGGTAACTAGGTCATATTATTGCATGCATTACTCATAACATGATATGTGAATGGCAATCCCCTTGGTGATCTGATGTTAGCTCCCCCAAGTGATCTTTGATTCCCCACAAAAGTGATAGTTAGTGTTTTCATGCCAGGGCATCAAAATATCCTTACTCCCTTGCAAGATCAAATAAATTTTACGAACCCATAGACTCCATTGACCTTAGGACTAGGCATTGGTCTTCCTTGTTAGTGATCAATTCAACTTTTTATCCACAAATGTTTCACTTTCTCTTGACCTAATTTGGCACCTTCAAGGCCATGTGGCCAAGCTAGGGCTTGGTGTGAATTCCTAGGGAAGAGGGATATTCAGTGTTGGAGAGTCTAAACATCAAGAGGATAGTGGTTGCCACAAAATCCTTCCTTTTGGTGGGCATTCACTTCAATTTCGTCCATAAATTTCTTTGGCCTAGTTGCTTGCCCTAGGGTAAACCCTAGTTTGGTTTTAGCTTCAACTTAGGGGCTTTTTGAGGGTTTCATGTGCCTTGCCCTTGTTTGAAAACATTGTTGGAAACCCTTTCTTCTTTCCTTGACCTTTAGCCGTCCCAACTATTAACCTATCAATCATGCCATAGGTCTTGTGTTGTACCAAATTGGCCTCTCTAAGGAAAGCGAATTACCTTCATTCATCGATTGGAGCCTTGTAACTAAGCCGAATCATTCCCTTAGAAGCCTTTTGGTCATCTTAATACCCTTATTTTTAGAATATCCATCATAAGTGTCCTTATTCCGGGACTCCTCCCATTGGTGAAAGTCCATAAAGAGCAGGGGGTTTTTCGCTGTGGTGATACTGGGCCACTTCCCCATTGTTGTCACTTGGTCTAGTTATAGCATTGTAGGGTACCCATCCCTAAGGATTGCTATATTTTGCGGCAACATGACACAAACAATTATTCATAGAAATAACATCTAAAGGGGACTTGTAACTTAGCCCCTTGGAGAATATGGCTGCCCGAAAGCTCAAAAGCTGAATTGGAATCGACCCCAAGACAAAATCGGCCTCCTTGAAGTGATCTCAACGCTCTCTCCTTGCTCACGGCTTCTCTAGAAATTGCATGGCTTGCGCACCTGTCATATTGGCCTAAGGAAATAACTCGGTTGCCACCTAAAATCAACCCCTCAACGTGGTCCTTCTCTTCCTACTCGACGTCCCTTGAATTCCTTTGGAAATCTCCCCCAATAATTCCTCCTCAATCTTCTTTTGTCAACTAGAGCCTCTCGCCCTCCTTAGGCGCTCTCGGCCTACTCAGCCCATTCAGCGCCACTCAGCCCCTCTCAGCCCTCTCGACCTTCTCCTCCACAAGATGCTCTCTTGCCGTCTACCTTCCACAAGCCCTGTCAACCCTCAAAGGTCTGAGGCCTACTTTGCCTTCTCCTCCATAAGATGCTCTCTTCTCGACCACCTTCCACAGGCCCTCTCAACCCTCAAGGGGTCTGAGGACTCAACCTTCTCATCCATAAGATGCTCTCTTACTGAGCCACCTTCCACAGGTCCTCTTGGCCCTCAAAGGTTTGAGGCCTACTTGGCCTTCTCCTCCACAAGATGATGTCTTGTCAACCACCTTCCACATGCCCTCTCGGCCCTCCAGGGGTCTGAGGACTTGCCCTTCTTCTCCACAAGATGCTCTCTTGTCAAGCGACGAGAACGAATCACTCATCCTTGTACTTATACTTTTCCAAGGGGTGCAATACCATGGATCAATACCATTGGTCGTCGGGATACCATGGGTCTTGTTACCCACCACTGGTGGGTGACCCTTATAGGATAATTTTTCTCCTAGATTTGTCTTCTGTCGATAGGCAACAGTGCCTTGTAGCCACCTGATAGCTCGATGTGCTACTATTCTCCGCCACCTGAGCCAACCATTGTGTGCCCTCGCTCATATGTCATGATCTTATGTTTGAAGGTGGGTCTTCCAACCCTGAATTTATGGTTTTTCATTATGTAATTGGTTGTTTATGCTCGCTTTTCTTGAGCACATGTGGGCATGGATTAGTGGGGGGATTCAACAGAAATAAAGGGCTTTGACTGTACTCTTGTTCCCTTACCTCAACTTTGGGGTTAATCTTGTATCCTAGTCCTGTGGGATCTCCTCTATTGGCCATTAGCTTTAGGAGTAGCACTACATGGGAAACCCTGATTTTGGTCGCGTGGTCCTGATTTTCAATACCATTTATCCACTCCCCTCTGCTCATAACAAGCTCTTTTCACATTTTCCCCATCTGGGTCCACATTTGTCCATTGGGTCCACAAGGTGTTAGTCTCCCCCTCCCCTTGTGCACACCTTGGGTCGGGTCTGGAATGATGCGCCGGAGGTTGATGTAGCTAAAAAGAAAGATAAAATCATAATATGGCCACATAAAACAGGAAATGTACCACAAAATGCAAAAGATGGCAGGGACAATAAAATTTAGCACATGGGCAAAAGCCAAACGTGAGCTCCACCCCTTATCATTTGGCCATCACCCTGGTTCCTAGGTCCCCTATGAGTGCCCCTCTCATCATTAAGGAACCCTTGATTGTCCCAACCCTTGGTGGGCGATGGACTACCCCACCTTAAGTGGGTAATCACTGCTATATCTTACACTCCACCTTAAGGGGGTAATCACTGCCATATCTTACACATCATGCTCTTATCCCCTTGAGCCGTGAGTAATAAAAATGAAGAAAATTAGTAAAAGGCAAAAGGCATATGAAAAAGGGTGGAGAAACAAAGGTCGGGGTAACTCATGTGCCGCGATTGCTCCCTCCTACATTCATATGCCCAAGGTATGGGCTTTCCTGATCATAGTTTCCCTTGTACCATGGCATGTGGCTTGGAGCCGCCCCTATTGCCCCACTCCATTCCATCACTATTTCACGTGACACCTGTCATCTGATGGATGTACCATGGATTTGTCACTCCCTTAGAGGTTGCAACTGTTGGAAAATCAAAGGTATTATATTAGGGTTTGATTCTCCGATCTTGATAATTACTGTTGTAGCTATTTATTACACCAAAGAAAGCTACAAATTCTTTTTTTATAAATTGCCAATTTCCTTCTTCGATAAATGCTCAAACATATACTTATTTATGCTCTTGAATGACTTATTAATTCTTTTTTATAATAATAATTTTAATTTTAATTTTAAAATAATTGTATTTTTATGAAAATATAACTGTATATTTTTATGAAAATATCTATTTGAAGTTAAAAGTTATATTATAAAAAATTATTTGGCTTGAGCCTAATCACAAAGGCAACGTTCAGTGAAGTCAAAAAGTCAAAGCCTATGACTCACCCTGTTCTTAACTATTAAAACTCCCTAATTTTTCATACCTTGAGATATGTGCAAAGTTAAACCAATGATTATTGATATATTTCAGACCCCCCCTTCTAAACCATTTACTACCTCCCCCCCGTCCCCGAAAACCATAGTCCGTATTAATTTGAATTTTATAGAATGTGGCGGGAAGGAGATTTCATATGTTTATGAAATAAATTTTATGGACGGGAGGCTAAGTAAAATGCGACTGAGATAGATGAGATTTTTACATTTCATATATTTATGAAATGAGTTTACAAATGGGAGGCTAATTAAGAATGAGACTGAGGTAAAAATGAGACTTACAGGTGTGAAATGAGGCTACAGGTGAAAGTAAAAGGAGGCTCAGTAAAAATGAAATTTGACAAAAGGAATTGAACCAGAGCGAAAAGTCACTTATGTTCATTTATTTTCCTGTATGTTGGCACAAATAAATATTTAAAAAAAGTTTTGATTTTCAAAAACTTTATTATGCACATAGCTTTGATATTGAAAATAATTTTAATTATTTTTAAAATCAAAACCATGGGAGCAAAACCAACAACAATTTTATAGAGATAAGGAGGAAAGGAAATTATGAAGGAAAAATGTACAGGAACATAAGATTTGGATAAATATTTATCCAAATATTTTACAGGGGTAAAGGCAAAGTAAAAAAAAAGAAAAAAAATTACTTTACCAACCATGGCAAACAACACATGGTTTTGGAAATCCATGGGAAGGCAAAACAACACATAGTTTTGAAAATCCATGAGAAGGAAAAACAAGACATGTATTTAAAAGATTTCAAAACAAGACATAATTTCAAATAGTTGATGGATTTACGGGATGCAATTATTTGAGGAGATATTTTCAGAATTTCATTTAGTAAATTCATGAAAATAGAGAAATATGAAATTCATTTACAGAATATTTGAAAAACATTTATAAAATATTTCATTCCAAAATATTTTATGACATTGGTGAAGCATTGTCAAAAAGTGACAAAAAATCATTAGTCAATTAAAGCAATTGACAGAGCTTTAGGGACAGCTTCACAAACCCCAAATTTTAAGGCACAAAATTATCAGTTGAAAGACAAATGGCAAAAAATCAACAATTCTAAATTTCAAGGGCATGAAGATATCAGCGTTCAAAGGACACCTAGCAGCAAAAGATCAGCAGATTAAGGATCATTTTGCAGATTTCCAGCCGTCAATGAACCAATTCCAGATTTCAATGCACGATACTTAGAAATAGTTCAATATTTCCAGCAGATAAATTGGAGATATTATATTATTTTTAGTTATTATTCGTGATTTTATTCCAGAATTATTGTAACAATTTAGGAGAATTTGTATTCTATATATTGTTTCATTTGTAATAAACAAAGGGTTGGCTTTTGATGCCAAAACCTTTCAGCTTTGTAAAACTTTTATTTTAGAATTCCTAATCAAGGCCTTCCGGCTCCAGTTTATGACAGAATTTGTGTTTTTTGTATGTTTTTTTAGTGCTTTCATAACTTATTTTCTGCACATGTTCAAAGTATTATAGGAGATCTGGGTAAGAATAGATTGAGTATCAATTTCTCTGAAATCTCTTGCAAAGTTATAATCATTTAAAGAGATTAGTTTATTGGATTGTCTGTCTGAGATAGCTCCTCTTTGAATTGGTTATTGAAATCCCTTGCAACGTTATAATCATTTAAAGAGATTAGTTTATTGGACTATTTGTCTGAGATAACTCCTCTTTGAACTGGTAACTGATTTGCCTTCTGTCATCTCTTGAATGTGTTTTGTTTGGCTGTAGAAGTCTTCTACACACATCCAAATTTCTCTGGTTGATTAAGTATTCAGTATGATTGCTTAATTATCAGGAATTCCCTTATATTCTTTTGTCAAATTCTTTAAAAAAATCATGTTATTCTGTCAAGCTGGAAGTTGACACTTTGAGCAAGGACTCTGCAAAAAAGGGATTTATTCACGGACAAGGATTGTGCAATCATCAGCAACCACCAAAACTAAATCATAAATCTGGCCATTGTGCTTCATAGGCTGTTGTTCAGTGACAGTGAGCAATGTTAAACAAAGCCTCGTAACAATTGAGCGAGCCCCCTCTGGTTCAAGGGCCAACTTGAACCTAAAGATTGGTTGAGTTGGTTTCTCGGCGTAGTTTTTTTGCAGCCAAGAATTGCCTACGAGAAACAGGTACAAAAATTACTTGTGAGTGTGTTGGCTTCTTTTACTTTTTTATTATCTTATCTTTCATTAAGTAACTATGCATACATGAAGATCACAAAACAAGAGACACAAGATACAGGCACATGCCAAGGCAAAACCCCCCTTGAGGGGAAAACCCAGTCAAAGTAATTCTTCCTTTCAATAGTATTCTTTGAGACTCTTCACCCTAGACCAAGACCAGACTTTCCCTCCACACCATGTCAACCTCCAAGATCTTTGACCCTTTCCAACAACTTCGACTATGCAACAGATCCCAACAACATGCAGCTTCGGGTAGCAGCAAAACCCTAGGAGACTTCAATCTCCTAAACTAGACCACGAAACAAGGAGAGAGAGGCACCAAAAACTTCGATTTTTCTCTGCTCTAGAGACTCCCCCAAACTCACACTTCTTTCCTCCTAGTAGCAAAATTCGCATCCCCAGCACTTCCCAGAAGATATCAAATGCTTGAGAGAGTGGTTGCTCCAAATGACTTAGACTTCCTTTTATATATAGGCTTCTTGTTGGTCGAATGAGGGTCTCTAAGCCGACTTGATCTTCCTTAGCCTGACATGATGTGGATGACACATAATTCATACTTGATTCAAAACCTTTTTACATGATTCGAAAGCCCAAGAAGGGTCTCTTCGAATGTACAATGACTCTATAAACTCAATATTAATCCTAGGAGTCCACAATGGGGACTTTGACTAATATAATGATGACCCAAGCATGAAACCCATGCTTTAATAAGTCATTGTTACAATAATAAAAATTCTTTTCTTTATTCTTTTGACAAGTACATTACATAATGACTCAAGTACATTATTGAAGACCGAACATAGTTACTTTTTCCAACACTCCCTCTTAACTAGGGAGGTATTCATAATGTACAAATACAATGGAAGATATCAAACTATATGAAAACATGAAGAATCTTTAGGCACCGCAATGCCATGGACTAGATTCCTGACCAGGGCAATCTATCCAACCAGTCACTCAACAATTTAGGCACCGCAATGCCATGGACTAGATTCTTGACTAGGGCAATCTATCCAACCAGTCACTCAATAATTTAGGCACCGCAATGCCATGGACTAGATTCCTGACCAGGGAAATCTATCCAGGTGGGACTAAGGTGGACTCAAGCTTTCAGCCCCTCTAGGTACCATCAGGCTTACTTGCTAACCACCAACCCAAACATACAGGTGTGTATCCAAAACTGAGCTCAATAAACAACACCACCTTTTCAATTCCGGGATTCTTGACATCAACACATAGTGCTGGCCTGATGTTTCCCTATGTAATGCTTCACTCGCAAAGCCTCAACAAATCTCTTCCATTCCTTTATTATGAATACAATCACCAATATCTATCAAACCCAACAGGTTCCTTAGATATTCGAACTTCTTATTAGGAAGAGCCTTTGTCAGAATGTCTACCACCTGTTTGTCTGTCGGAACATATTCTATCTTCACGATCCCATCCTGCGCCAAGTTCCTAATAAAGTGGAACTTGTTATTGATATGTTTCGTCCTCAAGTGAAACACCGGATCTCCAGACATCTTGATACAACTTTGATTATCACAGTTAATCACAGTAGAACCTAGAGACTTTTCGAACAAGTCTGTCAGAAGCTTCCTTAACTAAACAACCTCTTTTCCTACTTCATATGCAGCCACATATTTTGCCTCGACACCATTCAATGCAACGGGATCTTGCCTCCTACTCATCCATGAGATCATAACAACTCCCAGACTAAAACATCCTCCAATAGCGCTCCTTCCATCGGTCTCACTGCCACCCCAATCAGAGTTTGTGAAGCCAATTAGCTTGAATTCCTTACTATAATACTTTAGGCAGTAATGTATAGTGCCATGAAGATGCCTCAATATATGTTTGGCAGCTATCCAGTGATCATGATGAGGCTCCCACTGAAACTGACTAAGAATGTTCACAGCGAAACATATATCGGCCTAGTATTTACCAGATACATCAGGGAACCCACCAGCTGATGATATGAGGTAGGATCCACGAGACTCGAGTTGGAGCTCCTCAACTTCTTGAGATTTGTGATCATAGGAGTAACCAACGGCTTGGATTCCATCATCCCAAATTTTTTGCAATAACTTGATGATTACTTTCCTTGCCCCAAATATATCTACCTAGGTCTCTACCATACTTCTAGACCTAGGTAGTAATGCATCAGTCCTAGATCTTTCATCTCAAATTCAGCTGCCAACTTCTTCTTGCATTCTTGAATTCTTCGTTCTACACTAGTGATGAATAGATCATCCACATACAGTAGAATAATGACTAGCTCATTATTCACGACCTTGATAAATAGATTCGGATCAACAGTACTCTTCACGAACCCAATCTTGAGAAGATATGCATCCATTCTTGCATACCATGCCCTTGGTGCTTGCTCAAGCCATATAGAGCCTTCTTGAGTCTGTAAACGTGAGTCCCTGCTATTCACTTCAAATCCTTCAGGTTGTTTGATGTACACTTCCTCATCAATGGTCCCATTAAAAAATGCAGTCTTAACATCCATTTGATGGATATTCCACCCCATTGTAGCAACCAATGATCTAATGGTAGTGTACCTCGCAGTAGGTGCAAATGTTTCTTCATAGTCAATGTCTTCCTTTTGAGAGAAACGCCTTGCAACGAACCTTTTCTTATACTTGTCTATACTTCCGTCAACAACATGTATGATCTTATAGATCCACTTCGATGTGACAACCGATTTGTCACTAGGTATAGGAATGATTTCACATCGAAGTGGATCTATAAGATCATACATGTTGTTGATGGAACATAGAGAATGTTGTTGAGATGTAGCTTCGATCCATTGTCTAGCTTTAATGATGTAGATACCAGGCCTCTAACCGCATAGATTTTGTTTTCACCCAATTCCACTACATGGGAGGATGAGTCCTTTGATAGTGTGTGAAGTTGCCTACTTTCACTTGTCATATGACTCGATGCTCCACTATCAATGATCCATGCATTATCATCAGTAAGAGACCCTGTAAGGGCAGCCAAGAATCCATGACTCTTGACTTTGTTGAATAGGTAGTAGATAATTTTCTTGATCCATCTTCCAGTGGAGTTGAAACCCAATCTTATGTAGTTCACCATAGAGGGAGAATCCATGCCAACAAAGTGATATTTGACTTCTCTTGAGCTTAGCTCTGATACCATGTTGGAAAATCAAAGATATTATATTAGGGTTTGATTCATCGATCTTGATAATTACTTGTGAGTGTGTTGGCTTCTTTTACTTCTTTATTATCTCATCTTTCATCAAGCAATTATACAAACACGAAGATCACAAAACAAGAGACACAAGATATAGGTACATGCCAGGTCTAAACCCCCCTCGAGGGGAAAAACCCAGTCAAAGTAATTCTTTCTTTCAATAGTATTCTTTGAGACTCTTCACCCTAGACCAAGACCAGACTTTCCCTCCACACCATGTCAGCCTCCAAGATCTTCGACCCTTTCCAGCAACTTTGACTATGCAGCAGATCCCAGCAGCATGCAGCGTTTGGTAGCAACAAAACCCTAGGAGAATTCGATCTCCTAAACCAGACCTCGAAACAGAGAGAGAGAGGCAACAAAACTTCAATTTTTCTCTTCTCTAGAGATTCTCCCAAACTCACACTTTTTTCCTCCTTCCAGTAGCAAACTCCGCATCCCCAACACTTCCCAGAAGATATCGAATGCTTGAGAGAGTGATTTCTCCAAATGACTTCGACTTCCTTCTATATATAGCTTTCTTGTGTGTCGAATGAGGGTCTCTAGGGCGACTTGATCTTCCTTAGGCTGACATGATGTGGAGGACACATAATTCATATTTTGCTTGATACAAAACCTTTTTACATGATTTGAAAGCCCAAGAAGGGTTTCTTGGAATGTACAATGACTCTACAAACTCAATATTAATTCTAGGAGTCCACAATGGGGACTTTGACTAATATAATGACGACCCAAGGATGAAACCCATGCTTTAATAAGTCATCGTTACAATAATAAAAATTCTTTTCTTTATTCTTTTGACAAGTACATTACATAATGACTCAAGTACACTATTGAAGACCGAACATAGTTACATTTTCTAACAGCGACCACCTAATAGGGTCCTCCATTAACCTCTATTATCATGGAAGGTAACATTGGTACATGTTCAAAGCCCATTTGGAAGTGCATGCCACTATAAGTGTCTACTCTTTCCCCTGATTAGCAAGCTTATTTACTCAATCTCACTAATGGATTATCATACTGGAAGGTGAGGAGACACATTGGATCTTATACGGGATTGCAGGTGGGTTTTTGTCTTGGACTTGGCCTCCCTATACAGGATCCAAGCCCCTCAAAGGGTCATAATGGCACTTGTAGGATGAGCGTTGAGAGCCATGGGCCTCTAGCCATGCAGAACATTGATGTCCACACCATGGGCTTCTTCGGCACTACCACATTACTTGTTCGTGCCCCAATTATGCAGAGATGATGATGCACTTGAAACACGTTGCCCAACTAACTACACATTGCACCCGACACTTAGCATTTGATCCAGGTGTTGGACATTGGAAAAACCAGCGCACCCCGTGTGTTTTGCGACATGTGGTTAACCACCTCTCGTGGATCTGTTAACTCTGGCAATATGTCCGTTTACTAGCACTTACGAGTTTTGGTGTAACAATAATCGTGATTCCAACTAGTGGTATCAGAGCCAAAGATCTTGAGTTCGAATCATGCCTGGCTCGTGTTGGGGTGGAGATTATCGGACATTGGATAAATCAATGCTCCCCGTTTGTTTCGTGACACGTCCGTTTACTAACACCTGCGGGTTTTGTTGTAACGACAATTATGATTCCAACACCAGGGCCCAGAAGAGGTTTTGTCTTTCTCGGGGAGACATGGGAGGGCATGTGTCATCTTCTAGCCCTCATTGATGGAGCATCGACTTGATCTTGAGCCACCTGGAGACCCATGAGACCATTGTTTGTGCCCCAAAGCCACTTGGGAGCACCACATGATGTTTTGCTTGGAAATCAAGGGGCCATCCCTTGATCATCATTCATGGAGCCCTCTTCTTCATCATAGCACTTTGAGGACTCATTTAGGCCTTCCAATGGCCCTCCTACACCATTGTTTCATTATTTCGGCTAGCTTTGGATGGCTTATCATTCACTTTATGAGCTATTTGGTGGGCTTGTCACCAAAGACATGTTATTTTTGCACATTAAAATATTATTAGGGGCATTTTTAGGCTAATTCGAATTAGAGGAGGCTCATATAAATAGAGCTAATCCTCATTCATTTGGATCATCATCACTTGAACTTGGATATCTCTTCTTGAGAATTTCACACTTTTCTCTTGGTTGTCTATTGGAGATCTCTTGATGCATTTTGATATTTTTGGAGTTGAAATTTCGTTCTCTCTTGGAGCCATCTTCTTGATCTTGGATTTGGATATATCTCTTGTTGTCTTGTAAGTAATCTTGTGGAAGATTTTTGCATGAAAAATGTCTAATGTGTGGAAATTTTGTAACTAGCTTTTTCTTTTGTGCCCTAATTATTGAATATCATTGTAAAGGATTGTTAGATTGCAAATTTGTGCATGTTACTCATTGATAACAAGTGGATGAATGTTCCTAGTGGAGTAAAACTTGTTTTTCTTCCATGAAAATCCATAAATCTTGGGTGGGTAAATGCTAGAGAGTGCTTGCTAGGGCATCATTTTCTAGCCTCCTTGAAGACAATTTAGAATCACATAGACTCCATAGCCCAAGGACAAGGCATTAATCCGAGTGAATTTGGTGATCACCCTTTGTTCCCTCTTTTTCTCCTCCAATTTTTTCGGCCTCCAAACCTAGACAGCCTAGCTAGGGCTTCTTGTGAAATTCATTAGAGGGACTTTTTCAAATCCGCTTGGATAGGCTATTGTACTGGTGTCTCCTCTAGTGATCCTCCAGGTTTCATGCAATTCCCATGGTTCATTCTCAAGAAATTTCAAGCCCTAGCTCCAACTTTGAAACCCATCTTGAACGTTTAGGTGTGTTGGCTTTCTTGAGGGTTTTGGCACATAGTATTTGGTGGAATAAATCATTCAAACCCTTTCTCTTATCCCACCTTGACCTAGAGAGTGCTTTGAAGAGTCTTCTCCCAAGATTATACATAAACCCTAGGTCTTGTGTGGTCCCATCCTAGGTCCTTCTCAAGAATAGTGAAAGCTTATATAAAGAGATATAACCATCTTACAAAGCTTCTTGAAAGGTCCCTATCTCTTTGGAGCCTTGACCTTAGGTCTCCTTGTTATCATTGAATATCATAAGCCCTAGGTCTAGATCTCCTCATAGGTCTTTCTTGGAGAGCCTTTTTGCTTCTCTTGAAGCATTGAGCCTTTAGTTGAGCCTCTCCTTTGAATGGGCTTCAGAAAGCACATGATACCTAGTCATTGATCCTATTATTAACAATGATTTCCCTCACACCGAGACTCCTCCCATTGGTGAAAGTCCATAAAGAGCAGGGGACATTGACTAAGGTGACAATGGGTCTTTGTCCCATTGTTGCCATTTGGTCTAGTAGTTGTCCCTTAGGTACCTCTCCTAGGACCCCTGCTAGATTATGTGGCATCACTTAGCTCACTTGCTCCACATGTGTGAATATTCCTGATGCTACCCAAAACATCAACAATCTAAAGTATTTGGTACACAACACATCACACATAATAATTGTGAGATAGAGGTGATTTACCAAAATCTTTGCTAGTTTGGAAGTTGGATTTGTGGCAAGGCCTTGGGTTGATGTTATAGCATCCTCCCTAACTCCAGTGCTAGCATTGTCAACAATTTTAGTGTCATGCTTTGTAGACCCTCTTTTGCTTGCGGTTGGTACATTTGTGATGTCCATAGTAATTGCAAGTCTTACTATTAGTGGCATATTCATGTTTAACAAAATATGGATTTGGATAAGCAAAATTGCTACAAAATTTTGGACGAAAATTTAATAAGTTCATTACCACTCTATTTGCTTTAAATTTTGCATAATCAATTAGAGAAAGCATTTTCAACTTGAAATGTTGGCTGCTTTTATGGGGCTTGAAAACGAGCTTTTACTTTTTGGTTTTCTGCATTTGTATAGATATTTGCCATCCATTTTAGCCTATGAGGGAAGAACCATTTTTTGAATTTTTGGCTCGATAATCTTTAATATAAAAGTATACATTCATTAGGCAAGCTTGGTTGGGAATTTTTTTATCTTGTGTTGGAATTTCTTTGTTGTATTTTGAAATTTTTTCAAAAGAAATGGAAGGAGATGCTATTTCAGCTAACCTTGTTGGGCATTGTGTATTAAGTGTTGAAAAACATAAAAGAACGCCAAAAGTGAACTTTCTATTATGTGCACAAGCGAATGCAAACTTTCACACTCACATTCTCTCTTGAATTTAATAAAATTTATGGTAGACTTTATAGTTTTTCCTAAAGAATATGAAATAACATTAGATTTTAGTTACATCAATGCTAAAATTCAGCTACAATGCATTTGAAATCACAAAGTACTTGCTTTCATCTTTATTGGATTTTGTTTCCACATGTTGTTTGTGTTAATTTTTGGGGTTACTGTAAAAGTGTTTACATCATGCTTGGGGGTGTTCATGTGATAGAGTGTGTGGTTTGTTGACTATTAAAAAATGTATTATGATGGAGATAAACATTGGAGATAGCTCACTCATGGATTGCTAGGCCTTGTCTTGATGCTCATGTGGCACACTTCCTTGGAGCATTGGACCCTTGGAGGTTATGATGACATTCTTCATCACGTGCACAGGGAGAGGTTGCTTGTTTGTTTGGAGGATGACTCTACTTGGAGGAGTGTTGGGCATCTTGGATGAGCATGTTTATGACATGGGGACACTTGGTTGCTTGCATGGAGGTTTATAGTTGATGCTTTGGTTGAGTGATCATGTAGGTGGGGTGGACTCAAAGGGACACATGGCTTAGGAGGGATTGTTGGAGCACTAGAGGCCTTTGGAGGAGCAAAGTTGGGCACATTTCATGGAGTGCTTAGCCTTGGATACTTGCTTGTTGGACATGCATGCCTTGAGCTTGATATGTGTCACCTATAGATGGAATCCTTCACACGTGGGTCTAGTGTGTAAAATATTGATAGGTTGCTTGTTGTGGACTAGGTCCACTTGCTATTTGTTGGCCTCCATCATCTTTCATATAAATAAAAGGAGAGATTCCTTTGATTATGTTCATTTTTGTTTGTTATTGTGATCACATGCTTGTGTTAAAGATGTGAAGGATAGAGCAAACTATTCTCTTTGTACTTCTTTGTATTTGCTCTCTTTTTCTTGGATATTATGAATCTTTAGGGAATTCAAGTGAAGACTAGGGTTAGGGTTTTTTCCCTAGGAAGACAAAGAGGCTCGGGTGTTAGGAGAAACAATAGAGGAACAAAGGGAGCATATGATGTTGTAGTTCTTGTGAAGAAAGAAAACTATGGTTTTTAGGCCTTTGGAAACTTTGGTGCTACTTGGAGCGCTTGATGTCAAGAAGATAGTGGGAGACTATCTTGTACATTTGTGTGATACAAGTGAAGGTGCCAAGGAGGACTTGTTGGTGTGTCTGCTAGTTTGTTGAGGATCTTTGGTAGAGTGACCAACTTTGGTTAGGAGTGATTCCAAGGCAGGAGTTGGTGGTGAGGGTTTTCTTATTGTTTCCCTAGATAGGATTTGGTGTGTTTGACTTATACCTCTTTGTACTAAGGTGTGGCATGTAATTGCATTCGATCTTTAAGATATATATATATATATATATATATATATATATATATAATGTTCCATCAGTCCAAACTTTGTGTCATCACAAATTTGAATTTTAGCGTATGTCATCTTTCTGAATGAGTAGATTCTAGTGCTAGTTATTCATGCCAATTTAACGTAACATCGAGTGGAATTAGTTAAGTGATTTTTAACGCAAATATAGAAGGTAAAGGGGAAAATCTACTGTTGTAATAATTTGTGTTGGAAGTTGGAAAAGGTTTCCAATAGATGTCACTCACCTACACTCTTGTTCGACCCACAATTCTATTTGGTTCATAGGTTTGGGGACTTGGTTTAGTATACTCTGATTGGTCTTCAATAGACATAGTACATATCATCCTCCTTCGCCACATCATTTAGTGTAAGTAGACGATTCCTTAGCGCATCATTCTTGTAGAGTTTGGAATTAGCCCCTTCTGACTTGGGACGATGTTTGATGTCGTCTCTCTTCTACGTCATGTTCTAAAATTTGCTGATATAGTGAATGGGTTTGATTGATATCTGTACTTGGCCTATTGTTTATCATAGTCCATTGCAATAGCTAGTCCTTTGGCTCGATGTCAATGCTAGTACACCAAAGTCTTGGATTTCCTTGCTTTGGTTGGTATTATGATGGACTTGTTACCCACCAAAAGTGGGTGACCCCATGGGGGGAATGTTCTCCTACCATCTTTTCTAGTGGACAACCAATAGCCCTTGACAACAACTAGCAGTTGATGATGATGTGCCATTGATATCTCCGCCACCTTTATCAGTCCTATGTTTCCTCACTCATTTGGCAAGAGCGCACGTTGGAAGGCGAGCTTCCGATCAAAAGGTATTTTATTCATTTTGCAATCAGGTGCTTATGCTTGTTTGTATTTTGGGCATTTGGTATGGATTATGGGGTAACCTGGAAGGAAGAGGGGTTTTGATTGTCATCTTGTTCCCTCACCTTAAATGGGGGGTTAATCTTTCATCCTAGTCTAGTGGGACCTCCCCTAATGGCCCAATGGGTATAGGAGGGGCACTACATGGGAAACCCTGATTGAGATATCGTAGTCCCATCTCTCTCCATTCCATACTTACCACTTTCCATCTCACGTTACGAGTCCCATGTTTCACCTCCCTTCTTCGGGTTCAATTGACCATTGTTTCTTTGGGATTTGGCGCCATACATCCTCATACTTGGGTAGGGCTCAAAACTTGGCCCTAGGAGGTTGATGCAACTAAAAGAAAAGGAAAAAGCATATGATGGCCACAAGTAAAAACAAAAGAAGATCAAAATGCAAAAGATGGCTGGGACATACACATTAGCACGCAAAAAAAAGGCTAGCTCTCTACCTCACTGATTATGGCCATCATTTGGTTCCTGAGCACATCTTTCTATTCATATTATGAGAAGGAACCCTTGCATGTCCCAACCCCTAGTGGGTAATGAGTTGCCTCACCCTAAGGGGGTAATCATTGCTATACATCATGCTATTGGTTTTTCCAGTACAATAGATTCAAGAACTTATTTATGAAACTTGATAATTACTTCCGATGATGTAGATGACTATTAGCTCTTTCAATGTATCATTAAGTAATTACACATTCAAAAATTCAACCATAGAGACAATAGAGCAATAAAGGTCTCAATGCGCAAAGAGACAAGAAGATTTTACCCTGGGAAAACCCATAATGGGGGAAAAACCTAGCCAACCTTTTCCTTGGAGAATCAATGCAACTAAGATACATCAAAGTCAACTAACCAACAAGATGACCAACCACCAAGGACCAAGTTAACCCTTCACAATTTTGTCCACAAAGATCTCTGCAACAAGGTCTCCACAAGGGCCAAAAATGTGTTGCAACTCTGCCTTAGAGTGCACACTCAACCACAGAGATATACCACAGAAAACAAGGTCACAAGAGGGCCGAAACTCGTCCTCTATCTTGGCCTCAAATTCGGATGATGGCACAAACTTTCGTACCTCAGACCTTTGCACCCTTCCATAGGAATTTCGCACTATGTCAGAGAGAGAGATACCTCAGAGATTCGTACAGAACTCGGCCACTTTGATTGCAAGAGAGAGCGAGTATTTTCCTTCTAATGTTCGTCCTTCACTTCCTGTCTTCTTCGCACAAAACAAAGATATATTTGATGATCCGAAATCTGCCTTTGGAGGAGAGCGAATAGGCTTAATTTCTAGTCTTTTAGTGTGTGTCTCATGGGCAAATCGACTGTGTCTCATGGGCAAATCGACTAGTCACTTGGAGGGAGATTTGGTCACTTGTGGTGGCAAATACAAAAATTCAAATTTTCAATTTTCTGCTTTTCATAATTTTTCTTTCAAATATAAAATCAAATAAATAAATTCTTTTTCTTGCAAGCCTGAAGAACATTCTTCATATAGATTTTTCTTTTACAAATATATTGTTTGTTACAACATTACAAGTACAAATGATACATATTGGAGACCAGTCATAGCTACAAAATTCAATACACACAAAGCAAGCTCTAACCTTTGAGCTACGAGCAATAATACAAAGAAAAAATCAAGAATAAGTAAAAGGCGCACAGGAGGATTGGAAAAACGAAGGCCGAGTTGGTAAACCATGCATCCACGGTTACTCTCTCCCCACATCTATACACTCAGGATGAGGAGCCCATCATAGCTGGTCCCTTTGACCATGGCACTTGGCCATGAAGTCTTCTCTTCTCTGTTCCATTGTTATTGATATGACACCTATCAATTGAAGGGTGGACCAAGGACATGTCATTTCCCCTTAGGGTTTGGAAACACCTGATAGGGTGGTCTATTAGCCACTCCTACCTATGGAGGTAACACTATAACCAATTTAAAGCCTTAATTTTGGAAGGGAAGCCTTGTTTGAAGTGTCATATTGCTCATTACTTGCAAGCTTGGTTCACTTAGATGCAAAAATGATTAAATGTACTTTATGATGTATATGCTAACACTGGATATTGTGTGTATTTGTCAGGTGGTTCCACATCAATGGCTTGGGAAAACTTAATTGGGGCTCAAGTCCTTTAGAGAAGCATATTGACACCCATAGGTGAAGTGTTGAAAACCATGGGTTTCTGAGTTGTAGTGAAGCATCACACATCGCCATGGGCACCTCCAATGCCCACAATGTTCCAACACTTTGCCCTACATTGACAACTTTTATGGGATGATGCACTTGGACTAGGCATGCCCCCAACCAACTTAACACTTCATGAGGGATTGGCAGCTAAATCCAGGGCCCAGAGGAGGATGGTCTCACACCTTGAGACATGGGGGCGCTAGCAGGACCTTGAGAGCCCTAGGCATTGGCGTAGAGATAGACATTTTGACCCCCTGGGGACCTAGGAGACCACTTTTGTGCCCCAAAGTGAAAATTGGGGTCCACAAAGGGAGATTTGTAAAGACCTAGGGGCCAACCCATAGGAGACGATTTTAGAGGGCCTCTACTCACATCATGGCACCGCAAGCCCTCAACGCTTACCCTAAGCAAGCCTACACGTAGATGACATCAACATTATCACTCCTATAGCTCACACTATGTTGGCTTGTGACCTAGATTGTTTCTTGCACACTATTTCATTATTTTAGGGACTAATAGGCTAAAATAGGAACTTGACCTCCTCATATAAATAGAGGAAGGGTCATTTGAACTTATCATCATCACACACTTGAGAATTTCAGCCTACTTGAGTAATTCGACCCAATTCGACCCTCTTTTCTTTGGAGAATTCGGATCTATTGATGCATTTTGACATTTGGAGCTAAAACGTTTGTCTTTGGAGCTATTCTTTGGATCAATGGATGGAATCTTTTGCATGTTATCTTGTAAGTGTACTTGTTGAATATTTACTTTTCTACATGTCTAATGTATGGAATAATGTTGATTCTAGGTTATGCTAATTGTGCCCTAATTTGTTGAAGATATATTGAATGCTATCTAGATGATCTATTGCATGCATTACTCATACATAACATGTGAATTGAATGTCCTAGAGGTGAACTTTGATTAAGCCCTACCATGAAAAGTCCATTTCCATTGCATTGGTGATTGCTTGAAGTCTTGTTGCTAGGGCATCAATATTCAGTCTGCTTAGAAAACCTTTGGCTGATCTAACACATCATAGACTCTATAATCCCAAGGAATAAGGCACTAACCTACTTTGTTGGTGATCAATCTCTCTTTTCATCCATAAATTCTTCTCTCAATTTCAGCCTCTTCAAGAACAAGCTCATAATTTAGGGCTAGGTGTGAATCCCTAGGCAAGGTACGTTTTGGGGATTGGAGAGCCTAAACATCAAGGGGAGGGTATTTGCCACAAAATCTCTTCTTTTCGTGAGCATCCACTTCAATCTTATCCATAAATCCCTTTGCCCAAGTTTGTAGCCCTAAGGTTAAACCCTACTTTGTGTTGCTTCAACTTAGAGGCTTGTTTGAGGGTTTCATGCACGCTTGTTTCATTGAAAATCAATATTGGAAACCCTTTCCTTGCATCTTGACTCCGAACCTCCCCAACACTCAACCAATCAATCAAGCCCTAGGTCTTGTGCTCTTAGCCCTAGGACTCTATAAAGAAAGCGAATTGCCTTCAATTGGAGCCCTAAGCCTAAGTTGGGCCTTTCTTGTAGAAGGTCTCATTGAGTCACCTAGTACCCTAACCCTAGAATATCTATTCAGTGACCTTTGTTGGAATTTGGTTGTCATTGATCATTTGATGTCAACCCAAGTAGTAGCTAGAAGAACCCCGCTTTTGATCAGGAAAATGATTAGGAAAATCAGTTTTTTTGCTCTCAAGACCATCTTCATTTGATTCTCCTTGTCATGTTGATTCCAACGGTAGGTGGCACATCACATAACTCCTCACAGTTGAGGAGATATGTCTTGTCAAAGTTGGAGCCCCATTATGTGGTCAAGGAGCCCCAAATTGAATGTTAAAAGGCAGCTTGATGATTGGCTAAGTATTGGCCTTATATTCAAGAAAATTTGATTAAATTGTGTGGGTCTTATCAACCCTCAAAATGAGGAATTCCCTGCCCAAATCAGTTTCCAAAGTGGATCAACTCGACCCCTTGAAAGAGTTTTATTTGTGAAAATAATCCCTTTTTGAAGGATCAGGTTGGCCCTATTTAAAAAAATTAATTTAGTGGTTTATTTTGCTGGTCAGCTCAGGGTTTAGGGGCATGTTGACCCCCCTCTAGAAGCCTCTTCGTCCAGTATAATAAAGGGTTCGACTGCCCTCCAAAACCATCATTCTCATGCTTATCTTTTGCTTATTTTCTCTGAAATTCGGAGGCCTGTGTAGTCATGAATATCTGAGATAGGTCGAGTTTTGAAAGGCACTTTGTGCATTAATGTTTATTCTTTTATTGGGGTTTTTTGTTGGGTTTGTGAAGTAATCTGAAGCAGGGTTTCAGGGCATAATCTCGAGCTTGTTCTTGGGCTCTCTGAGGCTACTTTTGGCCCTCCTGAGGCTCCCTTTCAGAGATTTGTTTTGCATCTGTTATGAGGCCTAATTTGGCTTCCCTCAAGTCAGATCTCCGTGGCTAACTATGGCACCAATTCCCATAATTTCCTGAGGCTAAATCTGATCTTTTCTGAGGCTGATCTCGCACTAATTTAGGCTTATTTGGATTGTCTTAAGGCCTGTTATAAGGGCTATTCCTCCCACCCCTCTTGGCAGACTTCTGTAGCATTTGAGTTGAGGCTATTTCGGCCCCTATTGAGTTTGTTTGGTGGCATCTTTGTGGCATAATTTCAGACACTTTTGTGGCTATTTGGCTGTCTGTGGGAGGACATATTTGAGGTTATCTCCAAACTGTTTTAGGCCCCTTCAAGGCTAGACCGAGACTTATTTATGAGCTTTGTTCTCTGAGGTTAATTCGAATTATCCAACCCTATATTCACTGGTTGCAAAGTCTGATGAAAGGTTGCTTAAAGGACACACTTAAGCTGTTCAAGAGCTGATTTGAGAGCATACCTGTAGCATCATTTCCGTTCTGTGGGAGGCTGATCAAGGTCATGGCTAGGTCATTTTCGTTCTGTGGGAGGCAACTTTATCTGCAACTCAAGGGCAACCAAGTAGGTTTGGTCAAAGTTTGTTCTAAAGAAGTCCAAGGAAAATTGGATGCATAACATTGACAAAAGGGCTAATAAGGGGCATCTTCAGGTTTGAACACTTGGTAGAATCTGAAGCAATCAGTGGCACACTTATCATTAGCAAACTTACTTGAGGTATGACACAAGCTTTGTAAATTGTTCAGGTTATGATTAAGTTGTTGAGGCAAGAACTGGATAGGAGAGCTAAAGTAGTATACAAGAAACATTTTTGAAGTTTGATAGTTAGATAAAGTTTGGCACACCATTGTATATCTGGGGCATACATCAGCAGAAAGGGTTTATTTGAAAATCATTGTAAGTGGGTCATTGTCCCTGGTACAGGAGCCCACATTTTTCTTTTGTCTTTTAGGGTGGTTGGGTGGTGCAAGGCGGAGAGTGAAGTCTCCCTCAGGTTGGAGCCTGAAAATACTTCAAGGTGGTAGGGTGGTGCTAGGGCAAGTTGGAGCTTGCAGGGTGTTGGAGCATCCTTTCAATTGGAGCTGATAAAACTAGGGTGTTAGAGCGTCCTTTCAGTTGGAGTTGGTAAAACCAGGACGTTCGAGCATCCTTTCAGGAGTTGGATCTTCTTGATAAATATAATGCTTTTCTAATAAAGTAGTAGGAAGTTGGAGCTGATAAATATTGTACTCATAAATTATATTAGAAAGTGTTTGGTGGTTTTTCTCCTGGAAGGATTTCCACCTAAAAATTTCTTGTGCACTGTTCTTGTGATGTGATGTTGATTTATGTTTTGATCTGATGCTAATGAGATTTAGTGTTATGAATGTTTAAAAATTTAACTAATTGAAGTGAAATACTAATTCACTCCCCACTTAGTATTTCCAACAACCTTCTCACATACCAAGACTCCTCCCATCAGTGAAAATCCATAAAGAGTAGGGGGGTTTGGCTGTAGTGATAGTGGGCCACTACCCCATTGTTGTCTCTTGGTCTAGTAATAGCCTTGTAGGGTACCCCTCTCCAGGGCCTATGAGATTTTGCGGCAAGAGGACCAACTTCCTCCATTCAAATATTCCTTGTGTGCACTCGACGACCTCTTACCAACCAAACAAGAGATGAATAAAATCATTCGAGAGGATATCTACATGTCACTTTGGATTAATCCTTAGGGTGGCTTACATCCGAAGATGGATTTCGATGTGGAGCACTTCACAGTGACGAGGGATAGACTCATTGTTCGGCCATGTTACCGCAAAATCTAGTAGGCCTAGTGCAAAGCCTCGCTAGGCAACCTAGGTCTTATGGCAACAAAGAGATTAGTCACCACTGTCACCTTAGCGATCTCTCTCCCACTGTTTTGTGGTTGGATGCTATCCCCATAAGAGACGCTACCCTGGCAAGACTTAGAGGTTAGATGACTAGGGTTCCAGGCCAAATGGGTCTCTAAGGAGGGTTCAAGGGTGATAAAGGTCTAATGGTTATGGAAGAACGTACTGGTAAATCCTTGGAGGCCAAGCTAAGATTTACAAATATTCTAGTACATGCTCCAACCCGCTAAACTAAGAGAAAGGCTTTTACAAGTTTAAGATTTTTAGAATGGGCAGATCTACAACATGCAAAACCATATAAGAGCAAAGAAATAACTTTCTAAAGGTTAAGATCAACAAAGGACTATAGGCTATTAAAGAGGTAAGCAAGGAATAGGTTAATTTTAGGTTTTTAATGGTTAAAGATGCATTTAATAACGATAAATATATAGGGGTAAAACATGCAATTAATGCTAGATTTTGCCTTTTTATTAATTGTAATGTCTACCAATAGGACAATAACACATGTAAAATTGCTATAAAATTCACATTTAGACCAAACCCTAACCCTAGTTACCAAGAAATAAAGAAAAGAGAGAATTTTAAAAAGTGCTCACACAACTTGGGTGGAAGCAAAAGGGAAAAAGGGAAACAAGGGAACAACCCCCCGCTTGCTTGCAATGGTTGAGGGGGTTGTATAAGAAAAATTGAATGAGGAGCATCTCTGTTGTACTAGAGAGCTTAATCCGAGAGTATGTGGGTTGCCCCACAGTGGCTCCATCTAACCCTCTTCAAATGGTTACATCTTTCCTCCTTGACACGATGGACCTAAAGGACATCACTCTTGATCGTGCATGAGTGGGACTCAACTCCGAACGCTACATTCGTTTTTGGACCTTCGAGGACCATATGAGAGCTCTTTGGGCCAAGAGAAGACTTACCTCACTCCCACCCTCACAAAGAATATTTCTTGATCTTGACCTCACCAAATCCCAATAGGCGGAACTCAAGTTATCTAGAGATCGGGTTGCAACTGCACGAAAAGAAGGGAAATGGGTGGTTATCCGTGATCTCAAAGCCATCATTCAAGATTCAACTCCTCGGGGATATTCCCGACCGTGGGCCAAATGATAGTCCCTTTCAGATGGAGGACATGATAGGGGGCACAAGTCCACCAGTTGGAATTGTGATGGTGTACTTCGGTCTTCCATAGACACACTTCATGACGCGATTGGATCTCGTGACCTCCTTTTCCTTCCAGAGACACATGCGAGTCTTATGCGGAGCCCACCCCCCCCAACTCATGGATACCATTGGGCATGGTATTTGCAGTAGGAGACAATATCCGACAATGCTAGAGGATTTTAGGGGGTGTGGCGTGTCTTATATGAGACTCCCTCTAGAGCTAGGTCACTTTGGTTTCTTCAGATTAGCATGCCAAGTTTTTGTGAGTTCAAATCCATCAAAGTAGCACCCTACTCCAAGATAGATACATTGCAGTTTGCTACTTTGTGCCTGCCACATTGCACTTTGCACTAAATGGGGAGTATGAGGGAGACCCTTTCCTTGACCTCTATGCAGGCATCTTCCAGTAGACTCCCTTGGAGACATCATCCTTCTAGTAGATTTTAATGCACGCACTAGAGACTTGTAGGTACCCATCCATGACATAGCAAATGATGCACTTTGCCTCTAGGATTTAGAGCCAACATCTGTGGGCCTTCATAGGAGCTTGCTGGACAAACATGACCCCTCATAGGTTATGAGGGATACCTCTTACAACTAAGGGAATCTCATGGGCTATTGATCCTAAACGAGCTCCCTTGTTTCCCTAATTCAGGTGATTTTACTTGCTTTTCTCATAGCAGTGGAGCTAGTGTAGTTGACTATGTCTTGGCCAACCAAGACCTCCTCCCCTAGATCCAACACTTCTTTGTTTCCCACCTCACTTTGGCTGACCACACTCTCCTTTCCTTCTCCCTCTCTACATTCCCTTCTCCTCTCCCTGTTCCCCCTCCCACCCCTTTATCGACCTGTACCGCCTTCCTTTTTTATAGAGATTATACAGACGCATACAATACTAGACTCAAGATGTTTCATCCTCTCATCTTTGACTTTAGAGCCTTAGACACAAACACAACTAAATACGACACACTTTCCACAACCCTCAAGGAATCATCCCTTGACTCCTACCCCCATTCCACTCAGAAGTCTTGCCCTAAACCACCCCCGATACCTGTCCCATGAATCGTTGGTTTGATGACGAGTGCAAATCTTTCCACAAGTGTCTACGCCTCACGCTTATGCATGACCCATCTTCCTCCTCGAGCCTTTGCAAAGCTTATCATAGACTACTTTTCTGCAAAATGACAAACATTCCTCTCCCAATGAAGATCGGAACTTTATGATGCACTCTGCTACTCCTTGGAAGCTTTTTGGTGGGCCCTCTTTCTTAGACATACCAACAATCTCTCTCGGCCTTGACCCCCATACCATGTTCTCCCACACCACCTTGCTTTACAACATCCTCAGACAACCCCTACCCGTATCACCTCCCCTCGCACCTTATGCCACCTCTTCTCGGAAGTGGTGATTAGGAGAGCAGCCAGAGATTTGAGTCAACAGAGCAACTAACGAGGATGGGTTTCAGGTCGAATTCCTCAAGCATGACATCCGTTTGCTTGTGTCATATATTGCAAATCTTTTTAAGCATGTGGTTTGTTCAGGTTTCCCCCACTTTTGGACAAGACACATCATCCATTCGATCCACAAATCTGGGAGCAGTGCTAATCCAAATAACTACAGAACTATCATGGTATGAAACACATTCTCCAAGCTTTATGCCACAATTCTACACCAATGGCTTTTTGAGGAACTAGAGAATCGACATCTTAGAGCTAGAGGACAAGCAGGCTTCCGCCCAGACTACCAGATGATTGATCACATCTTCACCCTTAGAGCCATCACTGAAGAGGCCTGCCACCGCTCTTCGTGGGTTTACAATTGCTTTGTTGATTTTTGGAAAGCTTTTGACATGGTTTCGAGGAAGGCAATATTCCAAAGACTCTACGAAATTGGCATATCAAAGATGCTCTTAATTGTTATCATGAGACTCTATGAGTCAGTTTTGGGGCATCTTAAGATGGCCCATGTTCTTTCAGACTTCATTCAAAGTATGATTGGGGTGAAGCAAGGGTGTCCCCTCTCTCTGACTCTCTTCGTGATTTATATTGATGAGCTCAAGTCTTTCCTCTATGAGCACATATAGGTTGGTGACGATTGCCTACTGCACCATGTTTTTATCTCCTTGCTCCTCTTTGCTGATGACTTGGTCTTGTTGGCCTCTACTCTTGAGGGATTACAAAGACAGACTGATGTGTTGGCTAGTTTCTGTGACCTTCGCTAGCTAAAGGTCAACTTGGTTAAAACAATGGTTTTGATATTCAATGCCTTAAAGAACTCTATTGTAGACCTACAATTCTACTATCGCAGGGCAAAGATTGGGATCACCACATCTTACAACTACTTTGGGGTATAGTTCACAGGGCCCAGATTTGGTATGCGATAGGCACTCCAAACTTGGCATAGTAAAGGCGATGGCTCCCTAATCCTCATCAAGCAACGGTGCTTTTAGGTACAGTTCAAGGACATCTCGTCCAAGCTCCACCTCATGGAGGCGATTATTAGACCCACGGTCCTCTATGGTTCCGAGATTTGGGGACCTAGTTTACTACAGTCAGCTTGGGCCACGATGGAGAGCCTAGACTCTGCTTCTTCGGCGTATCATCAACTGCAAATGCACAGTTCTGCAACCCATTATTCAGGAAGAGTTCAGTATCCACAAATTTTTCCTTGAGGTCCTTTTCTGCTTGGTCTCTTTCCTCCATAGAGTCAGAGCTTACAGAGACTTTGCTATTGGGAGAGAGATAAACCCCTATCTTGCACTTTGCTCTTTGGAGGGCATTGGTTTGGATACTCCTTCATGTTGTGCTTGCGGATGGTTCGCAGAGGCATTTTGGCTCCTTCAGTGGATGACTGTCTTCCTTGAGCACCTTCCTCCATTTAGTTTCTCCCTTGACTGACCAACACATCTCTTACTGACTCGATAGAAACTGAATCGGGCCATTAAAGAGGATATCCTTAGAATATACATTCATGTCACTTGGACATCCACCTTGGTGATCCTTGGCCCAAAGAATGTCCTTCTTAGAGTAATTTTTGAAGCTGCAGGATGGCCTCATCATCCGCGCCCTAATACTTATAGGCATTGGATGCACTCACTCAGAATCCCATTGGGGCAACTTTGAGTTGGGTCCCATCAACTTCGGGTAGAGATGGATCACCATATGCCACGATTTGATAGGGTTTGCCAGTTGTGCCACATACAGGAACCAGAGGCAGAGATGCACCTCATTTTTGGTGCCCCGTATACTATGAAATCAAAGGATGATATCATTGCCTATATAGAGAGTCCGAAGGATTCCTCTCTACTTACCTTTGGTATCATAACCAAAGATGCCTAGCCCCCTTCATCAGGTTGATTTTTAGACACGGATATTAGATCCTACATACCCCGCCTCATTCGTGGACGATTTAGACAATCACATCCACACTTCCAGGTCGATCCTATTGGTTGGAGCTATAAGCGATGAGTTGAATTGTAGTGTATTTTAGATAGTAGAGCAGTGAGACCTCACATCTCCCCTCAGCCACCCCCTTTGGGAGGCCAAATGGTACCCTCGAGATTTTTACGGAGGTGCCGAACAACAAATTAGTTCACGCACATCCAGAGTGTCAAAGGATTTAGTTCCTGATGGTTCTTGAACAACCCCCCAACAGGGTTCTTTCCAACCTCAGCGGAGTAGCCAAAGTCTTATCCAAAGCTTCTTTCCTTTGGCCTTGGATGTTAGGACTATCACTTGCTCCTACATCCCCCCCCTAGGATCATGCAACCAGAATCCTTGTTGGATCTAGGGGACTCCGATAACAAGCTAGTGCCATTGTCGCCCCCTTTGCCGTCGATTATTAGACTTGAGCATTTTTGACATCATTGACCTCCAACCTTGGACTTATTCACTTAGCCTTCTACATGATCAATGATATACATATTGAGGAGGCTATCTTATTATTGTATCCTTTTTTTACTTCACTTTACCCTAGATTTAGCTTTAGCATTTTTTAGGAGTTGTGTTTGCACTCTTACATCGTACTTGTATTGGTTGTATCCTTCAGTGTCATTGATTTGTTTATGGTCATTTGCTGGACATTAATAAAATTATCTTATATTATCTTACAATTAGACTAGTGCCTCTATTCAATTGGGCAATGCAGTCATTTAGGGCAAGGTTAATGATGGAAGGACTTGGATGGAGAGGGTGGAAACGTAATTTTCTTCTTTGAGTAACCCTAGCGACTTCTTTCATAGGAGATTTAAAGTCAAAGGATATGTGAAAACAAGTTCCTTTGATGGATTCTTGAATGACAAATTTTGCATAATCACATAGAAACAAGAGTTCATGAAAGATATTGCACTTTTTAATATGGCACAAGATAAACCCTAATTTCAGAAAATATGTGCAAAATGGAAGAAGATAGCATTAAACTTACACAATTCAAGCAAGAATCACTTCATCAATCCATAAGATAGTCTCTCCATGCAAAAATATCCTCCCCAAGACAATTCACACCATCATTTAGCCATTGCGTTCGACTGAAAAAGAGAAAAGAGCTAGTGCGCACTCACTCAAGAGAAGAGAGATGAATGTGTGTGATGATGATCCAAATGAAAATGAGTTCCCTCTATTTATATGAGGGCAACCAAGTCATTTTTCATTAATTTACGATGAGAAAGCCCTAAAAATTGCTTGTAGCCATCAATTGGCTCATATGTCACAAGCCAAGCCAAATATAGCTTTACAAATGATAAATCATAATAAATATGTCATAAATCCTCCACATGTATGGGAGAAAAGGCCCTCCAACTTGATGTCATCCTCCAAAATGGGTATGTCCATCAAGCAAGTGACAAAGTGGGTCCAAGAGTGCTCCTCACTCCAGGGAACATCATCAAAGTGCATGGGTACATCTCCAAGTAACATCTCTTCCACCAAGACGTTGTCATCAAGAAGGATTTTGTATCCTTCCCAAGGCATGCATGGGTGACATCATAGTGTTAGGTTCAAGTGTTGGCATCAAAATAAGGCGTGCTAGCCCTGCCAAACCATTTCGAGTTGTCTCCATACTCATCTAGGCCATGGAACAAGGCAATGTCCATTAGGCAAGTTTAAGGCCAACCTGGGGGTGTCTTGGATACATTTGGGCACATTTTCAATCAAGGCAATGACTTGGCATCTTGGTTATGTGTTTCAACCTCTAGAGATGTAGCAAAGGGCATAAAACCATGTGGCGGTTCCTTAAAGCCCAACACTCATCTCTGGAGGGGTAACATTGTGGTTGTAACGCAATATGTGCTCTCAAAACTGGGTTAGATGTACTCTTCACTGTGCTGAAAGACATCAATCCATGTCTTAAGGAATCTTTGCTATATATTTGATGAAACACTTGAAACATTACCTCAAGATCAAGTGAGATCAACATCATTAGGGACAAAATCCTTTAAAGCTTCATAGTTATTACCCACGAAAAGTGGGTAACCCACAGGAGAAACTTTTTCTCTTCATTTGATAGCCAACTAGCCAACAACCCCATGATGGTCAACACATGATACTATGCTAAAGTTCTCCACCTATTGCTCTGGTCAGGGGTTTCTCCCATCTGGCATTTCTTCTTAAAGGAAGGTGGTTCATCTCTCGACTGGTACTCTAGCCATTCTTCTAATCACGTGCTTTCATTTAATGTTATGGGCATATTGATATGGATCACAGGAAAAACTCAATGATTGACCGATCTCGATTGTATCGTTGTTCCCACACTTCACTTGGGAGATTAGTCTTTGACTCTAGTCTAGTGGGACCTCCTTTGAGGCCTTAAGGTTTAGGAAGGGCACTATTGGGGAGGCATTGATTGATATATCGTGTCCAAGATTACCACTTTCCATCCTCAATTATTCATTGCCATTCTTCAAGTTCGTAGTCATTGGTCATTGGGACAGACACCTTATATCTGCATCCTCGAGTCAGAGCTTAGAAACTTGGTCCTAAAGGTTGATGCAACTGAAAAAAGTTAAAACCATATAAAGCCACAATGAAAGAAAATGTAAAATGCAAAAGATGTCTGGTTCAATATTTAGCACATGGGAAAAAGCCTAGCATGAGCTCTAACCCCCTCATTAGCCATCACCCAATTCCTCAAGCATTTAATGCTTCATCTTAAAGAAAGGCCCTTGAATGTCCCAACCCTGATGAACAAGAAAACTGATTGGAGCATAGGTTGAGATATTTGAAGTAAAGCTACCTATGGATCATCATAGGGATGCTGGTTGGCTGGCTGACAAGTGGGGAGAAAAAAATTCTCTTAGGGGTTACCCACTTTTGGTGGGTAACGGGCCCCATTACATGCTTTGCCATTGGATGCATGCCCTTCAGATCCCCTTGGGACAATTTTAGAGTTGGCTCTCATAGACTGTTGATTGAGACTGAGCACTAAATTGACCATTCTGGCAGGATTTGCCAGCTGTGCCATCTTCGAGAGATTGAGATTGAGGAGCATTTCATTTTTCGTTGCCCCATTTATTATTGAGATTCATGGGGGATTTCATTGCTTGTTTAGGGGGATCTAGATCCTCTCAAGTTTCTTATGATACCTTGATTCCAAATGTCTAGCAATCTACATGCATGAGGCCTTCAAATTTTGTGCCCACATTCTCTAGGCTCCTTCTAGACTAGATTGTGTTCGGTGTATTATGTCCTCCTTTTTGATGCTCCCATTAGCTAGGGGCACCAAGAGATAGACTAACATCAACATTACCTAGGACTTCAGATCGATGCAGACTTGAAGGGCTATTCTCCTTCCTAGAAACCTTAGAGACATTGCCAGACTAGATCTCTTACCAGCAACCGACCGAGGTCACTTAGACACTAGTGGTGAGTTACTTCTTCCTAGCATTAGTGCAACAAAGGGTCTAGATTTTCCCACATCTCTCCCTTGGGGCACCATTCCATTTTGAGTTTTCATCATTCATCCTTGAGTGTTAGGAGAGGGAGATCCAGTGGATCATGACCTAGTCCTTGACTCCTTTTTGTGGCTTCCCGCACTTGGATCCAAGGGTTTTCATAAAGACATCATGTTTCTACTTTATTTCTTGTTCTTTGTATAGGAGACTTTTTGGTACTCCTGCTTATATAAAGTTATAAACATCATTGTACTCAACAATCACATTGACCTACTTTTGTGGTCATTTGTTGGACATTAATATAATTATCTATAGGACTTTATCACATAAGTGTTTGATTGGTAACACTAGTGACTTATTGTTGATTTTGAGGAAAGTCCCTAGTTTATTTCCAATCCTCTTGGGTTTCCAATACTCTAGAGCAATGTTGCATGAAGCAGGGACGTTTTTTGGAAGCGAAGCCTCGGAAGCATCATTTTCCAAAAATCTAGGAAGCGAAGCGTCTCCAAAGCGTCTACTATATATATATATATTATTTTTTATTTTGCATTTATATTAGAAAAAACATCCAAAATATTAAATTAATTGTAGAAGATATAAAAACATGCATATCTGTACATAAATCAAGATAGATATGGCATCCGTTGTACATCAATGATTAATTATTTGAGCATCAACCATCTAGATTCTAGCAATTACAAAGATAGATCAAATTTTTAAGCATATCATAAAACATAAAACATTTAGAAGATAAATTCATAAACATTCAAATAACTTATCTAGCAAGTGAGCAACTGTGAACATGAGTCATGTCCAAAATCCAAATAATAATGTTTACAAAATAGATTGCCTAGCCACCACCAAGTACACACTGAACTAGGAAGAGTAAGATAGAAAAATTCAAATTCACAACAAGTCTAATCTATGACAAGAGTAAACTGTGAATATATATACTAATCTCTCATCCTTCCACCACGGACACTACATGAGCCTCTGTTGGTTTTTGGTAGCATCGGATGTGCTCTGAGCCTCAAAATTTGTAGGGAGGCTTGGACACATGTATTCCATAATACCTAGAAATCGTTTCGGGAAATTCCACCCGAAGATAGTTTTATTAAAATAATTAATTATTTTTAATGGGTGCCTAGGTCTAAACTTAGGAAATTAAAATAATTAAAGGGTATTAATCTAACTATGGGTGAAACTTCTAGAAGAAGACGAGGATCAAGCAAAAATGATCTGAGCCATTGATAAGGATCTAATCTGGGGTGTTGGTTCTCAACAAAAGGATTATAAGAGGATGCTTGAGGGGCATTTGGAAAATATATTGAATGGAGGTCAAAAGATTGAATTTTTGAAGCACAACAGTTGCCGGGAGAGAAATTTGAAGTGATCTTTTGCAAGGGTAGGGATAGTATCCGGTGAGAAGTTTTCTTGGGTCGGAGAGTACAAGGTAGAGAGGGTAGAACGACGTCCAGAGAGGTTGACATTGGGCCACGCAGAGCTGATGCAGTGGCAGCGTAGACCCTGAAGGGAGATCGAATTTCCGCTGAGTAAATCGAGTTTCAGAAGCCGAGAGTCGGGTTGTGAGACCGGGAGGTTGAGAGTTGAATTTTCCAGCCAACAGAGGGTTAGAAGGAAGTGAAATGCAATCCCCAACAAAGGTGACGCAGAGACTGCGTGGGGTTGACGCAGAGGCTCACTTCCAGCAGATCAGAGCCGGATCTTCCAGTGACAGGGTGTGATCATCTCACTATTTCGTTTTGTCCAGTTTCTCTCTATATCAGATAGCCAGTTGGGCATCCAACGAATTGTACTCAGAATTACTACTGCATAATAATAAAACCCTCAGCTGCTGCACCGATTTTCCCACATTGGGCTTTTTTGGGGACATTTGTCCAAAAATAACTGTGTAGATGTGTGTGATGTATATTTCTCTCCTGTGCTGTATTTAGTTTCCACAGTTTTATTTGGTGTAGGCTGCATTGTATGTATTTCAGTATTTGCCGTAGAAAACTGCAAGTAACTTGTTCAATTAATTTAACAAGTAGGCGAAATATAATCAGTTTGCTGCGGCAACTGATTTTTCACATGATATCATAACACAGATTGCGAGCAGAAGAGCTTAGAAGCAAAAAGGAAGAGGAGTTCGAAATTACTGCAGAGGCAGCAATTCGAAACCCCAGAGGCAACGCAATTCGTGGGCCAAGGAGGTCGAAGTTTTGAGGAGAATTTGATTTTTTGAGTGAGTGGACAGAGAAATTCGATCTCCAGATCGAAGCTTTCCAGAGGCAGAAGTGAGCAACGTATTTCCTTGCAGAGCAGATCTTCAACTGGGACGCAATTATTTTGCAGCAGTTGCTGGCAGCCTGGCAGAATAGCGTCAGTCGGAGAGAGAGAGACACTTGAGGGAATTTCTTCCTTAGAGAATTCCTAGCCAAGGAATTTCGAATTCTCAATTGTTGAGTAGCAGGAAGGGGCATTGGATCTATTGATTCCAGCAGGGAGGGCGTAGGCTAGCCCAACAACAATGCAGAGGAGAGAGGAGGTCATTCGACTTTTTTGATTGCAGAGATGGCAACTAGTGGATTGCGAGATCAGGATCGGTTGGATGGTGCATCCAACTATGTGATTTGGAAGGTGAGGATGTCATGCCTTTTGGATGAACATTTTCTCAAGATCTACGTTGACAGTGTGGTAGCTGAGCCTGCGGATCTAGATCCGCTCAAAAAGTACAAGGGAGAGATGGCGAAGGCCAAGCGGATGATCCTCGACAGAGTAAAGGATCATGTAGTATGTCACATCTCAGGCAAAGGGACTGCCAAGGAGATGTGGGATGCCTTGTCCACGCTATATCAGGGATCTTCCGAGCAACGGAAGATGTACTTGGAGCAGAAGATGAGATCCACGCAGATGCAGAAGGGGGAATGCATTGATCTGTTCCTTGCAAAGCTTCAGGAAACCTGAGACGAGTTGGCAACTGTGAGGTCAACACCTCAACCTATCGAGATGGTGAGTCTGGCTCTAAATTTAGTCTCAGAAGAATGACAAGTGCTTGTCCAGAGCATCCTGGGCAGAGAGAGATTACCAGATTGGGAAGGGATGTGGGCCGCTCTTCAGCAAGAAGAGATGAGGAGGGACTTAGTCAAGTGCAAACTTGACAGTAGTAGGAACAACAGTGGTCGAAACCCAAGGAGGAGGATGAGAATGCAACCCTCACATCTAAGGGGCAGCAGGAGCAGTGAAAAAGAAGAAATATGTTTTGAAGATCAAGTACTTTTGGTGTGGCGAACTGGGTCACTACGCTACACAGTGTCCTCTAAGAAGAAGGACAAGGACGAGAAGCACGATCCAAAGGCTGCATCTGCACAGATCGAGGAGGAGGAGTTTGCCATGATTGCCCAGAGGTGGGGTGATATAGAACTGTTGTTCGAAAGAACTGAGGATGGGCAGGATCCTTGAGGAGTCCACCTCTTGGATCAATACCTTGCTACAGGAGCCTAGATCAATAGTAGTGGGATGCACCAGTGTCAGTTGGTGTAGAGGAGTGTTAGAGTGACAATTGTAGTGGCTAGGAGTGCCAGAGACTTAGCAGCGCAGAGCTAGAGTTGGTAGCAATGCAGTTAGTGCAGAGCAGAGTCAACAACAACGTAGAGGCTTTAGAGGGTTAGCGCAGAGACTAGCAACAGTCAGAACTCTAGCAATAGATGCATCATGCTGAACACTTGTTCAGTATTTTGGATGTTTTTTCGTTGCTAAAGCAGTAGTAGCAGCAGTTGGAGAAGGTTGCAGTGCAAATGCAGTGTTGGCAGTGGCAGTGCCAACAACAACACGGATGCAGAATTTGAGAGGGAGTTGCAGTACGGATGTAGTGTTGGCAGTGGTAGTGTCAACAACAATACAGATGCAACATTTGCACAGTAGTTGGTGGGCAGTGATGTTAGACATCAGCAGCGCAAAGGGAGATGTTACAGAGAAGGGTGATGCTTCAGTAGGTTGCATTACTAGAGCACATTCCTCGCTAAGAGGGAGTGTTGATTTCTGGTAGCATCAGATGTGCTCTAAGCCTCAAAATTTGCAGGGAGGCTTGGACACATGTATTCCACAATACCCATAAATCATTTTGGGAAATTCCACTTGGAGACAATTTTATTAAAATAATTGATTATTTTTAATGGGTGCTTAAGTCTAAACTTAAGAAATTAAAATAATTAAAATGTATTAATCTAACTCTAGGTGAAACTTCTAGAAGAAGACGAGGATCAAGCCAAAATGATCTGAGTCATTGATTAGGATCTAATCTGGGCCATTGGTTCTCAACAGAAGGATTATAAGAGGAGGCTTGAGGGGCATTTGGAAAATACATCGAATGGAGATCAAAAAATTGAATTTCTTAAGCACAATACTTACCGGGAGAGAAATTCGAAGTGGCCTTTTGTAATGAGGGGCAGGGATAGTATCAGGTGAGGAGTTTTCCTGGGCCGGAGAGTACAAGGTAGAGAGGGTATAACGACATCCAGAGAGGCTAACGCTGGGCCATGCAGAGCTGATGTAGTGGTAGGGCAGAGCTTGAAGGGAGATCGAATTCCTGCTGAGGAAATCAAGTTTCAGAAGCCGGGAGCCGGGAGGCTGAGAGCTGAAGTTTCCAGCCATCAGAGGGTCAGAAGGAAGAGCAGTGTAGTCCCCAACAGAGGTGACGCTGAGACTGCGTGGGGTTGACGCAGAAGGGACGTAGAGGCTGACGCAAAGGCTCACTTCCAGCAGATCAGAGCCGGATCTTCTAGTGACAGGGTGAGATCATCTCACTATTTCGTTTTGTCCAGTTTCACTCTGTATCAGATAGCGAGTTGGGCATCCAATGAATTTTACTCAGAATTACTACTGCATAATAATAAAACCCTCAGCTGTTGTACCAGTTTTCTCGCATTGGGTTTTTCCGGGGACATTTGTCCAAAAATAAATGTGTAGATGTGTGTCATGTTTATTTCTCTCTTGTGCTGTATTTAGTTTCTGCAGTTTTATTTGGTGTAGACTGCAGTGTATGTATTTTAGTATTTTCCATAGAAAACTGCAAGTAACTTGTTCAATTAATTTAACAAGCAGGTGAAATATAATCGGTTTGCTGCAGTTGGAATCAGGTAACCAATTTTTCACAGCCTCCAGATGGTGGCAATGTAGAAGAAGGTGGCTCAGGCTGTGGAAGTTGTGGAACTAATGAAGATGAATCCCCTGCTATTGGTGTTGAAGAATGAGGGAGTTTGGGGTTTGCACTTACCTCTTTAGCTCTTGTAGGTGTCAACCCTTTACTCCTCCAAGCTCCCCTCAAGCCTCTCTTCTCGCTTCTCCAAGCTCTCCAAAGATGCAAGAATGAGGAAAAGAGAAGGGGAAATGCCTTTTAACCCCCTCTATTCTTTCCCTAACTCACTATAAACCCACCTCCAACCCATGTTAAATCAAGGAAAAAAAGGAAAAATAAAAAATAGTGGGCCTCCTACAGAACCGCCTGTCACCCTCAGGAATCATTCGGGATTTGCCCGGATCTGTGCCCAATCCTCCACTGGTTCGAGGTAGATCCCTTTCCGGATCTGTGTTGAGAAATCTATAGGGCAATAGATAAGATGATTTCTCTTTAGCTTGATAACTGTTTGTGATGTCTTTTTACTTTTTATTACTTATTAGCCACTTCTTGTATAATTATGTTCTTCTTATCATCAAACAACCGAAGCACCAAAACAAGAAGATCAACAATACACAAGAACATAGGATATAGGCTGCAAGCCAAGGCCAAAACCTTTCCACTTGAGAGTAAAACCCACAAATCTCTTCTCTTTTTATAGATTCTTCAATTGACGAATTCCAAGACCTTTAGACCAAGACCAATACACCTCTAATACCAAGTCCAACCTTCTAGATGAAGTGCTTACTTTGCCCAAGTCAAACCCAGTCAAATCTCTTCCAGTAGCACAACTTTGACCCCCAACAACAGAATTTCAGCCTCTATGCATGTCTGAAATTTTTAACCCCTCCAGCAGTAGCTGTCTCCACACGTGTGAGCTGATGTAGGACTACCAATGCTTTTTGAGACCTTCAGTTGAGTTTCTCTTTCTTCTAGGGCTTGAGGATGACTGAATGAGCCTTCCTTCGACCTTCTTTCTGCACTTTCTCCAAGTGCGATCCTGCAACAACAAACCCTAGCCCAGCAACAAAAACCCTAGTTTCCTTCCTTCACACGTGTGATGAGAGAGAGATAAATAACCCAATCACTTGATCTTCATTCTTCTTCTTCCTTCGCTAGCCTCTTTCTTATTCTCCTTCGCTTGCTTGATGAGAGAATGAATTATGTCCATAGAAGGTCGAATTCCCTCCTATATATAGGCTTTCAAGGTGGACGAAGTACCTCAAATTAAGACGACTTCTTAGCTGGCAAGCCTACTTGGTATTGGGGTGTATTTTAACATTTTTAAATAGAAAAATAATTATTTTTACAAGTTACAATGTGCCCGATGGGGTCTTCAACATATGACAATGACTCTTTTGACTTCTTGACCTAGAACAAACCCTAGAAGCGCTCAATGGGTGCTTGACCTCTAAAATAAAAGAACTTCAACATGAAACCCATGCTTCAAATTAACAATAATAATTTTTCTTTTATTTTACAATATACAAGAATCAAAAGTACATTTCATATTTATGAAGACCGAACCTATTTACACATTTTTCAACAGCCCCTCTTAACTAGGGAGGTATTCATAAATGGTACATGGACATTCTCTATCTGAAGAGATCTCATAAGAAAAGTTAGATTGGTAAGCCATTTGTTTAGCATTTTACTAACTAGCATTGTCACATAGCAAGGCCTTGACTAACAACTCTATCTCTCCACAATATCAGAGCACAATGTTGGCGAGACCAATGACCTAATAGACACCATCATCATTGTCCCTCAAGGCACATACCCCACCCGAGTGTTCACAGGGTATGGCCTTCCAGGACTATTCTTATCTTGGATTCCCAGTCCTCAAAGAATATCGATCCTCTGCGAACACTCTTATCTTGGATGCCCTACCTCATCCTCAAAGAGTATCGGATCCTAGATGCTTACCCAATCCTCCATTCTTTCTTCTAAAGTGAAGACAAGAATGATGTGTCTATCTCTCCCTCTCAACTAGGGAGGATATATCAACCAGTGCAAGCTTGTTTCTCAGTTACACAAGCTTCTTGTTAGGAAGATATTTTGTCAAGTTGTTAGCTACCTCTTCATCAGTGGAGATATACCGTAGCTGCAACACTCCATCTTGCACTAACTTTCGAATGTAGTGATACTTGTTATTTATGTGCTTTGTCTTTCCATGAAACACTGGGTCTTCAAACAACCTTATACAACTAGTGTTGTCATAATGTATCACTATAGGGTCCGTTGGTCCTTCAAATAATTTGGACAACAACTTTCTAAACTAGACAACTTCTCTACTTCACTGGCTGCAATATATTCAACCTCAGCACTACTCAAAGCAACTGATTCTTGATTTCTGCTCATCTAGGAGACCATGGAGGATCCCAAACTAAAGCATCCTACAATAGTGCTTCTTCCATCATGGTCACTGCCTCCCTAGTCGGAATCTGTATATCCAATCAAGTGGACATTATTCCTCTTATCATACTTTAGGCAGTATTGGATTGTTCCTTGCAGATATCTCAGTATATGCTTCACTGCTATCCAATGATCATGCTTGGGCTCTACCTGGAACTGACTGAGAATATTCACTACAAAACATATGTCTGGTCGAGTATTCACTAGGTACATCAGTGAGCCAATCAATTGTCTATACTTGGTCGGATCCACAGGGCTTGACTCAAAACTTCTTAGCCTCTTCAAGTTTGTGATCATGGGAGTAGTCATAGGTTTGCAATCCATCATGTCAAACCTCTTCAGCATCTCGATCACATACTTTCCTTGACCTAGATAAATCTCATCAGGTCCCTGCCAAAATTTGAGTCCCAAATAATAGTGCATCAACCCTAGATCCTTCATGTCAAATTTTGCTGCTAGTTGCTTCTTGCATTCTTGGATACGACCTTCCACACCTGTCATGAGAAGATCATCCACATATAGAAGAATGATTACAACCTTATTCTTCACAACCTTGATATAGAGATTCAGATCAGCGGAACTCTTCGAGAAGCCCAATCTTTGTAGGTATGCATCCATCCTTGCATACTATGCCCTTGGTGCTTGCTTAAGGTCATACAATGCCTTCTTCAACCTGCAAACATAAATCTCTCTATCTTTGACTTCAAATCCCTAGGGTTGCTCTATATAGACTTCTTCATCAGTAGTGCCATTCAGGAATGTAGTCTTCACATCCATTTGATGGCTGTTCCATCTCATTGATGCTGCCAAAGGGACTAGTGAATGTATAGTTGTATACCTCGCTGTCAGTGCAAATGTCTCGTCATAGTCGATGCCTTCCTGTTGAGAGAAACCTTTAGCCACAAACCTTTCCTTATATTTATCAATACTTGCATCTGCTACATGTTTAATCTTGTAGAGTCACTTCAAAGTTACCACAGATTTGTCTTCAGGCCTAGGTACGATCTCCCAAACTCCATTTTTCATTATTGATTGAACCTCTTCATTCATGGCATCTTTCCATTCTTGATGTTTGACAACCTCTTCAAAGGTGGATGGTTCTGCTTCTATTAGTTTCGTCATATAGGCTGCATACCCAAAATATCTTTTGGGCTTCTTACTTTCCCTAAATGTGCCTTTGGCCGGTCCATGTCTCTTTACATCTAAAAGAGTAGATTTCAACCAATTAGGTCTTTTTCTACTTTCAGGGATGACCATAGGTTGCACGGGTTCACTAGGACCTTCATCTTTATGATTTGAATCTTCTTCCTCACTGGTACCTTCCTCTTCAAATATAGGAAGTTCTTTGTCTTCAAAGTCCATCGGGGGAGGTCTTTTGATTTCTTAAATGCAATACTTTCGTCAAATATCACATCTCGACTAACTTCTATTCGATGTCCTTCCTTTATGTAGATCCTATATGCCTTTGAAGTATTATTATAGCCAACAAATGTTCCCTTCATGCTTGTAGGATCCAACTTCTTTCTCTTGTCCTTCGGTATGTGAATATAGACAGGACAACCAAATATTCGAAGATGGTCCATGCTTGGTTTCTTCCCAGTGAATGCTTCTTCAAGAGTCATGTTGTCTAGTGATCTGTGAGGACTTCGATTTTGAATATATATAATAGTCTTTGTTGCTTCACCCCACAAAATTTTTGGCAAATCTTGATCATGTAACATGACTCTTACACTTTCTTCAATAGATCGATTCTTTCGTTTTGCAACTCCATTTTGTTCGGGATTGTATGGGACTATCAACTCCCTCTTAATCCCAGACTCCTTACAGAAAGCTATGATTTCCTTTGAAGTATATTCTCCTCCATTATCGGACCTTAGAATCTTTATTCTTCTTTCTATAAGGTTCTCCACTTTATCGTTGAATTCTTGAAATTTGATGAATACTTCATCCTTGCATCTCAGAAAATAAACCCAATTTTTTCTTGAATGATCATCAATGAATGTCACATAATATAGATGACCTCCGAGAGACTTTGTAGACATAAGACCACAAACATCAGAATGAATGAGATCCATAATTTCTTTTGACCTTGAAGCACTGCTTCCAAATGGTCTCTTGACATTTTTTCCTAATGCACATCCCTTGCATACTCCTTCATGATCCTCCTTGAGTTTGGGGATGCCATTCTCCATTGAATTTAGAGTTGGTAAGATTTTGTAGTGAAAGTGACCAAACCTTCTATGGCAAAGATCACATGGGCTTACTTCAGTGTGAACCAAAGCTTGATAGAGAGGAGTCAACAATCTATAAAGTCTTCCTTCTCGAATCCCAATCATCTTTGCATTTTCGATGCTAGAGTTTTTATCCCATACTACAACCTTTCCATCTATAAAAACGACTCTATCTCTCTTATCTTTTAGACATGAAATAGAAAGTAGATTCTTTTGCAAACCTGGAACAAATAGGATGTTGTTGAGATGAATACTTCCTCCATTCTCTAGCTCCAGCGAGGTTGATCCAATTCCTCTTATAGGATAGCTCTTCTTGTCACCAAGCTCAACGAAGTAAGAAGATTTCCCTCTTGATAAGGTCTTGTTGCTTGTGCTCTCCAGTCATATGTCTTGATGCTCCACTGTCGATTACCCAAATGTTCTCATCTTCAAATGTGCCAGTAAGAGCTGAGAATAGTCCTTCGTCCTTTGTAGATGTCTTGGTCATATCATTCTTGATAAACAAGAGATTCCACAATGCCTTGATGCCCTTCTTGAGATTACTTGCTGCCATCGAACACTTCTTAAGTTCTTTAGAAACTTCTTCAAGGAAGTAGTGACCTTCATCATGCCCTTAGCCAACGTTAGCTCTGATTCCATGTTGAGAAATCTTTAGGGCAATATATAGGATGATTTCTTTTTAGCTTGATAACTGTTTGTGATGTCTTTTTACTTTTTATTATTTATTAGCCAGTTCTTGTATAATTATGTTCTTCTTATCATCAAACAACTATCAAACCAAAAAGATCAATAGTACACAAGAACATAGGATATAGGCTGCAAGCTAATGCCAAAACCTCTCCACTTGAGAGGAAAACCCACAAATCTCTTCTCTTCTTATAGATTCTTCAGTTGATGAATTCCAAGACCTCTAGACCAAGACCAGTTCACCTCCAAGACCAAGTCCGACCTTCTAGATGATGTGCTTTCTTTGTCCAAGTCAAACCCAGTCAAATCTCTTCCTGTTGAGAAATGTTGGACACCTAATCCTAAAGGGTTAGTGTGGAAGCCGAAAAGACTAAGCAGTCCAAGAGACCTTGGGATCTGAATCCCAAGAGTCACAACATTGTATTATAAATGTACATCTCCTGTTAATAAGAAAAATGAACTCACATGATTTATCTTTCATATTGTTTGCTGTCCATGTGTGTTTAACATGGTATCAGAGCCGCTTGTTTTTCTGTGGCCTTTTTATGTGTATGTCAGTGCTGCACCTCTACCCATAATCCTGTAATAGTAAAACTGGCCTGGTAGATCTGCAAACTCAAATATATTGTCAGCGCTGCATTCTTTCCAAGATTTGTTTGCCATTTCTTTATTTGGCCAGTCAGCTATAGAAATAAAATTACTCTATGTTTATAATGATTACTCAGTCCAATTCTGTGGCTTTTCTCTACTGACGGTCATGCCTCCCTGAGCGCTCTGCCAGCACTACCTCTCTAGCTGCACTAAACATTATCGCTTCTCTCTCTCACTGAAATCGGGTCTGACACTATTCCTAACGTCTCTGTCACCTACCTACCCTAGCTATAACACCTCGGCATCTTTGTTTGTCTCATAACGCATCTGTCCATTCTCAGAAGCGCTGTAATTAAAATATATATATATATATATATATATTTGTGAATAGCGCTGTCATTTTGAAACGGTTGCGTTGTCTTTGTGATGACCTGACATGGCATGATGGGTCCCTGATTCAACGCTGTTCATTTCTTACACTGTTCATTCCTGTTTTGCGTTTTTTTTTGAAATGGGGGCGACGTTTGGTTGTTCTTCTTCTTCAACGGAATGAATGTTTTTCCCTCTGCCTGATATTGGTGTAGGTTTGTCACTAAATGCATGACGGTTATGTAATCCTGCACTCAAGATTCACCTTAAGACAAGAAAATCTGGAGATTCATATTTGCTGATCGCCGACCTATCTTAAGGCTGACCTATCTTTTGTTAGTGGAAGAATGCAGACATAAACCTGGAAGAATGGATATTCAGGATCTATCAAGAATGGATTAGTGCGCCTACACCGAGGGAGAATAAAAGGGCTTTCGGATCATATGTTGTTATGAACCAGCGTCAGATAGATGATCGTTTGTAGTTCCAGCGCATGTTTGAAAAGGGATTTTTGAGTAACACATCGATATTTGAGCAAGTGTTGATCTGGGAGGTGATATGACTACTCAAAAACAGATTTGTGATCATGTTTCCAAACATCTTTAGTCCCTTCATGAAAATCTGTAACAGCGCTTGGTGTGCTACCTGGAGTTGTTGTGGCGTAGTGAGAGCAGTCGAACGGAGCTGTTGTGGCTGAAGGGTTGCTGCCTGGAATGCGTGAAGGGTTGCTGCCTGGAATGCGTGTTGCTGCGTTGAATGGTATTACGTTTTGATACAGCCGTACTCATCCATGGCTTTAGCAAGCAAAGCATGCACGTAATCTGAATCCTCTGACACATTAAACAAAGGTCCAGCACCTAGCGCATACGACAAGGAGTCGTTGAGCTCACCAAGGTAATAAAAAAAAAAAACCTTTGATGCCACCAGTCCAGCAAGCTGTCGTTGATCAAAAGTTTCATCCTCATATAAGCTGTCTATTATAGAGACGCTGGTTGATATCTCGGGCCAAAAATTGTCCACAAGTCTATCGAGATTCGTCAGCGCGTGAAACTTGAGCTTCGGATGTTGCTCGTTGAGCATTGCCAGCAACCCGCTGGCTGAGCTGATGCAAGCGACCATGATTAAATATCGACCGCCTTCAACAGGATTCGTTCAAGTCGAATTTGAAAGGAACTAAAATCTTTCCTGCGGCCCGAAACCCTGAAAAATGTGATTCTTTGAATTGATGTCGGGAGTTTCGCTATTCCTGGAAAACGTCGAAAATGCAAGATATATTCAATGTATACATAATCCCTGCTTCTCCGGATTTATGTTCGGCCGTGGGCCTGAAAGAGGAATCTGATGCTAAAAGACCTCCTGGAGGTATAGGGAAGAGAAGGAAGTCATGGTTCACAGCCGTAAAAGGGTTTTCAGATTTTTAGATTTTCTCCGAAATTGAAGACTATGCGGTTCCCTTTGTGCGTTGAAGACTCTGGTATTTTATTTGAAAACAGTGTTTTTGAGTATTGTTAAGATTAGTCGCATGGATATAAACAGATTTTTACGAGGTAAGACGATGTAATTTTTTGTTGAGGAGAAGTTTGGGCCTAGTGCATAGTAGAATTCAGAATTAATAAGTTTGAAAACTCTGCGAATTAATAAGTCTTGAGAATATCCGACTGACCGCTGCCCTTCAAGGTTTTTGTTTTTTTCCTCTCCGACGTGCATTTACTGAATTGTCCTATTCATGTGGAAATACATTATGCAAAGGTAGTGTACCAGATCGTACAACTATCTCCATACCAAATTCTTGTTCGCAGATAAATGTGTTATCTAAAACAAATTTGAAGCGCAGACCTACACAGGGTGTGAGCTCGAGAGACTGCCCATATATAGCTTTTCTATCAAGTGTAGATCGAATCAATCCACCCACAAGAAGTGACCTGGATTTGTTTCTCTATTTGTACTTTTTGTTCTTCTAGTTGAATTTCCAACAGATATTTTGGTTATCAAGGTGCGCTGAGGCGATTTTGTTGATTTCTGCATGGAGATTTAGAACTTTAACTGAACTGTGGTTATGAGGGTTAACAGTGTGATATTTTATTGATAATTTTGTACGAGTTGGTGAAAGGCATTGCTTCTGTATGCAACCATGGAGTCGTGCAGAGTGCAAAATCACTAATGATTTTTTCTATGCCACTTAGTTGAATCTGGTTGGCCATAACAAATTTTTTATGCCTGCCGCTTGCATCTAGAAGGTATTTAACAGTGATGATGCACATTGATCGTGGATTGAAGGTATTTAGCAGCTGATAGTTTTTGCAGCAGTCGAAGGATTTTCTCAAAATATTAAAGGATTTGGGCTCGGTGATATTTGTATAATTTTCATAGTTTCAAGATATCTCTGGTTGTTTTTTTCTTTTAAGCTACAGGGCTTTCTTGTGTAAACTTGAAGATATTTAGCAGCTTACATTTTTCTGTGGGATTTGGAGGATTTTTAAGAAATGGCTAAGCCTGAAAGAATATTAGAGTTACTGAGAACTCTAATCATATCCACTACTGACAGCGCAATCATAATCAATAAAGACATTATTGCTGACATTCAGACATGTCTACAAAATGCACAAGAAAATATTGAGTTTTTGCAGCTAGAAACAAAGCTACAGCAGGAAGAATTACACAAATGGAGTCATCATTCTGAACCTGTTTCTGTTCAGAACAATGAAGTAGACTCCCATAAACAGCAAGTTAATAATGGTACAGTTCATTCAAATAAAGCAGCAGTTGTACATGCAGATGCAGAGGTTCAGTCTGCACTTCCCAAGCCCATCATCAGACCTTGGGAACAGCTTGTCCACAACAAGCACAAAACTGGTCTTGGATATGACAAGGACTTGTCCTTTCATATTCCAGACTATGCCAAGCCCATTCAGTTTCAGAGTGCTGGATTCATTCATGATAGTTCAGCTGCTCCTCATGACAGTTCAGCTTCAGCTGTTCCAGACTCTGCCCCTCTTCTACAGCAACAACAACAACAACAAAAACAACAGATCGTGAAATGCCAACACTGTGATCGAGTTGGCCATCTGAAAGATCACTGTTTTGATCTTCATCCATGTAAGCACTGCCATAAAACCAATCATTCTTCACACAGATGCTTCAGAAACAAACGTCCTGCAAGAACAAAGATTCATCTTGGATGGATCGCTTCTTGGCAATGGGCATCAACAGCCAAGAAGATATTCCAAACACATGTCAGAACTTGTTCCAGAATATTGAACAGTCTTGCAGTTGAGTTTTCTCCATCTTCTCACCTTGTATCTGACAGGGGGGGAAATGATGGTCATCTACAAGCTTCAAAGCCACATCAAGCGAGCCTGAGCCACAACCTGCCACACCAGTTTCAGAGTTGTAGCCAGAGATAAGATGCCTGAACATGCCTTCAGTTGGCAATCTGGGACTTCCTCTAGCAGAAGACTCCAGCTTCTTGCCAGTTTTGGAAGAGTTCCAGGAATTACAGAGTTGTTGGTCATCCTTAAACCATCACAGATTAAGAACACTTCCTCTAGCAGAAGACTCCAGCTTCTTGCCAGTTTTGGAAGAGTTCCAGGAATTGCATTAAGCATTCCAGAGTTGTTGGTTATCCTTAAACCATCACAGGTTGAGACTTCCCTTTTCAGGTTGAAGTTTTACCTTTTATGCGGGGTGAGACCTCCCTTTTATGGTTGAAGGTTTCCCTCTTTAAAACAATAAGATCACTTCCTCTAGCAGAAAACTTCAGTTTCTTGCCAGTTTTGGAAGAGTTCCGGGAACTGCACTAAGCGTTCCAGTGTTGGTGGTCATCCTTAAACCACCGCCCTTTTATACCAACATTTCATAGAGCACATTTAGCCTAGTGCTGCCATGCATATTTTGCACGTTTTGTATTACAGCTCTCTTCTTGGACTCATACATAACCCTTCGGATTAAGGGGGGGAATGTTGGACACCTAATCCTAAAGGGTTAGTGTGGAAGCCGAAAAGACTAAGCAGTCCAAGAGACCTTGGGATCTGAATCCCAAGAGTCACCTATTGTACTATAAATGTGTATCTTATGTAATAAAAAAGATGAATTCACTGATTTATCTTTCATATTGTTTGCTGTCCATGTGTGTTTAACAGGGCAGTAGATAGGATGATTTCTCTTTCGATGATAACTACTTGTGATGTCTTTTTACTTTTTTCTTACTTATTATTAACTTCACTTATTATTATGTTCTTATATCATGAAACAACTACCAAAACAAGAAGAACTATACACAAGAACACAAAATATACGCTGCAAGCCAGAGCCAAAACTTCTCCACTTGAGAGGAAAACTCGCAAATCTTTTCTCTTCTTATAGATTCTTCAATTGACAAATTCCAAGATCTCTAGACCAAGACCAATACCCTCCAAGACCAAGTCCAACCTTTCTTGATGATGTGCTTCCTTTGTTCAAGTCAAAACCCAGTCAAATGTCTTCCAACATCACAAATTCGACCCCTAACTTTAGAATTTCGGCCTCTACTGCAGGTCTGAAATTTTCAGCCCTCTGCAACTGCCACTGCATCCACATGTGTGAGTGAAAATTAGCCTTCCAAGGCCTCCCAACAACTTCGCTTGCCTTACTTCCCTTTCTAGGGCTAGTAGTGTTGGAAAATGTAACTATGTTTGGTGTTCATTAATGTATTTGGGTCATCATGTAATATACTTGTCAAGAGAATAAAGAAAATAATTTTTATTATTGAATCAATGACTTATTAAAGCATGGGTTTCATGCTTGGGTCATCATTATATTAGTCAGAGTCCCCATTGTGGACTACTAGGATTAATATTGAGTCGGTAGAGTCATTGTACATTTAAAGAGACCCTTCTTGGGCTTTGGAATCATGTAAAACAGGTTTATTATTGAGTCAAATATAATTTATGTAACCTCCACACCAAGTCGGCCTAAAGGAGATCAAGTTGGCCTTAGGGACACCAGTTCGACCTCACTTGGAGCCTATAAATAGAAGGAGATCGAATTCATTTGGAGCATCTCATCTCAAGCAAGTTCGATATCTCTAGTGAAGCTGGAAAAGTGTGAAGTGGGTCAAAGGTCTAAAGGAAGTGCGAGTTGGGTCAAGTCTAAGAAGGAGGAAATCGAAGTTTTGGTGCTACTCTTTCTCTCTCTTTCCTGCCTTGGTTTGGGAGATCGAAGTCTTCCAAGTGTTGCTTCCAACAGTTGCTGCCTAATGCCGTAAGTTGTTGCATAGTTGAAGTTGCTGGGATGGAAGTGCTGCTACAAAGGGGTCGAAGATCTAGAAGGGTTGACTTGGTGTGGAGGGAAGGTTTGGTCTATGTCTAGGTTGAAGAGTCTCAAAGAATACTATTGAAGGAAGAGAATTTTTGACTGGGTTTTCCCCTCGAAGGGGGTTTTGCCCTGGCATAGTGGCTACATCTTGTGTCTTGTGTTTTTGTGATTTTCATATGCACATAATATGGTAATTGCTTGATGAAAGATAATATAATAAAGAAGTAAAAGAAGCCAACATAACTCACAATTAATTATCAAGTAAGAGGAATCAAACCCTAATCTACTTGTATTGATTTCTCAACATGGTATGAGAGCTAACGTCAGGAAAAGTTGAAGATCACTTTGTTGGCATGAATTCTCCATTTTGATAAGCTACATGAGAATGGGTATCAACACTGTTGGAAGCTGGATCAACAAGGTCATCTACTACTTATTCAACAAGGTCAAAAGTCAAGGGTTCTTGGCTGCTCTTACAGGTTCTCTTAGTGATGACAATGCATGGATCATTGATAGTGGAGCATCAAGGCACATGACAAGAGAAAGTAAACAACTTCATACACTATCAAAGGAGCCATCTTCTCATGCAGTGGAATTGGGTGACAACAAAAGCTATGCTGTTAGAGGCCTGGGATCAACATCGTTGAAGCTAGAAAATGGATCAAAGCTGCACCTCAACAACATACTATATGTTCCAGGTTTGAAAAAGAATTTGCTTTCTATTTCTTGTTTAGAAGATAAAGGGGATAGAGTTGCTTTTGTTGATGGAAAAGTATTGGTTTGGGGAAAAGACTCTAGCATTGATAAAGCTAGGGTTATTGGAGTTCGTGAAGGAAGCCTTTATAGAGTTATTACACCACCTCCTCAAGCTTTGGTTCATATGGAGATCAATCCCATTGAGCTATGGCATAGGAGGTATGGTCATCTACATTATAAGGTCATCCCTACTCTTAGTCAATTGGTTCATGGCATCCCCAATATGAAGTTAGATCATGAAGGTGTGTGCAAGGGATGCTCTTTGGGAAAACATACAAGAAAGCCATTTCTGAATAGTGAAACTAGGTCTAAAGAAATATTAGACCTCATTCATTCTGATGTGTGTGGGCCCATGTCTGACAAATCACTTGGAGGTCATCTCTACTATGTAACATTCATTGATGACCATTCTAGAAAGACATGGATCTACCTTCTCAAAACAAAAGATGAAGTATTTGAAAAGTTCAAGGAGTTTAGATCCGAAGTGGAAACCCTAACCGAAAGAAAGATAAAAACTCTAAGGTCCGACAATGGTGGGGAATACACTTATAATGAATTGATTGCATATTGTAAGGAAGCATGAATTAAGAGGGAGCTCATTGTTCCCTATTATCTCGAACAAAATGGAGTGGCTGAAAGGAAGAATAGGTCAATTGAAGAAGGCATTCAAACAATGCTCCTTGATCAAGACCTACCAAAATTCTTATGGAGAGAAGTAGCAATGAGAACCGTGTACATTCAAAATAGAAGTCCTCATAGAAGTCTTAACAACATAACACCCGAAGAAGTATTCACAGGAAAGAAGCCAATTGTGGATCACCTCCGAATCTTTGGAAGGCCAACATACATCCATGTTCCAATGGACAAGAAAAAGAAGTTGGATTCTACAAGTATCAAGGGAATATTCATTGGATATAGTCTCTCCTCAAAAGCATATATAATCTACATTAAGAAAGGAAGACATATCAAAGTAAGTAGGGATGTCATATTCGATGAAAATCAAGCCTACAAGAAATCAAAGGATATTCCTATTTATTTTGATGACGAAGAAGTTCCAATATTTGATTGAGAAGAAGATCATCATGAAATCCCTACTACAAATCAAGAAGAAGAAGAAGGACCAAGTGAGCATATTCAATCTGTGGTCATCCCAACCACAAGGAAAAGGCCAAATTGGTTAAAAGCTACATTAGAAGATGTTGAAGGACATGAAGTTGCGAAAGGAACCTTCAGGGAAAGTAAAAGACCGAAGAGATATTCTGGGTATGATGCATATATGACAAAGTTAATTGAAGTTGAACCATCTACATTCAAGGAAGTCGCTCATCAACAGGTTTGGAAGTAAGCGATGTAGGAATACTATCAATCCATTATGAAGAATGGGGTTTGGGAAATCATTCCTAGACCTAGTGACAAATTAGTTGTCACCTCCAACATGCTATAAGATCAAACGTGCTATATTGGAGGTATAGACAAGTACAAAGCTAGAGTCGTTGTAAGGGGTTTCTCTCAAAAGGAAGGCATTGATTATGAAGAAATATTTGCACCGACAACAAGGTACACTACCATTAGATCTTTGGTTTCATTGGCTGCTACAATGGGTTGGAATATCCATCAAATGGATGTGAAGACCGCATTTCTGAATGGGACCATTGATGAGGAAGTGTATATTGAATAACCCGAAGGCTTTGAAGTTAATAGCAGGGACTCTCATGTTTGTAGACTCAAGAAGGCCCTATATGGTTTGAAGCAAGCACCTAGGGTGTGGTATGCGAGAATGGATGCATATCTCCTTAGAATTGGGTTCGTAAAGAGTTATACTGATTCTATTCTCTACATCAAGGTCGTGAATAATGAGCCCGTCATTATTCTACTATATATGGATGATCTATTCATCACTGGTGTGGAGCAAAGAATTCAAGAATGCAAAATATGTTGGTAGCTGAATTTGTGATCCAAAATGGATTTTGGATAGACTCCTAAGTCTAAGTGTTCATCACTGAGGAAAATGAAAGTCCAAAGAAGTTCCTGGACATAGCCCCATTGCATAGATCTTTTCATTCTGAATCTACTGCAACTTGAACGAGCTCCTAAGTCTAAGTGTTCCTCACTGAGGAAAATGAAAGTCCAAGGAAGTTCCTGGACATAGCCCCATTGCAGAGATCTTTTCATTCTGAATCTACTGCAACTTGAACGGGCGAAAATGGACTTAGGACGCAGAAGTTATCACTAAAAGAAGATGCCCTATCTTCTTTAGAAAAAGAGGAAAAATCCTCTAAAATGGGCAAAAAACCCTTATAAAGGGAAATCGCATCGGACCAGGGCAAAAGAGCGGACTTAAGCGGAAAGGGGAGAAATCTCCGATCTGCCGACTCGATGTATCGATCGGAGGCAGACACATATGCGATATCGGGACCCTAGATCTGGCGATTGCGATCATGCAATACGCTGATCGGCGATGATTGGATTGGCGAATCGGCATCGATGATGCACAAAACCCAGGGCCGAGCGACATTACGACCGACGACCCCTGATGTCGATAAAAAGGTCGGACCCGATAAGTTTTCAGAGCCCGATTGTATAAAATTTCAGGTCCAGGAATTCGGATTTTCACGTATTTCCTGTGTATTTGGGATTTTACCCAAAACACATATGCGATGCGATAAGCGATGAATCCGGACCCGAATGGGTTTATAAATACAAATGTATATTGTTTCAAGTCCACCATAAAGCCCTTTTGCGATAATTTTAGTGTTTTAATGTATTTTTCAAATACAAAGGGAAACCACGAAACAAGCGGGATTTCGGGCGGGCTGTAGGCGGTAAGTGGTTTTGGCCGGGCTCCGCCCGAGCCCATACATTGGCTGCAACGTGGCGAGGTGCCAGAGAGAGAAAACCACCCTTTTCGTGCGGGTAATCTCTATGCGCGTTAGCCACCCGAAATCAATAACAGCCGTTGATCAACAATCACTTGCGATCGTGCCCAAAGACGGATCTGAAGGGAATATAGGGCGGAACTAATGATTTTTGAAGTCCGATAGACCGCGTTTGGGCGGATTTTCTTGTGTATTTGTGTATTTCTCTGTGTAAACAAAGAACGACCATTTTTGGGATTTCAAAGGCAGCGATGGTCCATTCCGTTACGGAACAGGTGGCCACCATCCTTGAAGGCGTTTAAAAATGATTGCTAACACTCAGAGGGGGATTAGAGTGGACAGAGGCTGGGAGCCAGAGAGCCCGAGAAGGGGAAACGAACAGACAACGCCGATTGGCTTTAAAGCCACAGACTGACAGAGGCAGAAAGGCAGCTGAGACAGGAGCGCAAAAAGCTAAGCAAAAGCCAGAGAGTTGCAGAGAGCCAAAGAAGCCAGAGCCAAGAGCTAGAGCCAGCGCTGAGAGCCAGAAAGTCGAGAGCTTCAAGAGCCAGGGATAAAATGGTGTCTAAACCCATTGTTTCTGTGTAAAACAAGGGAGTTGAACCAAGAGTTTGTAAAAGGACTTTGCCATAATTCCAGAGAGCCTAGTTGAGTTGACTAGAGCTCATGGAGACGTAGCCCAAGAGTTTTGGGTGAACTCCTAATTAAATTGCTGCCTTATGTGTGTTGTTTTATTGTTGCATTATATATCTACTACTTTAGTTGTTGTGGTATCAGTTCAAGCAAATAGACTTAAAAACACATAAACTGTCAACAATAAACATAAGCATACACCTTATTTCAAGCACATATTTAATTCCACATTGGTTAATCATAAAGACTTGGGAATATTTGAAGCTTTGGAAGTGGGAGAGGTCCTTGTAAGTTAGACAAGGATCCTAAGTGCCCCATTTTCAGATCAGGTGGTATCAGAGCTGAGATTGATTAACCTCACCTTCAAAGAAGGTTATATCAGAATGCTTGATTGACAGAGCAAAGATTGCTTGTCTGAAAGGTGTTTAAACAACCAGAGGTTAATTGTATGCTTGTTGTAGACTGACTATTATTTGAGTTTGCAGAGGTGAAGGGAAAGCTATTGATAGCTCAGTCCAGGAAGGACAAGAAGGAAGAAGGGCTGAAGGCATTCTTCTATTCCAAAGGATCTCAAAGAAATCCTTGAAGCACAAGAGGTTTGTTGCAAAAGGTTGCTTAATAAAGCACTTTATTAATTTTGTTTGAAGTTCTTTTGTTCATTGGTATAATGACAACTTCTACAAGTGAATCTTCAAATTCCTTCTTCATCACAAGACTCTATGATGGAGACTTGAAGCAAAACTTGTTCATCATGATGGACAAGGTGAGAGAAATGTATGAAGATGGAAGGAAGAGCAACATACTTGGAGAGCAGTTGAATTCCATGAAGGAAGAGAAGCAATTGCTTTCCGACAGACTGGAGGAAATGGAGAGGCAATTTCATATTGCAAATATGAACTTGAAAAGAATGCATGAGTTGGAGTCACAACTCTTTGTTGCCAAAGAAGCCTTGGTCAAGTATCAGCTTGAAGAAGAGGTAAGCCATTCCAGTTTGTCTTCAAATTCATCTAAGAATGCTTATATTGGTTTTTTGAAAAACATACCAAAGGCATAGGTTCCGAGCTAATGTCCAAGATGGGTTATGAAGGAAAAGGCTTGGGTAGACATGCACAAGGTATTGTTGAGCCAATAATAATTGAGGAAAGACCTAAGTATTTGGGTCTTGGCTATGGACAAGCTTATGGAGAAAGTTCCAAAGCTGCCATGAAGACCATTAAAACAACTCCAAGAAGGGGTTGCATTGCAGAGTGTGAAGATTGTATTCAGGAGGAATGCAATGGCTTGAAACATCATTTGCAGGATGCAGGTGTTCAGAAGCACACACTTGAACCAGAGAGTTGGGGAGACTCTAACAGCCTTGAAGAGATTGATGGGGTTCCAAAGGGAGCCACTTCTTCATTTGCTTCACCTCCTCATGAAGGCAATAAAGGTGAAAGAGAAAGCTGGTTCTAATCGTCTTCCTTTTGATTTTAAATTTCCACATAAGCATGGGAAAAGAATTACATGTTCCTCTTGTGGTTTGGATAACCATCATGTTTCTAGATGTTGGAAGAGAATGGCCACATACAAGAAACTTTTGAAGGAAAAGAAGCAAAAAGCCAAAGGTCCATTGGACAAGGCAAATCATGCTGTCAAGAGGATGCACATGTGTTGCACTTACTGCCATAAGCAAGGGCATCTTGCTGAAAGATGTTGGACTTTGAATCCAACAATGCTTCCACAAAAGTTGAAGAAAGTGGAAAGAGAAGATGGCAGAAATGGAAAGGAAGATTCCATGACTGATGTGTCTCAGGATGATTCACATGTTGATGCTGATGTGCAGACAAAGGTAGTACCTTTGAAAGGGATTGGTGAGAAATGGCTAGAGTTCTTATCCAATTAAGGTTGCATGTCTATTGATGCATCTATTTTCATTTCTTTGTTAATGAGATGCAAGTTGCAGGTTCTTACCAAGAAGGTGAATGGAAAAGTTGAGTAGGAGACTCACTTTATTGCTGCAACATTATATTTCATTTCAGCTTCGAAAGTACAGTGTACTTAAGTGAAAGTTGAAGGATGAAATGCATGCATGAGCATGATGTGCATGGACACAGGGATGTTGATGTTTTCCTTGTTTTGAACATGTATGTGTAATTAACTTGTAGGGTTGATTGCTTTGACATGCATGTGATGCAATGTTGACTTGGGAGAAGTTAAGTTGGTCTCCAAGATGGAAATAATAATGAAGTGTTTCATCTTTTGAAAAGAGTCCTAATTGTCTTTTTCTACATGCTTGACTTGAAGAGTCATTTGTTTAAAGGCATGTTTTGTGGGCTTGTTATCTAGTCCATCATTTGTATGCAAATGTAAGACATGGAGGTGTTCACAAGCTGTGAAATCTGTTTCTTTTGTTAAAGCAGGAGTTTAGGCCATCCAGTTGTTGTCTGTATTTCTGTTGTTGTTAACAGCTTGTCAAACAGATACAAATGAAAGTTTTGTGGAGCAGATGAACTTCACATTTGTTTGAGCCACCTTGGATCAATGATCAAGGCAAAGAAGTTCAAACCACCTTCTATTACCATTTCAGTAGAAGTTTTGCTGGAAGGCAAGGGGGAAGACAATTCTTCCCAGGAAGACCAGTTCATCCAGGAAGGGGAGTGGTTAGAGACTTTGGTTCAGAGGCACTATGCAACGCAAGTGTGTGGACGCTAAAAGAAGAGGGCGCTATTATTCTCAGGTCCTGTTCAGATCAATATATCAGTGTTTTGGAGACCAAAAGTTATTTTAGTGGGAAGGCGTGATCCAAAATGGATTTTGGATAGACTCCTAAGTCTAAGTGTTTCTCACTGAGGAAAATGAAAGTCCAAGGAAGTTCTTGGACATAGCCCCATTGCAGAGATCTTTTCATTCTGAATCTATTGCAACTTGACCAGGCAAAAATGGACTTAGGATGTAGAAGTTATCACCAAAAGAAGATGCCCTATGTTCTTTAGAAAAAGAGGAAAAATCCTCTAAAATGGGCAAAAAACCCTTATAAAGGGAAATCACATCGGACCAGGGCAAAAGAGCGGACTTAAGCGGAAAGGGGAGAAATCTCCGATCTGCTGACTTGATGTATCGGATTGGAGGCAGACACATATGCGATATTGGGACCCTAGATCTGGCGATTGCGATCATGCGATACGCTGATCAGTGATGATTGGATTGGCGAATCGGCATCGATGATGCACAGAACCCCGGGCTGAGCGACATTGCGATTGCCGAAATCGGCGATCGATGACCCCCCGATGTCGATAAAAAGGCCGGACTCGATAAGTTTTCAAAGCCCGATTGTATAAAATTTCAGGTTCGGGAATTCGGATTTTCACGTATTTCCCGTGTATTTGGGATTTTACCCAAAACACATATGCAATGCGATAAGCGATGAATCCGGACACGAAAGGGTTTATAAATACAAATGTATATTGTTTCAAGTCCGCCATAAAGCCCTTTTGCGATATTTTTAGTGTTTTAATGTATTTTTCAAATACAAAGGGAAACCACGAAATGAGCGGGATTTCGGGTGGGCCGTAGGCGGTAAGTGGTTTTGGCCGGGCTCCGCCTGAGCCCATACACTGGCTGCCACGTGGCTAGGTGCCAGAGAGAGAAAACCACCCTTTTCGTGCGAGTAATCTCTGTGCGCGTTAGCCACCTGAAATCAATAACAGTCGTTGATCAACAATCACTTGCGATCGCGCCCAAAGACAGATCCGAAGGGAATATAGGGCAAAACTAATGATTTTTGAAGTCTGATAGACCGCATTTGGGCAGATTTTCCTGTGTATTTGTGTATTTCTCTGTGTAAACAGAGAACGACCATTTTTGGGATTTCAAAGGCATCAATGGTCCATTCTGTTACGGAACAGGTGGCCACCATCCCTAAAGGTGTTTAGCAATGATTGCCAATGCTCAGAGGGGGATTTGAGCAGACAAAGGCTGAGAGCTAGAGAGCCCGAGAAGGGGAAACGAATAGACAACGCTGATTGGCTTTAAAGCCACAGACTGACAGAGACAAAAAGGCAATGCTGAGACAGGAGTGCAGAAAGCTAAGCAAAAGCCAGAGAGTTGTAGAGAGCCAAAGAAGCGAGAGCCAAGAGAGAGAGCCGAGAGCCAGAGCGAGAGCCAGAAAGCTGAGAGCTTCAAGAGCCAGGGATAAAATGGTGTCTAAACCCATTGTTTTTGTGTAAAACAGGGGAGTTGAGCCAAGAGCTTGTAAAAGGACTTTGCCATAATTCCAGAGAGCCTAGTTGAGTTGACTAGAGCTCATGGAGATGTAGCCCAAGAGTTTTAGGTGAACTCCTAATTAAATTGCTGCCTTATGTGTGTTGTTTTATTGTTGCGTTATATATCTGCTGCTTTAGTTGCTGTGGTATTAGTGCAAGCAAATAGACTTAAAAACACATAAACAATCAACAATAAACATAAGCATACACCTTATTTCAAGCACATATTTAATTCCGCATTGGTTAATCATAAAGACTTGGGAATATTTGAAGCTTTGGAAGTGAGAGAGGTTCTTGTAAGTTAGACAAGGATCCTAAGTGCCCCATTTTTAGATCAATTTGAGATGAAGGATCTGGGATTGATGCACTACTACCTGGGTCTAGAAGTATGGCAGAAACTTGGAGATATAATTGGGGCAAAGGAAAGTACATCATCAAGTTGTTGCAGAAATTTGGGATGATGGATTCCAAGCCTATGACTGCTCCTATGATCACCGATCTCAAGAAGTTGAGGGGCTCTGACTCAAGTCTCGTGGATCCTACCTCATATTGTCAGTTGGTGAGCTCCCCAATGTATCTAGTAAATACTAGGCCAAATATATGTTTTGCAGTAAACATTCTTAGTCAGTTTCAGTTGGAGCCTCGTCATGATCACTAGATAGCTGCCAAACACGTATTGGGGTATCTTCGTGGCACTATACGTGACTACTTGAAGTATGATAGTAGGGAAGTCAAGCTAATTGGCTTTATAGATTCTGATTGGGGTGGCAATGAGACCGATGGAAGGAGCACTACAGGAGGATGTTTTAGTTTTGGAGCTGCTATGATCTCATGGACGAGTAGAAAGCAAGATCCCTTTGCTTTAAGGAATGCTAAGGCGGAATATGTGGCTGCATGTGAAGTATGAAAGGAGGCTGTCTGGTTAAGGAAGCTTCTAACGTATTTGTCCGAGAAGTCTCTGGGTCCCATTGCGATTAATTGAGATAATCAAAGTTGTATTAAAATGTCTGGAGATCTCGTGTTTCATGCTAGAATGAAGCATATCAACGATAAGTTCCAATTTATTAGGAACTTGGTGCAAGATGGGATTGTGAAGTTGGTTAGTATGTCTGGAGAGATGAACAAGTAGCATACATACTAACAAAATCTCTTCCTAATAAAAAGTTTGAATATCTAAGAAACAAGCTTGGTTTAGTAGATATTGTTGATTGTATTGATGATAAGAGATTGTAAGAGATTTGTTGAGGTTTTGCGAGTGAAGCATTGCTTGGGAAGACATCTCGCCAACAATTTGTGTTGATGTTTAGGTCCCAAAGTAGGGAGGGTGGCGTTGGTCGTAGAGCTTTGACCTCGGATACACACCTAGGTCCGTGGGTTGGTTGTTAGCAAGTAAGTCTGATGGTACCTAGAGAGGCTGAAAGCTTGAGTCCACCTTAGTCTCACTTGGATAGATTGCCTTGTTCAGGAATCTAGTCCATGGCATTGCGGTGCCTAAACTGTTGAGAGACCAATGGATAGATTGCCTTGGTCAGGAATCTAGTCCATGGCATTGCGGTGCCTAAACTCTCCATTGTTCATATAGTTTGAGGTCTTCCATTATATTTGTATATTATGAATATCTCCCTAGTTAAGAGGGAGTATTGGAAAATGTAACTAGGTTTGGTCTTCATTAATGTATTTGAGTCATCATGTAATATACTTGTCAAAAGAATAAAGAAAATAATTTTTATTATTGAATCAATGACTTATTAAAGAATGGGTTTCATGCTTGGGTCATCATTATATTAGTCAAAGTCCCCATTGTGGACTCCTAGGATTAATATTGAGTCAACAGAGCCATTGTACATTTAAAGAGACGCTTCTTGGGCTTTGCAATCATGTAAAAAGGTTTATTATTGCTTCAAATATAATTTATGTAACCTCCACACCAAGTCGGCCTAAAGGAGATCAAGTCGGCCTAAGGGACACCAATTCGACCTCACTTGGAGCCTATAAATAGAAGGAGATCGAATTCATTTGGAGCATCTCATCTCAAGCAAGTTCAATATCTCTAGTGAAGCTGGAAAAGTGCGAAGTGGGTCAAAGAAGTCTAAAGGAAGTGCGAGTTGGGTCAAGTCTAAGGAGAAGGAAGAAATCGAAGTTTTGGTGCTACTCTCTCTCTCTTTCGTGCCCTAGTTTGGGAGATCAAAGTCTTCCAAGTGTTGTTGCCTAATGCCGTAAGTTGTTGCATAGTCAAAGTTGTTGGGGTGGAAGTGTTGCTGCAAAGGGGTCGAAGATTTGGAAGGGTTGACTTGGTGTGGAGGGAAGGTTTGGTCTATGTCTAGGTTGAAGAGTCTCAAAGAATACTATTGAAGGAAGAGAATTTTTGACTGGGTTTTCCCCTCGAAGGGGGTTTTGTCCTGGCATAGTGCCTACATCTTGTGTCTTGTGTTTTTGTGATCTTCATACACACATAATATGGTAATTGCTTAATGAAAGATAAGATAATAAAGAAGTAAAAGAAGCCAACATAACTCACAAGTAATTATCAAGTAAGAGGAATCAAACCCTAATCTACTTGCATTGATTTCTCAACAAGTAGGTGATTTATTAGGCCCTTCTTCTAGCAACTTTGATTGTCTTCCAGCAAATAGAGAATTTCAAACTTGAAGCAACAAACCCTAGCTTTCCTTCTTCGCACGTGTGAGAGAGAATTAGCCCAAAAACAATCTTTCTTTGTTCTTCTCCTTCTTCACTAGCCTACTTGTTCTTCTTGACTTGGTCTTGAAGGGTATTTTGACACTTTTAAATACAAAAATAAATTTCTTTACATGTTACAATGTGCTCGATGGGGTCTTCAACTTATGACAATGTCTCTTTTGACTGCTTGACCTAGGACAAATCCTAGAAGCACTCAATGGCTATTTGACCTCTAAAATAAAAGACCTTGATCATGAAACCCATGCTCCAAAAATAACAATAATAATTTTTCTTTCATTTTACAAAATATATGAATCAAAAGTACATTTCATATTTATGAAGACCGAACCTAGTTACACATTTTCAACACTTCTAGTAGCACAACTTTGACCCCTAGCAACATAATTTCAGCCTCTACTGCAGGTCTGAAATTTTCGGTCCGTCCCGCAACTACTTTCACACATGTGAGCTGATTTAGGACTTCCAATGCTTCTTGAGACCTTCGCTTGAGTTTCTCCTTGTTCTAGGGCTTGAGGATGACCTAATGAGTCTTCCTTCGACCTTCTTTATGCATTTTCTCCAAGTTCGATCCTACAACAGCAAACCCTAGCCCAACAACAAAAACCCTAGTTTCTTTCCTTCACACGTGTGATGAGAGAGAGATAAATAACTCAAGCACTTGATCTTCGCCCTTCTTCTTCCTTCGCTAGCCTCTTTCTTCTTCTCCTTCGTTTGATTGATGAGAGAATGAATTGTGTCCATAGGAGGTTGAATTCCCTCCTATATATAGGCTTCCAAGGTGGACGAAGTACCTCAAATTAGGCCAACTTGGTCTTGGAGGGTATTTTAACACTTTTAAATACAAAAATAATTCTTTTTACATGTTACAATGTGCCCGATGGGGTCTTCAACATATGACAGCGACTCTTTTGACTTCTTGACCTAGGGAAAACCCTAGAAGCACTCAATGGGTTCTTGACCTCTAAAATAAGAGACCTTGAGCATGAAATCCATGCTTCAAAATAACAATAATAATTTTTCTTTTATTTTACAATATACAAGAATCAAAAGTACATTTCATACTTATGAAAACCGAACCTAGTTGCACATTTTTCAACAATCCGGAACTGCGGATCGGGCCTGCACAGTCTGGATTTCTAGGGATCGCCCCAAAATCGTTGGAGGATCGGCCAAGAATCCATACAGGACGTGGTTCCGGCCTTGGATGTTTTGGGGGGGGGAAGGATCGTGAAACACTGCTCTAGAGGAAGATGGGAAAGCTTGATCCATATTGGTAGCTTGTATATTTGTTCCCTGACTAGGGTCAAAGCTCAACTACCAACTTCTGATATACAAGGATGATGCATAGTTGAAATATGATACCCCCCCCCCCCCTGCAAGTCAGATTTCGTCTCTATCATCCCTACTCTTGAACAGGAACATGATAAAGCCTCTTGATCCATATGTAATTTGGATGCATATCCTAAGCTCTTTCCCAACTGGCCAAGATCCATCCTCTTAGCGTTTTCACTGCCAGTTCTCTACAGTTCAACCTTCCATTAAATACCTGCTCTGATGGTTCCTCCATCAACCCCTCCTCCAGCTCCAACTGCATATCTTCCTTCCTCTGTTTGAGACACTTAAAGGTTTCCTAGCCCTCCTCCAGTCTTCGCCCTGTCATTTCTTTTTATCTTGCGAGCTGCCAACTCTGGTGCAAATGTGAAAGGTTCATTTGTATCGATCCCTTTGTGAGAAGGGTGAGGAGTTCCCTTGATAGATGATCATGGAGAGGAACCTAGAAAGCTTCACATGGTCAATCTGTATTCATTCCTTCCTTGTATCACCATTGCTGATTTGGTGAGGTTGAAATGTCTTATCACTTGGTCTCTCGCAGCTTTTTTTTTTGGGGTGACGATGATTACTCAGGCTTGGGCTGAGGTTCATTGTGGAAACTGCCACCATATTCTGTTCCTTTTGCAGGATGTCTTGTCCTTAGTATCCTTATAACCTTGCCTTTCTGTTCTGGTCTTTTCCTCCATCATCCTTGATGGCTTCTTGTGAATGTGATTTTCCTTTGTCTCATTGCTGATGCTTCCTCCCCTGTGCTGTCTTCCCCTGGAATGCTAAACTATTTCATAGGGTTTTTGCACCCTTGTTTATTTTCCTCTCACGAGGGCTCCTCCCATGTGATATGTAGATGGTGGCATATAAAGTCTGCTACAAAAGTAGTAACAAGACTTAACTGAATACTTCAACACTCACTGAGAGCAAACTAGGTCAACTTTTTATGAAAACCATCATCAGTGTCTTTATGCCTTTACTTATTATATAGCTTCAAAAATGTTGCCTCTTACTGTATCCGACTATAGAGAAATGTATATTTTATATTCTACAGTGCAAACCTGTGTTTTAGATGTCCTCAGTGTGCACCGTGAGCTCACAGTGATCTGCACTTTACTTGCTTGATAGTCTTACAATTTATGGAGCTAAAAATTCAAATAATAGGAAATTCACATAAATCAAAGTAATCCTTATAGTGTCGATGTTTTGGGAAGAAGTATTTACATATTTAGACCCCATCACAATCAAATAGGATTCTGTCAGCATGTAAATAACTTTTAAACCCTTATCAGTGTGATTTTCAGCCTGAAAGTTTATGGTACGTATCAGTGCTGCTACATTTTTGATCGGCCTTTTGGGTTTGTACTTGCAGTGGCAAAGAAGACATCCATGTTTGATGACCCTGCCAAGGAAATAGAAGAACTTACTGCAGTTATTAAGCAAGATATCACAGCATTAAATGCTGCATTTTCAGACTTGCAAGCTCTTCAAAACTCTCAAGTAGGTGACAGTAACTTTTCCAAGGATAGTGCTATTCATTTCACAACAATTGTAGATGATTTGAACAACAGGCTCAAGGGCATTACAAAGGAATTGAAAGATGTTCTGGTTACAAGGTCTGAGGTATCTATACTTCTAGCACCAGAATCCCATATAAAATTTTGAATTTTTTTGATAGTTCAATACATGAAACCTCAAAGATGCAAGTATAGTGTAAATTTTGATTTGTCCAACAAAGGGTCCCATGATAGGTATAGAATATGCTGGTAATTTTATTTTGGTCTTCAGCTTTCACAGTGATTTGTTTAAAGGTTGTTGTACTGTTTTTGCTGCAGAATGTAGTTTTTTTTTGTTTAAATCCAACAACATGGTAATTTATCGGAAGCTAGATGGTACTTCTTAGATAACCTGTCATATCTGAGGAGATTGTTAATGTGTGGATTCAATACTCTTTTTAGCTAGATAAAGCTTTGGATTTGTTATTACTTGTAACTAGAGGGTTCAAATGGACAGATAGGGAATGTGCCAATGTCACCTTGCATAATCCTCCTCACTTCAGGTTAGCACTTTCTTGCCTTAATGGGGGGAATCCCTATTTAATTGACGCAGAAAATATTGAACTGTACCTTTCAAAATACTTCAAATGTGCAAATTATGCTCTGTAATCTTTAAAAGCAGTTCAGTTTTCTGCAACTAAATAATTTAGGACAGCTAGTACAACTCAGATTTACACCTAGGAATGTCATATCAACTCAAATCTAGCATAAATTCACACTAATTCACTTCATATTGCTGTTGATTTGGGGTAGCATCGGATGTGCTCTAAGCCTCAAATTTTGCAGTGAGACTTAGGCATAGGTATTCCAAAAAACTCATAAAGCGTTTTGGGAAATTCCACACAGAAGTGATTTTATTAAAATAATTAATATTTTTAATGGGGTTCCTAAGTCTAAACTTAGGAAAATTAAAATATTAATGGGTATTAATCTAATCAGGGGTGAAACTTCTAGAAAAAGCCATGGATCAAGTCAAAACGATCTGAGCCTTTGATTATGTTTTAATCTAGGCCGTTGATTGCTCAACAGGAAGATATAAGAAGGGACTTGAGGGTCATTTGGAAAATACACCAGGCAGATACTCAGTTGCCCAAGAGAAATCGATTTTCTCACTGGTCGAAGTTCGGCAAGAGAAAATCGATTCAGAGGGAGAGTTGCAGGTGGAGGAGAGACAAAGAGGGTTCAACATCAGTCAGGGAGACAGGGACGAAGACACAGAGCAGCAGAAGGAACAACGCTGGGCAGATTGACGTTGGGAGAGGCAGTGCTGGCCTGAGTGACGCAGGCATTGTGCAGGCCAGTCCAGAGGCCAGAGAAATTGACGTTGGGCAAGCCAGAGAGACGCAGAGGGTCAAGGAACCTCTCTCTCGGGTCAGACACTTGTTCAGGAACGTCTGTAAATATTTCTCAGTTCTATACTACTGGGTGAAATTTTGTACATGTTGATTTTTGCTGAAGAATAATAAAACCCTCATCTGTTGCACCAGTTTTCTCGCATTGGGTTTTTCCGGGGACAATTGTCCAAAAATAACTGTGTCATTGTGTTTGTATATGTCGGCATTTTACTTACATTTAATTTTTGCAATGTTTTAATTGTGAAGGCTGCAGTAGAATATGTTTCGATATTTGCCGTAAGAATACAGTAGATAACTTATCTCTGAAGTAATAAGTAGAAGAAGTCATATTAATCACTGTAGTAGGATTTCCATTTTAGAAATTTTCACATGGTATCAGAGCTACAGGGAAGCATAAGAGAAAAGCCAGAAGATCCAACGCTGAGAAAGGAAGGGAATTTGAAATCCCTACAAGGGTAGAAATTCGAATCTCTTAGAGGATCGAGCAGTGCAAACCAAATAGATTGGATTTCGTGGGAAAACTCTCTCTGAGTGAGCTGACAGAGAGGTAAGTCTTTTGTATTCGAAATTTATCAGTGGTAGAAGGAAAAGCGCAACAAAAGACTGAGCTAGGAAGACGCAGTTTTTCCTACAACAGTTTCTAGGATAGGTTAGCGTCAGAAGTTGACACAATATGGATACTCAAAATATCCAAGATTTGTCTACCAGATTAGATGAAGAATTCGCATGCTTTGCTAATTCAACATCAATGGATGTTTGGTACATTGATAGTGGGGCTTTAGCTCATATGTAAAATCCCAAATGCAGAAAATTTGGAATAGACACTTCACATAAAACTAATCATGCATTTAACAGAAGATTGGCATGTAAAAATAAACAAATAGAGCACTGCAATCTCATAACATAATAAATAAGAAAACTCTCAGCTTTATTATATTAGATAACTGGGGTTTTACATGCACATACAACCCATACAGCTGAGATAATATGGCCTCAAACAAATCTAACAATGCCACAAATCGGCCTCCAAATAGCTGAAAGGCAATACATGCAACCTGTGAACCTTGAATGGATTCACCAAGGGAAGAGATGGGTGCTTGCCCAATCTCTCTATATCACCTGAGGGTTTTTGTCTTGGGGCTACCAATGGAGTAGAGAACCGAGTTCTCAACCTCTCATGCAAGAAACAATATCAAAACCAAGATGTCCTCCAATGGCCTCCTCGTCCTCTTTTATAGATATGATGGACCCCTTTAGAATCTTTTATTTTATTATTATTTTAATCATGGATCACTTTTCCCTTTTTTATTTTAATTAAAATATTTTTTTTAATGCAGGATAAGGGTAAATTGGCCACCATGTCTCCTTAGGTCACTGAAACTCCCATCCAAAAGTCCCATCATGTAGATCTTCTCGTTCCGGTTCCAACGAGCTATTACGCTGAGGTGTTCCATCAATTAATCTCCCCAGAATGCCACCTTGAGCATAATTAATTAAGTTATGCCTAATAATAGTGCTGATTTTTGAAAGTTGTTGGAATGCAACGGAACGAAAGGAAAACTGTGCCGATGATGGAATATGTCAAGTGAATGCCATCAAATCCCATAAAAACTCCTCAAAACTCCATCGGGACCCCTGATGACATAAACCTGCTCCACTGACCTAGCCATCCCCTATCCTGGAAATCCACCTTGGCTGTACTATGAAGAAGAATAAAAATGGGGACATGACATCAGATGACTGGAGTACACGAACATTTCTCGAGCTATCAAGAAGAACAAATGGACATCCAAATAACCATGGGAATAAAACGAAGTGTACTCCCGTAGGGAGAGGCAACATAGATTCTCAGACGGAAGCAGGGACCGACATCCGAGCCATCAATGTTCTGCATGTGCCAGGAGTAGGGACGAATCTAATTTTAGTGTCCTAGTTACAGGACAAGGGATATGATGTATACTTCATCGGAAAGAAAGTATACGTTAAGCATCTAGGCTGGAAGAGGAAAAAACAAATTGGAGTTCGAAGCAACAAGTTGTATATGTTGCAGCTAAGCAACAAGTTGTATATGTTGCAGCTCGAATCGCGAATGACACTGATAGGCAACAAATATAATGATGAGGAGCGAAATGAATTATGGCACAGGCGAATGGGGCACTCACACCATGGAGCACCGAGGATGCTGAAAGAGTGATCCGAATTTATACAGGAACACAATAAAGTATAGAAATAACCATAAACACAGAGATGCAGCAGAAATAATACTTCATTTCATTAATGTAAAATACTGAAATATGCTTACAAACAGAAATGGAAATAAACTAGCTAGGGCGATGGTAGCTTATCTCTTAGAAGAGATGTGGCGGCTACATGCCTTTGAACTGTGTTACAATGAGGCTCGAAGGCCTATTTATTGTTGAGAAACAATGGAAAACCCTAAACATACAAAAATCTAACCCTAGGAGATGAAACACCAAACTATGGGCCTCATTTGGGTAAATTGGTACATCAACTTCCCGGGGTCGTAACTTTGGCATACGATCTCCGTTTGACGCGCACAATACCTCGTTATAAAGATCTATCCGAGGACTACAACTTTGGGAAGAACAACATTGGTCCATGGATCCATGTTGCTCCCAGTTTTCCCAAAAGACATCGTATAGGTCCTTAAAACGACTCCGAACGTTCAGGACTCGAAAAACTGCTCAAAATAGTAAACTGTGCTACAATTAAGGAAACTGAAAAACTGAAAGAGATAGTTGTGGGGGTCCAAGTGGGATAGGTGGGTGGCCACCAACATCCACCTGGATCATTCCTCCCCCCTTAGGAAGCAATGGTCCCCATTGCGTTGAGTTCCTCCATGAGATGAGGAAACTTCTGCTGAACTTGGTCCCTGGTGAGCTGTTCTGCAACCTCTGATGTGTCCAGTAATGGTGGGAAGCATGGTCGAGGGCGGTCCACATTGAACACTCGGTGCAAGCGAAGGAATGGGGGAATGCTGTGCTCCAAAGAATTGTTTCCCACAACCTTGGTAATGGTGTAAGGACCATATCGGAGTGGTATGAGCTTCTGATGGGCTCTTGTAAGGCGTTCTTTTTGCAGATGCAACCAAACTTTGTCGCCCACTTGAAACTTGTGTGGTACCTGATGCTAATCATGTCGCTGCTTGTACTTGGCATTTTCCAGAATGGGGCAGCAATATATCGACCGGTTGGGTAGAGGTGCTCTAAGAGTTGGATCGAATGAATGCTTGACTTAATAGTGCAATGGTGTCCCTGTGGGTGAGGAGAAGATGTTCCTGTCTGCTTTCATGACCGTATCCATCTGCTGCTGCTGCCGCATGGAGGAACCCTTCGTGGGGGTCATGGATGTGGCGACGATCTTCCCCTTACTTTGGGAGCAAACCAGACAGAAAATGAATTTCCTAGTCTGGGAGATGAGCTTGCTGCCTTTCTTAGCAGTGATCAAAGAGGTGGCGGTAGGTGGGGCTACCTCCGGTGTCTTGTATAATAAATTACCCAAATAAATAATAACAGCGCGAGGCCTGACTCATACAAAGCATGTCGCCTCCATAAGTATGGTTGGCCTAATAATACATCACAAACATCAAGAGGTGCAACATCACACAATACCTCATCTGTGAAGGGCTTGATGCTGTAGGGAAGACGACACTGCTGGCAGACTCGAAGATCTTGTCTTTGGTGAAGCCACCCAATACTGTACGACTGCAGGTGTGGTGTAGTCGGTAAGCCCAACCGCTTCACGATCTCTGCTGAAATGAGGTTCTTTTGGCTGCCATTGTCGACAATGAATTGCAGCGGCGAACCCTTCACCCACATCTATGAGTGGAAAAGACGCTTCCCCTCCTCTGGATCTTTGAGCTCATTCTTTTGGATCTTGGCGGTGGCAATAGTGGCGCTGAGCTCCTTGTCAATGATTTGCTTCCCTTTGCCATTCCCCTTGTCGGGTTCTGACTCAGGGTTGGAACATGCATTTGATTCTGAAGCCTTCAACTTGGCCACCAGCGACTGCTTGGTCCGACACTCACTTGTGTTATGAGTGGGGCTCTTATGGAACTCACACCACTTTCCTGTGTCATTCTTTGGCTTCGTGGTGTTTTTCTTTTCTTGTGGCTTCGACGGGTTGTCTTGGGTCACCCCGCCTTGGCTTTGTCATTTTTTCTTCAGATTCACAGATCCAAAGTCTCGCTTCTTTTGTTTAAACTTCTGCTTGATCTTGACAACGTATTGGTATGCCGTGCCGAGTGAGGAGATGTTCAGGAACTCCATCTCGTCCTGGATGTACCTATGTAGGCAGCCGCAGTATTTGAGTACCAAATGCAGCTCAGAATCCTTGATACCCAACTGTGTGCGAAGGGTATGAAAAATGTTTGTGAACTCCGACACATCTTGGTCCCTTCCCTACTGCAGTATAGTCCACTTTATGTATTTGTCCTCATAGCTTTTGACAGGGTAGTACTGCTCCTTGATGGCATCCCGGAATGAATTCCAAGTTGGTGCGGCTGAAAATAGTGAGCCTGTACTTTCATCCTTCTGTAGGTTTCCCACTAGTCCTTGATGTGGGGGGCTGCTTTGAGAAGAGCGAAAGTAATCTTTTCCCGGCTGGAAAAATCATGAATAGAAAAATAACCATCTAGCAGATTTAACCATTTATCTACGACATCTGCGTCTATTTGAACCTCGAATATGGGGATTTCAAAATTAACTTGTACCTTAAAGGGTGTGGCGTTTCCAGAGTAGCTGTTGGAAGCCGATGCGCCGCCTCTGGGTAGCCGCTGAAGGATCTCGGCAAAGCTATCCATCATCGCGTTCCTTTGTCGCTCGAGGGCTTCTTCGAGCAAGGTTTTGATAGGTTCTCTTGCCCCCTCGTCTTTCTTGTCTTCCGCCATGGGAGGCTGTCGGGATTTGCGAGGCTGGTCTTGCAAGGGTTCGACCAGTTCAAGCCCTAACTCCTTATATTCTGACCTCGTTGGGGACATGCAAAGAAAAACAGAGAAAGAGTAGACCACTCTGATACCACTGATCTGAATTTATACAGGAACACAATAAAGTACAGAAATAACCATAAACATAGAGATGTAGCGGAAATAATACTTCATTTCATTAATGTAAAACACTGAAATATGCTTACAAACAGAAATGGAAATAAATCAGCTAGGGCGATGGTAGCTTATCTCTGAGAAGAGATGTGGCGGCTACATGCCTCTGAACTGTGTTACAATGAGGCTCGAAGGCCTATTTTTTGGTGAGAAACAATGGAAATCTCTAAACATCCAAAAGCTTAACCCTAGGAGATGAAACGCCAAACTGTGGGCCCCGTTTGGATAAGTTGGTACATCAACTTCCCGGGGTTGTAACTTTGGCATACGATCTCCGTTTGACGCACACAATACCTCGTTAGAAAGATCTATCCGAGGACTACAACTTTTGGAAAAGCAACATCGGTCCATGGACCCATGTTGCTCAGTTTTCCCAAAAAATGTCGTTTAGGGCCTCAAAACGACTCCAGAAGTTCAGGGCTCGAAAAACTGCTAAAAATAGTAAACTGTGCTACAATTAAGGAAACTGAAAGACTGAAAGAGACAATTGTGGAGGTCCAAGTGGGATAGGTGGGTGGCCACCAACATCCACCTGGATCAGAGAGACTGTTACAAGGATACCAATCCTAAGCAATGAACGTGATGACTTATGCAGAGGATATGTACTTTGAAAGTATGCTAAAGCAACTTTTCCCAGAAGTAACAATAGAGCAAGGGATGTATTAGGATTAATACACTGAGATTTCTGCGGTCCAACTTCCACAAGGGCTCTTAGTGGTGGCGAATACTTCGTCACTTTTATCAATGATCACTCCAGGAAAACTTGGATCTATTTCTTAAAATCCAAGGATGAGGTATTTGATCGTTTTCGAGAGTTCAAGGCTCTCGTTGAAAATATGTCAGGGAAAAAGATAAAGGTATTGCGTTCAGATAACGTGGTGAATATATTTCACAGATTTCTGCGCAAAGGAGAGCATCAAAAGAGAGTGGACAACTCCATATAATCCGGAGTAGAATGGAGTGGTAGAATAGAAGAACCGAACTATTGTTGGGGCAACCAAGGCCATGTTGTATGATCAGGATCTACCTAAGTATCTATGGGCAGAAGCTTGCAACACGACAATATATATTCAGAATAGAACTCGTCATATAGCATTGGGGAAGAGAACGCTTGAAGGAGTATTCATGGGGAAGAAGCCAGAAGTCAGTCATCTTAGGATATTTGGAAGCATGGCTTATTGCCATATTCCAGACGAGAAGCGTAGCAAATTGGATCAAACTGTAGAGAAGTGGTATCTCGTAGGATACAATGAGACCTCAAAGGCATATAAAATCTACATTCCAGGTAGTAGGAAGATTGTAGTAAGACGAGATGCAAAGTTCATGGAAGATAGAGCTTTCAGGAAATCTTGTGAAATGCCTGCAGAAGATCAGTCAGGAGATGTTTTGTTGGTCCGAGAGCAGCAGGGGCGGTAAGAGGATAGGCAGGAGAGCATACCCCTGGGACAAGTACAATGACGAGTACCTATATTTCCTCAGAGGGAGGAAATGGAGATGCTTCTCAATAGACGAAACAACAAAGTGAGGAGGAAGAATTGGTTGAACCTCCCACCACCAGTGGTAGGACGATCAGAGAAGTGCAGTAAACACTGATGGATGCAAAGGAGTTTGTTGGAGCTCCTAGATCCGAGAAGAGGCAACGCAGGCAACCAGATAGATACCAAGCATTGGTAGCTCAAGTTGGAGAACCCTCTAGCTTTTAGGAAGCTGTTCAACACCAAGTGTGGGTGGATGACATGGTGGAAGAGTACAACCCCATCATGACGAATGATGTCTGGGAAGTAGTACCTAGACGTAAAAATAGATTAGTTGTAGGTTCGCAATGGATCTACAAGATCAAGTATGCTGCAGACGATAGCACAGAGAAGTACAAGGCAAGGTTCATGGCAAAGGGGTATGCTCAGAAAGAAGGTATAGACTATGAAGAGACCTTCGCCCCAGTTGCTCATTACATCTCTATCAGATCTGTTATATCCCTAGCAACTCAAATGGGATGGGAGATTCACCAGATGGACGTCAAGACAACATTCTTGAACGGGGTGATAGAAGAAGAGGTGTATATAGAACAACCGAAGGCTTCGAAACTCATGAGAAGAAGTCTCATGTTTGCAAGTTAAAGAAAGCCCTGTACGGGCTCAAGCAGGCACCTAGAGCATGGTATGGTCAAATTGATAGTTACTTGCAGCAGTTGGGATTTGTCAAGAGTGATGCTGATCCCAATCTCTACTATTTACTGGTAGAGAATGAGCCACTTATTTTGGTACTATATGTAGATGACCTGTTTCTAATTGGATCATCTAGGTTCATCTAGGACTGCAAGAAGAACCTTGAAGTTGAATTCGACATGAAGGACTTCGGATTGATGCATTATTTTGTGTGTTTGGAAGTTTGGCAGAAGAATCGGGAGATCTTCCTTGGTCAAGGAAGATATGCTACAGAGATTTTGAAGAGATTCAAAATGCAGGATTTCCGACCCATGGCTACTCCCATGATCACCAATTGTTAGAAAATAGATGCATCAGAGGATAAAGAAGTAGATCCCATCTTGTATAGACAACTCGTTGGATCACTTATGTATCTGGTCAACACTAGGCTAGACATTTGTTTTGCGGTTAACACTCTTAGTCAGTTCATGGTGGAACCAAAAAGAGTGCATTGGGCAACAACTAGACACATACTTAGGTATGTACGAGGAATAGTCGAATATGGGTTGAAGTACTCTAGAGGAGAGGATGTCAGCTTGAATGGGTTCACTGATGCAGATTGGGCAAGTAATTCAGTAGATTGAAAAAGTACCTCTGGGTACTGCTTCAGTGTTGGATCAGGGATGATATCCTGGTGCAGCAGGAAGCAGAAATCAGTAGCACTGAGTTTAGCAGAAGCAGAATATATGGTAGCCAACACAACTACATGCGAAGCCATATGGCTCAGAAAATTTCTTGTGAGTCTATTCAGGAAAAGGATGGAGGTGACCAAGGTTTACTGTGATAATCAGAGTTGCATCAAACTCTCTAAGAATCCAATATTTCATGATCGGTCAAAACATATAGATATCCGTTGTAACTTTATCAGAGACTGTGTTCAACATGGGGTAGTACAACTGCAATATGTTCTCACAGGAGAGGAGGTGGCTGATATACTCACAAAGGCTCTCTGAAGAGCTAAGTTTACTCAGTTCAGAGAGTAGTTGGGTATGATTGAAAATCCGTTTCAATAGCAAGAGCAGAATGCAGTGCGGATGCAGTGTTGGGTGGCAGGACCAACAACAACACAGATGCAGAGGGAGCTGCAGTACAAATGTAGCATTGACAATAGAAGTGTCAAAGGCAGCAGTATAGTAGCAGCATCAACACAGTTGTTGATGGACAACATGTCAAGCATCGACGGCGCAAAGACGATGCTTCAGAATCAGAGTAGTATGCAGAGAGGCAGTTTATTGCTAGAGCACATTCCTCGCTAAGAGGGAGTGTTGATTTGGGGTAGCATCAGATGTGCTCTAAGCCTCAAATTTTGCAGGGAGGCTTAGGCACAAGTATTCCAAAGAACCCAGAAAGCGTTTTGGGAAATTCCACCCAGAAGTGATTTTATTAATACATTGCTAGATGGTAGTATGATGGAGATATTCCATTTAATGCTGCTCGCTCACCTTATTACCAAGCTATGTGGGACTCTGTTACAGCTGCAGGAAAGGGCTTCAAAGGCCCTACTATGCATGACTTGGTCCATCATGTCAGATGTATGGACCGATGGAAAGAACCACACTATCATTAATTTCGTTGATTCTTTCCCTCAAGGAACCATGTTTTTGAGATCAATTGATGCATCTGATAAGGTGAAGGATGCAACCCTTTGATTTGAGATTTTGGATGATATTATTTAAGAAGTGGTGGAGAAGAATGTCGTGCAGGTCATCACAGATAATGCCTCAAACTATGTTCTTGCTGGAAAGATGCTCGAGTCCAAATATAAGACCATATTTTGGAATCCATGTGCTACACATTGCATAGATCTCATGCTTGAGGACATAGGCAAAGTGGAGTGGCTAAAAAACACTATAGAGCATGCCAGGTGCATTACAAAATACATCTACAACCACTCATGGGTATTGAGCCTAATGAGGAAAAACACTAGGGGCAAAGAGATTTTTACGCCTGCAATTACGAGATTTGCAACTCACTTCCTCACGTTGCAATGTCTCAATTCTCAACAAAACAACCTGCAAAAAATGTTTTCTTATGATGATTGGACTGAATCTCGGTGGGCTCGTATGCAAAGACACCAAAAAGAAAGCTTTTGACAATTATTTTTGGAAAAGGTTTGTAGAGCTTGTGAAAATTACCGAGCCCCTTGTTAAGGTGCTAAGGATGGTGGATGGGGAAAAATTGGCCATGGGCTACATTTATGAGGCTATGGATCAGGCAAAGGAGCAGATACGGGCAACTTACAAGGATAGGTTAGCTAAATATGGCCGTATATGGGAGATCATTGATAACAGATGGAACAATCAACTCCATCGTCCTATACATGCAACTGGGTATTTTTTGAACCCAAAGTATCATTATAAAGCTTGGCTAGGAGATCTGCAGGATGGGGAGGTTAGAGATGGATTGATTGATTGCTTGGAGCGCATGGTCCCTATCCATGCAAACCAGTTGGAAATACATAAACAACTTACTCTTTTCAGTATGGCAGCTGGTACCTTTGGCAAAAACTTGGGAAAGATGGCAAGAGATGTGGATCAAATAGGTAAGTAAATCCAATTTGTTTTTCTTTTCATGTTAAATTGTTTACAAATTTACAATTCAAATTATCTATAAATACTTGTAATTTGTAAATAAGTAATGAAATGAACTAAGTTACTAATTAATGTTTTTTTCTTTGCAGCACATTGGTGGGAGTCATTTGGCGGCCAATGTCCTCAATTGCAAAAGTTTGCAATTAGAGTCCTCAGCCAAACTTGCAGTGCTTCAGGTTGTGAGTGCAATTGGTCTGTTTTTGAGCGCATACACACGAAGAAGAGAAATTGTTTGGAACAAAAACAGTTAAATGATCTTGTCTTCGTGCAATACAACCTTCGACTAAGGTGGAACCAAATGATGAACAAAACACCTGATCTAGATCCCATTATGTTGGATGATATTGATCCAACATCAGAATGGGTGGAGGAGACTGAAGATCCTGTGTTTGATGCTGATTTTGATATTGACATGGCATTAGGGGGGATGAAGCAGATTTGGTAGCGCCATTAGAACTAGGATTAGTAGCCGCATCAAGAAAAGGCAAACAACCAATGGAAGGCACTAGTCGTGCAACTCGACCAACTCATGCTTCCATTAGGTCTACTTCTATCGTTGTTGTTGGTAGTGTGTTATGTAAAAGTTAATCAATCTGTAATTATTAATTAATTAGGCGAGGGCATGATCAAAGATCATGCCCATTCACCAAAAAGCACCCAAGGCTGTATTTAAGCCAGGGTCCTCCTACATTGTAATCATCCATCAATTTATTAATAAAATATATATTTATTTAGAGAATACCGAGTTATCCATTCCATTTGGTATCAGATCCACCACTGCACTGCATCCGCTGCTCGTACAGTCCGCGTCCATCGCTACTTGTTACCTTCTACAAATTGTTTCCTTCCGCCCTCAACGTCAGCATCTCTGCATGCCATTTCCAATTCGTCACCTCCGTCTGTTCGTTTTGTCCATCGCCCATAACCCTTCTCCGCCTTTCTTCCCTGTCTCCGTGTATTTCGACTAGCCGTCATCCAAACATCGAGCCGCCGTTCCAGTGGGGAATCCCATGCGATCGTTCCTCTTGGCCACAGGTCAACGACACAACCCGTGGCTGATTCATTAATGTAACTATATATTATATGTATAGTTACACTATATGTTATAAAAATTCCATTATATAATTAAATTAATTAATTAAATTTAATTATTTAATTAAAATAAAATAAATAAAAAAATTAGGGTCAAGTTAAGAAAAAGGGTTAAACTGGATAAATAGACACCACCACATACTCGTTCGATTTCGTCTTCTATGACAATGGCTGACTTTAGTAAAAAATTGATAGACCTTGAGAATAAGGTTACCGATCATTCTAATGAAATCAAGGAGCTCCAGGACTCAACAAAGAGGATAGAGAGTCAGCTCGAGCAGAACCATAACGAATTTAAAAGGGATCATGCAATCCTTTCAAATAAGGTGGATCTAAATCTTAAGCAAGCAATGGTGTTGTTGACCTGTATTTGCGACAAGTTGAAGATTACACCCGATCAAATACCCCAGAATAATGAAGCTACTCAGCATCCAGACTCTATAGATACATCAAACTCATCAGACTCACATCCAAACCTTGAGTCTCCAAAGACATCTTCCATGCCTAATCAAGAAAATAGTAACACGAATTTTCAAAATAGGCAGCTCTGGAATCAATACTCAAATCTGTCGTTATCAAATCAATACCCCTTATTCGCTTCGCCGATAGCTGCATATCGACGAAGAGCAAAACTTGAGCTCTCCAAATTTGACGATAATGAGAAATGCAGTGTTGCATGGTTCAATAAAGCAGAATAATATTTCGAGATTTATGGTATTGACAATGACGATGAAAAGATTAGGCATGAATCCATGCAAATGAAAGGCGAAGCATATAATTGGTATATGTGGTGGTAAAAGACGACACTTGCTATCAGTGGGAGGAAATTCAAAATGCATTCTTTAAAAGGTTCCAAGGTGTCAAGGAAGAAGAGTTCTTCTCGACACTCACCAAAGTGCAACATAAAGGAGATGTGGACGAATACACTCGAGAATGGGAAAATTTGGCTACATGACTACCTGGATTATGAGAAACTCGTCTCATTCAATCATACATCATGGGACTTAAACCCCATATCTAGGCTGAGCTTGAGCTTCATGACATCACTTCTATAGAAGTAGCAAGACAAAAGGAAAAAGTTGCTGAAAAGAAGCACGAAAAGATGTAGTGGCCAAAAGTTGAAAGAGTATATTCGAGACAAAGTTTTTCCCAAGTTGCGAACACGGATAACACAAAATATGTTCCACCACATCTTCGTTAAAGAGAAAAAACTAACTTGGAAATGCAAAGAATGAAACAGGGCAAGTGCAAACGTTATGGCGAAAAATGGGATCCTAAACATAGATGTGCTAAAAGGAAAGAAACCAAGAGATTGTATAAATGTGAAGCAACTAATGATTTGGACAATGAAGAATCAAATGTAGAAGAAATCAAAGATTCTCCAGAACCAGATAACGAGAATATTCCCCAAGTGTCATTATCCGCCATGACAGGGATATCTCAACCCCAGACATTAAAGTTAAAAGGACACATCGAAAAGAGCATCGTAATGGTTCTGATCGATATCGGAAGCACCCACAACTTTTTGGACTCGACTATGGCAAAAAAACATTTTTACGTTTCCCATGCCCAACATGATGGTTATGTTGATTTGGGGTAGCATCGGATGTGCTCTAGGCCTCAAATTTTACAGGGAGGCTTGGGCACATACATTCCAAAGAACCTAGAAACCGTTTTGGGAAATTCCACCCAGAAATGATTATATCAAAATAATTAATATTTTTAATGGGGTTCCTAAGTCTAAACTTAGGAAAATTAAAATATTAATGGGTATTAATCTAATTGTGGGTGAATCTTCTAGATAAAGACAAAGATCAAGTCAAAATGATCTGAGCCTTTGATTAGGAGTTAATCTAGGCCATTGGTTGTCCAACAAGAAGATATAAGAAGTGGCTTGAGGGTCATTTGGAAAACACATCAAGAGAGATCAAGAAATCGATTTTATGAAGCGAGAAGTTCTCAGGAGGAAAATTTGACTGAGGAGATCTTTTGCGGTAGAGGGGCACTGAGAATCCAGAAGAAGGAATTTTCGGAGAGTATGAGGCAGAGGGAGGATAGTAAGACGTCCAGAGAAAGGTTGACGCCGGCCCACGCAGAGGTAGCGTAGGCCTTGAGGGGAAGTCGAGTTTCAGTTACCGGGAGCCGAGGTGTAAAACTGGGAGGCAGAAATCGAATCTCTTGTGCAGCAAATCGAGCAACCAGAGGAGTGACGCAGTCCCTAGAGAGCTTGACGCTGGGCTGACGTAGACACTGCGTAGAGGCAACGCAGAGACATTCAGAAAAGCCGGGGGGGCAATCATTATGGGGCTGTATCAACCAGGATTTCCGGTGATAGTGTGAGGTAACCTCACAATTCTATTTACCAGTATTTCTCTCTGAGCGGGAGAGGAAGAATGGCTCGACCAGCGGGAGAGGAAGCGCAAGCAGGCGACTATAGTATATAGTGGAGAGGAAATAAGTACTTTTTATAATTGAGCAAAAGCGAGGTTTCTGCAGGGTGCGCCTGCTCCTTCTTTCCCCCGCCCGAGACGGGATCAAATCAAATGGTAGGTAGATCGATCGGCCAGGAAACCTTTCTTTAGTTCTTCGAATCTGCATCCCCGGCATTCTCGGTGAGAAGAGGGATCTTCATCATTACTGTGTAGTACGGGACATTAGCTGCTTATAGCAGCCACCATTGATCGTCCAGCCAAGTATACAACCTCTCGCCTGAGCGTCAAGTACTTACGGTGAAATAATAATGTCCCTTGTTGTTCGTCCACCCTCCTCCTTACTTAGAATAAGTAATGGCATTTCAAGTCTCTAATTCATTGTATCTGAATAACCCTGTGATGTATTAAGAGATGTATTCATAATTTTCTATTGCTTTATAATAATAAACCCTCAGAGTTGTTGCATTGGTTTTCTTGCATTGGGTTTTTTCGGGGACATTTGTCCAAAAATAACAGTGTCCTATGTGTTTGTATTTCCTTTCTCAGTTTCTATGTTTTAGAATCATATTTAATTTGGTGTACCCTGCTTCAGTAATTTACTTCAATGTTTCAAGAAGAAATCTGAAATAAGTTTGTAATGTAATTTACGATCTAGGTGAAATAGATTCAATTGGTTGTAGTAGGATTCTTGAGATTGTTAGATCTAGGAATTTTCACAGGTGATGGTAGTTGACAGTAAGAAAATTGAAAAGGTAGGGAAATGCCATAAATTCAAATTACAAATTCAAGACTATAATCTAGAATATCCATTCTACACTACACTGTTAGGAGGAGTTGATGTGGTCCTAGGCAGTGTTGCAAACATCTCGATAACATCCCGATTTTATCTCGAAATCACGATTTTTTGGCCTAGCCGATGTTACCAATTTTTAAAAATATTTTCATGGTATCTTAATTTTGCCGATGTTCGCCGATTTTTTGCTGATATTTTGCCGGGTTTTACAATTTTTTGGTTTTCCAGACCCTTGCCGATTTTATCCCGATGCTAATGTTCGCAACATTGGTCCTAGGTATACAATGGCTTCAAACCCTAGGTACTTACTTTGCCAACCATCAAAAGCAATTTATAAAATTTAAATGGGAAGGGCAAAAATACAAGTTATATGGGTTTCAACGCCCTGAGAATCAAATTATATCATCATTCGAGATGATGAAATTGATTCGGAAGGGAGCACCAACTTATTTAGTACAATGTCATCAATTAGAAATGTTAACTTCAATTATGGTCAACGAAGAAGCACTGGAAGTCCAAGAGCTAATTGAAAAGCACAAAAAAGTATTCCAAGATCTTCCAATGAAGTTGCCTCCTAAAAGAGAAATCGAGCATACAATCGAAGTCAAATCAGGATAAAATCCCATCAACATCAAACTATATCAATATCCACATCATCAAAAAACCAAAATTGAAGGATTAGTCCAAGATCTTTTAAAATGTGGCATTATCACAAAATGTAGAAGTCCGTATGCTACTCCAGTGATATTAGTTCGAAAGAAAGATGGATCGTTCAGATTACGCGTCGATTATCGAGGGCTAAACAAAATAACAATTAAAAACAAGTTTCCAATCCCTTTTATTGATGAAATGTTGGATGAACTACATGGACCTAAATACTTCTCAAAATTGGACTTAAGGTCAGGGTATTACCAAATCAGAATAAGGTTGGAAGACTAGCAAAAACTATGTTCTGAACACATGAAGATCATTACGAGTTTAAAGCAATGCATTTTGGTTTAACCAATGCACCAACAACATTCCAAGCTACTATGAATAAGCTATTCTATCCATTCCTAAGGAAGTTTGTGTTAGTGTTCTTTGATGGCATTCTAATTAATAGTAAAACATGGAGGGAGCACCTACAACATTTGGAGCAAGTTCTCACTGTATTAGTAGAGCATCAGTTCTATGCCAAGAAGTCTAAATACACTTTTGGGAAAGAAGAAGTAGAGTATCTCAGACAAATAATATCTAAGGAAGAAGTAAAAGTAGATCCTAATAAGATCAAGGCTATAAGGGAATGGCCCAAACCAGTTAATATCTCCAAGCTAAGAAGATTCTTAGGATTGATCGGGTATTATAGAAGATTTATTAAAAACTATGCCCATATAATCGCACCCCTAACGAACCTTCTAAAGAAGAATTCATTTCGATGGAATGATGAAGTAGAAAAGTGTTTTGAAGACTTGAAGGAAGTGATGTCTAATGCCCTTGCATTGGCAACTCCAGACTTCTCAAAACCATTTGTAATTAAGTGTGATGCTTCAGGTTTTGGCATAGGAGCAATACTAATGCAGGATGGTCACCCATTCGCATTTGAAAACAGGAAGCTCAATAAGCAAGAACGTCTCAAGTCTACATACAAACACGGCAATGCTTGCTATTGTGCACACATTAGCCAAATGGAGACAATATCTCTTGGGAAGTAAGTTCTTAATACGAACATATCATAATAGTCTTCAGCATCTCCTTCAGTAGAAAATGCTATCTACAAAAGAACGAAAATGGATAGAAGAAATCGTTGCCTTCGACATGGATATTTAAAATACTAAAGGGAAAGATAACGTAGTAGCTGATGCTCTGTCTAGGAAAGACGAAGAACCATCATTACTTGTAGTTTCAGTTGTTGTTCCCGAATGGCTTAATGAGATTCGAAGTGAATATGCAAAAGATCCAGAAACAAGTGCTATAATCAATAACCTTCCTTAGAGTTCAAAATTTGAATGGAAAAAGTGATATTCTATGGTATAAGGGAAGAATTTATCTGAGTTCAAATTCCATATTTAAAGCCAAGATTCTCAAAGAGTTGCATGATTCACTATCCACCGGACATGTAAGATTCTTTAAAACCTACTATAATGCATGCTAGTCATTCTTTTGGAAGGGAATGAGTAATGATATTAAAGAATATGTAGTAGAATGCGATAAATGCTAGAGGAATAAAAATGAAAATATTATGACACCTAGACTACTTCATCCCTTAAACATCCCAAATAAAAAATGGAAGGAAATATCAATGGACTTTATTGAAGGTTTACCTGTGTCAGATGGTAAGGATAAAGTTCTTGTAGTAGTCGACAGACTCACCAAGTATGCTCACTTCATTGCAATGAGGAAATCAAACTCAACAAACAAATCGCTAAGATATTTTGCAAAAATGTTTACAAATTACATGGATTTCCCAAGGTCATTGTGAGCGATAGAGATGCCAAATTTGAGGGTGATTTTTGGAAGGAATTTTTCAAACATATAGGAACCTACCTCAACATGAGTTCAGATTACCATTCTCAAACAGATGGCCAAACAGAGCTTGTCAATAAATGTTTAGAAGCTTACCTACGTTGTTATGCTATAGACAAACAAAATAAGTGGGTTCAATGGTTACATCTCGCTGAATAGTGGTACAATTCTACTTACCACACGTCAACGAAAATGACTCCATTTCAAGCTTTGTACGGTTACGAACCTTCGAAATGGAAGGACTTTGCTATCATCGAGACGAAACTTCCAGCTGTTAAAAACCAGTTAGAAGAAACCCAAAAAGTCATCCAAACTCTAAAAGAAAATCTAAATAATGCAAGAAATCGTATGAAGTAGCAAGTTGACCGAAACAGAACCGAGAGAGAATTTGAAGTTGGAGAATGGGTATTTGTTAAACTTTAGCCTTACAAGCAGTTGTCCTTAAAACAAAAGGGAAAAAACAAATTGGCACCAAGGTTTTATGGACCGTACCAGATCAACAAAAAGATCAACCAAGTAGCATACAGTTTAAGCCTTCCTGATAAAAGTCGTGTTCACAACGTTTTCCATGTATCCTGCCTTAAAAAGGCACTTGGCGAACATCAATCAACACAAACAACACTTCCGACCTTAGATGACGAAGGGAGGGTCATTCTAGAACCAAAAGGAATCATCTCCATCAGGGAAAAGAAGCTGCGATCACGAGTAATCAAAGAATACCTAATCAAGTGGAAGGATTTACCAGAAGAAGAAGCTTCTTGCGAGACAAAAGCATTTCATCAACAACACCCGTCGTTACGTATGCTTTGAGGACAAAGCATCTTTTCAAGAGGAAGGCAATGTTATGTAAAAGTTAATCAATCTGTAATTATTAATTAATTAGTCAAGGGCATGATTAAATATCATGCCCATTCTTCAAGAGGCACCCAAGGCTGTATTTAAGCCAGGGGTCTCCTGCGTTGTATCGTTCATCAATTTATTAATAAAATATCTATTTATTCAGAGAATATTGAGTTATCCATTCCACAGTGTTACTACTGAGGTTGCAAATGAGGCTGAGGCATCCTCAGACTCTAAATAAGATGATGTCTTTGTAGCTCCTGATGATGATCCCGTGTCTGGTAGTGGTGATGAATTTGATGATTGATCATGTGTAGACTTGTAGTCTTGTAGTAGGCCAATGGTCTCATAGCTTGTAGCATTGTTTTTAGACTTTATAGGCCATTTGGAGCCTCATTGCTTATGTATTTTGTTGATGATATGTATTGCACTTGGTGCCATTTTGATATATTCACTTTTACATGGTATATAGATGAGAAAACTTTGCATATTTTGTCTCTATTGGCTTGGATCATGGTTTTAAATCTTAAAAATAGTTTTTTTTCATTAAAAATTAATTATTTAATGATTTTTTTCAAAAACCGGTTCATTGAGATCTGACCAGTCCTGGTTTGACCGGTGGACCGCTTCGATCACCGGTTCCGGTTTTTAAAACTATGATTTTATTATATTTCGAATTTTGTTGCTGCATAACAATAAAAACCCTCATTGCTGCACCGATTTTCCTACATTGGGTTTATCTGGGGATAATTGTCCAAAAATAACGGTGTTATAATTTTTGTGTGTGATAACATTTTTATTTCCACAGTGTTTTATTTGTGAAGATCACAGTGTGGTTAATTTGTTGTTACCATAGCAATAACCCGCTTAATTAATTTTACGATTAGAAGAATTAATTCCAGTTGTTGCAATAAAAGTTTCAGTAGTGAAATTTTCACATGGTATCAGAGCTACTTTGATCAGACTCGAAGCTTAGAAGCATAATGAAGAAATTGTCCAGATTCAGAGGGAGTTTAGTAGTTCGATTTTCAGATATATGTGGAAGTTGGCCGGGCAGTTCGAATGGTTGGGCAGAGGGTTCGATTTTTCTAAGTACAGGTGGCAGGGAAATTCGCACAGCCCAGTAGTAGTTCTAGCCGATGGTAGTGAAGCCAGGAATTTATTCCGGTGAAGCAAATCAGTGTTTTCGCTAGGCAATTTTTTGTTTGGGCACAAAGGGTTTTGCAACAACAAAATCAGTGTTGGGTGGAAGACGGATAACACACAAATTTGTCTTCAGCGAATTCTTCAGTAAAGCCTTGGACAAAGTTGATATTCAGGGGGCTTCAAAATTGTCTTCCAGGTTGGAGGAAAAATTTGCTTGCTTATCAAGCTCAACTTCCCAAGGTATTTGGTATATAGATAGTGGAGCGTCAGCTCACATGATAGGAGTTAGAGAATATTTATCTAGCTACAATGAGGAGCAGATGGACTTCCAGATTACGATGAGAAACAAAACGAAGTGTGCTCTAGTGGGGAGAGGTACCATTGATTTTCAGAGGGAGTTAAGAGCAAGTACCAACGCTATAGTTTTACTACATGTACCAGGATTGGGTATGAACCTGATTTTAGTATCCTAACTACAGGATAAGGGATATGATGTCCACTTTGTAGGGAAGAAGGTGTTTGTCAAACACCCGAGTTAGAAGAAGGTGAGACAGATTAAAGTTTGAAGCAACGAGTTGTACAAGTTGCAGCTCGATTCTCCAATGACACTAATAGGCAGTGACAATAGTAGTGGGATGGAACTAAATGAGCTATGGCATAGGAGAATGGCACATGTACACCATGGAGTACTCAAGATGCTCAGGGAGACAGTAACAGGGTTTCCAGAACTTGGCATGGAACACGATGATGTGTGCAAAGGGTGCGTGCTTGGGTAATATTCTAAGTGTAGGACTTATACACCTAGACATTTGTGGCCCGATGTCCACTAGAGCTCTCAGTGAGGCCGAATAATTTGTCACCTTTATTGATGATCATTCTAGGAAAACTTGGATCTACTTCTTGAAGGCCAAGGATGAGGTCTTCGATCGTTTCATTGAGTTTAAGGCTCTTGTGGAGAATGTGATAGGGAAGAAGATCAAGGCGCTTCACTCAAATAATGGTGGAGAGCATATTGATAAATACTTCACAAATTTTTGTGCGAAGGAAGACATCATAAGAGAGTGGATTGCTCCGTACAATCCACAACGGAGTGGAAAAACATAAGTATAGTTGGGGCTACAAAAACAATATTATATGATCAGGATTTTCTCAGGTTTCTATGGGCAGAGGCATGTAACACAATAGTGTATATTCAAAACAAGACTCTTCATAGGGCATTGGGGAAGAAAACGCTAGGAGTCTTCATAGGGAATAAGCCAAAAGTTAGTAATTTCAAGATCTTTGGCATTTTTGTCGCCCAAACTTTACACCTAAGGCGCAAAGCTTAGAGTAGGGTTGTCACTCTGATCCCTACTCACTCCATTTAGACTTTCTCCTAGCTAAGTCAAGGGGGGTAGTCCCTAAAGATGATGACAAGGGGAAAACTTGTTGGAGCAACAAGTCCTAGGAGACTCAGGGCAAGATCACCGCCTCTTTAAGTAACTTAAATTAGAATTAGTTAGCAAGTGTGTTAATTAAATAAGCAAAGTATGTCTTAACAAGATGAAGCAATTAAAGGTATTGAGGCAATAACAAAATTAACAGATATAGAACAATGCCTAATGAATAATGCTCAAAATATATTATATCACTTGCAGAAATATGCAAAGTTTCAAGTAGCTAAATAAGCAACGCTGCAAGAAAAGATGTTAGCACAAGAAAATGGCACAATATTAAAGCATGAGCTCATAAATATAACTTGCAAGAATGAAAGAACCATGCACTTCAAAGTAAATGCTCAAGTAAAATATGACAATGTATAAGAGCCATGTAATAACTTTGCAAGTGAAATAAATATGCTCACAATTTAACGACATGCCCAAGATAGATGCAAGTTAGGTGAATGATGCAAATGCCACTGTAATGCTAACACAAGGCTTCAATGAGGCTTAATTACTATGCCTCAAAGAAATGAAATACCAACCCACTTATGATTAAAAGAACTTTAAGTACAAAGTGAGTTTAATTTATGACAATGAAGCAAATAGAGGTCACTCAATGAAACAAAGTGTTAGATAAATAACACAAGTGCCTTAAATGATTAAATGATATCACTTATAATGCATGAATTATTGAGCACAAGTAATTATTTCAAAAGATGGCAGATGAGATTGCGAATTAGAAGACTTAAGTTATACTATTTTACATATGAGAAAAAGACATGAACCACTCAAATGTAAAATAGAGCAAGTGATAATAGAGATCAAATGATTAGCAATTGCACACTGGATCAAACAATGACAAGAGATAGGGATACCAAGGGGTGGGACCCCAAGCACCCTTTGGAAATTTATTTTATTACAAAAGAACTCAGACAAATGAAGGGGTATTAAAACTTTGAGGGGGATTAATAAATGAAATTTTAAATATGCCTTTTTTTCAAAATAGCAACGAGGGATAATATTAATATATATATATATATTTATTTTATTTTTTTAACCAAAGAAATTTTTTTTTTTATATGAAAAATTCCCTCTTAAATCGAATTTCCTTAAAAATAATGTCACATGCCCTAAAAATTAAAATGAGGAAAAATTTATAATTGCTTTATAAACTTTATGGGGTGTGGAACTTTTCCCCAAAAAAGGAAATCGACTCAAAAATTTTAACACCAAGTCCTAAGAGGAAAATCATGCCAAGGTTGAATAGAAAACCTTACGGCTAGGTAATGGAGGCTTCAAAAAATAAAAATTAATTTTAAAATTCCAGCACTTAAAATGCTCAATCAAACCAAAAACTTTGGTCATAGAATGGTGCTTACGGTTGAGAGGGAAATGGCTCAGAAAGTGCATACAACTTCACAATTTCGGTTTGAGATTTACAGGACTCCAAGATAAATCGTTTTCGAATCTCTTGAAATTTGAATAATGTTTTCCTTTCAAAAAAAATTTCGGATCAGCTGCAAAACGTCCAGGGAAATCCGCATAAGAAAATAAGGAGGTCTTTTTTTTTAAAGTATGCGGCTAGTGTAGAAAAAGCTTCAGAATGAAGACAACCTCAGAAATTTCAAGAAAAAGAAAACAAAATCGGCTTATCTGCAAAATATTAAGGGTTAATAATTTATTGCACCAAAAGAAAAACCCGGCTTCAAAAGGCTTATGGCCAAGGTAATTTGTGCCAAAATAATTCGCGGCCTGCACCAAGAAAGATTCGAAATTGGCCAGCCACAAAAATTCAAATTTAAAAGACCCTTGAAGAGTTTGCGGCCTTAGGTAAAGAGCTGCAGAAAATTTGAAACCTTAAGAAAATTGCCAATATATTTGCAGCCAAACCCTTGGAGAAAATACAGAATTCCTCCACGTGAAAGGAGATTAGTGAAAACCAGAATTTTTTTATGAGCCAAGATTCTTAAAATTAAGTGATTTTAAATTTATATCTGAGCCCAAAACGTGTCTACAAGCGGCTGTCAAAAGATGAACCCCTCTTTCAAAAAAATAATGATGCCAAACTATCCACGACTTTACCATAGATTTTATCTTTATAAACCTGAAGGTCTTTAGAAGACCAATGAATTTTTGTGGCCTCTCCTTTAAGAGAAACAATTACAAAAAATTATTTGAGCCACAAAACATAAGGATTTTTGAGAACTTTCTAAGGGCTAAGGGCCCCACCAAATAAATTTAAAGTTTGAGTAGAATTTAAATGAAACCGAAGCACAAACTCAAACCCTTTGCCGCCTCCTTAAAAATTTTACAATTAAAGTTTTGAGACACAAAGAAAATTTAAAAGTTTAAACCCTTATGGAATAAATCGTTTGGAAATAAAGAATACATTTCTCTTGCAAAGACCTTCACAAATAAGATAATGCCAAACCTTATCCCTCCAACTTTTAGACTTGTAAGGAAAAAAAAAGAAAAAAAAGAAACAAAAGTAATATGTATAATATAAATAAATTGAATCTATGTACAAAGATTATTTACAAATTTACAAGTGATGGATCAAAGGATTATGAGTCCAACTCCAATCCTTGATCCTTAAATAAAAGCTCTTTTATTAGCAAATCTATCAGTTGAAGCACCATATATAAAACATTTTAAGATATGAATGACTTTAAATCAAGCACTAGCCAAGAAACCTTGCAAGAAAGTCTTCATTAGATAAGTCTTGGGATTCAATCAGGAAGACTCTTCAGATCTTATGCTTTGGGAATTGGCTGGTCCAACCGAGGATTTCCCCTCACGCCCAAGTTTTCGAAAAAAGATCTCTATACACTCAAGATTAAGTTGTTAGATCAATAGAAACATAAAATAACAATATAATCCTCAAGAATTAGAGATAACTGGTAATTCAATTAGGTTAAAATGCTACTTTAGATGCAATAATCAATGCAAGATACTTGTGCAATAAGTTATTCCACAAAGACTAATGATCAACAACTTCTAAAATATTATTCAGTAGAGCATTAGGAGCAGTATTACCATAAGAAGTAGGAGAAAAACACCACCATCAATGAAGATCTCAAAGACTTTTACATTATTATTAATCTAGAAAAATTACAAGAGAGTTTCGAGAGATAGTACACGATCCAAAGATCGGATGCCTTGACAAGCAAATGACTTCAAATTTATAGATAAATCCTTCAAGTGGAAAATAACGGCTAGTTGGCTTGATCCTCGTCAAAATAATCTTGACTATTGATCAATGTTTGATCATCTTTTAATCTCCACTGTTGAAAATCTTTATTTTTGAGGAATTTTCGAATTTTTTATTTAACCCATTTTTTATCAGTTCAAAAATAATTATTTTGAGCTAATTTTAAAAAAAAATTGACTTTGACTTAACCACCAAAGCCCAAGGGTTCAATTTTTCTTGAAATTTCCAATATTCCCTTGGTGGGGGACCTCCAAAAATTAACTTCTTAGATACACACGAATTTTTCCACTTGGAGAAATTTCTCTAGGACTTTAATTTTGACTTTAATTAATTAAATTTATGGCTTAGGACTTTAATTTATTTTTGCCAAAAAATTGAATTAATTGACACTTCAGGGTATTTAATATTTTTTCCACTCTCTAATATCTAAGCCATGGTGTCTAAATATGAGGGGCCATGCACTAAAATATTTTTTATATAAGATAATTACATTTCAATCCTTAAAGGGGGAACACTCGATTGTTATAGACCCTCAAAATATTACCCATTTCTGCTACTCAATATGATTTAGTAGACCAAGTGATTTGTAATAAAATAATTTAGCCAAAGCTTAAACTATTCCCAAATCACTTTTACAAAGGATTCGACTAAAACACTAAAACTCACCTAAGACTTTGACGACAAATTCCAACCTAGCTTTGAGGTGAAGTTGGAGGGAAATGTTGAAATTTCTAAGTTTAACCCGTTAGAAATTCTTCCTCACTCTCTGGTTTATTTCACCTACTTATTTAATTTCTTAACAAGTTATTTAACCATATAAATACTGAAAATAAACACAAATGTAGTCTCAACCATCTACAGATCATCCATTGAAAGAAATAGACAGACACACAAGGGACACCGTTATTTTTGGACAATCGTCCTTGGAAAAACCCAATGCGGGAAAACTGGTGCTGCAGTTCTAAGGGTTTTATTATTAAACAACTTTTCTTGAGTACAACTGGGTGCCAAACTGGCTCACCCTACAGAGAAATCAATCTGGCAGTAATACCTCTCTTCGGAAGCAGATATTTGGCAAGTCTGCTCCACGAAAATCTCTCCAACACCTCTCTGAGGCTCTGCGTCAACCCTCCTGGCCTTTGCGTTAGCTTGGAACCCTATGCGTCAGCCTTCTGATGCTCTGCGCTGGCTCTGTGGCCCTTTGCGTCACCCACGTAGACCCTGGTAGCCTCTGCGCAATCCCTCTGGCCCTCTGCGTGGCTCCTGTTGGCTCTGCGCAGCCTTCTCTACCTCAGCGTTGATCCTTCGGCACTATCTCTGCCTCTCTGCTATGCACTCACTGCCCCTTGCTGCAACTCTGATCACTGGTTCGATTTCTCTCAGCAAACCCCGCTTTAGAAAATCAAACTGATTGATCAACTTGGTGTATCTCAAACTGACCCTCAAGCCTCCTCTTATACTTTTTCTGTTGAGTCTTCAACAGCCGAGATTAAATCTCTAATCAACGGCTAAGATTAGATTTGGCTTGATCCATGTCATGTAGAACCTTCTCACCCACTCTTATATTAATACCCATTAATATTTTAATTTTTCTAAGTTCAGACTTAGGAACTCCATTAAAAATATTAATTATTTTAATATCTCTCTAACCGGGTGGAATTTCCCCAAACCATTTCTGGGTCTTGGACATTTCATGTGCTTTAGCCTCTCCACCAATTTTCATGGCTAGAGCACATCTGATGCTACCCCAAATCAACACTATCTCTTAGCGAGGAATGTGCTCTAGTAATGCTCCACAACTGACATCACCCTGATCATCCGGCACTGGTACCTATGTTGATGTTTGGCCTACTGCCCAACATCCTCTGCACTGCTGCCTCCTGCACTGCTGCCCATGGCTCTGCTATTGCCACTGCTACATCTGTACTGCAGCTCCCTCTGCATTTGTGATGCTGCTGGTCCTTTCTCCCAACATAGCATCTGCACTGCAACCCTCTCTCATCAGTTACTGAGACGTTGGTAGCTGATCTACCCAACTACTCACTTCCTTGTCAGGCTAGAAACCCTCCTGATGCTGAAGCTCCCTCTGATGCTATCCTGTGCTCCCTCTGCTGCCTCTACGCTGCTGCAACAACTTTGTGCCTCTCACACTGCTGCAAACACCTTTGTGCCTTCCTGCGCTGCTACAACCTTCTCTGTGCCTCTCGCACTGCTGCAACCCTCTTTGCGCTGCTACAGATCCCTGCACTCTAGCACTGTTTTGCTGCTCCATCTGCATCTTACTTCTACTGACATCTGTCATTTTGCTACTGTCACTCAGGGCTCTCGTAGTCGGATATGATCTAGGAGTTTGGGTACCTCAAGGATCCTGCCCCTCATCTCCTGTAGTTTTCTTGACTATAGCTTGATGTCTCCCCATCTCTTCTCTAGAGGTGCATGAGCACTCATGGCACAGTCGTCATCAGTTTCCACTTCCTTCTCTGCCTTAGCAAGCGCTGCTTTAGAGTCAGAAGCCTCTCCCTTATTCTTCTTCTTGGGACACTGGGTTGCATAATGGCCCAACTCCCTACAATGGAAGCACTTTATCTTGGAGATGTCCTTCTTCTTCCTCTTCCCTTGCTGTCCCGCAGATGCCAGAGCTGCATCCTCTTCCTCCTCTTTCTTGATTCGACCTCCTTTGCTGCTACTTCCCGCCTTGGTTAGCTGTTTGATCTTTTCTTGGCGAAGAGATGCCCACAATTCTTCCCATTCTGGAAGAGTTGCTCTACCCAAAATGCTTTGGACGAATGTTTCCCACTCCTCGGAGACTGCATTCAGGGCGGTCCTCACCATTAACTCCTGATTCGGCGTGGCCCCTATGGAAGTGAGTTGGTCCCGAATCTCTTGCAACTTGCTGAGGAACAGATCTATTTGCTCCCCCTTCTGCATTTGATACAACCGCAACTGATTCTCCAGTAGCATCTTCCTTTGCACGGAAGTGCCTTGATACAATGTCGTCAAGGTATCCCACATCTCCTTTGCCGTATTCTTCTCGGCAATATGCTGAACTACATGATCCTTGACCCCATCAAGGATTATGCACTTTGCCTTGGCCATTGCATCCTCATACCTTTCGTTATCAGCTGGGTTGACTGGGATAGCCATGGTTCTCAAGGTGAAAGCCTTGATGTGATGTCTATCTAGAACATACAGGATCCTGGCCTTCCAGATGACAAAGTTGGACGCCCCGTCCAACCTATTCTGATCCCTCAGTCCGTTCATTGCCATCTCCGCTCTTCTCTTTGACTCCCTCTGAGTCTCGATTTCCCTCCTACAAATCCTTCTGCCAACTATCGTGTTAGGAAATTATATATTACGGAGCAATGGAACACATAAAATATTGCAGAAATATAAACACAGAAAACGCACAAAACAAGAGAGACACAGATATACATGGTTCACCCAGTTTGGGCTACGTCCACCCCGAACAGCCAGTCCTTCCTTTCTATTATCCAGCAAAATGAAGAGACACAACTTACAGCAAATCCGCTGTAATATCCTCTGTTTTCTCTCACAGTCTCACCTCTCTGTTTCTCACTCACACAGAATACACATCTATCACACAGCCTCAAATACAATGCCCTCATACAAAGAGAGGGGTTGCCTTCTAGGGCAAAAAACCCTAAACTAAACGTAAGTTCTACTGTCAGATCATCCGCCTAATGAACGGCCCAGATTGACTAGAAATTACTATACTTTTACAAGGCAATTTTACATTTATTTTTGGCTTCGGGGGTGCTACCCCCGAGCCCCCGCCAGGGGACCGCTGGCCCTCGTACCCCCCAGCCGAGGGGGATGGGCCCCCCCGGACCCCCGCGCGGGGGACAAGTCCCCCCCACAGCCCCTCGCGTGGAGGGGTGTACAAAAGTTCCTGGGGTATACATCCGGCTGAAACAAAGACCTCTGAACAATCATGCTCCACACACAACAATCTCCCACTTGGAGAATGATTGTAGCAACTTCACTGCCGCTTCATTTGCTGGACAATGGCTACTCTTTGGACCTGGCTGTTTCTCATCTTCATCGTCATCCTTGAAGACCAATTGAAACTGAGCATGTTCTCAGTTTCTCCCTGGTTACAACTTTTGTTAGCATATCTGCAGGATTCTGGCTAGTGTGTATCTTTTCCAGCTTCAACTCTCCATCTTCCAACACCGATCGTATGAAATGATACTTGAGCTGTATGTGTTTAGTCCTGGAATGAAATGCTGAGTTCTTTGCAAGATTAATGGCACTTTGGCTATCACTGTATAACGTGCCCATATCATGCTTCTTACCCAACTCACCCATAAACCTTTGTAACCAAATCATTTCTTTACTAGCCTCTGTAGCAGCAACATACTCTGCTTCTGTTGTTGAAAGTGAAACAACACTTTGGATTTTTGAAACCCAACTGACCGCTGTTCCTCCAACAGTAAATACATATCTTGTAGTGCTCCTCTGTTATCTCTGTCACCTGCCATATCTGCATCAACATATCCTTGTAGAGAGATGTTTGAACCACCAAAGCATAATGCTTGATTTGTGGTACCTTTCAAATATCTGAGAATCCATTTCACTGCCATCCAATGTTCCTTTCCTGGATTGTTCATGTACCTGCTTACAACTCCCACTGCATGTGCAATATCGGGCCTTGTGCAGACCATTGCATACATTAAGCTTCCAACTGCTGATGCATATGGAACTTTAGACATATAATCCATGTCTTCTTGAGTCTTTGGGCACATTTCCTTGCTAAGTTTGAAATGGCTAGCAAAAGGTGTACTAACTGGTTTTGCATTGTGCATGTTAAATCTTTTCAACACCTTTTGTATGTACTCATTCTGAGACAATGTTAATTTACGATTTTTCCTGTCTCTAGTTATTCTCATACCAAGGATTTGTTTTGCAGCTCCCAAATCCTTCATTGCAAATGAATTTGCCAATTTTATTTTGAGCACATTTATTTCCTGCATGTTAGATCCTGCAACAAGCATGTCATCTACATACAATAGCAATATAATATAGCTGCCATCATTTTGCTTTTTCAAATAAACACAATGATCAGAGTGACATCTAGTATAACCTTGTTCAGACATAAACTTGTCAAATTTTAGATACCACTGCCTTGGAGCCTATTTTAAGCCATACAAGCTCTTTTTCAACCTGCACACTAGTTTCTCCTTCCCTTTCACCTCATATCCTTGCGGCTGCTGCATATATATCTCTTCCTCCAAATCCCCATGGAGAAAGGCTGTCTTTACATCTAACTGCTCAAGATGCAAATCTTCAGCTGCTACAAGACTTAAAATAGTTCTGATTGAATTCATTTTAACAACAGGAGAAAATATTTCATCAAAATCAATACCTTTCTTCTGTGCAAACCCCTTCACCACAAGTCTGGCTTTATACCTCTGTTTTCCTCCATCTTCTTCCTTCAACCTGTAAACCCATTTATTCTGCAATGCTGTTTTACCTGCAGGCAACCTGACTAAGTCCCAAGTCTGGTTATGTGCTAAGGAGTCCATCTCTTCTTTCATGGCTTGCTCCCACTTCTTCCTGGTTTCTACCTGCACTGCTTCTTCATAACATTCGGGTTCACCAGAATCAGTCAACAATAAATAATATAATGAAGGAGAGTAACGTTCAGGGGGTCTACTTATCTTGGTAGATCTTCTAACACCACTTTCGGGTGTTTGGGGTGCCTGTTGCTGTTGTGGTGGTTGTTGTTGTTGATTATTATTATTTTCAGGCACCTTTACTTTTTCAGTGATTTCGTCAAGAACTGCGTATTCCTTGTTTTCTTTTTCTTGCTTCTTTTCCTGCAACTGATTCTTATACAAGACCTTTTCATTGAATATTACATCTCTGTTCCTAATGATTTTGTGATTTTCATAATCATATAAGCGATAACCAAAATCATTAACACCATATCCAATAAAGGTACATTTCTTTGACTTTGCCTCAAGCTTTGTTCTATTTTCTTTATCAATATGGACAAAGGCCTCACAACCAAAAGGCTTTAAAAAGGAGTAGTTTACCTTTTTTCCTGTCCATGCTTCCTTCGGAACACCACCATCCAAGGAACTTGAAGGCTCTCTGTTTATTAGATAAACAACAGTATCTACAACATCTGCCCAAAACTGTAAAGGCAATCCTGCATGCAATCTCATGCACCTTGCACGCTCCATGATTGTTCTGTTCATCCTTTCTGACACACCATTTTCTTGTGGTGTTCTTGGAACTGTCTTCTCTCTACGAATTCCATGCTCTGAACAGTACCTATCAAACTCTTTGCTGCAATATTCACCGCCATTGTCTAATCTAAGACACTTTAATTTCTTTCCTGTCTCAATCTCAACCAAAGCTTTCCATTTCTTGAAAGTATCAAATACATCAGATTTATTCTTAATACAATAAATCCAAGTTTTTCTAGTTGCATCATCAATAAAAGTAACATAATAACGAGAGCCACCGATAGATGATACCTGAGCAGGTCCCCATATATCTGTATGCACATGCTCTAATTTTTCATTCTTCTTTTCTTTCCCAACTTTGAGAAATCTGACTCTCTTCTGTTTTCCATAAATGCAATTCTTACAAAAGTCCAAATCAACATTCTTCAAATCCGGCAACCGATTTCTTGAGTGAAGAATCTTCATCCCCTTTTCACTCATGTGTCCGAGCCTATGATGCCATAACGCTGCATCTTCTCCTTTGGAAGTTAAAGCATTAACTGAGTTAGAAATACCATTGCATAAATACAATGTACCAACCTTTTCGCCTTTTGCTATTATCAGGGCTCCTTTGGTGACCTTCCAAGCTTTATCTGTGAAAGTTGTCACACAACCTTCACCGCCTAACTGCCCTGTTGAAATCAGATTTTTCTTTAGATCTGGAACATGCCTTACCTCCTTTAATAGCCATTGGTTTCCATTCTGCTGTTTTACAAGAACCTTACCCATTCCAACGATTTTACAGGGTTTATCATCACCCAAACGAACTTGTCCAAAATCTCCTTGAACATAGTCATGAAAGTATTTCTTCTCAGGTGTGGCATGGAATGAAGCCCCTGAATCTACCACCCACGAATCAATAATATTTTCGAAAGAAAGAATCAAAGCATCTTGTAACACCTCACCTGTCACATTTGCTTCATGATTGTTTTCTTGTTGTGCATCTCCTTCTTTTCCCTTCCGAGATCTACAGTCTTTCTTTAGGTGTCCTTTCTTTCCACATTTCCAGCACACTATCCCCGATCTGGACCTGGATCTGCCTTTCCTTGATTTACTGCGATATCCTGAGCTCTTTCCTTTTTCCATTTTTCTTCCTCTAGACTCTGCACTCTAAGCATTTCCCGATGTCTCACCGGAGCTTTTCCGTCGCATTTCCTCGCTAACGATAGCACCGACAACATCATCAAACTTTAAAGTACTAGATCCAGAAACGGAGTTACTAATGGCCATTACCAAACCATTCCAACTTTCTGGTAATGAGCACAAGAATAACAGAGCTCTAACTTCATCATCAAAGTTTACCCTTACAGAACTTAACTGACTTGTAACTGTATTAAAATCATTTAAATGGTTTGCAACAGATCCACCTTCCGACATGTTCATATTAAATAACCGTTTTATAAGAAATACCTTGTTTGAGGCCGAGGGTTTTTCATATAGTTTCGACAACGTCTGCATCAAACCCTTTGTCGTGGTTTCCTTCGAAATGTTGAAGGCGACTGACGCAGCAAGGCACAACCGTATTGTTCCGAGTGCCTTTCTATCGAGAAGGTTCCATTCTTCGTCTTTCATACCCGTCGGCATCTTTGTTTTTCCGCCCAATGGTAGGTATAATTTTTTCTGATACAGATAATCTTCCATCTGAATCTTCCACAACGAGAAGTTTTGGCCGTTAAATTTCTCGACCCTAAACTTACCATCTTCCGCCATTGCTCCCACTCGAACCAGGAACCCTTCTTTCCTGCGAGTTTATCAGCCAAATAGACCTTCGGCTCTGATACCAGTTGTTAGGAAATTATATATTACGGAGCAATGGAACACATAAAATATTGCAGAAATATAAACACAGAAAACGCACAAAACAAGAGAGACACAGATATACGTGGTTCACCCAGTTTGGGCTACGTCCACCCCGAACAGCCAGTCCTTCCTTTCTATTATCCAGCAAAATGAAGAGACACAACCTACAGCAAATCCGCTGTAATATCCTCTGTTTTCTCTCACAGTCTCACCTCTCTGTTTCTCACTCACACAGAATACACATCTATCACACAACCTCAAATACAATGCCCTCATACAAAGAGAGGGGTTGCCTTCTAGGGCAAAAAACCCTAAACTAAACATAAGTTCTACCGTCAGATCATCCGCCTAATGAACGACCCAGATTGACTAGAAATTACTATACTTTTACAAGGCAATTTTACATTTATTTTTGGCTTCGGGGGCGCTACCCCCGAGCCCCCGCCAGGGGACCGCTGGCCCCCGGACCCCCCAGCCGGGGGGGATGGGCCCCCCCGGACCCCCGCGGGGGGGACAAGTCCCCCCCACGTGGAGGGGTGTACAAAACTTCCTGGGGTATACATTCGGCTGAAACAAAGACCTCTGAACAATCATGCTCCACACACAACATATCGAACCGCTCCTCTCCGATCCCTTTGCTCATGCAATACTGATCTGGACTTCTTGGCTAGAAACTCACCTAGGTAGCGATTCCCTGTACCTTGGTTTTGTCCCGTTAGGTACTATTTTGCTTCGACAGCAACAACACTCCACTAGCTTCACACTTCACAATCTGCCCACAGCTCCCTTGGTCCCAACAGCTGAAGAAACTGAGCCTCTTGGCTCTGCACAATCCCAACAGTGGTTGAATCACTCCTCTGGACGACTGCGTCACTTCTGCTTGGCTGAGTAGGATGACGTGGCTCTTCGTGAGGCTCTTCTGCCTCTCATTGCTTTTGCGCTGACCCTTTCTTTGGCTCGAAATGATGACGCAAGCCCTTTGTGTCACTCCTCCTCTACTGCTTTCTGCTTAGGAACAACTTTTGTCTCTCGGGAGTCCGGGACAATTGTTTCTGCTGCAAATTCTCTGATTTAGCTGGTGCCTTCAGTTCTCCTGTGATCTGCAACCCTCTGATACCATGTTGAAATTTCTAAGCCTAATCTGTTAGAAATTCTTCCTGCACTATCTGGTTTATTTCACCTACTTGTTTAATTTCTTAACAAGTTATTTAACCATATAAATACTGAAAATAAACACAAATGTAGTCTCAACCATCTACAGATCATCAACTGAAAGAAATAGATAAACACACAAGGGACACCGTTATTTTTGGACAATTATCCTCAGAAAAACGCAATGCGGGAAAATTGGTGCAGCAATTCTAAGCGTTTTATTATTAAGCAACTTTTCTTGGGTACAACTAGGTGCCAAATTGGCTCACCCTATATAGAAATCAATCAGACAGTAATACCTCTCTTCAGAAGCAGATATTCGGCAAGTCTGCTCCACAAAAATCTCTCCAACGCCTCTTTGAGGCTCTCCGTCAGCCCTTCTGGCCTCTGCGTCAGCTTGGAACCCTCTGCGTCAGCCTTCTGATGCTCTGCACTGGCTCTGTGGCCCTCTGCGTCACCCACGCAGGCCTTGGTAGCCTTTGCGCAATCCCTCTAGCCGTCTGCGTGGCTCCTGCTGGCTCTGCGCGGCCTTCTCTGCCTCAGTGCTGATCCTTCGGCACTATCTCTGCCTCTCTGCTATGCACTCGTTGCCCCTCACTGCAACTTTGATCACTGGTTCGATTTCTCTCAGCAAACCCCGCTCTAGAAAATCGAACTGACTGATCAACTTGGTGTATCTCCAGCTGACTGATCAACTTGATGTATCTCTAACTGACCCTCAAGCTTCCTCTTATACTTTTTCTTCTGAGTCTTCAACGACCGTGATTAAATCTCTAATCAATGGCTAAGATTAGATTTGGCTTGATCCATGTCATTTAGAACCTTCTCACCCAGTTTTATATTAATACTCATTAATGTTTTAATTTTCCTAAGTTTAGACTTAGGAACTCCATTAAAAATATTAATTATTTTAATATCTCTCTAACTGGGTGGAATTTCCCCAAACCATTTCTGGGTCTTGGAGATCTCATGTGCTTTATCCTCTCCACCAATTTTCGTGGCTAGAGCTCATCCGATGCTACCCCAAATCAACAGGAAAAACTCTATCGATCATCCGTGTTTAGAAACACAAATGAAATCAGTGAGAGGAAAAACCTCCTAGGATGAAACTCGTTGCCAAAATAATATGCTTACCTAGGCTGTTACATACATATATGGTCTTACTAGCATCATTTACATTAAACTTTTGTAGAATGGGTTTACAACTCTGACAAACTAACGACTCATGCTGATGAATCCAGGATAATCTGAATGCTCAAAGATGATGGAATCCCTTTGTGAAAGAGTGTACTGCTGTAGGGTAGTTGACAGAGTGGTCAATAGGAAACATTGCTTATTGCCATGTACCACATGAGAAGCACACCAAATTGGATCAGATTGCAGAGAAGGGGATCCTTGTTGGGTATAGTGAAACCTCAAAGGCATATAGGATTGTCGCCAAAATAATAGGCTTACCTAGGCTGTTACATACATATATGGCCTTACTAACATCATTTACATTAAAATTTTGCAGAATGGGTTTACAACTTTGACAAACTGACGACTCATGATGATGAATCCATGATAATCTGAATGCTCGAACATGATGGAATCCTTTTGCAAAAGAGTGTATTGCTATAGGGTAATTGACACAGAGTGGTCAACAGGAAACATTGCTTATTGCCATGTGCCACATGAGAAGCACACCAAATTGGATTAGATTGCAGAGAAGGGGATCCTCGTTGGGTATAGTGAAACCTCAAAGGCATACAGTATCTGCATTCCTAGCAATAGGAAGATTATAGTGAGACGGGATGTAAAGTTCATGGAGGGCCGAGCTTTCAAGAGATCTCTTGAGATGCCTGCATGTGATAAGAATCAGCGAGCTGAAGCTCAATTGCTCCAGCAGTAGGGGCAACCACAGGGGCAGCTGGTGGGAACCCCAATGGGACAGTCACAGGTATACCATATAGTAACCGGTACTAGCATTTCCTTAGATTTAGGGGATCCAATGAGATCACAACAGACAAAGCAGTAGAGGTAGGATGAGGAGGAGCTGGTTGAACCTCCCACTACTAGTGGTCGAACCAATAATGAAGTTCATGAGACATTGAGAGATGCAGAGGAGTTCATTGGAGCTCCTAGGATGAACAAGAGAGCAGAGATAGCCTGATAGGTACCAAGCATTGGTGGCTCAGGTTGCAAAACCTTCAAGCTTTCAGGAGGATGCACAACATCAGGTGTGGGTAGATGCCATGGTAGAGAAGTATAGCTCTATCATGGCGAATGCTATTTGAGAGGTGGTGTCGAGACCTGAGGACAAGTCGGTTGTAGGTTCTCGTTGGATTTATAAGATCAAGTATGCTGCAGACGACAATGTAGAGAAGTACAAGGTTAGATTCATGGAAAAGGTGTATGTGCAGAAAGAATGGATAGAATATGAGGAGACCTTTGCCCCAGTTGCCAGATACACTTCTATCAGGTCAGTTATATTCCTAGTAGTTCAAATGGGGTGGTAGATTCACCAAATGGATGTCAAGGCAACATTCTTGAATGGGGTGATAGAGGAGGAGGTATACATAGAATAGCTAGAAGGCTTCGAGACTCATGAGAGGCGCACACATGTGTGCAGACTAAAAAAATCTCTATACGAACTCAAGCAAACTCCCAGGGCATGGTATGGTCAGATTGACAACTACTTGCAGCAGATGGGATTCATCAAGAGTGACACAGATCCCAACCTTTACTATTTGATGGTAGAGGATGAGCCACTCATCCTAGTATTGTATGTGGATGATCTCTTCCTGACAGGATCATCAGGGCTCATAGAGGACTATAAGTGGAACTTGGCAGCAGAGTTTGATATGAAGGATTTGGGGTTGATGCATTATTTCCTAGTATTGGAAGTGTGGCAGAGGGACGAGGAAATATTCCTTGGTAAAGGGAGATATGCTACAGATATTCTAAAGAGATTCAAAATGCAGGATTGTAGACCCATGTCTACGTCCATGATCACCAACTGGAAGAAGATAGACACATCAGATGACAAGGATGTTGACCCCACCTTGTATAGACAACTCATTGTTTCTCTCATGTATTTGGTCAACACTAGGCCAGATATTTGCTTCGCGGTCAATACCCTCAGTCAGTTTATGGTGGAACCGAAGAGGGTACATTGGATAATAGTGAGGCACATCTTGAGGTATGTATGCAGAGCAATAGAGTATGGGTTGAAATATACCCGAGGGAATGACATCAAATTATGCGAGTTCACATATGCAGATTGGGTAGGCAGTTCAGCGGATAGGAAAAGTACCTCAAGTATTGCTTCAGTGTTGGATTAGGGATGGTTTCTTGGTCCAATTGGAAGCAAAAGCCTGTAGCACTAAGCTTTGTAGAGGCAGAGTATATGGCAGCTGGCACAACGACATGTGAAGCTATATGGTTTCGAAAGTTGCTGGTAAGCTCGTTCATGCAGAGGATGGAGACGACCAGTGTACTGTGATAATCAGAGTTGCATCAAGCTCTTTGAGAATCTAGTGTTTCATGAAAGGTCGAAACACAAATATTCAGTGTCATTTCATCAAAGATTGTGTGCAGCGTGGAGCGGTCCAACTACAATATGTTTCCACAGATGAGCAGGTTGCGGTTATACTCACGAAAGCTCTAGGGAGAGCTAATTTCGTCTATTTCAGAGAACATATGGGTATGGTGGAGAACCCGTTTCAGTAGTAGGGACAAAGTATGTTGGATGCTTCTTAGTTGCAGTAGAAGTAACAACAGTTGAGAGGGAGTTGCAATGCAAATGCAGAGTTGGCAGCAGTACAACTATGTCAGTAGAAGCACAGATGCAACGTCAAAGTTGAACAGTGGTTGGTGGGCAGTGGCAGAGAGTCACAGTGGCTAGGCATGAGCAGAATGAATAGAGGGTGATGTAGCAACAGGGTGTTGTAGTAGTTCAAGACTAGAACACCTTCCTCACTAAGAGGGAGTGTTAGTTTTTGTAGCATTTGATGGTGTTCTAGTCTCGAGACTTTGTGGAGACGCTAGAATACAAGAGTTCTCCAAAACCAGAAATAGTTACTGGAAATTCCACCTAGAGATGGCTCAATTACATTAATTGACTATAATTAAAAAGTTCCCAATTCTAACTTAAGAATAACGGTTAATTAATAGGAATGAATTGAGAATGGTGTGAATTATCTAGAAACTCACACAGATCGACTTGGAGATGATCTCCACCATTGATTAAGTTTTAATCATGGTCGTTGGAGTCCCAATTGGAGATTATAAGAAGAGGTCAATGGGTAGATGGAGAACAAATAGTGCAGATACTCAGTGATCTGGGCAGTTCGATTTTCTAGTGCAGGGGATATAACAGGGGAAATCGAGCTAGTAGATCGAGTGGCAGGTGGCAGAGGGGCAGTAGAGCAGTATTTCGAAGGAGATTCCATTTCGGAGAGTCAGAAAGAGGAGGCTGAAATTATTCTCCAGGAGGCTGCGCAAAGCCTCAATTGAGTAGTTCGACTTAGCTGGGGAGAAGCTTGTTCTCAGTTCTAGAGGTTGGGAATATTTTCTAGAGTGCCAAAGAGATACTTTCCTAGTCAACAACAGGTAGGATAACTTGATTTGCATAAGTTCCAGATTGAGCATGAGAGGGTTTGCAGTAGGGTGACGCAGGGCCTGTGCAGAGCTGGGTGGATGACTTGCTTTTTAGAGGCAGTCAGGTGTCGAGATTGCTCGGAGAGAGGGTAAAATCCCTCAATATATTTTTTCCAATATTTCTCTTGGGTAGAATCACTAGTTTGGCGACATTTTATTGTATTAAGAAATTCTGCTGTTGCATAATAATAAAAACCCTCATTGCTGCACCGATTTTCCCACATTGGGTTTTTCCCGAGACAATTGTCCAAAAATAATAGTGTTATAATTTTTGTGTGTGCTAGCATTTTTATTTGTGAAGATTGCAACGTGGTTAATTTGTTGTTGCTGTAGCAATAAACTGCATAATTAATTTTACGGTTAGAAGAATTAATTCCAGTTGCTGCAATAAAAAATTTTATTAGTGAAATTTTCGCAAAACGGTCTCCAAGTGAAGCACACTCCTGAAATAAACCAAATTTTCTTGAAGGACAAGGAACCACTTGCCCGATATTACAAGTCAAAATATAGGTCAGACCACGAAATAAGGCCCCCAAGTGAAATGCTCCCCTTTAGTCAATAATAGATTGCAAGCATGAGTGAAAAGTCAATTTGTGTGATCTCCAAGCTAGGGTGCACTTCTCCAACCTCTAGATAGATGTTTGCTTGACACATAAGGTAACCTAGAATAGAAACATGCTTGGTAAGGAAGTAATCCAAAAATAGATGAATTGCTTGGATTAGAAGTGAAACTCCAAGTCAAAATGCACTCCCTCAAGCAAGGCAAACTCATCTGTAGATGATAATGGACCACTCATCTATAGATGATAATGGACATGGCTCAGTTCAATGTTTTAAAATAGGAGGGTTCTGCAAAGATTGCACCCTAGTCCATGATAGAAGACTTGGGAGTCAAGACTACAAGAAATAGAACTTGATGTGCAAGCTACTTTAGAATAGAACAATCAGGGCCTTCTCCAAGAAACAAGTGGTTGAAGTCCAAGTAGGGTGTACTCCATAGCTAGGAATATAATAGTGCGTGCCTCCTCTAATAAGTGCCCCCATAGATAAGCACCCTCCTTTCTTGAAAAAGTGAACTCCTTGGGGAACAAGGTACACAAAATAACAACTCCCAGAATAGATCAACTGCTTGGACTACAAGCAAAATCAAGTGGTCAAACTCCTCGGTGGGGTGCACTCATTCTATAACTAAGAATAAGCAAAAAGTAGTGGTAACAAGAAAGCCTCCTCAAGTGGTGTACCTCCATTTTCTGATTAGAATTAGATTAGGGAACAAGTCACATCAAGAAAAGCAATTCCCTGAATAACATATGCATGAATTGAAGTAAAATTGAACTAATCTGAATTGAATTGAACTCATAGTGGTAGTCACACTAAAGAAGACCCAAGTGGATTTTAGTACAAGTGAATTGAACTCCCTCTTGGTAGGGCTAGATCAACTGGGAAAGAAAAATAACATTTTCAAAGAATATACCTTCCTCCTTGAGAAAAGCATTACATGGTCCATGTTGTCGCTCAAATTGTACAGGCAAGATGCGACAACGATTAGGGAGGAGGCTGTCACTATGATCTCTGCCCTATCCATTCTAGCTGTCTCCCAATAGCAGGCTATGGTGGGTAGTCCCTATGAGATGTGAAGATGAAAGACTCGTCGACATTCGACAAGTCCGGGAGACACAAATGAATGACCTAACAACTTGGTTAATTTAACAAGTTTAATGATTTGATTAAATTACTTTGAAAGGCCAGTGCCTTAAATGGAGTCAAAATACTTGCTTTACGTGAATTATCTACCAAGCCATTGGATGAATAGTTGTTGCTTTAGGATGCTTCACTATCCTATATGAAATGCAACACCTAAAATCTAAGTGAAATGCAAGATCTTGATTAATTTTAAATTAGATGCCTAACTAGATGAATCCTTCCTCTCAACTATTTTGAAGCTAGTCTCTAGTGTAGGTTGTGAGAGAGAAACCCAAGGGAAGATAACAAAGGCTATATTAATGATACCTCCTCTGACGACTGCAAGGTCACCGTGTTAACCACAAAAGAGGGTCTAGGCTTCGTAAGCTGGGTGAGAAAGGTGGTCCTATCTTTCTATCAACCAAGCTTATGCTTGGAGGTAAGTTAATTAATGCAAGGCTAATCCTAAAATGCAAGTGCGAGATGAGTGATTATCTTTAGGTGAAGCTTTTAAGGGATCTTAAGTACTTAGAGACAAATTATAATGATATTTAGTTTAGACAATGAAGTATTTAACAATGTGAAATGACAATCTTCACCACAAGAAAGTAATTAATGAACAAAATAGACGGCGCCAAAAATGATGCTAAGATCTCAATAGACAATTGTGCATGACCATAAATCCAATGCTGCTTAACATAATTAGCAACTTCAAAGATTATGCAGATAATAACAAGAGAATGCCAATGTGCCAAAAGGAGAGAAATTGAATTCCTTATGAACACAATTAAATTACTTCAAGATTTCTCTTATCCCAATTATGATTACCAATATAAGTGCTTTAAGAGTGATTTGATTAGCAAGGTTATAAACTTAGATGTGAAGCTCACTTGCAATACACAATGTTAGTATGCTTATCACCAAAATAGATCCACAAGAAATCCAATAGCAATATAACCAATTGTCCAATTATTTAGCAATGTGATGACAAGTAGAGATATTTTAATAATCAATGAGAGAAAGAGAGCATTCATCAACAATATTATTTCTCTAGAGCAATTATCCAACAATCAACAATTCAATTAACCTTTTAGATCACTTATGTTCTCATTTAGATTTTCCAATTAGATTAAGATGCAAATTATGAAATGCTTATGCAAGAATGCAATGTGCAAATAGATGTAAGAGATGCAAAAATGCAATGTGCAAATAGCTGTAATAGATGCAAAAATGCAATGAGATGCAAGATGGAGCAGCCAAGAAACCAATGATTGGAGTAGTAAGAAAAACATCCAAACACACTAGAAAACACTTATCCAAGATGCACAAGGAAGCAAGGAATGAATGCCAAGTGAAAAGAGATGATTGTCAACAACTTTTCACACCACAACTATGCTTATAAGTTATATCAGAACTTAAATAGTGCATATCAGATTTCAAATTTTTATGACAACCTTCAAGAAATGACAAAATATGCCAAGAAATGCAAGCCCAACCAATTACAATGATTTACCAATGATGAAATATGCTTGCAAGTTAATTATTATGCCACTGCTATGTGAATTTATCACTGTTGTGGGTGATTTTAGATGGCTGTAGCAAACATATCAGACCTCAAAAATTCACTGATATGCAGTCAATTTAACCTCAAGATTAATTTTTATTGCCTCAAGTGATTAATTAATGAGATTAAGATTCTTTTAGATGTGCTTAGGCCCTAAATACACTACTGTCATAAAATAGTTCAGAATTCAAGTGAAACAGCGATGAGGCAAAGAAGGTTAGAGGGCAAACCAATAGGCCTAATGGCCTTGTTTGTTAGGTAGTTTGGTTTCCAGTGAGTTTGACTATCTGCAACCGCCAAGTTAGCTCCAAAATCGCTGCAAAACAAGATGTTAGAGATAAAATGGCAATGTAAAACAACTCAATGACTGAAGAATGGTTGAGATGAGGGCTAGAAGAAGGTTAGAGGGTAGGAGAGGGCAACATTAGGCCTAAAAAGGCTAACGGTAGGGCTACAAGGGCCAACGATGAGGCAAGAAAGGCCGAAACGGGGGCACGGCTAGGGAGAAGAAGGCCTTTAAGGCCTGCAGCCAAGGGTAAAGAGGCAAGTGGAGGGGGACGAGAGGGCTAGAGGGCCATAGCAAGGCCAAAAATGGCCTGCGATTCAAGGGAAAGCCCTTTTTGGGCTGTGGCTAGGGGTATAAGACATCAGAAAGGGAAGTCGAGAGCCCTAGAAGGGTTGATGACAAGGGATCAAGGCCGTAAGGGCCTGCGACCTTAGGGGACAAGGCCAAAAATGGCCACGACAGGCCTAAAAAGGCTAGCGGCTCACTTGGAGGAAGGAAAAGGGCTGACTTAGAGGAAGAAAAGGGCATGACTAGGTTGGAAGAGGGAACAACTAGGCCTTTAGAGGCCTTAAAAAATTTCAGAACCCTGCAATCACAGAAATTTACCACAAAACTGCTTAAATTTGCTTCCTTAGGGCTAGCGTCTTCCTCTTCTGGATGGACGTTGGACTTGATCTTGCCTTCCTAGGCCAAGACCAGCCTCAAAACCCCAACGAAAATGCTCAATTAGGCTAGACGTCCCACTTGGAGGAGTAAAACCCTTCAAACCCTAGCCTTAGGGCTAGATATTCCACAAAAAAATTGATTTCCTTTGAGGCTTGAAGATCCAGCATTCAAAAATGAATGAAAGAATTCCAAAACCCCAAATATATTCAAAAAATTCAAAACCCAAAAACCCCAAGTGCTACAAAATAAAAGAAGGGTTAGAAAATAATTTTACAAATATTTACAAATGTACAATATTCACAAAAAAAAAATCATTAGCTCTCATTAGCAAGTTATTTCTTTGTAGCCGAAGATCAAATAAAATTTTTGAATTTTTCTTAGATAAATTGCATGGATGAATAATTTCGAAAGATAGACCAACCAAACCCTTCTGCAAAATAATTCACCATAATGAAAGCTTAGAGCCCAAACAAGGTCGGATCTTCTCCACAATTTGTGAACTTAGAGCCCAAGGGTTAGCATACTAGTAAATCTCTATAATTTCTCAAGATAAACTGTTAATCCATATGGTGAATCAGATCACTTAAGATAACTCGTACCAATAGAATGTTCTTATCACTGACAAATGAAATAACAGTTAAAAAATATTCAGCACAATATATGATAAACACATAGCCAACACATACCATAGATCAACAGATAGAAGAATACCATGAACTGAGCCCTAAAGTCTTTCTATTATGTGAAAAATGTTTCCAACAGAGCAACAACTTAGTACATGTGTTACAAAATTACCTCATCCAAATATAGGAAATATAAGCTAAATGGCTTCCTTATATAGAGAAAACCCCTCCAAGTGGAAAATAACAGTTAGTTGGCTTGATCCTCGTCAAAATAATCTTGATCGTCAAAACTTGATGATCTTTTAATCTCCACCGCTAAATTTTTATTTTTGAGGAAAAATTTGAATCTGTTAAAAAACATTTTTTATTAATCCAAAAATTAATATTTTGGATTTATTTTCTCAAAAAATTGACTTTGACTTATCCACCAAGGTCTAAGGGATCAAATTTTCTTAAAATATCCATTTTTCCCTTGGTGGAGGACCTCGGAAATTTGACTTCTTTTCGACCCACGAATTTTTGATTATTTTCCACTTGGAGAGAAATTATTCTTTATCTCAGAATTAATTAATTTTTTGGCTTAGGATTTTTATTTAATTTAGCCAGAAAAATTAATTAATTACCTCTAGAGGGGATTAATAATTTTTCCACCCTCAAATACTTTAGCTATGGTGTCTGACTGCGAGGGACCATGCACTAAATATTTTTACGTCAAAATATTACAATTAATTCAACCCGTAAAAGGGGAAATACACATTTAGACAAGACCCTCAAGACATTACCCAATTCCGCGACACAGTATGATCTATTATGAAATTAAGTGTGTTTATAATAAAATAATTTAGCCATGGTTTCTGATTGTGAGGGACCATGCCCTAAAATTATTCCTAAACACACTTTTACAGTAGACTCGATATAACACTAGGACTCACTTAAGACTTTGTCAACGAATTCCACCCTATCTTTGGGGTTTAAGTTGGAAGAAAAACTCTGCCGATTAGGCGTGTTTACAAACACATAATTCGGGGAGGTTAAAAAACTTCATAGGATAAAATCCTTTGCCAAAATCAGAGGCCTACCTATGTGTTGTTACATAATTAAATGGTCATACTAGCATTATTTACAACAAAACTTGCATAAATTGGGTTTTTAATGACATATCCATGTTGATAGATGACTTTGATCTTTGAAAATTTTTCTCGATTTGCTTGCACAGTGCTTGCTCGGACTATTGACAAAATTGTGGACATCTGACTCCACATGGGGACATGTTTCTTCACTGAAGGAATGTGAGAATCCAGAATCCTGTATCCAAGAAAACAAAAGTACATCAAATAGATATCCGCTCAAAATCAAAATCATCATGTATACATAAAACATCTGTTGGAATAGAAATCCTACTCTAATATATAAAATATAAAGACATAAAACTTAACTATATGAAAAAGAAACTAACTAATGACATAAATGAAATCCTATCTAAGAGTGTAGGGTTAGAGATACTATACAAAGATGCCCTCTGGCATCAAATGTCTTCAACATAGTGCATACTGAGCATTTGCCGACTCTCAGGTAGGTTTGTGGGTTGCTTCTCGGATGTGCCATGTTGAATTTTGAAAATCCTAGGACTCTGACTTATCCAAATATCGAGATGCTCCCGACCATCAGATGCATCAAACCTCTTCCTTCTTATTTTCTGCTTTTTACTTTTGATTCCAACAGGCTGTGATGCTAATAATGGGACCGATGTAAATTCTCTGTCTTAATCTTGAAAATGCTTGGATGAAGAATTTGAAGAATCTGAGGTATGCCCCATCTTATTCTGTCAAAGGTGACACATTGTTGAAGAACGTAACTAGTGTCGGTCTTCATAATTGTATTTGGGTCACAATGTAATGTATTTATCGAAAGAAAGAAAAATAATTTCTTTTGTAAAGAAATTGACTTATTAAGGCATGGGTTTCATGCTTGGGTCAAATGCTTTTAGGTCAAAGCCTCCATTGAAAGCTTCTAGGGTTTATGTCAAGTGTCCTTGTCCATGTCATAATGTAAAAGACCCTTCTTGGGCTTCATTTGTTAAGAAATAAATTTATTTTAACATAAAATAGGTCAACTAGGCCTCCTCCACCAAGTTGGCCTCAAACTGGACAAGTAGCCTAATTGAGGGGCAAAATATCCTATATAAAGGCAACAACTCAACCTCATTTGGAGCACTCAGTCACTAAGTTCGATCTGCAGTTGCTGGGGGTAGTAAAAAGTGCGAAACTCAAGGAAGAAGGGGGAAAGGGCTAGCGAAGGAGGAGGTCGTTATCAAGCACAAGAAGTCGAAATTCTCTCTCTCTCTCTCACATGTGTGAAGCTACTGGAAGGGACGAAGTTACAGTAATATAGTTGGGCCAAAATTCTGGATTTGCTAGGGACCAAAATTCTGGGTTGTTGTTGGGTTGAAGCTGTTGGACAAGAAGAGACTACTGAAATTTTCTGAATCGTATTGGAAGGCTGACTTGGTGGAGGAGGAAGGTCTTTTGGTCTAGGGTCTTGGTCTATCTCAACTTGAATTTGCTAGTGGAAGAGTTTGACTGGGTTTTCCCCTATAGAGGGGTTTTAGCCCTGACAGAGTGCCTACATCTGGTGTCTTTGATCTTCGTGTTTTTCTTTTGATAATTGCTTGATGAAACAAAGATAAAAGAAGAACATAAGAAAGTTAATAAGAACTCAAAGATATCACAAGTAATTATCAACATAAGAAAATCTTTTTGCCTTTCTGATTTTCTAACACACATAAGTCTGACAAGTACTGTGATTGATTTCAATAGCTTGATTTTTCTTAGTTTCTCTTCCAACTATGCCACTTTCGATTAACCTCTTTTCAATGGGACAAGGGACCTCCTCGCAATGAGATGGGAATTGCTTTGGCAAACTGGGAGTCTTGTGATTCATTGAAAGCTCTTTATGCTTCTCCCCTGGATACTTGGTCTGTGCAAGAATTCTTTACGCTGTGATTTTTCCATCATTTGCAGTTTACTTTGAAGAGGGATCTGTTCGGATTTCATGGTAGTCATTTCTTCAGTGTTTTTTGATTCCATAATTTTCATTTGCTGTATGCGACCAACCTTCATGGTTTTTATCATGTTTTGTAACCTGTCCTCCATGGCACTCATTTCCTTAGCATGATCTAATTCCATTGTCTTTATTAATTGTGCTTGGTTTTGTTCCATTGATTTGAATCGGATCCATAAACGACTGTCATAGAACCATGACTATATCGGGACGAAACAAATCCTTGAAGAATCCAAAACAACAATCAAAAACACCCTGAACCAGTGGCCATGGCATCCGACGTGGAACGACGAGGACCTCGGTCAAAGCGTGCTGACCGAGGCCCATGGAGACTGTGCAGGAGGTCAATGTAGCCCCTGGGAGCCTCGGAATGGGAAAAGGAGCTGATTTTCGATGCGCGATTAGCGCTAATCATGCATCGCTGGGCGAACAGGGGTGAAATGGTAGAGCCTTAAGCACTCGGTCACGTTGGGAGTTAGAGGACCGTGGGTGGAGAAACGAAAAGCGCCATCGTACGAAGGTGGGACCCACAACTTGGAAACTGACGGTTTCATCGGGGCGCCCTTGAACGGTAAGAGGTTTTGGAGAAAAAGCAGCGATCACACTTAGCGATTGACGCGTGGCAGCTGAGGTGAGAGAAAAACCACCGTGATCGCGCGTTATCGGTCGACCAAGTCAACCGTGCTCGACATGTGTATGACGTTGGATCTGGAGGAGCCCAAATCAGACGGTTGAGATTGTGCCCGATAGACAGAAGCAGAATCGACAGGGAATTAAGCCGTGATTTAAGGGGATTTGGAATCCGTTGACCGCCACGATGGAGAAAGAAACGAATCGACGAACCGGCTGGCGTTGTTCCAATGAGGACACGTGGCTACTTCCTGAGCGTTCATGCTGACGCCGAACAGGGAACTCCAATTGACGCAGGCGGGAGAGGAACCGAACAGGCATGGAGGTCGAATGGCTAAAGCCATGAACAGAGACAACCGAATGAGATTCAGAGAGAGAGAGAGAGCGAAGAGTCCAAGCGACCAAGAGAGACAGTGAACAGTGAACCCTGAGAGGAGGACTGAACACAGAGAGCAGTAAAGCCAAGCAGAGGAGACAGAGGGCCGAGCTGACCACAGGCAGCATCGAGCACCAGAGAGCTTGAAGAATCAAGCCTTCCCATAGAGGAATCTGTCCGGATTGAGCATCACAGTTGGCTCTTTCCACTGTAGACCGAGGGTCACAGAGCTGGTAGGAAGAACAAGAGTCTGTGTACTCCAAGTGGCTTGGGGAATCCAAGAACCACCCTACCAAGAAAAATCTGCTTCAGGAGAACTCATATTGAGTCCCTGCATTGTAATTTCTCTGCTGAAAGACACAATAAAACAAGGCCACCACTGAAGCTGGACCGGAGACGTAGCCTTGGAGAATAGGGTGAACTCCTTATTAAAAACTGTTTGTGTCTTTGTGTTGCTTACTGTATTTCTCTGTTGTCTTTCTATTTATTTTCTGTGTATTGGCAATCTGATCGATCCGTTGCTTCAATAACACAGAACACACACACCAACACATGGGTCTGTAATACCTTTTTGTTTAATAAATCTTCAACTGAGGTCACTCATAGGGTGATTTTTAGATCAAGTGGTATCAAAGCTCTAGGCTGTAAGGTTGGACAAGCTTGTGTTGGTTTAGCTGTGAATGCTCACTAGATCAAAGCTCAAATTAGGAGAAGGAGAGTTGGTGGAAACTAATCCTGAAATTGGGAGAGTCTATTCTCGAAAGACAATGTCAGAAGAAGGTTCTATAGGGCCAGACCCTCAATTCATAGAAAGTTTCCTAGCTATAAAGTCCATGGTAGAAGAAATGTATAGGGACTTTAGAAAGCATAAGGGTGAAGATTCATCAGGCTCTAAGCAAGATAAAGAAGAAGATGAATCTCATTCCCATGACCACTCCAAAGGAAAGGGGAAAGAAGAAAGCTTCCCTACACCTCCTAGTAGCCCTGTGCATAATAAGAAAGCATCTTTGATTAAGTTAGATGTTAAATTTGATCTGCTTATATATGATGGAGAGCTAAATGCTGAAAAGTTGGACAATTGGATTAGACAAATTGATGTGTATTGCAGAGTACAAAATATAGACTCAGACAAGAGCAAGATTCAGCTGGCAAGCCTTTGCCTAGGGGGCACTGCCTTGGTTTGGTGGGAAGGCAGAACCCAAGTTGATATGAGGAAGCATGGTAAGACCATCTCTGTCTAGAGTGAATTTTTTACTGCAATAAAAAAGCAGTTCTATCCATTGGCCTACATGCAACAAGCCATGATGAGTTGGCAAACTCTTCGGCAGTTGAAAGGGCAAAGTGTACAAGGGTATACTCAAGAGTTCCGAAAGAGAGCATTGATGTTGGGTATTTCATTAGACTCACCAGAAACTCTTTTGAAGTACATTGGTGGTCTACACAGCTACATGAGGCATACCATCCTCATGTTTAATTCCACTAGTATAGATGAGTTATCTGTACAAGCTACTCATCTAGAAGCTAGAGGAAACAATGGAAATTCAGAAGTTGGGGGACCATCCCAACCCACTGTAAGCAAGAGCAAGGAGAAAAGAAAGCAGAAGTGGAAAGCAAGGAAGGCTAACACTGCACAGAAAGGCAAAGCCTCATGCACCCACTGTAAAAAGGAGGGGCATGATGATGAGCACTGTTGGATTCTGCATCCAGAGCTGAGACCTAAGAAGTCCGAGGGCAAGAAGAAGAAGACTGCTGCAGCTATTCAGAAAGATTTGGGGTCAGACTCGGGAGATGAAACAATCATTGCAGCCACAGGTATAAAAGGTTATCTGCTTTAGAGAATGCTGAAATCAAGAAGCAGGTGCAGGAGTTGCTCGAGAAAGGGTTCATCAGGCCTAGCACATCACCATGTGGGTCACCAATCGTTTTGGTGAGAAAGAAAGATGGCTCGTGGAGAATGTGCATTGATTATCGAGCACTGAATAAGATAACAATCAAAAATCACTATCCCCTTCCTCGCATAGATGATCTTTTAGATCAATTGAAGGAAGCTGTTTATTTCACCAAGCTGGATTTGCACAGTGGATACCATCAGGTCAGAGTTGCAGAGCAAGATGCATGGAAGACTGCTTTCAAAACAAAGCAGGGATTGTATGAATGGCTGGTTATGCCTTTTGGCTTGACCAATGCCCCTGCTACTTTCATGAGATTAATGAATGATGTACTTAGAACTTTTCTTGATGATTTTGTTATTGTGTATCTGGATGACATTCTGATTTTTAGTAAAACGTGGGAAGAACACTTAAAGCATGTTAAGCAGACATTAGATGTTTTGAAAAGATAAAAACTTTATGTCAAACTCTCCAAATGTGAATTTGGCAAAACCTCTCTAAATTATTTGGGTCATATAGTAGGGGGAGGTGAATTGAAAATAGATCCCTCTAAAGTGGCAGTCATTGGAAACTGGCCTAAACCCAAGTCTGCTACAGAAGGGAGAAGCTTCTTAGGAGCAACACAGTATTGGAGGAAGTTCATTTCAAATTTTTCCTCAATTGCAGCTCCCTTACATGCTTTGACAGGATTGAACAAGGTGTTTCAGTGGGGAGGCAAACAGCAGAAAGCCTTCGACACCTTGAAAGAAAAAATTAGTACAGCATCTGTACTAGCACTGCCAGATCTACAAAGACTTTTAATCCTGCAGTAGTCAACTATCCTACCTATGATAAAGAATTGTATGCATTAGTTCAGAGTGTGAAAAAGTGGAAACATTACTTAATGGGCAAAGAAACAGTAATACATACTGATCATCAGCCACTTCAATACCTACACTCCCAAACTAAGTTGCAACAATCAAGACATTACAGATGGATGGGTTTTCTACAACAGTTTCATTTAGTCATCAGATATAAAAATGGCATACATAACAAGGTTGCAGACATGTTATCTAGACCCATTATAAATGCATCTACCATACTTAAGCATAATTCTGTGCTGCATGAAAGCTACATAGAACAATATGCTCAGGATATGGACTTTAAATATGTATATGCAACTTTGAGTCAAGGCAAAAGAGTAGAAGAATTGGACTATCATGTGAAGGACCGACTCTTATATCATTGTGGGAAACTCTGCATTCCACAAACTGAGAGAGTAAAGATAATTAGGGAAGCGCACACTTCTTTGATATCAGGTCACTTTGGGGTAGGTAAAACAGTGGCACAGCTGCAAAGGTTCTGCTATTGGCCAAGAATGAGTGAGACAATTTCTAGATATGTAAAGGGGTGTGCTATGTGTGCTAAAAGCAAGCCCAGCAACATAAAACTAGGCTTGTACACTCCATTGCCAGTTCCTTCTCACCCTTGGGAAAGCATTTCCATGGATTTTGTTGGAGGACTGCCTAAATCTAGGAAAGGTCATGATTATCTATATGTTGTTGTGGATAGGTTCAGCAAAATGTCTATTTTGATACCCTGTAGTAAACAGATTACAGCTGAACAAACTGCAAAATTGTTCTTTGAACATGTATGGGCTCATTTTGGATTACCCACTTCTATTATATTTGATCGAGACACCTGATTTGTGGGAAAGTTTTGGTCCAGTCTATGGGAACTAATGGACACCAAATTAAAGAAAAGCACAACTTTTCATCCACAAACAGATGGCCAGACAGAAGTAGTTAACAGGACAGTGATCCAGTTACTGAGAGGATATTGCAGCAAACACCCTAAGCTTTGGGATGAACACTTGTGTTATGTGCAGCATGCTTACAGTAGAGCCAAACACTCTTCTACCCAAAGATCGGTCTCCCTTGGATTTTGTCTTTGGTAAAGATACCATGGTTGATGGACACAGTGATGTGGATAGGGCAACTACGTATTAGGTGACCTAAATACCATAGTTCCACCAAGTTTCCGAGATGTGGGGACAGGGGAGCGGGGAAACGCAGGAGCGGCCTATGCAAAAGCTCCCCACCAATTTTTAGGAAATGTGGGGGGACGTCGGGGTCTTTAACACAAGGGACCTCGAGAAAATAGTAAAATACTAAAAATTATAAATATATCATTGAAATTTTATAATTTAACTGTCTTTATCATTATATAACACTTACATCATGAAGGATAAATCGATGAATCATATAACTAAAACAAATTTAAAATGAAAAGCATGATACAATCATACATGTAACTTGAACATTATGAAAATAAAAGTTTAAACCATATTGAAGTTGCAATTGTGAATACTGAATATTGAAATAAAAGTCAAATCTGATACATCAAGATTCAAATTTTTATAGAGTCAAGTCTAATATATCATATATCAAGATTCAAAACAAACTAAAGTCTACAACTGAAGTTCGAAACAAAAAAGCAGATAACATAAGAACATATCAAATGACAAATGAGCATAATTGCTCAAGGTAATGCCCCGCTAGTCTCTGCATCCAATTGCTGCATGAATAAATCAAGATCAACCATGTCATCATCTGAATCAAAATCACTTGCATTCTCAAACATACTAAGTGGCACACAAACCAACCCCATCCATGTCTGATCAAGTCCCTCCTCTATATCTACCTGTGCATCATCCTCTGGATCAACATCCCATCATGTTGCTAGTCCCTTCAAATATGAAATAACCAAAAAAACCCTTCCCCCCATTTATTCATAGTATATTTGTAATATTTTATAATTGTTTTTAAGGATTTGTCTTTTTTTTAATGATTTGACCTCAATTGTTTTGGAAACGCAGGAAACGTTTTCTCTTTTGCAAGCAAACGTCCCTTGTTCGAGTTTCCTCGCGTTTCCGTTTTTTGGGGATGTGGGAAACGTCCCCAAGACGTCCCCACTGTTGACACCTAATCTTTGGGATTAGGAAAATTATGTAAATATTGCAAATAATAGAAATAAAGGAAGTTGGGAGACGAAGGGACTTTGGGAGATGAAACCCAATAGTCTCCCTCTCCTTGTATATGTCCATGTTCTATCTTAATGCAAAGACAACAATTTTATTCGGAGTTACTCCTGGCCTGACATGGTATCAGAGCATAGGTCGCAAATTAGTTTTTTGTGCTGTAACTCCTGTCAATTTTCTGCCATATTCTGTCCCTATGTTCTTTGCTTTATTCTCTATGTTTGAATGGTGTGCATTAAAACTCCTACATTGGTGCTGTGCGTATGGTGTGTTGAGCTCCTTTTGAAGATGGTGTAATGGCATGGACCGACTTTGTTGCATAACTGTGTTGCATTGATTTGAGCAACTCTGAAAATTGTGGTGCAATGTGAATTTCCTAGAGTGGTGAACGAACAGAGTTAAGTGCTGCGAACCACAAACTATGGTGCATGTCTCTGTGTTGAGGAATGGCCCGTCATACATAGTTCGATAATGGCTTGCATGGTATCAAACTCTTGGTTGTGTGTTGAACGCTGCTCTGTGTTTGGTAAAGGATCGTGAACTCCTTTAAACTGGTATGAAATATGTGTGTCGAAATTCTCGAAGACCGTGGCGTGAATGGTTGTGATGAATGGTTGTTTGGCTTATGGTTGTCATGTGATGAATCTCTGCACTGGAACTTGGATTGAATGGTTGTGCGTGCGATGTTTCGAGAGGCTCGACAACGATGGACTATGTATAATTCCTAGTGTTGCATTGAATGCGTTGAATGGTGCATAACAGTTCAGACTCCTGTGTATGGTCTGCGTTGAATATGCTGGTCGATTGGTTGTTGCTGCGCTGACTGTGAGCTTGTGTGCCCTTGGCCCCCGTCGAGCCCGTCATGCATTTGGAGGAGCGGTGTCTGTTCATTTGACTAATTAAATTTTGCGTTGACCATAGTGGATGTTCGTTGAATAATGGTATATGTTGGTCATATCTCCTGGTGCGGTGAGCGTGGATATATCTCCTGGTGCGGTCATTTATATATGGTACATATGGTTTATGATGGGATAAGAATTGCATTGAGTTCATTTTAAAAAGTCATGGTATATAATATGTGACGGGCATATAATATATGAAGTGGCACATTAATATATATTAAAGAGTGATGGGCACATAATATTAAGGAGAGTTTTTAAAATTGTGGCACATTAATATATTAAAGAGTTGTGACATTTTATATATGCCACATTAAAGTATCGAAGCAGTGGCACATTATTTCATATTAAGGAGGAGTGGCACATTTATATATTAAAAAGTGGTGACATGTTATATATGCCACATTAAAGTATTGTTATGGAGTTTTTTTCATTCACATAATTAAATCAATGCTTTACCTAATAGAAGACATCAAGTAAGGTTGAAAGCAAATAGCCCTTTTGATGATGCATTCACTCATATCCATAGTGGGAGTAGTTCTCATTGGAAAAGAGAACTATCATGAGTGGTCCAGTTAGATAAAGCACACTTTGATTTTCAATGAGTTGTGGAAAGGGGTTTGTGAAGGAGAAGGAAACAATGCACATGAAAAGCCTACTTCAGATAAGGAGCTTGCCATCTGGGAAAACAAGAACAACAAGGCCTATGCCTTGATTGCAACATCAGTAAATGAAGAGGCGAGTCGTCATATCTCTCCATTTTCAAATGCCTTTGAAGCCTTAAAGAAATTGAAGGAATTGTATGACTTAGACTCTGAACTTGAAGTTGTTCAATCTTGAGTTGAAAAATGATGAACCTCTTAAGATCCATTATGCATGACATAAAGGCCACTGCTGTTAAAATAGATGTTCCTCTCACAGCCTATGTCAAGGCATTATATCCCACCTATTTACACTATCTTGAGTTATTGCAAGCAAGTGGCAAACATAAGGAGATTTCCTTTGACTCCCTTGAGAAGAAGTTTGTTGAAAAAGAGAAGCTTTTGGGAAGAAGACAACTCCTCAGTCTTTTGAAGAAGTTGTGTGCCTTGCACAGAAAGAGAAGAATCATGCACATGATTCTTCTAGAGGAAGAGGTGGCTGAAGAGGAAGAGGAAGAAAGAATTTTAGAGGTAAGGGGTCAGACGTTGCCAAGGAGAAAGGTTTGATCTTCATTGCATATGATGCAATAGAGATGGACATGATGCTTCCACATGTAAGCTGCCTTGGGACAAAATTGAGCAGGAAAGAAATGAAGAAAAAGGTAAAACACCCAATAAAGGGTAGGGAAAAGCACCCGAGTCTGTTCATTATGTTGTGGCACATTGCAACATTGGAGTAATTCAAGACTTATTTAATGCTTCACTTGCTTCATGGAAAGATGCTTGGTTGCTTGATTCAGGAACTTGCCACATGACTTTCAGAATAGATTTCTTTGAAGAATTCACTAATATTGTTGATGGCGTAGTCTACCTTGCTGACAAGTCAAAACTCAAGCCATCAGGGCTTGGCACCATCAGGCCCAAACTGCCTGGACTTCCAAATTTTCTTCTACATGATGTTCTATACCTCCTGGAGTTGAGGAGAAACTTGTTGTCTTTGGTCCACATCTGCTAGCAAGGACACTCCATTCACATATTTGATGGCAAGGTTGAGGTCAGAAAAGCATTAAATCACTCACTTGTCATGACTGGGATAGAAGAAGAAAGATTTTTGAAGCTGCAAGGAACTTTTGCTCGTCCACAATTTTTTTTATACAATTCTCACTATGATGAAGGTAGACTTCCATCAAGACTTTTATGGCATGCTAGATTTGGGCACTTGAACTATGACAACCTTCGTTTGTTAAAGAAAAATGGTGTTACTGGTTTGCCAACTATTCCTAGGAAACTTAAGCAATGTGATGCTTGTATCTTAGGAAAGCACAACAAACAATCTTTTCATGATTCTCATTCCAGAGCACATAGAAAGCTTGAACTCATTCATTCTGATTTGTGTGGCCCTATGCTTGTTCCTTCTGCAAATGGAAATAAATATATGATGACATTTATTGATGACTACACCAGAATGTGTTGGGTTTATTTATTAAAGAACAAATCTGAAGCTTTTGAAACATTCAAGAATTTTCATGCATGGATTGAAAATGATGCACAATCTCATATCGTTTCTATTCGTACTTGTAATGGAAAAGAATATACTTAAAATGAATTTGAAAACTATCTTTGCCAACATGGAATCAAACATCAAACAACCGGGCCTTATAATCCCTAACAAAAAAGTGTAGCCGAAAGAATGAACAGGACAATCTTAAATATGGTACATTCGATGATGTTTTTCAAGAATGTTAAACTCATGTTTTGGGTTGATGCAGTTCTATGTGCTGTGCTGTGTATATAAAGAATAAGTGTCCATCTCATGCTATAAAAAACAAGACTCCCTTCGAAATGTGGTATGGCCACATTCCTTCGGTAAGGCATCTCAGGGTTTTTGGTTCCCCCTGTTATGCCTTGATACTTGACGAACAAAGAAACAAACTCGGTGCAAGGGGTCGCAAATGTATCTTCTTGGGGTACTCAAATACCTCCAAGTCATACCGTCTCTATGATGAAGTGAATATGAAGTTTATAATATCTAGAGATGTGATCTTTCTTGAATATTTCAAGACTGACAATGTTGTTGAGCGGTAGCTTGATCGCTTGGATAGATTTGGACACACAAAGTCTTTTCAAGAGTTTGATAATGAGATTCCACATCTTGAAGGGGGGATCCCTATACTGGATCAATCTGTGGAATCTTCTTCTGAAGCACTCTCTCCCCTGCATGAAGCTCCAACCACTGATCAAGATGACACTTTGAGTGATGTGATTAACAAAATTGGGAGGCTAAATCTTGATTTAGCCCCATGTCTGTCAAATGAGCAACCTGCCCCATGTCTGTCAAATGAGCAACCTGGGCCATCTCAGAAAGGTCCTCCAAAATGGCTAACAAAGACACTTGAAAGTGTTCATCTTGATGAGGTTGGAAAGATAGGAACAAGAAGCTCAACCAGACAGAATGGAGGTGATGTAGACAATCCTGATTCACTTGTTGATATGGATGTTTCTTATGATTGTGAACTAAATTTGTCTACAGATTTCGAACCAACTTCCTTCAAAGAAGCCACTTCTCATGATGAATGGAAAGAAGCGATGCAGAAAGAATATGATGCTTTGATAAAGAATGGCACCTGGAAGTTGGTTGATCCTCCATTGGGAACCAAACCAATAGGCTGTAAGTGGGTCTTCAAGAACAAGTATAAAGCAGATGGCTCACTTGACAAGCACAAAGCCAGGCTTGTGGCAAAAGGTTTTGCATAGAAGGAAGGGGTCGATTATGAGGAGACCTTTGCGCCCACAACAAATGGGCTACCATCCGGATACTCTTTGCCTTGGCAGCTTAGAACGGTTGGAAAGTCCATCATATGGATGTGAAAACTGCTTTCTTGAATGGAGATTTGAAAGAGAATGTTTTTATGTCCCAACCATAAGTATTTGTTGTTACGGGTCAGGAACACAAATGCAAACTTGTAAAATCCTTATATGGCCTCAAGGAAGCAACGCGAGCATGGAATGAGAAATTGACTGAGCATCTTTTGAAACTCAATTCAAACATTATGATCTTGATGAGGCAACTTTGTTTGTCAAGAAAGTTGGCAAAGCAGTTGTGTATCTTGTGGTGCATGTAGATGATCTTTGATGACAGGGAACAATGAGAACTACATTGTATCCATAAAGAAGGAATTGAGGAAAGGTTTTGAAATGATAGATTTGGGCCATGTTCACTACTATCTTGGTATTGAAGTAACCTAACATCTGAAGTTTATATTCCTCTCTCAGAAGAAGTACATTGGAGATCTGTTGAGCAGGTTTGGCATGGATGAGTGCAATTCTTTGACTACTCCAATGGAACAGAACTTAAAGCTCACATCCACTGAAGGAAAAGAATTTGAGGATGCAACAAAGTACAAACAACTTGTAGGAAGTCTCAACTACTTGAATACTACTATACTAAACATTTCATTTGCTGTTGGAATCCTCTCTAGGTTTATGCAAAAGCCTTGTGAGGGTCATTGGTCTGTCGCAAAAAGAGTTCTAAAGTACTTGAAGGGAACTCAAGACTTTGGACTCAAGTATTCACAAGTGGGTGACTTCAACTTGATTGGATACTCAGATTCAGATTTCGATGGAGATAAAGAAACTGACGTATCTACTTTAGGTTATGTTATGAGCCTTGGATCAGGAGTTGTCTCTTGGAGGTCATGCAAACAATCAGTTCCAGTAGATTCCACAACTGAGGCAGAATATGTGGCAACAATTGAAACAACAAAGGAAATTGTGTGGCTCAGGAAAATTCTGGAATATTTGTATAGGAAACAAGTACATTCAACTCCTCTTTTGATTCACAACACTTCTGCAATAAAGTTGACCAAGAATCCAAAGTTCCATGATCGAATGAAGCACAACGATACAAAATACCATCTAATTCGACGTCATGTTGAGGCCAAAACAATCCACATACGACATTGTTAAAAAAATGAGCAGATTGTAGACATCTTCACGAAAGCACTTGGAAGGGAAAAATTTGAAAGATTCAAAATGATGCTTGGACTCACCAACATTCCTTCAAATTAAGGGGGGTAATGTTGACACCTAATCTTTGGGATTAGGAAAATTATGTAAATATTGTGAATAGAAGAAATAAAGGAAGTAAGAAGACGAAAAGACATTGAGAAATGAAACCCAATAGTCTCCCTCTCCTTGTATATATCCATGTTCTATCTTAATGCAAATACAACAATTTCATTCGGAGTTACTCCTGGCCTGACACCCACGCCCCTAGAGTGCAAGGAAGCCCAGGGACGCATGTCCCAGGTGGGGTGATGCGTCCCCTTGGAACACTACTAAATACATACCAGGACTCCTCCCATTGGTGAAAATCCATAAGAGTAGGGGGTTTTGGTTATGGTGACATAGGGCCATCACCCCATTGTTGTCTCTTAGTCTAGTGATAGCCTTGTAGGGTACGCCTCTTCAAGGCCTGCTAGATTTTGTGGGAACAACCACAAGCATGATAAGGGGAAATCGAGTCACAACAACTTTTTATCGACATCCAAATCATAAGAGCAGACATTTCAACCAGTTAGCGTACCAATATCACTTAGGGTATCAAGTAAGTGCAAGGTTCAACAAAAGATCAAATTGGGACGGGAAAATGATTACAACCTCGGAAAAATGGCATCAAGCCATTCCATAAATATGCTTTGAGGGAAGAACATTTCTAAAGGTGAAGACAATTTTATGAACATAAATATGTATAAATAATAATAATAAATTAATAATTATGAAATGACTTGTCTCAAAGGACATGACTGTGCATGAAAGGGCATCCAACCTAAGTGTATATACAGGGTCCTCATTGTATTCCATCATACCATTTATACTCAAACATTTATATATATTATTTATTCATCCTTATGGATGTTTTCATATTACATGTACTTGGAATATTTTTATGTGAGTGAACTTTCTTCGTCTCATTATACTTACCTTGAATTTTAGGGTCCTTAGTTCTACTCTTCCTCTAGTTGCTACAAGTGATATCATGGCTTGTTCATTTTGACTATTAGAGATAATACTATTGTTCTCGAGATGAGGTGGAGTATAACGTACTATAGGTTGTTGTTTTTCTTCCTTGTGGACTATAACCTTGTTAAGGTTCTTTGATTCATCTTCAGAATGTGTTTGCCGCGTGCATGTGATTGCTGCTAATGACACCTTCTGTTGATTTTTGGATATGGAGTAGCATTGAACATGTGTTCTAGTGTTAGATGATGCTAAGAGGCTAAGGAACACTAGATCAATAAAACCCATAAAAGGTTTCACGAGATAAGCTTGGGAAACACCTTAATTAAATTAATTTGGCATAATTAAAGTATTTCCTAAGTCAAACTTAGGAAAAGTGGTAAATTAAAGATAATTAATTAAGGATGTTCGAGATTGCTCTAGAGACTTCTATTGATGAAGTCTAATCAATCTTAACCATTGATGGAGATTATATCATGGTTGTTGAGACCCCAACGAGAGATTATAAGAGCAGGTCGAAGGGCTTAGAGAGAACATCAGTGTGATCGAGCTATCCAGTTTGCAGTCTTGAGCAAGGGCACAGTTCAAACCAAGGGAAGAACATCGAAGAGAGAGAGCAACAAATAATTTGGGAGTAGGATTCCAGAGAGATTCGCAATATTTTTTTAGTGCTGGAGTGGCAGGAAATGGGAGGCCGAGTACATCTGCAAAGGAGGCAAGCAATGCGAATAGCTAGAAACCCCAGTGCGAATTGTTGGAAGAGGGTTGATTCAGTTGCCAGAGGACAAATCATCTTCCAGGAGGTAGAGCGAGTCACTTCCAGAGCCAGAGGGAGGCTAGACAACCTAGTTGGAGGTAGATCCAGAGCTGTGTGTGTTGCTCAAAGGTTGCAGTTTGTGTTCCAGGCATCAATGCAAGTTTCCAGTGTGGGGTGCGAGCAGGGCAGAAGAGGTCGAGTTGATTTGCAGAGGAGATCTAGGATCTCCAGTTTATTTTGCCAGTTGTGATCTATATTTGTTGGAGGATTTCCAGTTGGGCATCCAACTGTAATAATTCTCAAATTTCTGCATAATAAAATAACCCCTTATCTGCTACACTGGTTCTCCCTTCGGGGCTTTTCTAGGGACGTTCAGTCCAAAAATATTGGTGTCATTTTTATTGTGTGTGTGCATCTATTTCTCAGTTCCTTGTTTATATTTCCACAAAGTTTTTATTGTGAATAATGCATTAGTGATTTATTCGTTATTTGCCATAAACAAATGAACTGCTAATAAGTTAGAATAATAAACTCCAGCTGGTGCATTCGTGGATATTTAGCACCTTCAACAGGTTTACATCCATATTAGATTCTAGAACGATTTCTTCACTGGAAAGCTATACTCCCTTTCCATCTATAATTTTGCAATGATATGAGTGACTGGATGCACATCTATGACTTGAAGTCTAGTTCTTGCCACATTTATGACAATTGTTGTCCTTTTTTCCCCTCTTCATTGGAGTCACTAATGGCGGTATTTTATTCTCTTTCAACGCCATACTTGTACGATTTTGGATTTGCTAAATTTATGTTTGCGTGACCACTTATCACCACAATATCTACACTTGTTTACCCATTTCTTATTTGTAGCTTGTTAACCATCCATATGCATGGGTAACACTAGGAGAAAACTTTTTTCCTAAGATGCATATTTGTAGCCAACAACCTAATATGATCCTTAGATAGTAGCTTCGAAGAGGCCTCTCATGGTCAGCTCATCCACTTGATCACTATGGTCTTCCAATGAAGGTAGGTTAACAACCATGAGGTACATTGGCCGTTGTCTTCTATAAAGTGTTTACATTCATTGTTTTGGGCATCTAGGTAAGGATCATGGGTTGGAATCAGATAATGGATCACAATGCTTGTAAATTATAATTGTCTTATTTCACAGTTGTCGTCTTCTTTTACTTCTTGTAATGTGCAAGTACCTTGGGGCTTTTCTTTCACTCTCTAGTGGGGGCACGAATAGGAGGCCTTGATAGAGGTCGTGTGTCCACATCCTTCCATACTTAACACTTGCGATTTATCCTTTATCCATTATCGTTTCTTTTGTTTGGTTGTTGTTTGTCGCTCATACTAGTTCCCTATTTGCCTCATCCTATGAGACGAGTGGCTTCAAAATGCCTAGAGGTTGATGTAGGTGCAAAAAAGAAAGAAATTATAAGCATATGCCAATTATTAAAATACGAAAAATGTGGCAAGAGATGAATAATGATTAAAATCTGAGTTAACTTTGGCTCTACCCCCTCATGTGAGGCCATCACCCTAGTCCCATGCATGTCATGCCTATAAAATTAAAAGGGACTTAAAGAAAACATCTCAACCTTTATGAGCAATGAATTGCCCATCTAAGAAGAAGATTGAAATGAATTCTAGGAAAGCCTGCTAAGCAAGCCAAATCAAACCAATGAAAAAGGCTAAGGGTGAAAAAAGCAATGTCGAGGTCAAGTAACATGATCACTCCCTTCATAAAGGCACTCATGGATAATGGTCTTGCATAACCTAGGTATAAGGCTATGGTACCTCTCATGAAGTACACACTAGACCACATCAGTTATCACTCACACCTATTGATTGATGGGTTGGCACAAGAACTATTCTTCCCTTTAGGGCTAGGAGCACTTGATAGGGGCATTTGATGATTCTCCCATTCCTAAATATGGCAACTTGTATAAGGTTATAAGTTAGTGTAAAGTTTGAAGATGATACAGTGTATGATATGCTTACATGGTTATAGCATTGAAGATGGTTCACTTCTTATGCTTCAATGACTCTTCTGTCCATGTTGGTGGTTGTCACTTGATTCCTTGAGCTTGTACTTACATGATTATGATCTAGACGTGGTCATGGTCCTTTAGAGGACATTGATGATGCTTCTCCTATACTTCAGAGATGATGCTTGCATACCCTTTGGAGGACCTTCCACTTCATGATGGACATTGGCCACTTGATGGAGATTGTTGGGCTTGATGATGACTGGACACACCTCCATAGTCCCTCTTCCACCATTGGCACCTAGAATGTTGCTCATTAGAGCAAGGAATTTGCTCCTACATGATTACATGACTTGAGCATGAGGAGGATGGCATTTGGTTTGAGAGAGCACTTTTGAATGATGAGACATGACCTTTGACAAGGAGACATGCCTCTTGGACCATTCGTTGCACCTTTTGATGGAGAGACATGTCTTTTGAGGATGACATACTCTTTTGAGGCCTGTACACTCACACGTGTGGCCCTTTTGAGGGGATTTCTTATGTTTTATCATTATATTTTCACATTTGAGGCTATATTGGGGTTCTACTTGATGATCTATCCACCTTGTATCATGGGTTTATTGTTTTTAGGGATGTTTAGCCTAATTAGAGCTAAAGCACTTGGTTGCCGTATTATAAGTAGGGGAGTGCTTAGCTCATTTGATCATTGCACAATTTGAGAGACACAAGTCTCTTGTATTATATCTCTCTTCTCTAGTTCTTTATGTTGGACTAGTTGAGCAACTTGCTTGGGGACTTCTGGGATGTGGATGTTCTCTTTTCATGGATGGTTATGGTGAAGTTTTGGATGAATGCAGGTAATTATAGTATGTTAACTTCTTTTATCTTGGTTTTATGTTTTATTGGATGGATGGATCGTGATTAAGGATGTGAGCATGGTATTTGTTTCGTGATGCTTGTGAAACTAACCCTTCTTCAAATTCTTTGAGGAAATAGCATGTTAGCTCCTTTCCTTAGTCCATTTTTGAAATTGAGAACCTTGATTAAAATGCTAGGGTAAGTAGGTTAACTTTCCCTAGTTCTTATTGTGAATATTTCACTACTGAAATTCTATTGCAACAACTAGAATTAATTCTTCCAACTGTAAATTAATTTAACAATTTATTTCTACGATAACAACGAATCAATCACATTGCAATGTTCACAAATAAAAATATTGCGGAAGATAAATTGTAAATTGAGAAAATACTGTCGCACACACAAAAATATGACAATGTCATTTTTGGACAATTGTCCCTGGAAAAACCCAATACGGGTAAACCGATGCAACAACTGAGGGTTTTTATTATTAAGCAGCATTGAGAAATTCTGAGTACAATAAATATTGCCAATCCGGTGAATCTATCCAAGAGGAATACTGGCAAAAATTATTTGAGGGATTTTACCCTCTCTCCGAGCAATCCCAACACTTGACTGCCTCTAAAAGACTAGTCGTCCAACTAGCTCTACGCAAGCCCTGCGTCACCCTAGCACAGTTCCTCACACGCTCTGCGTGAATCAACTGCAAATCTAGCTGTCCTGCTTGCTGCTAATTGGGAAAGTGCTTCTCCGACCCTTTTGGAAAACTTTCCCAGTCTTTGGAACTTAAAACTTCTTTCTCTTTCGCTGGATTGGATTGCTCTTCTAAAGCAACTGCGCAGTCCTTGTGCTACTTCCAGGAGAAAATCTCGGCCTCCTCTTTTTGACTCTCTGGAACTTGGAAAACTCCTGCGGACTCACTGTCTTTGCCCCTCTCTGTCTATGCTTCCCTTCTCTGGCTAGAACTCTTCTAACAACTACTGCTGCTCTCTAGAGAAATCAAACTGCCTAAGGAAATCGATCTCAAGTGTCACAAGCGTGTTTTTCCATCTACCCATCGACTTCTTCTTATAATCTCACTGTGGGACTCCAACGGCCAAGATTAAACCTTAATCAATGGCTGAGATTATTTCCTAGTCAATCCATGTGAGTTTCTAGATAACTCTCACCTTTCTCAATTAATACTGATTAATTAACCAGATTTCCTAACTTCAGATTTAGGAAATATTTAAAAATTGGTTAATAATCTAATTGAGACACTTCTAGATGGAATTTCAACAAACGATTGCTGGGTTACAGGGAATTCCCGTGTTTTAGCCTCTCCACAAAGTCTCGAGACTAGAACACCTCCGATGCTACAAAGACTAACACTTTTGAGTCTTTTATCTACTTCAACGTTTCCCCAGGTTTGTATGTTTCTATACTTCATTAGTGCTAGATTGAGAAGGCACTAATCCTTTCTCTCTTGTGACAATCCTTAAAGCTGTAAAACCATTTTTACTTGTTCTAGGGTAAATTTGGGTTTATCTTCGGCAAAATCACATATTTTGAGCATTTAATGTTTTGGATGTGGTTGTCCTAGGGTTAGGAATTGTTTGCATTACATTAAATATGTAAAAGTTACATTTTATGTGCATTTTCCAAACCTTAATTAGGGTTGACGTCTAGGGTTTAGTGCTGTTATAAACATTTTCAGCCTTAGAAAATTGTTGTAGTTTATTCTCTTGTTTACTCATAATTTTAGCTCTCATTTTACTTTTTATCATCACAGTTCCTGGGCTAAATTTGCTGCTGTTATAAACCATTACATTGCTGCAATTATGATTTCAAGAGCTAATTTATGACAACCAAGTGTAATTTCTTGATTGTGTGTTTGGGAACCTATCTTGAGCTACTATTGGTTGCCCTGAGCCTATGGAAGAGACATAGGAAACCGACCCAAAACCATAGATTGAGTTTCTTCAGATTGCAGGTTTTTCTCGCTTACAAGTTCTTCAGACAAGTTAAAAGAGTAACTAAGATGCCTAATGCTATGCCATGGAGTACAAAAGATCTGGGTTTGCTCTATGGAGCTAGTTGTACATTGCTAGAATTGCCAGAAATTATTCATTGCCAATTAAAACAGTATCAAGAGCCATTGTATGACTTGGTGCCTTTCTGAGGCCATGAAGTCGCTGTGCCACGAGGAGCTATGAGGCAGGAACCACGAGCCTTCCTTCAACATCTGCTCACGAGCCAATATCCTATAGGATATTGCATAACGCGACCCACTGACGGTTGTCCTTTCTTGAGCCATGATTTGAGAAGCCGCCCCAAATCAGGGCTCCGAACCTTCAGGCACACAAATGAAGCCCACAGGACAATACCCATGTCGATTCGTTTGTTAGCCACTAGTGCGAAGCCATGAATTCTATCTGCCACGAAGCTATCCAAGCCTAACTCCTCCACCCATGGAGTCCTGTGAGGCCACCTTTAGTCCGCCATGGAGAAACTTATTATTGCATCACTGAATTGCAAACACAACGTAAGATGGAGCGAGCCGAAGTCTTGAATTTGCGTACACCTGGAGCTAGAATTCTGAGCCCCCCATCCTAAAGTTGGGCCTGAGAGTTGCCCTTAGATTAGAATCGAGCACAACAGGAAGAAGCAACCTCCCAGAGTAATACTAAGACTCTGCATCACTGCAGCCTGCGAATAGCAATGAAGCAAATGATGCTCTGAGAGGGCCACACCATGATAGTGACACTGAGTGGCCAATTACCAATCCATCTGGCAAGTAGAGGAGTCCGAGGGTGGCAAAAAGCGAAGCTGAGAGTAAGATATACTGTCCAGCACTTGGAGAGCCAGAAAACAATCAGGAGTGGACCAATTAGAGAATGTGAGGAGAGGATGAATGCTATGGGCATGGCTATTCTTGGATGACAGAGTTGATACCATCTATTTTTAGAAATCCACAATGAATAGGACAGGATCTGGGAAATAAAATGGTGCCAGAGAGAGGACATATGGATGTAGTGATGCCACCCTCACACCACTAAGGAAATAACCATTGTACATCATCATTCATTGTCATAATTTTCCCGCAGGTCGAGCTTGGTCTGGAGTATAATGCACAGGGCTGGAGTAATGTGAAAATCATTTCACAGTTGTACCAAGCGTGTTAAGGATTTGATGAACTGAGTGTGCTAGCTAAGTGGCTAGTGTGGTCTTCCAACGGTGATCGCTTTCCGACAGACGTCGGGTATAGACACTCGCCGCGGGGGATGGAAATTACTGTTAAATCGATCCTAAACCCTCATTTCCTATCTTTATCCTAGGGTGGAAATAATTGTAGAATCCATAGGGGGCACTTAGCTTGAGTTGATTGGGTTATTTGATTCCTAAGATTTACTGGGGAAGATTCCCTTGTGTTGGATTGTGTTCATCACTAGAACAAGGCTCGTTGTTGCGGTGACAATGTTAACACTCCCATTGTTGCACTTGGTTTATGTCACTTAGTGAGGCTTGGCATGAAGGTGCTAGATTTTATTGTAACATAGCCTGACATTGATATTTTCCATCGTCCTTCATGTGGAGTACTGTATACTTGACTAGATATTTTTGTTCAATAGTTTTGTTGCCTGTCTAATCTAATCAATAGTTTTGGGCCTTCATAGTTTTATTTCACTACGGATGTAGTCCTTCAACTCACCAATGTACATTTTAGTAACTGTTCATCTAAGAGACCGATTTTCCTAGTTGCGATAACCTCCCATTCATGTGTATAGTCGTTCACATTTCCTTTTCGTTTTGAACAAGCAAACTTGGTTTAAACATCATATTCTTCTTCATCATGAGATCTTTTTAATAATGTAGCAGTCGGGTTTTTCCAATGGAAGGAATGAGTGTCTCATTTCATAGGCCAGCATAAAAACCAATCTTAAGTTTCTCCTTCCAAATTATTGGAGGATGTTATTATTTGTTCTCTTTCATCAAGTGGGGGATTCAGTTTACTGATAATCTACATTATTTTGACCTAGATGATGGCTCCTCTATGTGTTTCTTGTCATACTTTGCTAATTCCTTTTTAATTTTTTGATGGTCTCTATTTTGAAATTGTTAGGCCCCTATACTACTAGTGTAACCCCTTATTGTTATTAGTACAACCGCCTTATTATATTGTTGTACCCATGTAGTCCCCATATTGTTATTATTGTGCCCTATAGAAGCCCACTATTGTTATTATTGTGCCCTTACATTATTATTGTTATGTCGGCTCTGATTATATTATAACCCCTTAGACTCCTATATAGAGAAAGGAGGTCTTGTCATTTGTATCATCCAAGAATTGTTCATTTGTGTAATGTAAAGGAGGTTGCCCCCTCGAAGAGGCTGAATTATAAGGCGTTGATCTATCTTTTCTATCTTTTTGTGAGCTGGTTTCATAACAGAAATCCTGGGTTTGTTGTGTTCCCTAAAAGAGATAGCTCTTGGACTTCTTTACTTGAGATTGGTAAAGCAATATGTGTGATTTTATCCAATCTTTCCATTATTCTTTTGAACCTAATAGTATAATCACCATTTAATTTTTCTCTAGCACTTTTCTCTTATCCTCATTTTCTAATTATATTGTGAAATGTATCATCTCATATTTCCAACGTATTTTTATGGTTTGTTCATTGCTTGGTGATCATTTCCTTTAATTCTTCCCGTTGGTTGTTCATTATATCTAGACAAGCTTTTGTATGTTTTGTTCCTTGCTTGGTGATCGTTGCCTTTAATTATTCCCGTTGGTTGTCCATTCTATCTAGGCAAGCTTTTAGAAATTCTTCCTCGTGGCTCTATATTTCTTTAGTTGTTTCATTATTGGGCCTTGTTGTTTTCTTTAATGACTCCATTAAGAAATTTGTTGACCACAATTGTAGATGATATGACTACCCCAGTTTACAATTCCTTTGAAATTGTTGTACAAACAGTTTGTGGAAATGAATAAAAAACCTATGGGTGTACGAACTCACTATGGGGGTGTACAAATGGTGGTGTGAGAAATTGTGCAACAAATAGAATTGGTACGACTGTAGTGTATGCAATATAGTTGTATGACTATAGTGTTGTATGATAGCAATGTTGTAGTGATTTGTAGGATGATTGATGGGGTGTATGGATTTGTATGGCTTTGATAGCAATGTAGTGGATTTGTTTAGGATTTTGACTTTAGTTGGACAGAATAAAAGTATATAAATGGATATTTTATCAAGAGATAAATGAATGATGCTTTTACAATTGGGAGGCCCATATATAAATGCAACTTGAAGAGGGCCTTGTGACTTTCATAGAAAAGGTGAACCTTTTATCATTAAATTTATTTTATATGTTATATATTATATTTATTATTTTTATGTTTTTATATTATTATCTATGCCCATGTTAATTTTATGTATATAAAATATTTCTGTTGATTAAAAGAAGAAAGTAAAGGTGTGCGCCTAGTCATTGTATTGACTGGATCAAGTGACCCTTTTGTATAAATGGAGGAGATAAGGATAGAGTAGAGGATGCTCATGTTTTTGACATTTTTTAATATCGGATTATGAAGAGAAGCATCCATTGACCGTAATGTTTAATTGCAATTGAGATAAGCGCCAAAGTCGGATTTTTCCTTCATTAGAGGTTCCCCCACCATAAGACATGTGATTTTTTTTCTTGGAATGTTCCGATCCATGCTAAAACTAAGAACAAACATATTAATGGATGATGGGATGTTAGCTATATATAAAATCTTTTATATGTTTAATTGATTTATCTATGGTTAATTTCTGGTCTAATAGTTAAATTGTGTTATGTTTGCTTTGATATTTTTGATGGTTCTTGTGATGTTCTGCGTTAGTTCTGATTGTGAGATGTAATGTTTGTTAAGGTATATCTATGTTTATTACAACTGTAACCTTTTATTGCTTTAATATCTCTTTGCAAGGTGTTATTGCTAAGGTGTAAAGCTTAATATCAAATGTCCTCCTACCGAGGCCATTCTTGTGTATATTAGAGCCTCCCTTATCCCTAATGCATCACTTGGAGAGACATCTAGCTCTAGTGCACCTCCTCTGGAGTGATCATGATGTCCTAATTTGATCTTCCTTTGGCTTATTGGGACCTCATTCGATTTTCATAGGTTTTATTTCCACATGTTATCATTCTAATTCTTTTGAGTATGCCTTTGTTCTTTGGTTAGGGGATGGGAGTATGTCAATCATGTTACATGGTGTTTCCTTCTGCAAAGAACTTTCCTCCAAATATGTAGAACACACCTTGAACCAAGTATCCTTGTCCCCAATGCCTCAATTGTGAAACATGCCTTCAAATATGTGGTATGCACCTTAGAGAATGTTATTGCCCATGAAGTCTTTTTATCATGCTTTTAAAGCTCATTTTACACCAAACATCCCACTTGCACAAGGTATATTCATGATCAAGCAACCACAATGCTCCTTTGAAGTGTAATGTTCATTGTAAGTGACCCTCTTTGAGAAAAACAATTCTCTAATCTAGGGTGTTCCTCCACAAGCTATTTTCTCTGTCACTTGTCTTGCCCTAGGCCTCCTCCAAGCTAGGGAATTTTTGCTCTAGACTTCCCATGTGTAAGGCCTTCGTGCTTTTGGTTGTATTTGATCGCTTAACTTATTATAAATCATGCTTTGGAGCCCTAATATAGTAGGGTGTTCTTATTCTAGGGATTCTTCTTGCATCAGTCACCAATGTTTTCTTGGGTTGACCTGGAAAGAAGACTCTCCATCAAATTGCTACTGAACTCCAAGGGTCTTCTTTTGTGCTTGATGAGAGAGAAAGGTTCCCAACAATGCAGAATGACTCCTACATTTTCAAAGGGTAGCAACCTCATCCACAAGCTCTAAACGTTGCTCACATTAATACCACTATTTGTTATTAGAGGTGCATGGTCATGAGAGAGAAATGGGTGTAAGGATAATATTATTTCATTAATGAACTAGTCATTGATTCAATGTTTTAGAATCCTTTTATTTATACATTAAGTAGTTGTGCTACCTAGTTACCCTAACTACCATCACTTGACTTGAACAACATTTGATTAACCTAGTTGGTCACTTAACACATATGTGACCGTTAGTACATCTTAACATTTATGTTAGGATAAGATAATCTTGTTATTGCCCATCGAGAGACAACAAAAATGTTAGCTTTTGGGTTACTCCGAAAATATTTGCACCATTTTTGGTGGTGTGTCATGAGATTTAGGGTACATTGTGTATGTTCAGCCTTGAGATGGTTTGAGATGGATTGATACATAGATCTAGTCCATGATGGATTTGTACATTGAAGGTAGCTTTCTCAATGGTTGTTTGACCTTAGTTGGCTTCTTTCTCGGTATTCTCCCCTAAGGCATTGGAGCTCTCTTGATTGTTTGGGGGAAGTCCATCACGATGGCCACACGGAGAGGTTCACTTGCTTGGAGAATACCCATCTTAGGAGGAAGAGCATTGTTTGTCTTGGAGGAGGGCATTAGGCCCTAGAAAACATAGGGTAGCTTGGATTCATATATGGAGGCTTGCAGTTGTCTCAAGGATGCTTGGGTTGCGACGATGCTCATCTGGGGGGAGTGGACCTAGTGGTGTAAATGGCCTAGGAGGCGCAATTGAATGTTTGTGGGCTTGTGATAGAAGGGTGTGGACACACCTTTTATAGTGACATCATCTTTGAGCCCTTATTGTGTACATTGCCTTGGAGCTTGACATTGTACCCTTGGAGTGGAGCGCTTCACTTATGTGAGCCTACATCTATTTATTGTAGGTTGCTTCCAAGGTTATTAGCCCACATATGTATTGTTGGTCTTGCTTACCTCTCATATATATGGAGGAAGGGGAGAGTTTGTTCATTTGTTATCATCATTGTACTCTTTTCTTTGTGCTTGTCTTCTTGGAGGAAGTCTCTATGGTTCATGAGGAAAGCCTATGAGGAGTAATGAAGTCTAGAGAGGACATATTCATTTGGAGCTCAATCCTTGTGACATACTAGGATTTACTCTTGTGAAGATGTTGGTGATGATCACTCATATTCATCATAGCTCATTATGCTTATCACTCTTGGGTTAGAGATGTGATCAAGTGGAGCACACTAATTAGCTTCTCTCTCTTAGATATTCATTTATGCTTTGTCTGTCTGTCTATCTCTCTCTTGGAGTCACTAGAGTTTCTTGATCTTCTTGGAGCATCTCGAAGTCTTGGGTTAGGGTTTCATCCATTGGAGATGTGAGATTGATGTTTTGGGATGAAACCCTAGGGTGTATTTGGCAAAGAAGGAGAAACAGAGGAGATGTCTTGCCTTGGAGGACCTGTCTGAGTGATTCATGCATGTTGGAGTTCCATGGTTGAGCAGCTGGTTTCATTCTTTTCTTGAGCTAGGGTTTTGGGGAGCTAGTGGATTGTACTAGCCTTGTGATGAGGTGATGGTATGTACAACAACTTCATGTTATGTGTATTAATGAGGTTTTCAGCGGTCCAATACTTGTGTAAATTGCAGATTTGATTTTCAGCCATCTATGTTCTTCATGACTTCTAATTTACAGCTATATATGTATTGATGATTTGACATAAGTGAAAGGCGATTATGTTAAGTGATTTAACATTGTAATTGAAAAAAATTTGACTGTTTTACTGCTGTGTTTGCTACTGTAAATAAAAGATTTCAAATCTGGTTAATGCCTGATAAGATTGTCCTGGAGAGCTGAACCTCATTGGAACACTTCAGTATTTTTTCTTGTTGGATTGATTTTTAGAAAATTGGCTTGTTAAGGATAGAAATATTGTCCATTTCCACTGCTGTTTTCTTTTATATGTCATAACAGCCCTAAGGATGAATTCACAGGGTTTAAGATCCGGAAAACCTCTAGTTAAGATGTCAGATTTCTGAATTCTGGACTCTGAGAAATTTCAGCAAAAAGTAGGTCAAAGGGACTAAAGATAGTACATCCATTGTTGGTACAAAATACGAGTTCCAGGGCATCTGCCAGAACAATGTTAAAAAACATAAATATATAAGATTTAAAGAGCAGGCTAGAGACTAACCATTTAATTTCTAGGTAAAGAACATTAAAGCTTAAAAAACTAGGGTAAAAGATAAGGTGCTGGTACAATAGAAGTGTTAGACACTGGAAGTAGCTGAAAATCTTGGTACTGAGCAAAAGGGAGGGAGGATGTCAAGCCATCCTGGAGTTGGTTACCAGGGATGAGTGGGGAGACCTAGAGGCAGGGTTGCAATATTTTATTTGTGAAATTTCCACGAATGCTCTATTACCCTTACCAAAACAAATCCCTAAATTCTAACAGCTACAAATTACTGGTTACAATTAAAGCAGAAATTTACCAAATTCTACCAGAATTTATTGGTTACAATTTAAACAAGAATTTATCAATTTAATACACATACATCTACTTGGTTTCCGTGTTTGAAGTCGATCTTGAGCTGTTGTAGCTCCAAATTTGCTCCCGTTACCAAAATGACCAAATCCTCCTTGCCAAACTGGGCACAACCTCGGTACCCAGCTCCAAAATACTTCAAAATTGAAGCACTTTGGTCCCCGTGCCCAAAAGCTTCAAGAACAATCAAGGCTTAATCCTCACTTTGTTTGCAACTCTGTTGAAAAATTCCTCCTTGCCTCTCCGGAAAATTCCCTCTTCTTCTCTGTGCATTACACCTTCTCCTTATACCTCCCCCACACCACCATCTCAATCTCTAGCCAGGCCTTCTGTCTCCCTTGCCTTCCAGCACATGGAGATCTAGCTTAGTCATTTGCCTTCTCTAAGGTTTTGAAGAGGTGGTTAGATGGTTATTGAATAATATGTATGGGTTTCTAACTTTTACTTTACTATTTATTCACAAGTTTCAATTAAAACTTTTGTAACTGTAACTTATCCATTTATTAAGATTTTAATTTAATTCTTATTTTATAGTTTAATTTAATTTTATACTTTTATTAAAATATTTTAATTTAATTCTTATTTTTTAAAATTTAATTAATTTTATAAATTAAATTAATTTAGTTTACATTCTTGTATATCTACTTTATTGTTAAATAATATACTAATTATATATTATAACGGTGGTATGCATACTAAGTAACCCGTTTAATATATTCATCATACTTTGGTGAGTTATGTATTTACTTCACAAATCAATTCATTACCCTATATTTAGACATGTTCAATATTGACTAGTAGGTATACTATTGCATGCCTTGTAGCAATCATATGCATGCTTTGTATGCATGATAATATTCACATTCTGTTTGTAATTGTAGTTGGGTCATTATAATGTTATTTGTTTACGACAAATAACGATTAAATCACTGATGCATTTGTCACAATAAAAATGTTGCGGACTTGTAAAAAAATATGGAAATGAGAAATAGATGCACACACAATAAAATTGACATCGTTATTTTGGACTAAATGTCCCCGAAAAAAACCTTGAAGGGAAAACTGGTGCAGCAGATGAGGGTTTATTTTATTATGCAACAATTTGTAAATTATTACAACTGGATGCCCAACTAGCTATCCTCTCACAATACACTGACAAAATATATTGGAGATCCGAGATCTCCTCTGCAAATCAACTCGGCCTCTTCTAACTTGTTCGCACCCCACATTGGCAACTCACACTCTTGCCTTTGAGCAATTCGTACAACCCTGGATCTGCCTCCATTTGGGTTGTCTAGCCTCCCTTTGCCTTTGGAATGAATTAGTTCTGCCTTCCAGATACTGATCTAGCCTCCAACAACTGAATAAACCCTCTTCTGGCAACTCGCACTGTTGGACTGACTAACTCACACTGCTCAAATCGACCTCTTCTACAGATAATTCAGCCTTTTCTTCCCTGCCTCCCGGACACTGGAAAATGAGGAAGATTTTCTCCAGATCTCTTCTCCCAAATTTCTGCTGCTCCCTCTCTTCGATGCTCTTTCCCTGGCTCGAACTGCGCCCTCATTGAAAACTGCGAACTTGGTAGCTCGATCTGCCATGCTCACAATAATCACACTGATGCTATCTCCAAGCCCTTTGACCTGCTGTTATAATCTCTCGTTGGTGTCTCAACGACAAAGATTTAATCTCCATTGATGGCTAAGATCAATTAGACTTCATCAATAGAAGCCTCTAGAGCAATCTTGAACATCCTTAATTAATTAACTTTAATTTACCATTGTTCCTAAGTTAGACTTACGAAATATTTTAATTATGGCAAATTAATTGAATTAGGTGTTTCCCAAGATTATTTTGTGAAACTTTTTCTGGGTTTTGGAGATCTAGTGTTCCTTAGCCACTTAGCATCATCTGAGACTAAAACACTTGTCCGATGTTACCATATCCATAATGTTGATTTAGGGTAGCATCGGATGTGCTCTAAGCCTCAAATTTTGCAGGGAAATTTTACCCAGAAGTGATTTTATTAAAATAATTAATATTTTTAATGGGGTTCCTAAGTCTAAACTTACGAAAATTAAAATATAAATGGTATTAATTTAATCAGGGGTGAAACTTCTAAAAAAAGCCACGGATCAAGCCAAAACGATATGAGCCTTTGATTATTTAACTATGAAAAATTAATTTAATTAAGGTGTTTCCCAAGCTTATCTCATGAAACCTTTTCTGCGTTTTGGAGATCTATTGTTCCGTAGCCGCATCATCTAAGACTAGAACACTTGTCTGATGCTACCATATCCATCAAAAACTAACATTACTGAGTGTTACCACCTTAACATAAGTCTGTTCATACCTTTCATACTGGAATACGTATAAGATCTTCCATAGTCGTCTATGCATTCCTGATTACTAAACTTACACACTGCCTATTCAACTTGTTACACTTTGCTCACATTGTGTAAGAATTTTGAGCATTGCAAGCAAATTTTTGCTTTGTCTATGGGCACTATTTCTTTATACTACTATAATATTTTTTGATTTCTTGTAAAGAATTGCTGAAGAATATCTAAACACTTCTTTTTATATTAGTTTATCTGTAAAGTTCATGTATTTATCTTCATATCCGTAATCTAGTCCTTTTTAAAATGACAAGCTTATTTTTGCAGAATCTTAAGGCTCACGAAAATAGGAAGCAGTTGTTCTCCTCAAATGCATCTAGAGGCAATCCTTTTGCTCAACAAAGAGGTACTGGTGTAAGTAGTGGTGCAGTAACAGATACAAAGCCACCTCCTTGGACAAATGGATCAAATTTTTCTGCCTCACTGCCTACATCAAGGTAAAATAATCACTTCTTGTGTAAGTATTATCTAGGTTATTTAAAGTTCAGTGTGATTAATATTGATGTGTTGGGATTGAATGTGACTGCTCTTGTAGTTGTAATAGACTGGACTGAGGACACTATCAGTGAGTTGCTTATAGCGTAGGGCATTGATGTAAACAGTGGTTGCACATATAATCTCTCGTATAATTTATTAGTCAAAATAGAACATGAACCTCAGCTTTAGTAGATGGCAATAACAAGTACATCCTCTGCACTGTGTCAGTTGTGGGCCATTTAGGGTATTTGTCTTCCTTTCTTTTGTGGATTCTTCGAGTAAGGCAAATAATCAATAAACAATTTTGTGAGGTTCCTTGCAAATGTGTAGGGATAATTGGAAAAATCAATCTTATACTACAAGGTTGGCCAAGACTTTACCCTACTTTATGAAAGTCAATACCTCAATTGAAAACTAATTAGAACAATCACCTGTTGTACCTACAGGACATCATGATAAAGTTATTGGGACGGCATGACAAAGCTATTGATACATATTACAGATGAAATAGTAAATATTAGATACAATTGTAAACTAGGGTCAAGTTTCCTACAATCATTGCCTGTGTATGCTTTTAGATGAATGTGACTGTTTGGGAAAGACATTCCTCTCCTATTATCTAGTCTTCAGTTCGCTCATAGTCTCCAAATGTGACATAAACTGTTTGTAGCAGTTTTGGACTGTGCCATATGATAGATTTGTAACTCCCATTAAGTGTTAGAAAGGAAAAGTATGACGGCATAAACAATTTACAGCTGAAGATGAAAGTTATGAACATAATATGTAAGTAATAATTAATAAATAATTAGTATATTGAAGAGACATGTCTTAAAGGACATGAGTATTCATGAAGGGGCACCTTGCCTAGTGTATAAGTAGGGCCCTCATTTGTAACCAGTTACCATATCATATCATACCACTTGTACATCCAAACATTCTTATATAAATATATTACTTGTCCTATTATGGACATTCTTATATTCCATATATTCTAAATATTCTGTTGAGTATGAACTTTGTTCGTTACAATGAAGGTTTTATGTAGATATGAACTGCGTATATTCTATTTCAATATTTGAAATTTAAGTGATTGGTTATACACATTAATTATTTAAGGTGTTTATGCTTTTAACTTTCTTTTTAGCTGCATCAACCTCCGGGGCATCATTCCAGGCCCGACCCAAAGTGTGGACAAGGGAAGGGGGAGGCTAACACCTTGTGGACCCAGATGGGAATAGTGTGAAATAGGGGCTATAATACGCAGAGGGGAGTGAGATATATGGTGTAGGGAAGCAGACCACACAACCAAAATTAGGGTTTCCCATGTAGTGCTGCTCCTAAAACTAGGAGCCAATAGAGGAGATCACACAAGACTAGGACACAAGATTAACTACCAAGTTCGGACAAGGGAACATGTTGAGATATCTAGGGCATCATGAATTAGGTGATTTCTCTTCCATTAGTAATTGTTTGTGAATACCTTTTTGTTCATTAGGTTAGAATCTTCTTCTTCTTAGATTATTAGTGTTCTTCTCCATCAAACAGTAACCAATGCATGAACATAAAATAGACAAGAGACACAGAATGTAGGCTATGAACCAGGGCCAAAATCTCTCATTGTTTGAGAGGAAATTCCTGTCAAATTCTTCTTATAGAGATTCCAATTGACGAAGACGAAGACCTTTGACCTATTAGCCACTCCAAGACCAAGACACAAGTCCTCTTGACAGTCATTTTTCTTCTCGACTTCTCTTCCACTTCGACCTTCTTCGATACATAGCATTAACATAAACTGAGATCATCTCCTATCATGACAACGAACTGTCATGTCATTGTCATCACAGAAACTCATCACTGTCATCAAACTATGATCACTGTAGCAGCACTGAATCTTACTGTCATGTCATCAAAGATAACACTGAATCTTTGTATCACTGATATGAGACTTTTTCCTAGCACCGAGACAGAGATCTGAACTTCATGCAATGACTTGATCTTAACTTGTCACTGTAATCTGAATTCAAAGATACATCTAACTTGTCCTCTATTCTGTGATCCGAATTCTGGAAGAGATCCGAGCTTCTCTTTCTGCAATCAGCCCTTACACTTCGCTGCTCCCTTATCATCTTACTTGCTGTCCCTTGCATCCGAACTTATTTCTGTTCTAGAGATCCGAATTGATCTCTGTTCTAGGTCACCGAAAATCTCAGAGATATCAAACTTCTGAACTATGTGTAATGCGAAGTGCCTAGCCACATATATATAGTAATTCGTCCTATATAATGAGCCGACATGAGCATCCGAATGGGTGTGTCTCCTTAATTGAGTGAGCCGACATGAGTCATTACTTCATCTGTAGGCCGACATGAAGAGAGGGACTTTGTGCTTGTCGTTGGAGGGATTTATAGACTTCTATACATTTGACACATGCTCAAGAAGAGCTCTTCATACATGACATTAATTCTTTTGACTTAAATGACAAATCCTAAGGCTCTGAATGGGAGCCATCTAAATAAAATCTCTTGCTCATGAAACCCATTAAGCAAGCATCACAAAAATAATTTTATTTTATTCTTTTCATCATTTACAAAAATCACAATTACATGTCATTATGAAGACCAAACCTAGTTACACTTTTCAACACTCCCTCTTAACTAGGGAGGTATTCATAATGGTACTTGGTCATTCTCAATTTGAATAATTTCTCATAAGAAGAATCAGATTGGTAACCCATCTGTCTAGCATCATATCAACCAGCGTTGTCACATAGCAAGGCCTTGACTAATAGCTCTATCCACATGATCAGAGCACAATGTTGGTGAGACCAATGATTCATAGACACCATAATCATTCTCTCAAGGTACATACTCCACCTGAGTGTTCACAGAGTATGACCTACTTTGGACTATTCTTATCTTGGATAGGCATTTCTCAAAGAATATCGTTCTACGACTACTCTTATCTTGGATGCCCTATCTCATCCTCAAAGAGTATCAGGTGCCAGATGATTACCCAATCCCCCATTCTATCTTCCCAGGTGAAGACCAAAATGATGTGTCTATCTCTCCCTCTCAATTAAGGAGGACATATCAATTCTAATAACGAAATGTACTCATTCCTATGGAAGGAATGTACCTAAGCTTCCTCTTGGCTTAGGAATTTCCAAGTTTCTTCCAACTTTCCAAGTAAGAAACTTGGGTTTCAGGCTTCCACTTAATTAGGGACCTACAACAACTCCTCAACGAGCTGCTTGAAGAGCGCTTTCCTTCGATGTCATGAATTTCTTTGTCAAGGAGTCTTCACCTTTTGTGTCTTCTTCATAGGGCACAAACCATCCATCACTTGCATCCATGGGTTAGTAATGTCATTATTCCTTTTATCAGAAAGTGATCCATTAGTCTTCATCTGGCCTTGCTTCATGTCATGCTGCATTCTTCATGCCATATTTTCTAGAAGGATCTTACTCCTTCTATATGGTCCTCTTGGAAGTCATCCACATTTCTTCCCTTTGGCAGTGCTGCATAAGACCATCCAAATATTTGTTCAAAAATAACAAATGAACACCTAAATCAAAATTGCCTTTGTAATGGTCTTTCATCATGACATCTTTCAGTTTGCATCAACATCCTGCATACATGTTGACATATCTCCCAAAGATATCCATTGTCAAGGGTCTCCATCTTTTTCAGATTTCCATTACAGTCTTCATATCTTTTCGGGAGATTTCCTAGTCAAATCTTCTTGGTCTTTCGGATGTTGATTGCTTTTACCATGGTTACATTATCTCACTATCTCTTCCTTCCTTTCTTCACACATTCCCAGGAGCTTCCAATCAGAGTTCCTCAATTGTAGTCAACCACCTCATACTTCATATGTGGACATATTATTTTGATTTCATCTAGTGTGACCCATGCCTTCTGGCAATCATTCATAGGAGGAGATTCCTTTCCTTTGATCATGCTTCTCAAGATCGAGCAGTGATCCATGTTACCTGCAACCATACAACATGACTTTATAATATTGAATGCAAGCATACATACCTCATTTACCTTTAGGTCATCTAGGCTTCTTTTAGCAACTTCCTTGATTGAAAAGAGCTTCAACCGCTTGACTTGCTTCATCTCTTATGTTATCATACCATCATCCCATGAATTCTACAAGTTGGAGTTCCTAATGAAACACTTGCTTCCACTCTCGATTGGTGAACCTTCTGATGAAGATTCCATCTATGAGTCTGTAATGACCCTTCCTAATTGTTTTCCCAAGGTGAGGAGAAACCATTTTTGGCAATTTTGTTATTTTTGGCTTAATGCATTTTTAATGGAAGAACTTAGGAGAAAGGGGGTTGATGTGTTTTTTAGTGGATTGTGGGGCCACTCACCCACCCAAAATACGCACCAGTTGGAGGCAGGTTGATTTACCTAAGTGGGGGATCGAAATATTTGATGGGACCCACGGGGGGGGCCAAGGGAGCAAGCAGAAATAGAAGGACGTGAACAACATTTGGGGCCTTTTGATGATATTAGAATTCATTGTTGCTTTGGTTGTTTAGCTAAGCTACAAGTGCTGTTCAACACAAGAGCTTCCCAAGGAGTGAAGTTCATCCCTCTCCTAGGTGGACTTTGAGTACCACCCTAGGAGGTCTTTCTTTGCCATTGGAGATAGAGAGGAGATCACTCGGCACAGGAGTACGCTACTTTGGCTAGCAAGGACATAGTTTGGGAGCAACATGGACGCAGTGGGAGAGACTGCATGTTGGGTGGAGCAGTAGAGCCAAGGAATTCGGATGTGAAGGTTGTTGGAGGTATTCTCATCGAGCTTCCACTTCGAAAAGGAGAAATTACAGCAGGAAGGCAAGCCAAATACTCAGGTCGAGCTGCTGGTCGAAGGGACTGTGTCATCCTCACCCAGGACTGTGCAGTCACTAGTGGGGGTCACTTGGAAGGAAGCTTAACTGGAGGATTGGGGAGCTGGGTTGTGGGGAAATTGTTGGGAGGCCGATTTGGGGAGGTTTCTTGACATTGTGGCAGCAAGTTACAACAGTTCCAGTTATAGGCATTGATTTCCAGTATTGGAGGAGGGCCAATCCCCAAGGGGTCGAAATTGGCAGTTCAAAACCAAGGAAAACCCTTGCTGGGATTTTCTGGGTTTTTGGAGAGGATTACACCCCTAAAATTGCAGAAATTTGTGGGTTGTTTTGAGCGGGTAAATCAGAGCTTGAAGTCAGCCTTGAAGTTAGCCAACAGTGCAGATTTGAGGGGACAACGCAATTCTCTAGGGAGCAATGAATTCACAACAGCTGGGTACTTTTGTATTGATCACCTGAGGCTTGTAGCTTGCCTTGTGCAAGCCCAGGTGCACCTCATCCAACTTCAATTGTACTCCAACATATTTGTTTAATGAAAAATGAACCAGTTGGGTGTTTGATGAGAAATTTCTATTCCTGTGTTCATTTTTGAATAAAATTTTATTACTTTTCTTTGTTAGCACTGTAAATCTTCCATTAGGAATATTACAGTGGTATCAGAGCATGTTCTTGGCCAGGGTGGGGAACAAGAGCAGGTGATGCCACCGAGATACCAAGGACTGGTTTTCAGAGAGGCTGTGGTAGAGGCAGAGGCAGGGGTCGAGGTAGAGAAGAGGCGCCAAATTCATTTTTAGACACTGAATTGGAAAATATCAGAGGCAGGATGAAGAACCAAGAAGACAATAAGCAACCCAGGCAGAGGAACACGGAGCAGGTCTTAGAAGAGCTGCTGAGGACAAACCAACAAATGATGAGGCAAGGGCAATTGATGATGGACATGATGCAGCAGGTGATGGGCCTGCAAATGGGTGGAAGACTAGAGGGAGAACCTCAAGGTGATGGGGGTTCCAGAGCGGGAGGAGGCAATCATAACCACTGTTGATAATATCGGCGATATATCGGCGATATTCGAAAATATCGCGATATTTTTGGCAAAACGATATATCGCCGAGAAAATATCGCGATATTTTCTGTTTTGATAATATCGCGATATTTTCAAAATATCGGCAAATATCGGAAAATATCGGCAAAATATCGCGATATTTTGAAAATATCGGCAAAATATCGGCTATATTTAAAAATTTGAAAAAATTATTTTTTATGCTTGCCGATATTTTGCCGATATTTTCGCCGATATTGCCGATAAGATATTTTCTAGACCCTCGCCGATATTTTGCCGATACCGATATTTTCAACACTGATCATAACTATCAGCCTCCACACACCCCACAACGTGGGCAACCTGGCTGCCCCACAATGCTTCATTTCATGGAGGCTGAGCCAGAGAGAGACAGACCTAGTTGCGGACTTGGTACATTCTGTTGCATCGGGCATTGATGAGTATGAGGGGTTGGATGGCTGGATCAAGAGGGTGATGTCCTTTGGAGAGTACATCCACCTCAAGGAGAGGTGCACTACCGGGGCTGGAGGCCACTATAGGGGAGGAGCATCCAACAAAGATGTGCAGAAGCTATCAGGGAAGATTACACTCCCAAATTTCGATGGGTCAGCGAAGAGCTCAGCTAGGGCATGGATCCAAAAACTTGATACATATTTTCACTTGAATCCCATGAGGGAAGCTGATGCCATACGTTTCGCCACCCTTCACTTGGAAGGGGATGCCCAGGAGTGGTGGTATCATGGGCTGATCACGTTGGGGCACCTTCACATCACCACTTATACAAAGTTCACCAGGAGATTGTTGGAGAGGTTTGAAAGGAAGGATCTAGAGCTACACTTCCGAGAGCTAGCCCACTTGAGACAGACTGGCAGCGCAGAGGCCTACATCACAGAGTTCCAGAGACTCGCAGTGATGGTGACAAATATTTCGGAGGCACGACTGATCATGTTGTTTGTAGAGGCACTTGTTGAGCCTCTGTGTGGATGGGTGAGGGCTTACAAGCCCACATCACTACATGATGTTATTTCTAGGACCCGAGACATGATCGATGCAGTGCCCAAGAACCGGGCCTTTGTTCCCACGAGACCCACAGCCCCACAGGGGAACAGAGATGCGAGGCCACCACAGAGAGATGGAGGACGTAGCCAGTTGGATGATGACACCCGGAGGGACCTCAGGAGGAGGAGGTTGTGTTTCATGTGCCAGGAGCCTTGGGCACCAAGGCACAAGTGCACCAAGGGCAAAGCCCATTTCATCGAGGTGTTCTCAGATAGTGAGCCTAAGGAGGAGGAGGCCGAGGTAGTAGAGGAGCCGGGAGATGAGGGAGGACCATCATCAGGAGGGCCATCACCACCACCACCACCTAGAGGAGGGTCGTTTGCCCCAACTAGGGGAGTCCTCGCTTCACTTCGGGGTGTGCTGAAGTATTTGACACTCAGGATCAGGGGGACTATACAGGGACAGCGTGTGTCAGTCCTGGTTGACAATGGGGCCACCCACAATTTCATTGATTCCTAGATGGTGGAGCATAGGGGCATCCAGATAGCTACATTTGAGGGGTTCTCAGTTTTGGTACTCGGAGACCGGACCATGCAGTGTACTAAGTATGTACTCAGGCTGACCTTGAAGATGGGGAACTACTCACTCACTAACCATTTCTTCGTGGTTGATGTCCCAGACACCAATGTGGTGTTGGGTGTCCAGTGGTTGTATGCATTGGGGAAGGTCACTACTGATTGGCAGAAGCTAGAGATGGAGTTCCAGGGTCTGGATGGGAAGCCGGTAATGCTGAGGGGAATGCACTCTTATCCCCCTCAGACAGTTTCAGCCCACCGGATGGAGGCAGATCTGCTACATGGAGATGTGGAGTGGGCAGTTGAGCTATGGATTTTTGAGTTGGGGGCAAAGACGTAGGCCATACATCCAGACATACTAGCCTTGTTGAAGAAGCACCAGGGGGTTTTCGGGGATGTTCCACCAGGTAGACTGCCAGACCGTGGATTTGAGCACACCATTGAGCTAGAGGGAGGGTGAACGCAGTCATCACCACCCCTTATAGGCACCCGAAGGCCTATAAGGATGAGATAGAGCAGGCCATTCAGGAGTTGTTGAGATTGGGACACATCAGGCCTAGCTCGAGCCCATTTGCTTCTTCCGTGGTGCTGGTGAAGAAGAAAGATGGGACGCTGTGCATGTGCATAGACTACCAGGCTCTCAATAAGAATACCTTGAAGAATAGATACCCCATTCCACGCATAAATGAGTTAATGGACGAGCTTAGGGGATCTAAATACTTCTCTAAGATAGATCTGCGTTCGGGGTACCACCAGATTCGCATGACGGAGCAGGATATTCTGAAGACTGCTTTTCGCTGCCATTATGGACACTTTGAGTTCTTGGTGATTCCCTTTGGGTTAACTAATGCTCCGGCCACATTCCAATCCTGTATGAATCACGTGTTCTATAGACAGCTGAGACGCTTTGTCCTAGTTTTCTTCAATGACATACTCATTTACTGTAGAACATGGGAGGAGCATCCTCAGCTTTGGAGGAGGTGCTCCGCATACTTGAGGAGCAACAACTGTATGCGAAGTTGTCCAAATATGAGTTTGGGCCAACTTAGATGTTGTACCTAGGGCATGTGATTGGGGAGGATGGAGTGAAGGTGCATCAGGAGAAGATTCGGGCAATTCTAGACTGGCCCACACCCAGGAACGTGACAGAGCTGAGGGGTTTCTTAGGCATTTGTATGTATTACAAGAGATTTGTGAGGGGATTCTCACAACTTGCAACACCTCTTACAGATTTGACAAAGAGGGGAGCTTTTGAGTGGACGCAGGTGGCAGAGGAGGCCTTCATGCGCCTCAAGAGGGTCATGAGCAGCTGTCTGGTCTTAGCCTTGCCGAATTTCACGCAGCCATTTGTGCTAGAGTGCGATGCGTCCGGTGAAGGGGTTGGGGCCGTTTTGACACAGGGGGGGCCATCCTATTGCATTTGAGAGCAAGAAATTGCAGCCTCACGAACAATTGTACTCTGTGTACAACAAGGAGATGTTGGCAGTGATGCATGGACTGGCCAAATTCAGACAGTATTTATTGGGCAACCAGTTCAAAGTGAAGACTGATCACAACAGTCTTCGCTTCCTCCTTGAGTAGCAATCCTTAGAGGAGACGCAATAGAAATGGGTGAGTAAGCTCTAAGCTTACGACTTTGAGATAGAGTATGTGAAGGGCAAACACAACGTGGTAGCAGATGCCCTCTCTAGGACACCAGCAACGCTGTCTTTGATGGATGTCACGCAAGATTGGAAGGCTCAACTATTGGTTGAGTACTCCAAGGATAGGCAGGGTTGCGACATTTTGGATGGCATGCACCAAGATGAATGATTCTGGGTGATGGACAATGTGATCTACTACAAGGACTGGATCTATTTAGTGTCAAGATCCCAACTGAAGGATAGGATCATGTAGGCAGCCCATGATTCTCCATTAGCAGGGCACCTAGGTTTCCTCAAGACATACCGTGTTGCCAGGGAGAGGTTCTCTTGGCGGGGACTTAAAGGGGATGTGCTGAAACACGTGAGGGAGTGCGTGGATTTCCAGAGAAACAAGGTGGAGTTGGGTCACCTGGTCGATTTTCTACAGCCGCTCCCCATTCCAGAGAGGAAGTGGGAGAGCGTATCCATGGATTTCATCATGGGACTTCCGGCAGCACAGGGGTGAGATTGCATCTATGTGGTGGTCGACAAACTAACCAAGTTCGCCCACTTCTTTGCTATTTCATTGAGATCTTCAGCCTCCCAGGTGGTTGAGCTATTCTTTCGGAAGGTTTTTCGGTTGAATGGTCACCTCAAGACCATTGTGAGTGACAGGGACAACAGATTTATGGGGGATTTTTGGTAGGAGTTGTTCCAGCTAGTGGGTACAGAACTTGCACCCAGCACCAGCTATCATCCCCAAACCGATGGGCAAACAGAGATTGTGAACAAATGGTTGGAAGGGTACCTGCATAACTATGTGATTGGACAACAGAGAGCGTGGGTCAAGTGGCTACACCTCGGGGATTCCTGCAACAACACAACTTATCACATGTCCATCGGTATGACTCCTTTCCAAGCACTTTATGGGTATGATGCACTTTCTTTTCCTGACATGGTGTTTGGAGATAGCAGGGCCCCAGGGGCGAAGGATTGGATTCAAGAGAGCCAATAGATTCTTCGAGCTCTCAAGAACAACTTACAGGTGGCTTAGAATCAACAAAAGGTATACGCTGATAAACACAGGGTGGAGAGACACTTTGAGGTAGGGGACATGGTCTACCTACGCTTGTAGCCATATAGGCAATCCTCGCTCAAGCAGAAGGGAGCAGAGAAGCTTCGCCCACGGTTTTATGGGTCGTATAAGGTGGTCCGGAAGGTGGGAGAGGTGGCCTATGAATTAGAGCTACCTAAGGAGAGCCAGATTCACAATGTGTTCCACGTTTCATGCCTGAAAAAGGCATTGGGGCAACATATTACAACAACAATTGAGTTGCCTCCCTTGGATGATGAGGGGCACTTAGTTTTGACACCTGAGATCATATTGGAGACCCGGGAGAGGAAGTTGAGAAACAGGGTGATCAGGGAGTACCTAGTCAAATGGAAGGATCTGCCAGGAGAGGATGCCACATGGGAGAGTGAACAAATCTTGCAACATCCAGTTTTGTAGTTGCTTGGGGACAAGCAACATCTGGGAGGGGAGGACTGTAATGTCCCTTCCTAATTGTTTTCCCAAGGTGAGGAGAAACCATTTTTGGCAATTTTGTTATTTTTGGCTTAATGCATTTTTGATGGAAGAACTTAGGAGAAAGGGGCTCGATGTGCTTTTTAGTGGATTGCGGGGGCCCAAAATACGCACCCCTTGGAGGCATCTCGATTTTCCTAAGTGGGGGATCGAAGTATTTGATGGCACCCACGTGGGGCTGAAGGGAGCAAGCATAAATAGAAGGAAGTGAGCAGCATTTGGGGCCTTTTGATGATTTGAGAATTCATTGTTGCTTTGGCTATTTAGCTAAGCTACAAGTGTTGTTCAGCACAAGAGCTTCCCAAGGAGTGAAGCTCATCCCTCTCTTCGGTGGACTTCGAGTGCCACCCTAGGAGGGCTTTCTTTGCCATTGGAGACAGAGAGAAGATCACCCAACAGAGGAGTACACTGCCTTGGCTAGCAAGGACGCAGTTTGGGAGCAGCAGGGACGTAGTGGGAGAGACTGCGTGTTGGGTGGAGCAGTAGAGCCAGGGAATTCGGATGTGAAGGTTGTTGGAGGTATTCTCATTGAGCTTCCACTTCAGAAAGGAGAAATTACAACAGGAAGGCAAGCCAAATACTCAGGTTGAGCTGCTGGTCGAAGGGACTACATCATCCTCACCTAGGACTGCACAGTCACTAGTGGGGGTCACTTGGAAGGAAGCTGACCGAATGATTGGGGAGCTGGGTTGTGGGAATATTGTTGGGAGGCCGATTTGGGGAGGTCCCCTGACATTGTGGCAGCAAGTTACAACAGTTCCAGTTACAGGCATTGATTTCTAGTATTGGAGGAGGGTCAATCCCCAAGGGGTCGAAATTGGCAGGTCAAAACCAGGGAAAACCCTTTCTGGGTTTTTTTGGGTTTTTGGAGAGGAGTACATCCCCAAAATTGCAGAAATTTCTGGGTTGTTTTGAGGGGGTAAATCAGAGCTTGAATTCAGCCAGCAGTGTAGATTTGAGGGGACAACGCAGTTCTCTGGGGAGCAACGAATTCACAACAACTGGGTACTTTTGTATTGATCACCTGAGGCTTGTAGCTTGCCTTGTGCAAGCCCAGGTGCACCTCATCCAACTTCTATTGTACTCCAGCATATTTGTTTAATGAAAAATGAGCCAGTTGGGTGTTTGATGAGAAATTTTTGTTCCTGTGTTCATTACTGAATAAAATTTTATTGTGAATTTTATTACTTGTCTTTTTTATCACTGCAAATCTTCCATTAGGAATATTATAGAGTCTTGAGGATCTTGCATATTCTTATCCAGCAGATGTTACCTTTTGATGTATGATGAGCTTTGTCCTGGATGACTTCTTCCTTTTAGTTTCCAATGAGGTTCTCAAGAGCTATATCCTTCATAGTTGAATATTAGACATCCTTCATTTTTCCTATGGTGATGTCACGAGCACTTACTTCTAATGCTTTTCCTTTTGCTTGGACTTCCTTCTTTCAACTTTCTCCACTTCTTCGTTGAAATGGACTTCTTTTCTATCTTCCTTGTTATTGCCCTACTTGAGCTTAGGACAATCTTTTCCTGTAATGCTCATAGCATTGAATCTTAGCTATGTTCTTCTTTTCCTTTTGACAAATGTCTGAACACTTTTTCCCCTCAACTTGTCTTCTATCTTGCATAGAAACCACAAGTTGTTGAATGGGATAGCCTTCTTATCCTTATAGACATTTGTTACCTTGTTCATTAGTTAGTGCATTTAGAACAATGATGATTATCTCCTTATCATTTTTCTAGATCTTGCAATTGAGATCGTATGAAGATAACCCTTTATCCTTTGATACCTTCAATTTGTGTAGATTAGATCTAAGTGATGTGACCTTCTTTATTGCATCTTCAGAGAATAGTTCTACTAGTTTATCATATATCTCTTTGATGTCTCCAATCTTGCCATATAGGGGTGAGGGATCTTTGACTGATTTCATAAGAATCCCTTGAGTCCTGTGATCCCTTTGCATGTATTCAGAGGAGACCTTTCCATTGATATGTTCAATGACTTCATTTTCTTCGAGGACTATGTCTATCCTCCTTTTCCATGCAAGGAAGTTCGATGACCCAACCAACTTATAGATCTCCTTGCAAAACGAAGTCATTTTATCAGATTTAAATTATAGAATAAAAGATACTTACTTGATAAGTGAAGATGAAATCTCCAACTTGATCACTTTGATGGTGGTTTAAGAAGATGTATTAGTGCCCCCTTTTGGATGATCTTCTTCCAAATGAAAATCCCTTCTTCAACAAAAGGAGATTGCTACTTTTATGATGGTGATTGATGAGGATGTTTTGATGCTTCCTCGGATGATCTTCTTCAAGGATAAGGAGGGGATCCTTGCTTCAATGAGAGGGAAATTGTCTTGTAGCTTTTGAAGATGATGACAATGCCTTCTAGCCTTCTTTGTCTTCAAGATAGTTCGACTTCTCGGTGGTGAACGAGTGCAGATAAAGAATGCTTCTAGGGTTTCCAAGATGATGTGATCTTAGTCCTAGAAATGCTTCTCTTGGATGTCTATACTTTAGGCTGCCTTGCTTTGTAGATCTCTTCATCTTGATGAGGGTCTTTGTGGTGTTTTGCTAAGGACTATAGGATCCAACACACTTGCTGGTGTAGACTTCTAGTTGCCTTGATTATTTGATGATCCCAAGACTTCTTTTGAAGTAAAATTCCTTCTTTGATCTAGGGTTTGATTCTGCAATGTAGATCCTTCAACTTGCTTTGATATCCTTAACTTTCGCTTTGATGCCTTTCTCGAGATTCGATCCTTGAGTGTCCCTTGATAGGATGATCCAAAACACCCTCTAAGTCTTCAAAATAAAAAACTATCGCATAAGGAAAAACCTTACAAAAGGCGGAAAACACTATCGGGAGTGAAAAAACATGAAGAAACAGTGAAAACAAAGCTATCGGAGGTCAAAAGAACGATGCACAGGAGCCGTCGGATCTGGCCGATCAACGGTCCAGATCCGATCGGCATATCGCAATCGGCAAGGGCAAGCGGAGTCCATCGGAAGTGGCTTTACGAGAAATCGCGATTGCGATCGACGCGATTAAACGAGAGCCGTTGATCTATGCGCGCAGATCAACGGTCCAGATCTACTCGTGCGCCATCGCATCACAATACACACACAGAAGGACTATTGGGGCCCGAGGACTATGCGATATGCGATTGTGATAAATCGCATCGTGACAATACAGAGGAGCAGGGGCCGATACATGCGACTTGCGATAAAGCTGAACCCGACGAGTCTTATGAGCCAAAATATATATCTTTTGAATTCCGTAAAAGGGCGTTTTTTAATGTAAATTCGCGCTTTCGTTAAATAAACGAAAACCAAAGGAAATGCGAATTGGGCGATATAACGGACCCAAAATGGTTTTTAGACGCAACAGTGTATGTTTTGAGTTCCAAAACAAGCGGGATTTCGGGTGGGCCGTAGGCGGTAAGTGGTATTGGTCGGGCTCTGCCTGAGCCCATACACTGGCTGCCACGTGGCTAGGCGCCGGAGAGAGAAAACCACCCTTTTCGGGCGGGTAATCTCCGGATGCATAAGCCACCCAAAATCAATAATAACCGTTGGATAGACGATCACTCGCGATAGCGCCCAAAGACGGACCCGAAGGGATTATGGGGCAGAATTGATAATATTTCAGGTCCGATAGACCGTGTTTGGGCAGATTTTCCCGTGTTTTGGAGTATTTCTCTATGTAAACAGAGAACGACTATTCTGGGGATTTCCAAGGCATCGATGGTCCATTCCGTTGCAGAATAGGTGGCCACCATCCTTAAAGACGTTTAGCAATGATTGCTTAATGCTCAGAGGGGATCTGAGTGGACAGAGGCCGGGAGCCAGAGAGCCTAGAAGAGGAAACGAACAGACAACGCCGATTGGCTTAAAAGCCACTGAATGACAGAGACAACAGTGATGAGACAGAGACAGAGAGTGAGAGAATGAGTCTGTGTACTCAGAGAGGTTTGAGGGATTCGAGCAGAACTCTTGCTGTTTTGTATCTGTTGTGTTGAGACTCAATTTGAGCTCACATTTTGTAAAACTTTGCTCTTGAAGACATAATAGAAAGGTCACCACTGAAGGCTGGACCAGGAGACATAGCCCAAGAGTTTTGGGTGAACTCCATATTGAACTTGCGTTATGTGGTTTGTCTATTATGTTTCTTTAACTGCTTCATTGCCTATATTATTCACAATATTATTGATCCGTTGCACTAAGTAATGTAGGCAAATCCATGCACATGAGTTTGTAATACCTTAATATTAGTCTAAGATCTCATTTTCAGATCAAGTGGTATCAGAGCTTTAGGTTTGCTAAGGTTAGACAAGTTTGTGCTGGATTTTTTTGAATGCTAACTAGGTCAAAGCTCAAACAGAGAAAAGGAGAACTTGTTGAGGCCAATCCAGAAATTGGAAGAGTCTATCCTTAGAGGAAAATGGCAGAAGAAATTCCCTTCGGAGGAGAACCTCAGTTCATGGACAATTTCATGACCATGAGAGCCATGGTGGAAGAGATGCATCGAGAATTTAAGAAAGGTCGAGGTGAAAGTACTTCAACCTCCAAACAAGACAAAGGAACAGAGGAACCTCTTCTAGATGCCCTTCCAGAAGGCAAAGGAAAAAAAGAGAGGACTTCTCCACCATCTACTCCATCATCACCATCCTCATCATCTTCTTCACATAAAACTAGCCCTGAAAAGAAAAAGAAGAAAACTACTGTGATTAAATTAGATGTGAAATTTGATTTACCAATTTATGATGGTGAATTAAATGCAGAAAAGTTAGATAACTGGATTAGACAGATTGATGTATATTGCAGGGTGCAGAACATTAATTCATAAAGGAGAAAGATTTAGCTGGCTAGCCTTCGCCTTGGAGGAACTGCACTAGTGTGGTGGGAAGGCAAGACAGAAGCTGATCTGAAGAGACATGGTCAAATTCTTTCTACCTGGAATGAATTTGTTTTTGCCATTAAAAAACAGTTCTATCCTCTAGCTTATATGTAGCAAGCAATGATGAGTTGGCAAACTCTTCGCCAATTAAAGGGGCAAAGTGTACAAAGCTATACCCAGGAATTTAGAAAAAGAGCTTTAACTCTAGGCATTTCTCTAGACTCACCTGAAACTTTGCTAAAGTATATAGGTGGTCTACATAGCTATTTGAGGCACACCATTCTCATGTTTAACCCCACTAGCCTAGATGATGTATTAGTTCAGGCTACACATCTAGAGGCTAGAGGCAAGAATGTGAACCCAGAGATTGCGGGATCATCAAAACCCTCTGCAAGCAAGAACAAGGAAAAGAATAAGCAGAAATGGAAGGAGAGGAAGGAAAACGCTGTATAGAAAGACAAACCTTCATGCACTCACTGCAAGAAGGATGGACACGATGATGAACACTGCTGGTCTTAGCATCCAGAGCTGAAACCTAAAAAATTCGGTGGTAAGAAGAACAAGACTGCTGCTGCTCTTCAGAAAGACTTGGGGTCAGACTCAGGTGATGAAACAACAGTCATAGCCACAGGTATAAAAGGTAAAAATTCTGAAGCATCTACAAGTAATTCTGCACAATCTATTGATAATGAAGATAATGAGAGGAAAAGACATGAGCTTTTTCATATTAGAGTTATTTCCAAGCACCAAAAGTTTGATACTTTATTTGATAGTGGTTCACAAGTAAACTTGATTTCTGAAACAATTGTAAAGAAGTTGGGCTTACTAACAACACCTCACAAGAAGCCATATCCATTAGGTTGGGTATGTGATAAAGCAAAGCTACAAGTGACTAGACAATGTAAACTTAGGTTTGCTATTGGGTCAACTTTTGTAGATGAGGTTGAGTTAGATATAGTTCCCTTGGACATATGTGGTATTGTTGTAGGAAGTCCTTACTTGTATGATAGAAAAGCCATTTTCTATAGAACTGAAAATAAGTATCAACTCACAAAAGATGGAATAGAATATATTGTAAGAGCTCATCAGCTCAAAAATAACTACACTTTCATAAATTCAAGGCAGATGAAAAGAATTGTAAATTCATGCAAGCAATCTTTACTAATGGTTGTAAAGGAAAAGAACCCTGATAAGACCAATATATTTGAAGGCTGTGATGCTAAACAGAAAGCTAATTTAGTTAAAGTTGTTTCAGAATATGATATCCTATTTCAAGAACCTAAAGGTCTGCCACCCAAAAAGGAAATAGTACATGATATTCATTTGCAGCAAGATGCTCCATTGCCTAACATCGGAATGTATAGGTTATCCGCTTTAGAGAATGCGGAGATCAAGAAGTAGGTAAAGGAGCTGCTCGATAAAGGGTTCATAAGGCCTAGCACATCACCATGTGGATCTCCAATCGTACTAGTGAGAAAGAAAGATGGTTCGTGGAGGATGTGCATTGATTACAGAGCACTGAATAAAATAACGATCAAGAATCGTTATCCTCTTCCTCGCATTGATGATTTATTAGATTAGCTGAAAGAAGCTGTTTACTTTTTCAAGTTGGACTTGCGTAGTGGCTATCATCAGGTCAGAGTAGCAGAACAAGATGCATGGAAGACTGCTTTCAAAACAAAGCAAGGGCTGTATGAATGGCTGGTTATGCCTTTTGGCTTAACTAATGCGCCTACCACTTTCATGAGAGTTATGAATGATGTACTCCGACCTTTTATTGATGATTTTGTAATTGTATATTTAAATGACATTTTTGTTTTCAGTAAAACATGGGAAGAACATTTGAAGCATGTAAAGCAGACTTTAGATGTTTTGAAAAGAGAAAATCTTTATGTGAAGTTATCAAAATGTGAATTTGGTAAAACATCTTAAAATTATTTGGGTCATATTGTAGGGGGTGGTGAATTGAAGATAGATCCCTCTAAGGTCGAAGTCATTGTGAGCTGGCCTAAACCCCAATCTGCTATAGAAGTTAGGAGTTTCCTAGGAGTAGCACAATATTGGAGAAAGTTTATGCTAACTTTTCCTTGATTGCAGCTCCCTTACATGCTTTAACAAGATTGAACAAGGTGTTTCAGTGGGGAGGCAAACAACAGAAAGCCTTCGACACCTTGAAAGAAAAAATTAGTACAACACCAGTACTAGCATTGCCAGATCTTCAAAGACCATTTGAGATTGAAACAAATGCCAGTGACTATGCCATGGGAGTAGTGTTGATGCAACACGGTAAACCCATATGCTATCATTCTGAAACATTTATTTCTGCAGTAGTTAATTATCCCACATATGATAAAGAATTATATGCATTAGTACAGAGTGTGAAAAAGTGGAAACATTACCTAATGGGCAAAGAAACAATTATACATACAGATCATCAACCACTTCAATATTTGCACTCACAAACTAAATTGCAGCAATCAAGACACTATAGGTGGATGGGTTTCCTACAGCAGTTTCATCTTGTCATTAGATATAAGAAGGGCATACATAATAAAGGTGTAGATATGCTATTAAGACCAATTATAAATGCATCTACTATACTTAAGCATACTCAGTATTGCATGAAAGCTATATTGAACAATATGCTCAAGATGTAGATTTTAAAGATGTATATGCAACTTTAAGTCATGGCAAACAAGTAGAAGAATTGGATTATCATGTTAAGGACCAACTCTTATATCATTTGGGAAAGTTATGCATTCCTCAAACTGAAAGAGTTAACATAATCCGAGAAGCACATATTTCTCTAATATCAGGTCATTTTGGTGTAAGTAAAGTAGTTGCACAGTTGCAAAGGTTCTGTTATTGGCCAAGAATGCATGAAACAGTGTCTAGATATATTAAAGGGTGTACCTGTGTGCTACAAGCAAGCCCAGTAATAGAAAATTAGGTTTGTACACTCCACTTCCAGTTCCTTCTTGTCCTTGGGAAAGTGTTTCCATGGATTTTGTTGGGGGATTGCCAAAATCTAGAAAAGGTCATGATTATTTATATGTTATTGTGGACAGGTTCAAAAAACTGTGTATTTTAATACCTTGTAATAAACAGATTACAACTGAACAAACAACGAAGTTGTTCTTTCAGCATGTATGGGTTCATTTTGGGTTACCCACTTCTATTGTATCTGATCGAGATTCCCGATTTGTTGGCAAGTTTTGGTCAAGTCTATGGGAGTTGATGGACACCAGATTGAAGAAGAGCACAACATTTCATCCACAAACAGATGGTCAAACAAAGGTGGTTAACAGGACAGTGATCCAGTTGCTCAGGGGCTATTGCAGCAAGCATCCCAAGCTTTGGGATGAACATTTGTGTTATGTGCAACATGCTTACAACCGTGCCAAGCACTCTTCTACATAGAGATCTCCTTTTGAGACTTGTTTTGGTTTTACACCAAGCACTCCCTTGGCTTTTGTCTTTGGAAAAGACATAGCAGTTGATGGACACAATGATGTGGACAAAGCAACCAAGTTCATTGAACAGATCCAAGAAATTCACCAGGCAGTGCAGGAACAGTTGGAGAGAAACCAGGCCAAGTACAAGGCAAGGCATGGCAAGCATCGAATTGAGCATAGCTTCCAAGTTGGTGATCAAGTTTGGTTGTACATCAGCAAAGACAAAATGCAAGGTGAAGGTAAGAAGTTGAAGCCAATAAGGTATGGGCTTTTCAAGATACTTGAGAAAATTGGTGAAAACGCTTTTCGCCTTGATTTGCCAGCTTATATGCATATCTATTCAGTGATTAATGCAGAAAACTTGAGACTATATGAACCTTCATTGGTTGAAGATCCCAAAGAGCAAAGTTGGTTGCCTTCTATTGATGATCTGTTGCCTGAATATCTCAATGAGTTGTAGGAAGACACAGTTCTGGACAGGAAGGTGAGAACTGCGCAGAGGAGATGTTGAGTACCTGAGAATTGGACTCAAAGGTTCAAAACCAAGCAGTGCAAGATGGATAGAGATTGGACAAGTGAGGAAGCTGTATCCTCACTTGGTTGATGCTTAAAAACCAACTTTTGGTGGTCCAAAAACTTTTTCAGTGGGAAGGCGTGATCCAAAATGGATCCAAAACGCCCTCTAAGTCTTCAAAATAAAAAACTATCACATAAGGAAAAACCTTACAAAAGGTGGAAAACATTATCAGGAGTGAAAAAACATGAAGAAACAGTGAAAAACAAAGCTATTGGAGGTCAAAAGAACGATGCACAGGAGCCGTTGAATATGGCCGATCAACGGTCCAGATCGATCGACATATTGCAATCGGCAAGGGCAAGCGGAGTCCATTAGAAGTGGCTTTACAAGAAATCGCGATTGCGATCGACGCGATTAAACAAGAGCCGTTAATCTGTGCACGCAGATCAACGGTCTAGATCTACTCGCGCGCCATCGCATTACAATACACTCGCAGAAGGACTACCGAGGCCCTGAGGACTATGCGATATGCAATTGCGCTAAATCGCATCGCAAAATCGCATCGCAACAATACAGAGGAGCGGTGGCCGATACATGCGACTTGCGATAAAGCCGGACCCGACGGGTCTTATGGGCCAAAATATATATCTTTTGAGTTTTGTAAAAAGGCGTTTTTTAATGTAAATTCGCATTTTCGTTAAATAAACGAAAACCAAAGGAAATGCGAATTGGGCGATATAACGGACCCGAAAGGGTTTTTAGACGCAACGGTATATGTTTTGAGTTCCGAAACAAGCGGGATTTCGGGCGGGCCGTAGGCGGTAAGTGGTATTGGCTGGGCTCTGCCCGAGCCCATACACTGGTTGCCACGTGGCTAGGCGCCGGAGAGAGAAAACCACCCTTTTTGGGCGGGTAATCTCCGGACGCATAAGCCACCCGAAATCAATAATAACTGTTGGATTGACGATCACTCGCGATAGCGCCCAAAGACAGACCCGAAGGGATTATGGGGCGGAATTGATAATATTTCAGGTCCGATAGACCGCGTTTGGGCGAATTTTCCCTTTTTTTAGAGTATTTATCTGTGTAAACAAAGAACGACTATTCTGGGTATTTCAAAGGCACCAATGGTCCATTCTGTTGCAAAAAAAGTGGCCACCATCCCTGAAGACGTTTAACAATGATTGCTTAACGCTCAGAGGGGATCTGAGCGGACAGAGGCCGGGAGCTAGAGAGCCCAAAAGAGGAAACAAACAGACAGCGCCGATTGGCTTAAAAGCTACTGAATGACAAAGACAGAGGCAAGCAGTGCTGAGACAGAGACAGTGAGTGAGAGAACGAGTCTGTGTACTCAGAGAGGCTTGAGGGATTCGAGCAGAACTCCTGCTGTTTTGTATCTGTTGTGTTGAGACTCAATTTGAGCTCACATTTTGTAAAACTCTGCTATTGAAGACATAATAGAGAGGTCACGACTGAAGGCTGGACCAGGAGACGTAGCCCAGGAGTTTTGGGTGAACTCCATATTAAACTTGCTGTGTTATGTGTGTTTGTCTATTATGTTTCTTTAACTGCTTCATTGCCTATATTATTCACAATCTTATCAATCCGTTGCACTAAATAATGTAGGCAAATCCATGCACGAGTCTGTAATACCTTAATATTAGTCTAAGATCTCATTTTCAGATCATAGGATGCCCTTCCTTGACTTTGACACCTTAGCTCTGATACCATGTTGAGAAATCTAGGGCATCATGAATTAGGTGATTTCTCTTCCATTATTAACTGCTTGAAGTTGTGAATACCTTTTTGTTCATTAGATTAGAATCTTCTTCTTCTTAGATTATTTGTGTTCTTCTCCATCAAACAGTAACCAATGCATGAACATAAAATAGACAAAAGACACAAAATGTAGGTTATGAGCTAGGGCCAAAACCTCTCACTCATTGAGAGGGAAACCTGCACAAATTCTTCTTATAGAGATTCCAATTGATGAAGACCAAGACCCTTGACCTATTAGCCACTCCAAGACCAAGACACAAATCCTCTTGACAGTCATTCCTCTTCTCTACTTTTCTTCCACTTCGACCTTCTTTGATACATAACATTAACATAAATTGAGATCATCTCCTATCATGACAACGAAATGTCACTGTCATCACAAAAACTCATCATTGCCATCAAACTGTGATCACTTTAGCAGCACTCAATCTTACTGTCATGTCATCAAAGATATCACCGAATCTTTGTATCATTGATATGAGACGTTTTCCTAGCACCAAGATAGAGATCCGAACTTTATGCAATGACTTGATTCGAACTAGTCACTGTAATCCGAATTCAGAGATACATCTAGCTTGTCGTCTATTCTGTGATCCAAATTCTGGAAGAGGTTCGAGCTTCTCTTTTTGCAATCATTGCTTACACTTCGTTGCTCCCTTATCATCTTGCTTGCTGTCCCTTGCATCTGAACTTATTTATGTTCTAGAGATCCGATATGATCTTTGTTCTAGGTCACCAAAATATTAGACATATCGAACTTTTAAACTGTGTGTAATGTGAAGTGCCTAGCCACATATATATAGTAATTCGTCCTATATGATGAGCTGACATGAGCATTCGAATGGGTGTGTCTCCTTAATTGAGTGAGCTGACATGAGCCATTACTTCATGTTAATTTTAGGTATGTTCTATGCTTAGAGCAATTTATTTCAATTTTCATAGTTAGCTCAGTATCTTTTCAAGATTAGCAATCATATCAGCATTAAAGTAAACTATAGATAGAACATAAACATAAATCGCAGAAGACAAGCCAAGACAAGAGGACACAAGATGTGGCGCTAACCAGGGACAAACCCCAATGTGGGGAAACCCTTGATCAATTCTTCTTTTATGTTCTTCAATAGTTCAACAGAGAGAGAGAGAGATAGTACATTTACAACATAACTGAACACTTTGACTTTTCTAGATAAGAGCAAAGAGCATCTCTAGGGAGATGATACATGAGATCAGTTGAAGACATGCTGCTTCAACTGATTCTCCAAGGTGACTCCTTCACCTCTCATTGTGCAACATCTCATCATCATGCTGCACTTCACTGTGCTGCACCATGTTGCACCCATCATCACAATGCTGGATCTCATGACTGCTGCACCTTAAGCTGCACTGCTGTCCCATGTGCCATGGTTGAACCATGTTGTCATACTGCATGTCTCATGTTCTTGCAGCACCATGCTTGCCATTGTTATCTATGCTGTCCATGACAGCCATGCTGTCCATGCTTGCTGTTGTGCCATGTCACAGCTGCTGTACCATGTGCCTTCTGCCATGTCACAGCTGCTGTCTCACTTTACCTTGCCATACCTTGCATCTGTCCCAAATGTCTTGGCATACCTGGTTGTTGTCCATATGTCTTAGTAGCACCATGTCACCATGTCCCATGCATGTTAGCAGCACTATGTCCTTGCTGTCCCATGCATGTTAGTAGCACTATGTCCTTTGCTGTGCTATTAGTAATGTTTTCCCAACATAGTTGTTGTCCCAACATAGTTGCTATACCTTGCTGCTGTCCTATGTGACTTTGCAACTCTATGTAGCCTGCTGTCCATGCATCTTGCAAACACCATGTAGCCTAGCTGTATATTTACTTTGCTGCACTAGTTTGCAGCACCATGTAACCTTGCTGCCATGTGTTGTTTCACCACACTGCACTACTACACTACATCACTGGATAGGGAATCACCCTACAACCCTTATCTTCCATACAAATCAGCAAGGCAGCCTTCTAAAGATTGCGGTTCTCCAAGGGGATAACCCTCCATACCTACGTTATTTCTTTAGGCCTTGTTTGATTGCGGTTAAGGCCACACTGTCCCTTCAGCTCCTTCATATTGCGGCTTAGGTCACACTGTCCCTTTAGCCCCTTTACATTGTCTAGGGCAGCCTCCACACTGTTCCTTTGACCCCTTATATTACGGCTATGACTCCATTGTCCACACAGCTGTTCCTCGGCCCAATTTGCCCAATTTTATGCACTTGGAACAACCCTTACTTACCACATTGTCACCTATAGTAAACCCTCACTGCGGCCCATAAACTTGACTGCGTTAGGGCTGAATTAAATCAACGTTTAGGGCTGGATTAGACCAGCGTTTAGGGCACCCTTTAGGTCTGTGTTAGGGCACCCTTTAGTCTGCATTTAGGGCTTCCTTCCATCTGCGTCAGGGTTGCCTTCCATCTATGTCTAGGGCAACCTCTTTTCCTCCAACGTCTAGGGCTTCCACTCCTAGATTTATCTTCATTTAAAACCCAAGACAAGTGGAGAGAGAAATCAAGATAGAAGTGTGTGTGAGAAATGACTCTCAAGTCATCTCCTTTTATACTAAAACGTTAAGCACATGTGGGGTTTATTTGGTTGTTGGCCGACCTTGACGAATTTTCTTATAACACAAATAAATTCATAACTCCATGAATACTTATCGGAATCGGATGATCTTTAGAATAATCCTACACTTCTCAATGAGAGGGATCTAAGAAAAATATTAGTTGCCATAAATAAGATGACCCACATGGAGTTTGGCCCTAGTTGCCAATTTTAACACTCCCTCTCAACTAGGGAGAACTCCATCTACTGATCCATATGTCTGACTGTACTATCTCTGCCATCAATGCCCTGCACTGCTCTGCTCTGTTGACCATGAAGAAGAAGAATTGATCGAGAATGTCTCATACCATTCTCTACTGACCCAAAGCTAGTTTTATTGATCCCAGATTAATATCACAAGAGAGTGTCTCAAACCACTCATGCTGATCCCAGATCAGTTTCATTGATCCCAGATCAGTGGAGGTCATCCTAGCATAGGGAGTGCGGTAGATACAATGCTGCGTCCATCGATAGTACTACTATGGTCCCTAACCACATTTCCCTGCTCATTGGCCAGATGAGAGGTACTTCCCATGAATCTCAGACTGCATGGGTAGGATGCCTTGACAGGAGAACCATTCATCCTATCCCTAAGTCGCCTCGGGGTATCACAGGGGGAGGCTGAGCCATTCACCCTGTACACAGCGCACCACTAGGGAAGGGTGAGTCGACCTATGTTCGCGTGTTGCTCCAGTAAGTACCCCAAGCCCCTCGGAGCTCCCAAAGCTCAATGCATGCAACATGGAGGACCCTCATAAGAGGGTCTCTCAATGACTCCAAGTTGTTCGGGAGAGTCACAAATTTGACCTTTCCTCGAGGCTTCGACAGAATGTATTCGACCTGTACATCAATCGCAATGCGATGGAGCCTCCTCGCTCATCGACGTACCATATCCTTGATAAGGTAGTATCTGATGTCTATCTGCTAGAGCAAACATAGAATACGAGATTCCTCAACAATCGAATCCCCTCCCGGTTGACACAGAAGATCACGGTGGTATCCATCATGTGTACAAATAGCTCACTGAAGAGCTTCCACAACTAGGCAGCTTCATATGAGATCATACTCGTAGCTATGTATTCGATCTCGGCGGTGCTTATAGCAACCGACTTCTGCTTCTTGCTCATCCATGATATTGAAGCAGAATCCAAAGAGAACCAACACTTAGAAGTGCTCTTGCGATCCTCCACACTGCTTGCCTAGTCAACATTCGAATAGTCATGCAGCTTCACATTTCCGGCAGTGTATCTCAATTCATGAGAGATTGTGCCCCGAAGATATGTCAGAAGATTCTTGGCACCAATCCAGCGAGGCTCAACCATATATGAGCTCATCATGCTAACTGCAAAACATATGTACGGACGTAAGTTCACCAAGAACATCAACGCGAATGAGTTTATGAAACAAAGAGGCATTTCCAAAATCTGGTCCAACATCACTACCATATAATTTCTGAAATCTAAGATCCTCGAGGTAGTCATGGGCTGCAGTTTACTGTTCCACATCCGGAATCCAACTCCCTCTTACTTCTGCAAATGAGAGGGTCTGCACCTGTCAGAAATAGGTCGTCCTTAGAAGGTGCCGGTATGAGAGGTCTATCATCCACAACCTTCGAGCAATGGTTTGGATTGGTTTCACTGCTAGTGAATCTCAGCTTCATCAGACAGCTATCAATCCTCTCATACTATGCCTGGGGTGTTTTGCTTCAAGCCATAGAGGGCTTTCTTCCACCTGTATACATGAGATTCCCGATCTTGAATCTCAAACTCCTCGGATTGTTCCAAACCTGTGGACCTGCTACATAAGGGGAATGGTCACCTTGTAAGATTTTCCTTCGGTACATCTTAGACATGTACCTTCATGCGCTTCCTGAATTTAGGCATCCCTGTCACCATCTGACTCACATCAGGTAGGGCCCCATAAGTAGACCTCTGCTGTTATAGATGAGATATGTCAATTAACATGATCCCCAATGGACCATCCTGCAACTTGATACAAATTGCCAACCCTGAACCCATGAAAAAAAACATCTTTGAAAATTCTATTTTCAAACACGTACCTTTCCATCGATGAATGCCACCCTGAAACCTGACTTCCCTTGCCGAAATGGACACCAGGTTCTTCTTGCGATCAGGTACATAAAAGAGATGTTGTAAATGAATCGAGTTACCCTCTTTCGACTGAGGGGTAACATTTCCTACACCCTTTCCGGGATAGGTGGCATCGGCTCCAAGTATAATCCCACGATTGTTTCCATTTCTTACCAAATTCGAGAGAGCACCCTTCTATCCGATGAAGTGCCTTGAAGCACTATAATCAACATGCCAGATTCCCACAGAATCTAAAGGAGAGGGCCAATACAAGATACGCTTCTTTATCTTATTAGAAACAACATTTGATTCTTCATACCTAGGGTTCCTTGCTTTCTCTGAAGAGTCGGCCATTTCCTTGATGACTTGCATTACCTGTCATTCCTCTGATCATTGAAGATGTCTCTGGAATGATTGTTATCATCATCAAGTGATGTGTTGCTACCGTTTGGACACTCTTTCACATAATGGCCGAACTTATTGCAAACAAGGTATCTGTCTTTGTTTCCACCCTTAGATCTAGACTTCCCATCGAAGTGATCTTTAGGCCATCAGAAACTTTCGCTGCGCCATTCTGATAATATTCTCTGCTTCGACTTTACCCTTGGTGAATTTGAAGAGGGATGAGGAATCCATTGATCCTTTTGTCCTTTCCCAACTGTCTTCGGTGATTGCTCTTTCATTCTTGCTTGGGCTTTGTCTTCACCTTAGCTCTTATACCATGTTAATTTTAGTTATGTACTATGCTTAGAGCAATTTATTTCAATTTTCATAGTTAGCTCAATATCTTTTCCAGATTAGCAATCACATCAACATTAAAGTAAACTGCAGATAGAACATAAATATAAATCGCAGAAGACAAGCCAAGACAAGAGGACACAAGATGTGGCGCTAGCCAGGGACAAACCCCAATGTGGGGAAACCCTTGATCAATTCTTCTTTTATGTTCTTCAATAGTTCAACACAGAGAGAGAGAGAGATAGTACATTTACAGCAGAAGTCAACACTTTGACTTTTCTAGATAAGAGCAAAGATCATCTCTAGGAAGATGATACATGAGATCAGTTGGAGACATGTTGCTTTAATTGATTCTCCAAGGTGACTCCTTCACCTCTCATTGTGCTGCGTCTCGTCATCATGTTGCACCTCACTGTGCTGCACCATGCTACACCCATCATCACAATGCTGGATCTCATGACTGCTGCACCTTATGCTGCATTGCTGTCCCATGTGCCATGGTTGAACCATGTCATACTACATGTCTCATGTGCTTGCAGCACCATGCTTGCCGATGTTATCCATGCTGTCCATGCTTGTTGTACCATGCTTGCTGCTATACCATGTGCCTTCTGCCATGTCACAACTGCTGCCTCACTTTGCCTTGCCATACCTTGCAGCTGTCCCATATGTCTTGGCATACCTTGCTATTGTCCATGTGTCTTAGCAGGACCATGTCACCTTGCTGTCCCATGCATGCTAGCAGCACTATGTCCTTGTTGTCCCATGCATGTTAGCAACATTATGTCCTTTGCTGTCCTATTAGTACTGCTGTCACAACATAGTTGTTGTCCCAACATAGTTGCTATACCTTGTTGCTGTCCTATGTGACTTTGCAGCACTATGTAGCCTGCTGTCCATGCATCTTGCTAGCACCATGTAGCGCAGCTGTATATTTACTTTGCTGCACTAGTTTGCAGCACCATGTAACCTTGCTGCCATGTGTTGTTTCACCACGCTGCACTACTACACTGCATCACTGGATACGGCATCACCTTACGACCCTTATCTTCGATACAAATCAGCAAGGCAACCTTCTAAAGACTGCAGTTCTCCAAGGGGATAACCCTCCATACCTATGCTATTTCTTTAGGCCTTGTTTGACTGTGGTTAAGGCCACGCTGCCCCTTCAACCCCTTTACATTGTCTAGGGCAACCTCCACGCTGTTCCTTTGACCCCTTATATTGCGGCTATGACTTCGCTGTCCACACAGCTGTTCCTCGGCCTAATCTGCCCAACATTATGCACTTGGAACAACCCTTACTTACCACACTATCACCTACAGCAAACCCTCACTGCGGCCCATAAACTTGATTGCGTTAGGGCTGAATTAGATCAACGTTTAGGGCAACCTTTAAGTCTTCATTAGGGCACCCTTTAGTCTGCGTCTAGGGCTGCCTTCCATCTGCATCTAGGGCAACCTCTTTTCCTCCAACGTCTAGGGCTTCCACTCCTAGATTTCTCTTCCACTAAAACCCAAGACAAGTGGAGAGAGAAATCAAGATAGAAGTGTGTGTGAGAAATGACTCTCAAGTCATCTCCTTTTATACTAAAATGTTGAGCACATGTGGGGTTTATTTGGTTGCTAGCCAACCTTGACGAATTGTCTTATAACACAAATAAATTCATAACTCCATGAATACTTATCGGAATCGGATGATCTTTAGATCAATCCTACACTTCTCAATGAGAGGGATCCAAGAAAAATATCAGCTGCCATAAATAAGATGATCCACATGGAGTTTGGCCCTAGTTGCCATAGTCTGGAAGAGGTTCGAGCTTCTCTTTTTGCAATCATCGCTTACACTTCGTTGCTCCCTTATCATCTTGCTTGTCGTCCCTTGCATCTGAACTTATTTCTGTTCTAGAGATCCGAATTGATCTTTGTTCTAGGTCACCGAAAATATCAGAGATATCGAACTTCTGTGCTGTGTGTAATGTGAAGTGCCTAGCCATATATAGTAATTCGTCCTATATGATGAGCTGACATGAGCATTTGAATGGGTGTGTCTCCTTAATTGAGTGAGCCGACATGGGCCATTACTTCATCTGTAGGACGACATGAAGAGAAGGACTTTGTGCTTGTCGTTGGAGGGCTTTATAGACTTCGATACAGTTGACACATGCTCAAGAAGAGCTCTTTATACATGAAATTAGTTCTTTTGACTTAAATGAAAATTCGTAAGGCTTTCAATGGGAGCTATCTAAATGAAATCTCTTGCTCATGAAACCCATAAAGCAAGCATCACAAAAATAATTTTATTTTCTTCTTTTCATCATTTATATAATCACAATTACATGTCATTATGAAGACCAAACCTAGTTACACTTTTCAACAGAGCAAGAGTACAATCCACTCCATTCTTTCTGCCGAATCCCCCACTTATCCATGTCCAAATGTGCCCAAGAAAAGCAACCATAAACACCTAATTACATAATGAAAATTCATACCTTCAGGGTTGGAAGGCCCACCTTCAAACATACTATTGTAATAAATGAGCGAGGGCACACAATGGCTGGCTCAAGTGGCGGACAATGGTGGCACATCGAGCTATCTAGTGGCTACAAGGGGTTGTTGGCTGCCGACTGAAGACAAGTTAAGGAGAAAATTTCTCCTAGAGGGGTCACCCACTGGTGGTGGGTAATAGTCCCTCTCAGTGTTGATAATATCGGTATCGGGAAAATATCGGCGAGGGTCCAGAAAATATCTTATCGGCAATATCGGCGAAAATATCGGCAAAATATCGGCAAATATCGGCAAGCATAAAAAATGCATAATATATTCATTTTTTTTTCAGATTTTTAAACATATAAAGCAATAACAACATGAAATAAACACATTGGCACATAAATATGAAGAAAACACTGATATATATGATGTCAAATAGAAATGATATATCAAAGGCGATACCAAATCGTGCTAATCCCTGATAATTGTCCATTCAAGGACTCAAATGTGGAGAACCAATACAAAATAACATCACATATAATAATAAAAGTATCTCATCATCATGAGTTACATGTAGCATAACAAATAAAACTAGCAGCTATCTATCTACTGCCCTCTCCCCCTTTTACGGGAAAACATGATGGGCTGTTTGCCAGGCCTGCCCCTAGTAGTAGAAGGCCCTGACACTGCCTCTGCACCTAATGTCGAATAATAAGTGCTAGGCATGGAGCTATGCTCTCCTATATCTATAGCAGATGGTGTTGATGCTGATGCTCCCGCAGTGTCCTCCTCCTCCTGCTCCTCCTGCTCCTCCTCTAAGTGCTGCTGCTCCTCTGACTTCGAGTCCTCCTCTTGCTGCCCCTGCTCTAATGGATCATCTGCCACTGGCTCTAACCATGAAGGTGACTCCTCCAATATGGGCTCCTGAGACTCCACCCTCCACAAAGACAATACATCAATATTGTCTAAGGAAATGGCATCTGGATCCACTGGTGATTCTATTTGCCTCACTCGAAGTTGGATGTTGTAATGCACATACACCAAATCGTTGAGGCGTGCGAACTCCAACCTGTAAGAGTGTCAAAAAAAGTAATGAGTCTTGACTCTTGACTCTTGACACTTGAAGGTCATAAATTAAAAATTAAAAATTACAATAAGTGTAATTGCTCAACTGAAGGCTTGAGTTCAAAGTTATACCTGTTGCGCTTTTTGGCGTGTATTTTCTCAAATACACTCCAATTGCGCTCACACCCTGAAGAGCTACATGTTTGACTCAAGATTCGTATAGCCAATTTTTGCAAATTTGGTGCCCTTGCACCATAGCTTCGCCACCAAATATCTACAACAAAATAATGAAATAAAAAATTCAAAAACTTAAAAGTTAAAAGTTAAAAGTTAAAACATAATTAAATTCAAATTTCTAATTTCTAATGAGTGATGACTTGTCACTTACGTGACATGAAGAGGGCCCTTTCCTTAATGGCATCATCAAAGCCAAATAGGCCAACACAATCCTGATAACACTGTACCTTGCGCTTGATTTTGCTACGAAGCTCAGAATCAGGTACCATCCTCTGAATACAGGAATGGAGCCCTTCCATCACCTCGCCATCAAAATCAAAGTTGCATTTGTATGCAAATGCAGGGTTGAGGAAGAGTGCTGCTGCATGAATGGGTCGATGAAGCATCCTTGCCCACCGACTATCGATCACATCCCATAACATCATCTGCCTATTAAGGCCAGCAGAACCCTTGTCTACATAATAGGAACGAATGGCCTCCTTGGCCCTATCCATGCCCTCATACAAATAAGGCATTGCAGGCTTCTCTCCATCAACCAATCTAAGAACCTTTACTATAGGTTCGCTAACTGCACATGCTTCTTGTACTCCACGCCAAAATGTCTTAGAGTACACCATTTTTGCAATGGCTCTCCCATCAGGTCTCCTGCTGTATCTACAATTACGCCAATCATCAGATACAAACATTTGCTTCAACTCGAACTGACATCGAAGCAAAGACTGAAGAGTAATAAAGGTTGTGGCAAAACGTGTGATGGAAGGACGCCGCAACTCCTTGTTTCTAGTGAACCTCCTCATAAGGCTAAGAACTATTAGAATATTACTATTTAGTATTTAATGCTCAGTCTTTTAGCTGTTGCTATTTTTATTCTTTTAGCAGTTTCTTAGATGAAACTGTTTGTTTCCATATTCTGCATAGAAACCTGATGTTTCTATTATTGTAAATATCTTTGTATTATCATTGAGCTGTTTGCTCATTTCTAATTAATTCATTCGATATTCTTTTATGGTATCAGAGCACAGGGATTTTTTCGAAATAATTTTTCATAGTTTGAAAAATTCAGTAGTTCATTTCGAAACTGCTCTCAGGATCTGTAGATTTCTTTCTAAGGTCGAGCCCTCTGTAAGCCAGGTAGCCTTCACTGAGTCTTAGCCTCGGCTTTGCTCACTGTGATAAAAGCTTACAGTCGTCAATCTCGATACAGAAAGGGATTCTTCTCCTGCATTATCACTGTATGAGGAATTAACTTTGTGGCGGTCATCGGAATCGTAAAATTGCTTTGAAAGGAACAATTTATTTTGTTTGAAGCTGTGTTGCCTCAAGGTTCTCGTGGCCCTTGAAGCCTAGCCACTGAAGAGGAAGAATACGTGCAAGTTCAAGGACTCGGTAAAACCCGTATTCGGTTTCCACCCTCGCTGTAATAGCCAGTAGCCAGCTTCTGCGTTTTCTGTCGCCTTCCCTTCGTAGATTATTTTCCGGCTTCAAAGGCTTCGTTTCTGTTGAAGGCGAATTCCCTACCATTTTTTTCCAGCCGCGGGCCTCTTCTCTGCCCTCGGGGCCATTGATGCCACTATCGTGACTCGAATCTCAAGACCACGCAAAAGGATCGGAGTCACTATATCTGTGAAAAGGAAAAGCGTCAGTGGAAATCGTGTTTGTATCCTGAGCCTGAGTATCGAGAGCCTGAGTATCGGAACCGGAAGCGGAACCAGATCGAGAAGCGGAAAATTTTTTTACTCACGAATTTTTGGCTCACGTATTCATCGAGATTCTCCAGCAACTTAATTCCGTTTTCACCACGTGAAGGCATTTTCAGTGACGGCATTCTCTCTTCAAAAGGTATCACGCATTTTCCAGATTACGGTGACGGTATTTTTTCCAGTTCAGTCCAGATTATATCACGCATATATATCACGTATTTTTCAGAGTATACTGACGGCTTTCTCCAGTTCAGTCCAGATTATATAATCGATATATAACAGCATATATAATCCGCTATTCAGTGAGCAATAGATCGCTCAACAGACTTCAGCAGAGTTTATGAAAAAATTGATCATTTAATCTTCTAGAATCTTAAGATCTGGCCTTATAAGATTTTGACAAATAAATTCTAAAAGCTGAAAGTAAAAGTTTGTCACATTTACTGTTATGGAATATAACAGCACATATATATATAACAGCATATATATATTACGCATTCAGATTATAGTGACGGGACGGGAACAGAGCAGCGTATAAATAATCGTGGACAGCTTCAGTCTATGTATCTTTTTTCTTTTTCAAATCAGTTTTAATTTTATGAAGATAAATGTGACCTCTTGTCATATTTTTGGTCTGGTGTTTTGATCTAGTACAGATCTGAGTTATTGTGAAAGCCTATTTTCTTTCAAAGCAGAATTTGTTAAGGTACAGACATCCTGAAAGAGGGATTTTAAGCAGGCAGCTACATTGTTTTTGTGTGTCAGACATCTGTATTGTCTTTGGGAAAATGGCCACGCTCACCAATCTGATGTTAGAAGGAAATCAACGCTTTAATGGCAGCAACTATAACATTTGGAAACAAAGAATGCTGACCATTTTTGAATACAGGCGTCTTGATCAGCTCATTTTGGGCAAAGAGTCTCGTCCCGGTACAGCTGGTACCGATCAAGATAAATTTGATGATCGAAATCGAGAAGCTGTTATGCTTCTCAAGCTCTCTGTCGCTGATGATCAGTTACCTCAGATTCCTTCTGGCAAGACCGCTGCCGAAATCTGGCAACAATTGAAAGAACTGCACGAGACATCTGACAAAAGCAGAGCATTTTTTCTCAAAAATCAGTTGTTCTCCATCATGATGGATGAACATATGTCTTTACAGGAACATCTCAACAAAATTAAAGACATTCGAGACCAGCTCGAAGCCATTGGTCGGACCATGGAGGAAGAAGATATGGTAGTCATTACTCTGAAAAGTCTACCGAAATCTTATGAACACTTCATAGAAACACTAAACATTACGACCACCAATGTTGATCTGAAGTTTCCAGATTTATGTACCAAACTTCTGCAGCAGGATCGGTGGAAACAACAGTTTGGTAGTGGTGCTTCATCAGTGTCCTCAGAAAATGCATTTGCTGCAAAATACCAGTCCTCTCAGTCCTTTCAGCAGAAAGGCTCTTCTCAGCCTTTGGATCCTGCTAGGAAGAAAAGTGTGCAGTGTAATTACTGTCACAGGTTCGGTCACATGAAGAAAGATTGCCGATAGAGGATTGCTTCTGAACAGAAGAAACAGGGAGGGCCACATCAGACAGCCAATGTTGCAGAACATTCCGAGCAGACAGATTCTGCCTTTTACGCCTTTATGGCTAAAAGGTCTTCAAAACATGTTCCTTCCTCTGCATGGTACATTGATTTTGGTGCATCACGCCACTTCTCTCACAGGCGTGACTGGTTTATTGACTTCTCACCTTTCAGTGATTCCGTGGTATTTGGTGGAGGTGAAAAGTACACTGTAGCTGGCAGGGGTACAGTTCAAATTCAGTCTGGTGGACGCACACTCATATTTCTGAATGTATACTATGTTCCTGGTATGGAGATTAATCTGCTATCTGTCAGCCAGATTATGAGGAATTCTCCTCAGCTTGATGTTGTGTTCAGTGCACACAAGTGCTCCATCATTGACAGGGAGACTAGTCTAACAGTTGCTGTTGGGCTAGAGGACCATGGTCTATACAGGCTACTTGACACCGGTGACTCTCCAGAAGTGGCTCTAGCAGCACATGTCTCTCCCATCAGCACTCTATGGCATCAGCGATATGGGCATCTAAATATGCAGTGTCTCTCTCAGCTCTCTCGGGAGGGACTTGTGTCAGGATTACCTGATATTCAGACTCAGCAGTTGGGGGTATGCAGCGCCTGTCAAGCAGGAAAGCAACATCGGTCTTCATTCACAAATAGAGAATCTTGGCGCGCATCTAAGGTACTTCAGTTACTTCATGCTGATATTTGTGGTCCTATGAATACAGCTTCTATCACTGCTTGCAAATATTTTTTACTTATTGTAGATGACTTTAGTAGAAAGATGTGGGTGTATTTTTTAAAAAATAAATCTGATGCTCTTAGTACCTTTCAGAAGTTTAAAACCTTAGTTGAAAAAGAATCTGGTTGTAATATCATGACCCTTAGGACCGACAATGGGGGGGAATTTTGTTCCTCAGCTTTTGCCAACTTCTGTGATATTCATGGCATCAAACGTCAATTAACCACCCCTTACACTCCCCAGCAGAACAGTGTTGTCGAGCGTCGCAACCGCACGGTTGTTGAAATGGCTCGTTCCATGTTACAACACAGGAGTGTTCCAAACAAATTCTGGGCTGAAGTAGTATTTACTGCTGTTTACCTTCTTAACCGATCCCCTACTCAGGCTGTTAAAGGAAAGACTCCTGAAGAAGTTTGGTCTGGTCGTAAGCCTAAGATCAGCCACCTCAAAGTATTTGGCTCAGTTGCATATGTTTGGATTCCATCTGCTAAGCGCTCTAAGTTGGATTCCAAGAGCCAGAAACTCATGATGACAGGTTACAGTGATCATCACAAGGCCTATAGGCTGATAGATATAGCCACTGGTCGTCTTAGCTTCAGTCGAGATGTAGTATTTGATGAAGACAGAGGATTCTTTCAGTCTTCTTCTTCTGAGCAGCATTCTGAGGATCAGTCTCACAACGTTCTTCTTCCGGTCGGTCCACCTGATGGGAGGGATGATGTAGCATCAGTATTTGATAATACTCTATCTGAGCTTCCTCCAGAAGCTAACCCTCACCTTGTTGCCCCTATTGCTCTTGAGTCTTCTCCATCTCCTCCTGATATTGGTTCCTCTACTCCTGCTATTGGTTCTTCTTCTCTTCGGCCTAAATGGTGGGCTAAAACCATTGGTGATCTCCGGGATGATGAGCTCCTTGAAGGTAGAACTTCTAGACATAAGAACAGACAACAGTCTACAGTCAATTTTGCTCTTATGGCTAACCTACACAGTATTTTTGAGCCTCAAACATATTCAGAGGCTAAGGGTACATCTGAGTGGGAACAGGCTATGGAAGCTGAATTCCAGAGTCTTCAGAAGAATCACACCTGGACACTTTCTGATCTTCCTGCCGAAAAAAAAACCCATAGGCTGCAAATGGGTGTATAAAGTGAAATACAAAGCTGATGGAACCATAGACAAGTATAAAGCTCGTCTTGTGGCTCGAGGGTTCTCACAGAAGGAAGGCATCGATTATGAGGAGACTTTTGCTCCTACAGCCAAGATGAGTACCATAAGGCTTGTCCTTGCCCTAGCAGCTCAGTTCAATTGGAAAGTTCATCAGATGGATGTAAAGAGTGCTTTCCTAAATGGTGATCTTCAAGAAGAAGTCTACATGACGCAGCCTCCAGGATTCAAGGTTGCTGGTCAAGAACAGAAAGTGTGTCGATTAGCTAAAGCAATCTATGGATTGAAACAAGCTCCTCGGGCTTGGTACATGAAAATTGATCAGTACCTGACAGATCAGGGTTTTCAGCGGAGCCCATCTGATGCAAACCTGTATATCAAGCATACTGGTGATGATATCTTGTTTGTGGTTGTCTATGTGGATGACCTTATCATTACTGGCAGCTCTGCACATTTGATCCATGGGATCAAACAAGATCTATGCAGAACTTTTGAGATGACAGACTTGGGACTTCTTCATTACTGTCTGGGGGTTGAAGTTTGGTAGACTGAAAATCAGATCTTTCTCTCTCAGTCCAAGTATGCCAAAAATCTTGTGGAAAGGTTCAGAATGCAGGATTGCAAACCGGCCACGACTCCTATGGAACCAGGGCTCAAACTTTCAGCACAGTCATCCTCTCCCCTTGTGGATGAAACTTTATTCAGGCAATTAGTGGGCAGTCTCATCTATCTTACTGCTACCAGACCTGACATCAGTTTTGCAGTAAGCGACATTTCTCGCTTTATGTCAGCTCCTAAAGCTGATCATTGGATAGCAGCAAAGCGGGTGCTACGATATGTGCGTGGTACTTCTGATTATGGCCTCTTATATACTCGCAGCTCCAATCCTATTCTCAGTGGCTACACTGACTCTGACTGGGCCGGTTCGGTTGATGACCGTAAATCTACAGCTGGGTATGTGTTTAGTCTAGGATCTGGTGCTGTTACTTGGACTAGTAAGAAGCAACAGGCAGTGGCTCTCTCCTCAACAGAAGCAGAGTATCGGGGAGCAGTTAAGGCATCCTGTGAGGCAGTTTGGCTTCGTCGTATGCTTGCAGATATGCATGTTTCCCAGACAGGGCCTACTTCTTTGTATTGTGATAATCAGGGAGTGCTCAAACTTGCCAAGAATCCAGTCTTTCATGAACGAACAAAGCATGTGGAAACTCATTGCCACTACATTCGCCAGCTGGTTGAAGACGGCTCAGTTCAGTTGCAATATGTTCCCACAACAGAGCAGCCCGCCGACATTTTCACCAAGCCTCTTAGTCCTGATAAATTTGTAAAATTCCGAGGGTCTATTGGTGTTGTAAATAGATTGAGCATTAAGGGAGGGTATTAGAATATTACTATTTAGTATTTAATGCTCAGTCTTTTAGCTGTTGCTATTTTTATTCTTTTAGCAGTTTCTTAGATGAAACTGTTTGTTTCCATATTCTGCATAGAAACCTGATGTTTCTATTATTGTAAATATCTTTGTATTATCATTGAGCTGTTTGCTCATTTCTAATTAATTCATTCGATATTCTTTTAAGAACAAAAGCATGGTTATAAATAAACTTGGGGATGCTCCTAGCCATATCAACTGCCTCCTTGATGAAGGAGAGTTTCCCCATATCCTCAAGCAACAAATCAAGACAATGCGCTGCACATGGAGTCCAGAACAATGTGGGATGCCTCTCCATAAGCATTCTGCCGGCAGACACATAATTAGCTGCATTGTCTGTTATGACTTGCACCACATTCTGCACACCAATCTCCCGAATGAACCCATCTAACAACTCACATATCGTTGCTGCATCTTTGATATGTTCTGATGCATCCAACGATTTAATAAACATGGTACCTTTAGGACAATGTACCAAGAAATTTAGAAGGGTCCTACCCTTCCTATCTGTCCAACCATCAGACATCACTGTGCATCCAGTGACTTCCCATGTCTTTTTCAACTCCGCGAATCTAGAGTTGATGTCCTGTTTTTATGCTTGAAGAATTGGCCCCCGCAACTCCTCATATGTGGCACTTTTGTACCCTGGGCCCACAACAGCAATAGCATCACACATTGGTTGCCAAAATGGATTGGTTTTTGTGATGCTGAGAGGTAAGTCGCTCCAAAAAATACACCTCCCCATGACTCTATCTGCTTCTTGCTTCTCCTTTTTTTTATCAAACGATTTAATGCCAGGTTGTGCTCCCGCTCCTGTTCGTGGAACAAAAAATGATGACCTCGCATTCACACTAGCAGTAGCGCTAGCATGTGATGGTGTGCCAGTTGTGGAGCCCCTCCCACTAGGGCCAGTAGGGCCACTACCCTCAACATCAAAATCAGGAGAAGATATCCCGAAAGATCTACCTGCACGTTCAGCTTTGTTTCTTTCTGCCTCTTCCTTCTTTCTGTCCTTTTCTTCAATTGCCTCAAGAGCTTTTTGTATAAGCTCCGGACTAGAAACTTCACAAATGCCAACATCATGTCCAGTGAGTCTAGCAAGATGGTATTTCAGTCGTGTAACCCCACCTGTCATCTTGGTCCCACACAATTTGCATGCAAGATATGCACGATTTGTCCCACCATCAGGGATCCCATACTCCCAAAATGGGTCCAAGTTTTTTGGCATATTTGTATTTTGTAGTGGGCTAACTCAAAAGGAAACCTACAGCACCAAAAAAATTTGGAATTAGTAACTTAATAAGTAATACGAAATTACAAATAAGTTAATAACCACATCATTTTACAAAACAACATCCTTATCTCTTAGATCAGTGGAGGAAAGAAATTTTATTTCTGAGATTTTGCAATTTGTGATTGACCTCTCTGATTTAAACTCTGCTGCGTAATTTTATTTCTGATACAGCCAATGGTTTTTAACTTTTTATTATCTATAATTCAAATTTCAGAGACAGCTCCCAGCCTAGATTAAATAAATTTTAAAAAATGTAATATATAACCCTTGTTTTTTTAATATATAAAATTCTTAAGAAAATGACAGTTAATTTGTTTTGTTTGCAAGATAGTATTCAACATATATTTTAGATTTTTCGCGGCAAATGACCAAGTCAATACCAAAGCTCTTGTCACTTAGGTTGAATCGCTTATGATTCATGATACCACTCACGGATTAAACTTGCGAATGAGAAATTGAACCCACTGTCCAATTGACATTTCTGCAGACTACAAATATCAGAAAAGCCATTCAATAGCTTCGCCAAGGGCAGGTAACTGGAGTCTTTTATTTATCAGTAATTCAGTATTTATTTGGCTAAATAAATAAATTGCTGGGAAGACTTTTGGGGAAGCGGTTGATAATTTGAGACAGTGGAAGACTTTTGGGGAAGCGTTCGTGGATTCCTGAAGACGATGAAACAAATTTTTGGAGATAGAATTATAGTTCTCCACCCTGTAATCAAAACATAAGACTTTTTGTATTCGATGCCACATATTTGTGAGTTCCGTAACTAAGAACTGAGGAAAACATAAAGTTCTAATTGCAATAGATCGAGACTACTGACGCAGACAGATAATGGACGTGCGGGCCAGAGTATATTTGTTTTTGTGTTGTATTGTAGTTTGCATGTCAATCGGATCTTCCTGTGGTACTGTTGAGTTGATTAAGGTTTGTATGGAATTACGCCTTTTGCATGGGTTGTGTGCAAAATCGGATTTAATTGTGTTGGAGTTACGTATGTTGGATTGATTAAACATTGTTAAGTTAATGGCATTCAAATTTTGAAGATGAGATCATGATTCATACCTGTTCTTGGCAGCCAAACCCTCCTTCGCAGCCAAACCCTCCTTCGCAGCGACCGCGTTCCGTCTCCAGCTCTCACAAAAACAAAATGACGTGAATCAAAAAACCCAAAAATCAATTTATACAGGCCGCGAGTCGATTTCAACCTAACCGGCGATATTTTCAATCGTCTCGCGATATTTTCTAAAATATCGCCGAAATATCGGAAATCGCGCGAGAATTTTAAAACAGGAAAATATCGCGATTTTTTGGGGGCGATATTTCGGCTCGCCGAAAATATCGCGATATTTGCGAATATCGCCGATATTTCGGCGATATTATCAACACTGATTTATAGTGGTAAGTAAAGACAGATCAACAAAATAACACTGCCAAGAATAGATGCCCTCTATGCCCAAAAATAGTAAAATGCACCAGAACTTGAAAATTTCGATTTTAAGGCTTTTAGAGAGTTTCACTCAGCAATTTTCATAACTGATATGTTTGTTACAGCAATGAGTTAACCACAGATTAACAAACTAATCAAGCCAAAAATAGATACCCATTATTTCCAAAAATAGAAAAATTTCGCCAAACTTGAAAAAGTTATTTTTGGAGTTATCTAGAGGATGTGATTCAAAAATTTCAGAACTAATGTGTTATTATAGAAGTGAAACGGTGATAGATGAGAAACCCAACAATGCTTAAGACAAGCCCTAAATTTCCAAAAGTAGAAAAAATTACAGTTCTTGGCCCTTATTAAGTATTTGATTTAGAAATTTCAGAACTGCAAAAAATTTCAGTTATGCAGAAAAATCCAGCAAGCTTAAATGTTAGATCTAGGCCAAAACTCAAATACCCAAGAGGCCAAAAATTGTGAAAATGAAGATTTTTCAATTTTAAATGATCTTGACAATTTAGTTTATGATTTTAGGGCCTAATTATTAGTAATTTGTTTGCTGTAATAAAACTGCAGAAAACAAGGTTTCAAAGGTCAAACCCTAGGCCGAAGGCCATAAAGATCCCACCGTTGAAAATCGATGAAACTTTAGGATCACTTTTCCACTTGAACAATAAAAATTTTGAGACCTTAATCCTGCAAAACCGCCAAGTATTTAGCTTTAAAACTTCAGTTTAGGGTTTTAGGTCAATTTTGGGGCAAAAGAGGCCAATAATTGGAGAACAAGGCTAAGGGAAGCAAATTTGCGGGGATAAATGGGCTAGGATGATAGATTGGGGGCTGAAATGGCAAGAGGAGGCCAAAAACTGAAAACACGTGTCTCGAAAATATTTTTTTCTTCTTCTGGATCTGAATTTTGTCGTCAAATCTTCAGTAAATGTCCCTGCAAAATTGTCTAGAGACTAGATCTTACCCTCAAGGGCCTAGATCTAGCTCTTCTCTCACTTGATTCCTTGATCCAACCTGCAAAAATGAAAATAAAAACACCCAAACCCCAAACATGTACTAAATACTAAAAATCCCCAAAACCCAAGTTAGAAAAAATAATCTACAAATATACAAAGGTTTTAAAAAATTTTAAATTTTTGAGAAAAATATTTTTATGGAGTTTTTTCCTTTAAATAATGACTAAAAATACTTTAGAAACCCCAATGTATACTATAGCCTTAGCGAAGATTTAATCCACCATATAAATATCTGAAATCCAAGCAATAGTGATGCTTGCCCAAGTTTGTGAACTTGGAGGCCAAGGACTGAAATACCGACAAACATTATGAATTTATCTCAAAATAATTTGTTAGATCACATGGGGAATCAAACCACCTAAGATTAGCCCAAAACCATCAATAGTATGGTTCTATCTCCATCTAATGAAAAAGCAAATCTTACCAATATTCATCACAACATAGAAATGTCCGTAGTCAACATATACCACAAATCAATAAGCAAGAACATCTTGCATTGCACCCCAAACTCTTTATTATGATTGAAAAATTAGTTCCCAGCGGGACAATAGTTACAAAGTTGCTTTAGAAATTTTTTTCTAGCCAGAGATCAAGATGACTAGAGACAGACTCAACTGACTCTCTAATTTATAGATAAATCCCCCAAATAGAAAAATAATGGCTAGTTTTTTTGATCCTTGTCAAAATAATCTTGGCAGTTGATAAACACTTCAAGATCTTTTAATCTTGGCCCTTAATTTTTTTATTTTTGAGGAACTTTCGAATTTATCATTTAATTCCATTTTAATTAGCTCAAAATTAATTATTTAGAGCTAATTTCCTAAAAGATTTGACTTTGACTTAACAACGAAGGTCCAAGGGTCCAATTTTTTTTGAAAAAGACAATATTCCCTTGTTGGAAAACCTTTCAAAATTGACTTTTTTAAGACCCACAAATTTTTCCATTTGGAGAATTTATTTTCCTAAGACAATTTAACTTGACTTTAATTAATTAATTTTTTGGCTTAGGGTTTAATTTTATTTTGCCAGAAAAATTAATTAATTTACACATGAGGGGATTAATTATTTTTCCAGCCTTCTAATATATATGATTTTTCATTTACAAGACTCAAAGGGGGAATACACATTTGTCTTAGACCCTCAAGACACATAACTCATTTGTGACTCATTAAGCCAATTAGCTTAAATTATTCCCCAACCACTTTCACATTAGACTCTACTAAAACACTAGAACTCACCTGATAATTCGACAATAAATTTCACCCTAGCTTTGGTGGTTTAAGTTGGAGGGAAAAAACTCTTCTGATTAGCCGTGTCGAAAAACACAGGTAATCAGTGAGGTTAAAAAAACCTCATAGGATGGAATTCGTCATCAAATTATAGGCTTACCTAGGTTGTTACATAGACTCAAGGTTTTACTAAAATCATTTACAATAAATAACTTGCAAAATAGGATGACCATGACACACAGACTGCTGATATGTGATCCGATCCTTGTTGAAAAAGTTCGCACTTTCGTTTCCCTAGAACCTTGACAATTTAAGTGCAACAATGACAATTGAAGCGTTTCGCTACACAAAGTTGGAGTTCCTCTGTATCGCCAATTTCATCATTCCGGGCTTTGACCATTAAACAAAAAAAAAAGATAGTCAAAGAAAAAAAAGTACATATAAAGATTAAAAAAAAAAATTAAAGAAAAAAATCATATAAAAAATATACTATTAAAAAGAAATAGTCCGATGTAAATTTTGAAGGACAACGTTCATATATATAAAAAGGTTCTACACGATTGATAAAAAATGCATAATAAAGTTAAAAGGGAATTTTTCCAAATATCTTTAAAACTATACATAAGAGAAGGAAGTGTAGATAAGATTATCTTGATTCTTCATTATGTGGCTTACAAGTTCGTGGTTTTAGCAATCCATGGTAATTTCCCATTGTATTTTCAAGGTAAAATAAAAACAAACGGAATACAAAATCTCTTTATGTGACTGGTAAGTTTTACTTTTTACATGGAGAAAATTAACTGAGACAAAGGCACATAAGTGGACATATATTTTATATTATACCCCAAAGAGGCGAATAGTCACATTTCACTAGAGTTGTAACTTTTAAAAAAAAAAAAGATTATATATATATAGAATAAAAAGGGTTTATAAAAAAAAATAAAACAAAATAAGGTTGAAAAAAATTATAAAAAAAAGGTCAAGAAAAAAAATATTATAATTCTATTTTTGAAAAAATATTATTATAGAAGTTAAAAGACAAGTTGAAGTACAAAGTGCAAGGGATTATATTAAAAATCGTGGCTACATAAAAGATTACAAGGTTACATTGGTGGAGTCAATCATTGAAGAGAAAAGAATGAAGTCTACTTCAAAAATGATGGAAGGCAGATTCTCTTATAAATGTGGCATGATCCCATGTTATGAATTATGTACATTAAAAGGGGACATCCAAGGAAAATATATTAATATCATTATCAACGAGAATCATCAAGAAAATTACATTAATGTTAATTTAGCAAATCAATTATTAATTTCAGGATCAGATATAATCGAGAATAAAGAAGCCTCTTATTTCGATGCCGAATACAAAATTAAAAACTTGCAAGTAATAATTAATGAATATGAGTATGTATCTCAATTTGGTGTAGCAACTATGCTTAGAGAAGAGATTGATATAATTTTCGGATTACCTTGGTTTAAAGAATTGGGTACGTAATTACGATGTTCCCTTATAAGAAGAAGATGATCACATTCCAAGACATGACCATAAAGTCAGAATCAACAACACGCTCATCACAAAACCTTAAGGAGATTTCGAAATTGGTGTTCCAAGAGATCCAATTAGAAAAACAAGAGGAGTTTGAAGAAGTCATCTCTAGTAAAGACAAAGAAATTTAGCGCCTCAAAGAGCACAATGAAAAACTACTCAAGTCAAGAAAGGTAAAGGCACAAAGAAGGAACTCAAGAAGCTTTTATCAAAACAAAAAGAGTAAAATTCACGTTTAAAGAACCTTAATCAAACATTATTAGAACAAATCGAAGGTTTACAAGATGAGGAGAATACTAAACATAAAGCCAACAATTTTACGTCTAAGGAATCATAACCAAGCCCTACTTACGCAAATAAAGAAGCTTAAAAGTGACAAGTCACTAAATGACAAGTTAGAACGACTTACACAAGAAGAAGTATGGAAGCCTTCAGTCCAAGTTGAAGATAAATAAACAAATATCGATCCAGTCAAAATTGTAACTCAAGCAGAGGATAAACCTATTGAAGTGAAGACACATGCAAAAGTTGTAGTTCAAACGATGGACATTCCAAATGATAATTCAGTAGCCAACTCAACAACAACAGCGCCTGAAGGAAATCAAGAACAACCACAAACATGATAAGGGAAAGTCCAACTAGAAGAATTATTTATCGACATCCGAATCACAAGAGCTGACTTTCCAATCAATCTACATACTAGTTTCACTCAGAACATAAACGACAAATTTATATTTCCCAAGAATACTGAAGTTTGCAGAAACCAGTCCTATAATAACTATTCATCACAATTTTTCAAAGATCAGAAGATTCCACAGAAAATTAATCTAGGATGGTCTGATCTGTTCTCAGTACGAGAATTTTGTCTATCACTCAAAGCATCATATTATCTTGTATCAACAAAGATGAAAGTTTAGAGACGAGAAGATATTCTCAGTAAGCTTTGAGGACAAAGCACCTTGAAGAGAGAGGCAATGTTATGAATATAATTCATATAAAAATAATAAATATAATTATAAATATAATAATAATAAATAATAATTAATTAACTAATGGATAGTTAGTTAGTAATGAAGGGTCATGTCTTAGAGACATGACCATTCATGAAATGGCACCTACCTAAAGTATATAAGTAGGCCCTCATTCTTATTTGTAATGATCTTATATCTTACATCAATTCAATATACAATATTCAATATATAGTTACATGTTTTACAATGGACATTTATATCTTTGAAGTATTTTAAAGATTTTCGCTGCATATATGACTTTTGGCCATTACATTGGTATCAAAGCATTTCTCTGAGTATATGAACTTTGTTCGTTACAATTGCAGTAACCCGAAAGTGTTTGTCTATTCTATAAAACACTATTGTGACAAGCTAAGAAGAAAGATCTTAGAAGAATCAATCTATAAAAAAAATTGCACTTGGAAAATAATTTTTTATTGAATGGCACAAATGATCTCACAGTTCAATAACAACCTGTAATGAGAAGAGGATCTAGCCTTATATATATATATATATTTGTAATTGTTTGTTAACAACCAGTTAATTTTGTCTCAAAACAATATTATTTGACTTGTCATCTACAAGCCAAAGACTAAGTTATTGCATAAGAAAATAATTTTTTGTAGTAGAAATTGGCCAATATCTCACTTGAAAAGAAACCATTTACTTTCTTTGACCTTGGAGGCACTCGGTCTAATGAAATAGTGTACCTAGAAAAGGACCAACGAGTTGCTTGGTAGGTGCCAACAACTGCTTTAAATGAGCTCATGGCTTGACTAGTGGAGGCAACATTTGAGTATATGTGGGCATGAAATATTGTTTAGTGGTCAAATTAGCCCAATGTCTAGTTGTTTTGGCCTAGGAATCACCTTTGAGAAGATACGACCTATTACCACAAAATATAGCAAGCCTTGTAGAAGGGTACCTAACAAGGCAATCACTTGACCAAGTGACAACAAATAAGGTAGCAGCCCATTGTTACCACAACTACTACCCTATGCTCTTTATGGATTTTCACCAGTGGGAGGAGTCCTGGTATAGAGGTCACCTACAAGAGATATTCTAGGCTTAAAGGTATATGGTGACACAATAGACTTCTAAGAGATGACACATGTTAAGTAAAAGCTTCAACTATCAGAAGAGGCCATTTGCTTCCCTTAGAGAGGCCAAATTAGTGCACGTTTGACCTAGGGCTTGATTAATAGCGTGTGAAATGGGTGGCCTAAGGTCAAGGTACCAAGAAAATGTTTCCAAGAGTATTTCAAGTTTCAACAAGACAATAGCACATGAAACCTTCAAGAAGTCCTCAAGTTGAATTTTAACCAAAATAGGGTTTTTCTTAGGGAAAAACAACTAGGGAAAAAGAAATTATGGAGACAAGTGGAAAGATTAGCTACCAAGAAGAATGGTTTTGAGGCAACCACTACTACTCTTGATGTTGAATCCTTCCACAACAAGAAATTCCTCTCCCAAGCAAATTCACTCCAAGCCCTAATTGAGTCGCTTATCCTTAAGAGGGCTGAATTTAAGAAGAGAGAGAAGACAAAATTCAATTTATGAATAAAATTTAACTTGATCACCAACTAGACAAGGCCAGTGCCTAGTCCTTGGGTTGATGGAGTCTATGGATGCTTAAGATTAGCTAGATCCTATAAAAGAGTAAGGATATTTTGATGCCCTAGCAACAAAACCCTTGTTGATTTCTAGTAGCATCGGATGTGCTCTAAGCCTCAAAATTTGCAAGGAGGCTAGGACACATGTATTCCAAAATACCCAGAAATCGTTTTGGGAAATTCCACCCAGAAACAATTTTATTAAGATAATTAATCATTTTTAATGGATGTCCAAGTCTAAAGTTAGGAAATTAAAATAATTAAAGGGTATTAATTAAACTAGGGGTGAAACTTCTAGAAGAAGATGAGGATCAAGTCAAAATGATTTGAGCCATTGATTAGAATCTAATCTGGGTCGTTGGTTGATCAACAAGAGGATTATAAGAAGAGGCTTGATGGGCATTTGGAAGACACATCGAGTGAGAGATTAGAGATCGATTTTCTCAAGAAAGTAGTGCAACATTTGTCGGAGAAGGTGATCGAGGAGATTTTTTGCAGTGAGGGGCAGGGATAATTTTTCGGAGGAATTTTTCCTAATCTGGAGAGTGCAAGGCAGAACGTAGTCCGGAGAGGCAGCGTTGGGCCACTCAGAGGTAGCGTAGAGCTACATTGTGGCTGCGCAGAGCTTCAGAGGGAATCTATATTTCTACTGGGGGATAGTCGAGATCTAGTGCTAGAGCCAGGGTGTAACACTAAGAGGCTAGAGGGCCGAAGTTTCCAGCGAGCAAAGGATCGAGAGGAGGTGCAACACAGTCCCAGCAGCAGTGATGCAGTAACTACGTGGGTGTGACGCAATACTGCGCAGAAACAACGAAGAGGCTCATCTCCAATGCAAATCAGTGTCAGATTTCCCAGTGATAGGGTGAGATCATCTCACTATCTTTTTGTCCAGTTAGATCTCTGTATAGGATTTCCAGTTTGGGCATCCGAAGAATTGTACTCAGAAATTACTGCATAATAATACAAACCCTCAGCTGTTGCACCGGTTTTCCCACATTGGGTTTTTCCAGGGACATTTGTCCAAAAACAACGGTGTCACTTGTGTGTGTTATTTATTTCTTGCTCAGTTCTTGTTTCCGCATATTATTTAAGTTGTGAAGGTTGCAGTTGTATTTATTTCGATGTTTACCATATAATACTGTAAATAACTTGATTCAGTAGGAGAAATATAATCAGTTGCTGCAGTAGTGATTCAAGGATTCCGAATTTTCACAACCCTAACTATTATCTTTGTGAGGGATCAAGGGCACTTGGGATAGCTACAACATGAGTTCACTAAGGTAATTACCATTCACATTCCATATATGAGTAATGCATACAATGAGGCTATCTATATTCTATAAAATTTATCTTCAATAATCTATGGTGCAATAGAAAACCCCTAGATAGCCATTACATTCCATATATTAGACATTAAAAGAATCTTCAACAACAAAGCTCACTTACAAGATGAAATGCATGAATAATACATCATTGATCCAAGATAACTTCTTCAAAGAGAAGAAAATAGCAACAATGTGCAAAGTACTCTATAAATCACATCTTGTCAAGATACAAGAGGCCAAAATTCTTCTTGAGAGGCCAAATTAGTGCAAGTGATAATGATGAATAACAATGATCTTCTCCTCTATTTATATGAGGAGGATGAGTTGTAATTATTAACCTACAAGCCCCTAATAATAAGTAAAATAACAAAAATGCCTTGGGTTACAAGCCAACCTACTGTTTTTTGACATAAATGCTAGGAAAAATCCCACATGTGTGAACTATGAGGCCTCTAGGGTTGACTTCATCCATAAAATGAGCTCCAAATGCCATGTGTTGGTGCTACAAGGTGCCATGTGTGATATAGTAGCATCCAAAATCATGATTTGAGGGTTGGCCCTCAAATCAACCTCAATAGTTCTTTGTGGTCCCAAAACCCAGCTAGGGCGCCACAAAGGTGTCTCCATGGGTCTCCAACTACTCATGATGTCTATCTTTGCTCCAATTGAGGGCTTTATAACTGCTACTTGTTGATTTGTGGTAGCATTCTATGTGCTCTAGCCATGAAAACTGGTGGGGAGGCTAAAGCACATGAGATCTCCAAGACCCAGAAATGGTTTGGTGAAATTCCACCCGGTTAGAGAGATATTAAAATAATTAATATTTTCAATGGAGTTGCTAAGTCTAAACTTAGGAAAATTAAAATATTAATGAGTATTAATATAAAACTGGGTGATAATGTTCTAAATGACATGGATCAAGCCAAATATAATCTTAACCGTTGATTAGAGTCTTAATCTCGGTCGTTGAAGACTCAACAGGAAAAGTATAAGAGGAGGCTTGAGGGTCAGTTGGAGATACACCAAGATTGATCAGTCAGTTCGATTTTCTGGAGCAGGGTTTACTTAGAAAATTCAAAGAAGTGATCTGAGTTGTAGCGAAGGGCAGTGAGTACATAGAAGAGAGGCAGTGATAGTGCCAGAGGGCCAGCTCAGTGATTGAGGAGGCTACATAGAGCCAGCAGGATCCACGCAGAGGCAACTAGAGACTGCGCAGAGGCTGAGGGGCCTACGTGGGTGACGCAGAAACCCAGAGAGCTAATGCAGAGAGGCAGAACGCTAACGCGGAGGGCTCCAGAGCTAGGCAAAGGCTAGCAAGGATTACACAGAACCTTGTAGCAACACCAGAATGTTTTTCGTGGGGCAGACTAGTGTTGAAAAGTTGAATATCTGCTTCTGAGAAGAGGTATTATTGTCGTGTAGAAATCTCTGTTGGGCGAGCTAGTTTGGCACCTTAGTTGTACTCAAGAAAGTTGTTTAATAGTAAAACACCCAGAACTGCTGCACTGGTTTTCCCAAGTTGGGTTTTTCTGGGGACGATTGTCCAAAAATAACGATGTCCCTTGTGTGTTTTTCTCAGTTATTTCAGTTTCTGATTTGTATATGAGTTAAGGTTGCATTTGTGTTTATTTCAGTATTTATATTTATAAATAACTTGTTAATGGAATAAACAAGTAGGAGAAATTAAACCAGAGAATGCAGTAGGGATTTCTAACGTGTCAGACTTAGAAATTTCAAGATGGTATCAGAGCATTGCAGATCACAGGAAGACTGAAGGCACCAACATAATCAGAAGTATTTGCAGCAGTAGTAGCTGTCCCAAGAGACAATGCTGCTCCTAAGCATAAAGAAGCAAAAAAGGAGTGACGCAAAGGGCCTGCATCATCATTTCGAGCCAGTGAGAGGGTCAGCGCAGAGGTAGCGAGAGGCAGAAGAGGCTCATGAAGAGCCACGTTATCCTACTCAGTCAGGTAGGCTTGACGCAGTTGGCCAGAGGAGTGATTCAGCCCTTTGCCGGGATTGCGCAGAGCTGGAAGGCTCAGTTTCTTCAGTTGTTGGGGCATAGGTAGTTGTGGGTAGATTGTGATTAGGAACTTGGTGGGGTGTTGTTGTTGTCAAAGTGGAACAATACCTAATGGGATAGAACCAAGGTAGAGGGAGTCTCTGCCTTGGCGGATTTCTAGCCAAGAAATCCAGATCCGAGTTGTAGTTGCAAAGAGGATTAGAGAGGAGTGGATCGACAGTGGGCGGGAAGATTTCTAGCAGGGAAATCGAGACTCAGAGGGAGTCTAGGAGAGAACTTCCAGGAGGGAAGTTGAGACTCAGAAGGAGTCTAGGAGAAAACTTCCAGGAGGGAAGTCGAGACTCAAAGGGAGTCCAGAAGAAGAGCGAAGATGGCAATGAACATACTAAGGGATCAAGACAGGTTGGACAGGGCCTCCAACTTTGTCATCTGGAAGGCTAGGATCCTGTTTGTTTTGGATAGACATCACATCAAGGGCTTCGCCTTGAGAACTGTGGTTATCCCAGTCGACCCAGCTGATAATGAAAGGTATGAGGATGCAATGGCGAAGGCAAAGTGCATAATCCTTGATGGGGTCAAGGATCATGTAGTACCGCATATTGCCGAGAAGAACACGACAAAGGAGATGTGGGATACCTTGACGACATTGTATCAGGGCACTTCCGTGCAGAGGAAGATGCTGTTGGAGAATCAATTGCGGTCATATCAGATGCAGAAGGGGGAGCAGATAGATCTATACCTCAGCAGGTTGCAAGAGATTCGGGACCAACTTACTTCCATAGGGGCCACACCAGATCAGGAGTTCATGGTGAGGACCACCCTGAATGTAGTCTCCGAGGATTGGGAGACATTTGTCAAAAGCATTTTGGGTAGAGTTGATCTTCCGGGATGAGAAGAGATGTTGGTAGCTCTTCGGCAAGAAGAGATCAGACGGTTGACCAAGGCGGGAAGTAGCAACAAAGGAGGTCGAATCAAGAAAGAGGAGGAGGAGGATGTGGCTCTGGTATCTGTGGGACAGCAGGGGAAGAGGAAGAAGAAGGACATCTCCAAGGTAAAGTGCTTCCATTGTGGGGAGCTGGGTCATTATGTGTCCCAGGAAGAAGAATAAGGGAGAGGCTTCTGACTCCAAGGCAGCTATGGCTAAGGTAGAGAAAGAAGTCGAGACTGATGACGACTGTGCCATGAGTGCTCATGCACCTCTAGAGAAGAGGTGAAGAGGCATTGAACTGTAGTCAGGAGGGCTACAGAAGATGAGGGGCAGGATCCTTGGGGTACCCAAACTCCTGGATCATATCCGGCTACGGGAGCCCTGAAAGACAGTAGCAGGATGATGGATGTCGATAGAAGCAAGATGCGGATGGAGCGACAAGGCAGTGCTAGAATGCTGGGGTCTGTAACAGTGCAGTGGGGGTTGCAGCAGTGCGAGAGGCACAAATGAGGTTGCAGCAGTGCGAGAAGCACAGAGGTGTTTGCAGCGGTGCAGAGGCAGCAGAGGGAGCACAGGATAGCAGCAAAGGTAGCTCCAACATTAGGAGGCTTTCGGACTGACAAGGATGTCATGACTTGGGTAGATCAATTACTTACTTCTCAGTAACTGAGTTGCAATGCAACAATTAGCAGTGGCAGTGCTATGGGTAGCATGATGCAACATTTGAGAGAAAGTTACAGTGCAGATGCAGTGTTGGGAGGAAGGAACAGCAACAACACGGATGCAGAGGGAGCTGCAGTACAAATGTAGTAGTGGCAATGGCAGAGCCATGGGTAGCAGCACAGGAAGCAACAATGCAGTGGATGTTGGGCAGCAGGCCAAGCATCAGCACAGGTACCATTGCTGGAGGATCAGTGTGATGTTCAGTGGTGGAGCATTACTAGAGCACATTCCTTGCTAAGAGGGAGTGTTGATTTGTGGTAGCATCGGATGTGCTCTAGCCATGAAAATTGGTGGAGAGGCTAAAGTACATGAGATCTCCAAGACCCAGAAATGGTTTGGGGAAATTCCACTTGGTTAGGGAGATATTAAAATAATTAATATTTTTAATGGAGTTCTTAAGTCTAAACTTAGGAAAATTAAAATATTAATGGGTATTAATATAAAAATGGGTGAGAATGTTCTAAATGACATGGATCAAGCCAAATCTAATCTTAGTCGTTGATTAGAGACTTAATCTCGGTCGTTGAAGACTCAACGGGAAAAGTATAAGAGGAGGCTTGAGGGTCAGTTGGAGATACACCAAGATTGATCAGTCAGTTCGATTTTTTGGAGTGGGGTTTGCTGAGAAAATTTGAACAAGTGATTTGAGTTGCAGCGAGGGGTAGTGAGTACATAGCAGAGAGGCAGAGATAGTGCCAGAGGACCAGCGCAGTGATTGAGGAGGCTACGCAGAGGCAGCCAGAGACTGTGCAGAGGGTGAGGGGCCTACATGGGTGACGCAGAAGGCTAGAGAGCAGACGCAGAGAGGCAAAAGGCTGACGCAGAGGGTTCCAGAGCTACGCAGAGGCGAGCAGGGCTGACGCAGAGCCTTGGAGCAGCGCTAGAAGGTTTTTTCGTGGGGCAGACTAGTGCTGAGAAGTTGAATATCTACTTTCGAGAAGAGGTATTACTGCCATGTAGAAATCTCTATTGGGTGAGCCAGTTTGGCACCCTAGTTGTACTCAAGAAAGTTGTTTAATAATAAAACCCTCAGAATCGCTGCAACGATTTTCCCAAGTTGGGTTTTTCCGAGGACGATTGTCCAAAAATAATGGTGTCCCTTGTGGGTTTGTCTATTATTTCAGTTGATGATCTGTATATAAGTTGAGACTGCATTTGTGTTTATTTTCAATATTTATATGGTTAAATAACTTGTTATGGAATAAACAAGTAGGTGAAGTAAACCAGATAATGCAGTAGGAATTTCTTATGTGTGAGATTCAGAAAGTCTCTAAAGGTGAGACCAGCCTCATCTAGGCCCCCAATCAGCTGTCATCCCTCATATAGTGCTAAGGCCGATTTGGGGGCATGCTGAGTCCAACTATGTCATCCTGAGAAATCATCAAATGTAGTGCAAAGTGGCAGAATGACCTGAGTGCAGGATGTGCCCGGGTCATACTCGAAGGCCCAAGGCTCTCAATACTTCACCTGTGGGTGCCAATATACTTCTCTAATGGCCTAGGTACTTGTGGGTAAGGTGCCTAGGACGTGGGATGCTGAACCACCTGACAATCACAATGTAAAGGCTAGTGAAAGCAACCAATCATTAGGGACAATAATCATTATTGCATATAAGTAAACTAGGCTTGAATGTAATGGGTTATTTAACACTTTAAATAAGGATTCCCTTCCAAAATCAGGGCCTTGAGCTCGCAATGGTGTTTCCTCCCTAGCTAGGAGTGGTTAAAGGACAACCCTATTAGGTGTTTCTAGCCCCTAATGGGAAGTAAAATTTCCTCTGTCTGCCCTTCAATTGATAGGTGTTAGAATAATAATGATGGTATGGAGGGGAGAAGACTTCATGGCCAAGTGCCATGGTCACAAGGACTAGCATGATGGGATCCACATCTTGAGGGGTATTAGATGTGAGGAGGGAGCAATCGTGGATGCATGAGTTAGAAACTCGGCCTTTTTTTTTTCCACCCTTCTTGTACGCCTTTTACTTTTGCTTGATTTTTCTTTGTATTATTGCTCATAGCTCAGTTTAGAGCTTGCTTTGAGTGATACGACAATTGTATTACCCCTTAAGGATGAGTCATTTCATTGCTCATTGGGGTTGGTACATGCAAGGGTGTCTTTTTATGATGTAATGTTGCAACTTGTGCGTAGGAACTGGGTTATGGCCATAATGAGTGAGGTAGAGCTCATGCTAGACTTTTGCCCACATGCTAATTTGTATGTCCCAACCATCTTTTGTGTTTTGATATTCTTCCAGCCACCCCATAATCAATATCAAATGCCTAAATATAAACAAGCATAAGCGCCCGATTACAAAATGAATAAAGTACCTTTTGATTGGAAGCGTGCCTTCATCCATGTGCTCTTGCTAGATGGGTGGGAAGCATATGGATGATGTAGGTGGCAGAGATATAATGGCACGTCATCAGCTAGTGGTGGTTGTTAGGGGTTGCATGGCTGATCGACTGGATGTGAAGAATAGGAGGTTTTCTCCTATCGGGTTACCTATTTTGGTGGGTAACACGACCCACTTGGGATCCGATAGCTCTCTTGAAGACCCCACATATGTCTTAAATGGGCAAATTGCTAGATTGTGAGGTGGAGAATTTGCTTGATTTGGGCATGAGGTAATGTTATGGAATCAAAATAACCCCAATGGCTTGTCCATTGACCCCAAATGACTAGTTTTGATGATCCTTTACTTGTGTTTTTGGCTTGAAGGGGTTAGATTGGCTTGAATGTGCATGAAACCTTCAATGTTGGGCTTCTTTTGAGCTTAAAGATGGTTGCATGTGTGATAAAAGGCTCCATGCGCAACATGCAATGTAACATTTATTTTGCCACCTTTTGATAGTGAAATATATGTCAACATTCTCCTTTATATTGAATTTTGCGTGAAAAGTCCTCTTATTGCCAAAAATTCAATGTGGCATGTCAAGTAGGCATTGTGTTGATCACTTTGAGGCCTTGTTGAATATTTTCCAGCTGGGACCTTGTGCATTGTGATTGGTGCAGTGCCCCAAAAAACATGGAATGCTGTGAACTGTGACACTTCCATGCGGAGAATTGAATTATACTGTACCACAGCCAAGGAGATGCATACAGAGTCTATGACACATGACCATGTGGGTAAGACATAGGTGCATTCAAAACACAGGTTGAACAAGCCCTACATAATGCAATCACCCCTACAAAACCAATGGCTACCCTAAACAATGTGTCCCAATAGATCCATTTGAAGGCCTCCAATCCTATCTAGGACGAAATGAATTGAGAGTGGGAACTAAAAGGACTGGGCATGGCTGACCACAACAGACCTAGGATACCATGTACATTATCATCACTTGGTCTGCAAGGCTTTGGGGCCTACATCTCATTGGTCTTACAATGGCATTGTCCTGATTATATATATACATAATATGTCCCAAGGGGTCAGCTCAATTGGTGATCGAAGTAATGTGAAATCTGTGAAAACTGAGAGATCCAAGGTTCAAATCCCCCCGGTTGTGACCCGGTTTATGGAGAGGAGGACAGGCCGTAGACCCCCATAGGTTCACTAGTAGTTACGTGTTAGGTGGGCTATTGAGTTCCCTTGGGATATATATATATATATTGTACCTACCAAGAAGTAGTAGGACAAAATATGGCATATTAGTGATTGACTTGATTACGTATTCTCCATTGCATTCAAACCATCTTGCTCTTTGATACTGACTCCATTTCCCAATTGGATAGAGACCGGTCTTTGTTCACCATCCCTTTTATTCCAGGGAACAACTTAAATATTCTTTTATAGGGTTTCCCACCTTGTGCTGGAAAAGAAACTCTTGTCAAGTGAGAGGAAGAGTTGCTGTGGTGATTGTGGGAAGCCTTCCTAAGTGCCCCTAAGGTTGCACTTCATTTAGGTTTTTGAATATCTTTGATTGCAGGTCTAGGAGTTAAGAGTGGGAATTTATATGGTTTTGTGCCAGCTGTACTGCTTTAGCCACATTGTCTGCCCAAGTAGCACTTTTGATTTTGATAGTGCTCTAGGGTGATTTTAACAGTAGGGATTACCTAGTTTTGATTTAGCTTGTGTTCGTTTCTATGTGATCCATTGTTTTGTAAAAAACGTTCCAGCTGTTACATTATTGTTTATATTAATAGTCAAAGGAAGCATTTTAGGGTAAAAAACATAATTTATTTAATGTTTTCTTGATGTATTACATGTTTGCTTACTATCTGTTTTTTAAATTTGAGGTGTGCTTCACTTTTTGCTTTTCTGGTCTTTCAGGGTTCCTTTGATCGATCATTCAAATGTTAGCCAACTGAGGTATGTGGCATATATCCTCTAGTCCATATATGTTTAGTTGGAATGTTTAAAGATCAAAAGCACGTGATTCATGTTGAAGGCTTCTTGTAATCTAATTTGTTTCTGGTTTTGCTGAGAGCTGGAGACTTACTGAAATCTGACATAGTGTTGCAATCTTGGGTTTTGTTTCTTACTGATGAGATAATTTTCCCCAGTAGATTTAAATTCATTGCAGTTAATCTACTTTCTAGTCAGTGAACTCCATATCAGTTTTTTTCAGTTAAAATTTAAGACATTCAGCATTATACCATAGAGTATGGGGTTCTTAGAAAACATATTCCCTCCTCATTTGAAATATTCTTTTAATTATGAAAATAATGAATTCTAGATTTGTTTCTTGGAAGGTTTCTTCTATGGCTGTGGGAATATTCTGTCTACATTACTGTGCCGTTCTGAGAATTTGCTCTTTATGATTGACTGAAAATCTGATAGCACCATAACTGGACCTGCTTTTTCCTCAGACATTGTGCAAACTAATATCCTTGGGTTTAAAATTGCTTTTATTACTCAATCCTCTCTATGCAACTCTCTCTTTCTCAAGTCAGTTTTTCTTCCTGAAAAATTACCCAATGAACTCAGTATCAAATATAATTTTATTTTGTATTTCCTCACCTACTATTGTGAGCTTTTGTTGCTATGCCTTATTGTAAATCTTGTCTATTTTAATCTCGTGTTTCTCTAAATTAAAAAATTACGTTCAAATTCCATGTAAGAAAATATTTGATTCTTGAAATTGGTCTCTTGTACCTCTAGCATTGAAAACTGATACAACACTAGTAAAATTCTGAATTTTGATTTTGGTACTGTTAAGGAAAAATGTAACTGGTTTTTGGATACAATGTCAGAAGTTGAAAGTCATTTGACAACAACAATTATCCTAACTATATAGTCTATTAGCAACTTTATAGAAGGAACATAATGTTAAGAATCTTGCTTTGGAATGACTTGGTTGGTGTCCCAAATCATTGAATTAGGAAAAAAAAATGGTGGACTCTACAAAAAAAATGCAATGTTCCACCAAGTTTCCGGGACAGGGGGACTTGTGGGAGCTGTTGGAAAATTGGGAGGTTTTACAATTAGATCAGATTTTCCTTTCCATGATAATTACTTGTGAGTTTATTGAAATTTTTTGTTATTATGTTTTCTTTCTTCATCAAGCAATTACCATAATAAAAACATGAAGATCACAGAAGACAAATAGAAAACAAGATATAGGTTCCAAGCCAGGGCAACACCCCTCCAAGGGTAAAACCCAGGAATTTTTTCTCCTTATAGAATCAGATCAGAGTGAGGTAACCAAGACCAATAACCAGAAAAAGCTTCACCCTCTAGATGCCAAGTTAAATCCTCCTTTCTGCACTGCAAATCCATCATCAAGAGACCAATAACAAGAGATGTACCAAGGCAGGACTTCCACAATCTTTCTTTCAGACTTCAGCCATCCAGTTCTTCTGTGTCCTCTCTGCAATAATTCAGACCACAATCCATCAAGTGTGTGTCCAAATGAACTTCATCTTCCCTCTGTTTATATTGTCCAGAGGGGTTCGAATAGACATGACCTTTGGGGCAGGGCTGACTTGACAGATAGGCTGACTTGGCATCCAGAGGGGTTTTTGACCCAAAAATACATATTTTGAAAATTCTTTTTTCTTTTTCTTTACAATAGGTCCAAATAGGATTTTGACTCTTTTGACTCAAAAACCTAGAAGCATGAAGAACATGCCTGTCTAGAAAAATAATAATAATTTTTTTTTTTTTTTTGCTTTTTACATAAAATACATAATGGTACAAATTATGAAGACCAAACCTAGTTACATTCTCCAACACTCCCTCTTAACTAGGGAGGTATTCATAATTGTACACCTGGTACAAGGATACTCTCAAACTGAAATATTCTCGTAAGAAGAGTCGGATTGATATGCCATATTTAAACATCAATATCATAACCAACACTGTCATCATAGTAAGGCCTTTCACTGACAAGCTCTTCTTATTTCAAAGCATAATGCCAGGAGGCTTTATGTGAGACACCACACTATCTCTTAAGGCACATACACCATCTGGATGTTCACTAGGTATGTCCTTATAGAACTGTTCTTATCTTGGAATACCCATCCTCAAAGAATACCGGTCCTCCTTGAGTACTCTTGTCTTGGATACCTGTCCAATTTTGAGTGTTGGTCTACTTCCTATCTTGGATTCTCTATCCTTAAGGAAATATAAAATTCTTATCCAATCCTCTGGACCCTATTCTCCCTCCATGGCCTTCACTAGATGTACGATTGTTAGTCCTGGCCTAGTGCATGACACATGAAGAAGAGAATATAATGTCCATCATCATTCCCTCTTAACCAGGGAGATAATCTTCATTCCCTCTAGATCAGGGAATAGATTCTTACTCCTTTTCAAACATGAAGAAGATTTCTTACTTCCTTTCAATTGGGAAGTCATAACCATGTGTCTTTATCAGCTGCTGGTTCTTCATGGAGATCTTCAAGTAGCTACATGGCTCCCTCCTTCCTATGCACCTCATCATATTGAGCTTTTGTAATGGGGCCAATCTTTTTTGTGACAAGGTTTGGGCCATCAACCTTTCAAATCACTTCCTCTAGACATCATCAGCAAAGGCATTATATTGATCCAATCAAAGTAGAGCTAATCATAGCTTCCTCTAATCATGAAAGTCATCTTCATTGTCATCAAAACATCAGGTTATATTTTTGTACTACTACCTTTCAGTTCCAAGATGATGTAGACATCTTGATCACATAATCTTCCAAGGATTACCAAAGCCATCCACTCAATCCATGTATTTTTTTTAATTGGGTTCAAAACAATTGTAGATATACTTGCCTGCAACATTCTTGTTGAAATTCTAGTGTTGCAATGACTAGAATAGTTTTTGACAATTGATAACTACTTCTATTGATGCAAACAATTCCTTCTTTATACTTTAATCAACAAGTGGCTATACATGAAAAACTTCAACCATTAATTCTTCAACAGGAGCAATAAATGGAGATCATAGTAGACAATGAACAATAGTCAATAAACAAGAGACAATAGACACCAAAGTTAGGCTCATAGCCAGGGCAAAACCCACAAGGGGAAAACCCAAAATTCTTTCCTTATGAGAGAGATTTTGTCCATCAAAGTTATATCAAAATTGTTCCAACAAATCCAAAATCAGTGTTCAATGAAATACCAGTCAAATTTTTCCAATAGTAAGAGAGATAATCAACTTTTGTCCAATGAATAAGGTCTGCACAAAGAGGCCGAAATTTTGGGTCTAAGATCCCTGTCACAAGAGGCTGAAAATAGTCCTGAAATGTCCACAGAGGCGCGACCCAAATTCACTGTAAAAGACCTCAGTCCACCCGGGTCAACATCTTGCAAAAGGAGGGAAATCACAGTCCCAAGAATCAACGAACTTTTCAAAGGTATTCGGCCTTCAAAGAGATTAGGTTTGCAGTGGAATGAATGTGAATAAGCCCAAGCCAAACTTCAGTCAATGTAGATACCAAAAGAAAGTCAACACAATTGTAATAGTCCTCTTTTTGTCCTCCATACATGTGGTATTACTTCTCTAATTGCAGATCAAATGCTTGATGAATTGGTTGGTCGAAATGAGTGCCAATGAGCTCATATATATACGTGTCATGTGTGGGATAATTAGCCCTAATGGGGCCGACATGAAGATCCCTTTGGAGTCGACTTGTAGGTTTGTTTGGGCCAACTTGTAGATGACACAAATTAATTTCTTCTTTATGTTTTTGCAATGAAAAATGTTGACCATAGCTACATTATTTTTCAACACTCCCTCTTAGCTAGGGAGGTATTTTTTCATTCTCTCCCAAGACCAATCTTCCCGACCAATTATAGGTTTTACGACCCACAACCTAAGGAAGAGAACACAATCCAAGCTTCTCTCTCTCTCAAACTCAACATAAGGAAAGATACATAGCATCCATCTCAAAGCATCTCCCTGACCACAATGTCTCATGGCACATAGCCTAAGGGAGGAACCAACAAAGCATCTTCTTGACCACAAGGTCTCACGGCACACAACCTACAAGAGGAATCATTGATTCATCTCCTGGACAACAATGTCTCACGACACACAATTTATAAGAGGAATACATCTCCCGGACCACAAGGTCTCATAGCACACAACCTATGGGGGGAATCATCAATACATTTCTCGAACAACAATGTCTCACAGCGCATAGCCTATGGGAGGAATCATCAATACATGTCCCAAACAACAATGTCCCACACCACACAACCTACGGGAGGAATCATCAATACATCTCCTGGACAACAATGTCTCACGACACAACCTACAGGAGATGGTCCATAATATGATGCTATGTAATCAGTGTTCCCTCTTCAAGGGGATTCTCAATCATTCCAGTTTCTTCATATAAACGTCAACAACCAGTTCAACATCATAAGTGTAGCCACGGTGGACCTCAGTTCTTTATCAAACACAACAACATTCAGTTGTTCTTTCAGCTTCAGCGAGGGCTTCTCTTGAAAGCAAACTTCAGCGACTATCAGTAGGCAATAGTAGACCTTGGCAGTGGCTTCTCACAAAAGTAATCATCGACAACCATAGTATAGTTGAGTAGGCAATAAATCGCTTCTCATAGAGGCGAAACTTGAAAGTCAATATCCATAATCAAATCCAGCAGATGATAAGTGGCTTCTCACAAAAGCGGGCATCAACAACCATAGTAGAATCCAACAGACCATAATAAAATCTAGCAGATAACAACGAACCAATCAGTGAATCAACCAAGTGAACATCAAAGTCTTGCAGCTTCTTCAAATCATTCATCGTGGAGATGTCAATAGACTTGCAGTCCATTGTGCCAAGGATATCACAAGGCTATGCTTTTACAAAAGCAACTCCCTCGTACATAGAAGTCCTCTTCATAGAAATGCGCTGCAATCAGGTTGACCTAGTTTGCTCCATCTGAGCCTATGACGAGTCTTCTTGTCACATTGTTCTTCCGTCATTTCCAACGATTGCCAAATCTTGGTAGTCATCATTATGTACCTGCAAACCTCAACTATGGAAGAACACGAACAACCCAACAAGCCAAGAGACTTATAATGAAATAATCAATAGAAACAATCAAGATAATACTTATATTTTGAGAGAGTGTGAGCTCCCTCTTGATCTTAGCCTTCTCAGATAGAGTCAATCTCATCACATTATCAAAGTGTCCATGCCATCATCAAAGAGATCACATCATCATTAAGGAGATCTCATCATCAATAAATCCATATCATCAAGGAGTTCACATTATTATCAACAAAGAGTTCACATCAAGGAGTCCGCAACATCAAAGAGTTCATCATCATCTACATCATCAATGAGTCCACATCAACAAGCTCACATCATTATCATTATCAATAAGTCCACATTATCAACAAATCCACATCATTATCATTTAGTCCATATCATCAACAAGGAGTCCTTGTAAAGAGTTCACATCATTAGTAACGATTTAAAAGTAAAAAGAAAAACAAAAGATATTTATCTTTTCAGCTCCCTCTTAATATTTAGTCCTTTTACAATCACTTTGTAGATCAATCTTAATAAGACGTCAAATCTTCTTAAACAGAGGTAATCAGGTCCAAGGTTTGATTCATAAGCCCTAGGCTTTCTTTTCCAAAACCCTACCCAAGGTTTACAAAACAATTCAATGTCAGTAATAATTAAAACAAAGAAATACAAGATACTTATCTTTTTGAGATCGTGGCAGCTCCCTCTTGATCTTTAAATCCATCCTGCAAATCAACCTCATTACCAAGATGTCAACTCATTCAGGAGCTAGGGAAGTAATTAATCCACAGGCCCAGGGTTTTTCATTTGCAGCTCCTTTTGACTTGATAGGGTTTTAATCCCAAACCCTAACGCTTATTCTTCATCGATCATTCTTGCATTCTTCATCATTTTTAACAAAGGCAATCCTAGGAATTTCTTGTTCAAACCCTTAGAGATCTGCAAGTCTTCAGCCAAAACATGAAACCAAAAACAGTCCTTTCAATTTGGAGACTTATAGTGGAGCTATAGGTCGGCTATTTAGCAATGAGTATCGTCCTTCTTCTGCTCGAATATTTATATGAGGCACTATATTTGAGGTTCTTGACTTCAAGGAGTATTCCTATACTCGACTTTCTTTCTTCCACACAATTCATGTAATCAAATTCCTCAGAGATGTAAGGCAACTTGGAGCCTAGACTTGTCACAAATCCTGCATACTACAGTCATTGCTCATGATAGACTCGGTTCTTTTTGTTAATGCAACAGGCAGAATTTTGGCCATAGGAACACATCCTCAAAGATGACTGTAATTCCTTCTGGATTACACCGATCACATACTATTCAAATTACTACCATATTGACATATACCATCACTGTGGGATATACCTAGTCCCATATACTGTCCAAGTTTCATTATCATATCAAATTACTGTCAAGTCAATCAATGTTGCATCATACCACTGACATATCAAACATATGTCCGAGAACTTATACAAGAGTATATATCATCAAAATCACACCCAAATTATACATATTCCGATCATTGTTACTCATGCAAGCATTGTGTACATATTGTACATTACATACCCCTCAATTTGTATTAAATGTGTCTCTCATAGCATGTCCTAGATGTACTGTAACAATTTGGATGGACTGTAACAACTCGGATCTTGACAGGGTAAAACTCAGGTCACAGTCATATTACTGTCTGCCATGCCATACATATTGTCTGCTATGTCATACATACTGTTTACCATGTCATACATACCAAGGGTGTCTGTCATGTCATATATATATATTGTCTGCCATGTCTTCTATACGAATCACAATTAATGACATGCCTACTATAAGGGTGTACATATACTCGCATCATTACATAGCAATTGTTATAGCAACTTTGGATCATGTACAGTGCTACAACATACTCACATACATACTCCAGCATACTTCACATCATATACTGTCATACCTTAGGAGATGGCTTGGATTATATACATACCACTTGCATCACATACATACTATGTTGTACATGCTATACACAATATATACTCTTTGCAATTTGAGCACTCCATATGACATACCTTTGTCACAGGATCATATAAACTGTGTAACGCATGGATCAAGCAATTGTAGCATTTGTCACCTCAGAACAACTCAGATCTTACAGCAGCATACTCACTGTAACATCTGGCAACTTTGAAGTATACTTTTTAACAGCCCTGGTATCTGACTCGGATCATTTTGAAGGAGAAGGCACAAATTACAGATATCAGTCTCGGATCTTCTCGGACCACAAGCAAGCAAGGTTCTCCAAATAATTCGGATAAGGGGCAGACCTTAGAGCCTCTGAACTTTGTTCTTCGGATCTAATGAGTAGTATAGGATTCGAACTTAGATCAGGTTTTAGAAGAGATGGAGAATGAAGGTCATCTTCATTTGTTTACCCTTCGATTTCCTTGGAGACCTTGCCACAGAGCTCACAGGTAGTTCATGAATTGCTATAGGAGGCTCGCATAGAGAATAGGCTAGTATCATGTCACAGGGCATTCACTTTCTTCAGAGAGACAATGCCTCAGGTCTGCAAGCGTATCGATGCCATTTAGGAAAATTTGTCCTTCTCTCGACAACCAGTACAAAAGGATTTTGGCCCTTCTCATGTAGTCACATAAATGCTTCAAATTATTTTCCAAGTAAGAGGCTCGGATCTCTACTGTGGCTTGGACTAGAACCTCAGACCTTCATAATGCTATAGAATAGAAATTCAGAGGTCTGAAACTGAAGGGTAATAGTATGCCTGTACAAAGAATTTCGATTGTCCCTCCATAGAAGTACCCTTCTCAAACTCAAATTGATCTTGGCTTATAACTAGGCTATACTACTCTTGAATCCAACTTCGCTCTAATACCATGTTGAAATTCTAGTGTTGCAATGACTAGAATAGTTTTTCACAATTGATAACTACTTCTATTGATGCAAACAGTTCCTTCTTTATACTTTAATCAACAAGTAGCTATACATGAAAAACTTTAACCATTAATTCTTCAACAAGAGCAGTAAATAAAGATCATAGTAGACAATAAACAATATGTTGAGATTTCTAGCTTGGGAGGTACTCCAAACTCTAGGCTTGAGGGTTGTGGAGGAGTTGGCACACAAGTGTGGCTTGTGGGCTTGAAACCCAAGCTAAACCCAAGCTAGGGGTTTTGTACCCATCGATGTTGGGGCCAAAACCATAATGAGAATTTGGCATCTGAGTGATGGAGATGATAGAACACTCCAAGAGCAACCGGAGGAAATGACAATCATCAAAATCCGACATGCAGAAATGGAGATATGAATTTTTGAATAATTGTGTGGATGAATTGTGAAAATTTCTAAAATAGAAATCCTACTGCAGTGATTAATATGATTTCTTCTACTTATTACTTCAGAAATAAGTTATCTACTGTATTCTTACGACAAATATCAAAACATATTCTACTGCAGCCTTCACAATTAAAACATTGCAGAAAGTAAATGTAAGTAAAATGCTGGCACATATACAAACACAATGACAGTTATTTTTGGACAATTGTCCTCGAAAAACCCAATGCGGGAAAACCGGTGCAGCAGATGAGGGTTTTATTATTCTTCAGCAAAAATCATCATGTACAAATTACACCCAGCAGTATAGAACAATGCTTTCTGAGAAAAATTTACAGACATTCTTGAACAAGTATCTGACCCGAGAGAGAGGTTCCTCCACCCTCTGTGTCTCTCTAGCTTACCCAACATCACTTTCTCTAGCCTTTGGACTAGCTTGTGCAATTTCTGCGTCACTCAAGCCAGCGCTGCCTCTCCCAACGTTGTCCCTTCCACTGCTCTGCGTCTTCGTCCTTGTCTCCTTGACTGATGTTGAACCCTCTCTGTCTCTCCTCCACCTGCAACTCTCCATCTGAGTTGATTTTCTCTTGCCGAACTTCGACCAGTGAGAAAATTGATTTTCTTTGGCAACTGAGTATCTGCTTGGTGCATTTTCCAAATGACCCTCAAGCCTGTTAGGATATTCCGACACATAGGAAATAGTTAAGTATAACTTGGTCTAGTGTAGAGTTAGGTAAAGTGTGTTTCTTTACTATGTACTTATGTAACTTACAATCGGACGGTCACGATATGTTGTGATCGTGACGGTTCATTCTTTCCTTGGTATTACCGACACTTGATTCGTGGCTTAGCACCCGATTGGTCCATGATCTCTATTTAAAGAGCATGGAGGGTCATTTGTAGGGTAACCGTTCATGAGATAAGCTTATGTAAATTTTCATTCTTTTATTAATAAATTGCCTAAAGTGGCCGCGTTGGCTCACGCCGTGGACTGTTTCCCTCTTCGAGGGTTTTAACCATGTCAACAATACTGGTGTATTGATCTGTGATCTGTTTGTGAGCGGTGTCCTTTGGTGATTTTTCTGAGGAACTTACCCTTTAAATTCCTACATGGTATCAAAGCTATTTGAGGTCCGCATCCGTTGGTGATCCAAATCTGAAGCCGGTAGAACTGCATCCCACTGTGGTTTCCTAGATCTACTGTTACTGACTACTTTCGGGCCGAGAGGACTGCTCTATTGTGTTAGGAGCATCTGTTCCAGTGAGGAACCCCTTTCGTTTGACGTGAAAAGGCTTCCGGTAGCCCTAGCTATGTCATTTTTTAGATCTGGAGGTATACAGTGTTTATTTGCAGTTTTTAATTATTTTCTCTCTGTTTCTTTCGGTTTATTTAGGTCTTTGTTTTTTTATTACCGGATCTACACCTTTCATTTCTGCGTATGCTCTTTGCCCCACGACTCTGTGCGATCTGGGCAAATCAGAAACAGAAAGGAAGGATTTTTCTCATGCGTATGCTCTTTTCCGCCTTACCTTAGTGTGATCTCGGAAAATCAGAAACATTGAGGAAAAGATTTAGTTTCTGGCTAAACCTAACTTGAAGCCGTAAGGTTTGTTTTTTTATATGTCCGTGTTGGGTTTTTTGTTTTGTGTTTTGTAGGAAGAAATGAGCTTTCTCAAGTAAGTACGCACCCCAAAGCTTCAATGACTAAACCCCCCCCTTCCTCTTTTCCAAAAATTACTAACCTTTTAATCTAGCTCACTTGGTCCAAAGCTACTTTATGAGAATAGAGGTCTTGAGTTCAAGTCTTTCTTTTTGTTGAGCTAATTAGATTAAGTTTGGAAAGGGGGCAGATTTTTTTTTAAATATAACATTATCATTCATTTCCGCACATTCCCGCACTTCGTCGGCATCTTCAACAACTTTTCTTCAAAAAGCCATAACTTCTTCATCCAGAAGCCGTTTTCAGAGCCGTTTTTTTTAATCAGCCTAATTTTTCGAGATCTTTCCATTGGAACACTTAGTTTTAGCATCTATAGCTTCAATTTCTGTTAAAATGGAAAGTCCATGCCAAGTTATTCTTGACAGCACCAACTACTTCCAATGGTAGTCCTACATTGTGGATTTACTTAGAAGTAAAGGTCTTTACAAAATAGCCTCAGGCCAAGAAACCAAACCGAAAGATGAAGATAAGGTAGCCAAATGGGAAAATAGGCAAGATCAAGCACGTGGGTTGATAGGGATGTCTATTTCTCCAGACCTTAGATTCCATATCGCAGAACTTGATACTCCTAATGAAGCAATGAAACAGATCACTAAAGTTTTTGGAATTAAAAATGAACTTAGAGCCCATCAACTCGAAAATGAGTTGCTTACATTGAACCCCAATAATTTTTCTTCCATTGAAGATTTTTTGTCCAAGTTCAAGACCCTTAGACTTCTTTTGGAAGGTGTTAAGGTTAAGAAAGAAGATGGTAACCTTATCTATTCCATTCTTACTAAGTTGGGACCAACGTACTCTGTGTTTGTTTCCACCTTCCATTCTACAAGAGAAGCCTTCATTTCTCAAGGACAAGACTACAAGTCCCCTTCCTTTGATGCCTTTTGTGATTCTTTAATAAGAGAACAAGAAAAACTCTTACATCTTGGTCTTCTTAATCTTGGAAACTCTTCTAAGAAAGCCTTAGCCGCCCAGCAACAACCAAATTCAAAGAATCCTAAGAAGCCGTATCCTAAAAAGAATGGTCCTAAACCAAACAAAGATCCTAAGCCATTTCAGTCTTGAAATGAAAAATCATTTCAACAAAATGATAAGGCAAATAAAAACAAAGGGAAGAAGACTGATAGACATTGCCACTTTTGTAATCAAGATGGCCACTTAGAATCCAAATGCTTTAAGAAGATGGAAGCCTTGGAAGCAGCAATGAAGAAGCATAACATCCATTTGGAGCACTCAACAACTTCAACTTCATCTTCAGGAATAGCACTTTCTGCATGTGGTTGTCAAGCATCTCGGTCTGGATATGCACTAAATGTATCTTCTTCTTCTCATTCTCATGAGTGGCTCATTGATTCTGGAGCTTCTTATCACATGGCCAAAAACAAAGCCATGTTTTCTTCTTTAAATGATTGTAACACCAAAAATATATATGTTGGTGATGATAGATCTCTTAGTGTTGTAGGGACTGGAACTATTCATATAGACAATGGTCAATTCAATGATGTATTATGTGTTCCAACCTTATCCTGCAACCTTCTATCTGTATCAGATAACTCATTCTGGTGAAGGTAAAATCGTTGAATTTTCACCTCACGATGTTGTAATTAAGGACCTAAGAGATCCGAGACAGATTTTAGCTACTGGCATTGCTGATGATTCTACAAGGTTGTATAAGTTTAATAACTTTGGGTCATCAAATCTTCCCTCGGTATTTGTTGCTCATAATGATGAAGTGAGCAAACTTTGGCATGAGCGATTTGGTCACTTAAACTATCGCTCTCTTCAGAATGTATGTAAAGAAAATATGGTGATAGGTCTTCCAATGGTATCTTGCAGAGATGGTGTTTGTTCAGATGTGTACTCGGAAAACATCATCGGGATAGTTTTGAAAAATGTGCCTCTTGGCATGCCTCAGCCCCTTTACAGATTGTGCATAGTGATTTATGTGGTCCACTTCCAGTTGTTTCATTCTCTGGCTACAAGTATTTCTTAACTTTCATTGATGATTTCTCCACACGCACTTGGGTATACTTCTTAAAACTCAAGAGTGAAGTATTTAACATGTTCTTGGCCTTTAAGGCCTTTGTTGAAAAACAATCTGGACATCAAATTCTTAAGCTAAGATCTGATAATGGCAGAGAATATGTTAACAACAAATTCATCAACTTTTGCATTGAGAATAGAATTCAAATGCAACATATTGTTCCATATACTCCACAACAAAATGGTGTAGCTGAAAGGAAAAATCACACCTTAAAGGAAATGGCTAATTGTATGCTTCAATCTAAAGGACTTAGTCTTAATTTTTGGGCAGAAGCAATTAACTGTGCAAATTACATAATAAATCGCACTCCTACTAAGGTTTTAAAGAATATCACTCTAGAAGAAGCATGGAGCTCAATTAAACCAGATGTAAGTCACTTTCGTGTTTTTGGAAGTGAAGCATCGGCCCATATTCCAGATGAGAAACATAAAGCTTTAGAACCTAAGAGTGAAAAATGTATTTTTGTTGGATATTATGAAGATGTCAAAAGATACATACTTATTCCACTTAAGTCCAAAAATGTTATCATTAGAAGAGATGTAAAGTTTGCTGAAAATATATCGGCTTACGAGCCTAGTTCGGCAGATGTGCCACCTCTCTCTATCCCTTCTACTTCTGAAAATATTTCTTCTTCAGATGATGACAGCGAGGATGACAATCCTCCCCCACCTTCTCAGGATCCTCCTTCAGCTCCTCAGCTTCCAAAATGGGTCTGTGCTACTCGGGATGCAACAGGTGCTCTTGTCGGTGATCCTACAGATCAGCGACGTACACGTTCTCAGTTCGATAGAGCCTCTTCTTTACTAGCTCAAGCTTCAGCTAATTATGATCTTGACACCTTTGCAGAAGCTTCAGGCCATCCAGATTGGGATGTAGCTATGAATGAAGAATATCGTTCATTATTGGCAAATGATACATGGGATCTTGTTCCCCTTCCAAAGGGACAAAAACTTGTTAGATGCAAATGGGTTTACAGAACCAAGTATGGACCAGATGGAAAAGTTGATAAACATAAAGCTCGTCTTGTTGCTAAGGGTTTTTCACAAGTTGAAGGCATTGACTATACTGAAACCTTCTCCCTTGTTGCCAAAATGAACTCTATCCGCCTTGTTCTTTTCCTTGCTGCCTCTTTCAAATGGGAAGTCCATCAGATGGATGTTAAATCTGCCTTCTTGCATGAAGAAATCTATATGGAACAACCTACTAGCTTTATATAAATAGACTCCAGCCTCATATGTCGGCTTATGAAATCCCTTAATGGTCTCAAGCAAGCCCCATGGGCTTGGTATGCCAAAATGGATAGCTTTCTTTTAGAAACTAGATTTTCTAGGTGTCATTCTGACAATACTGTCTACACCAAGAAAGTGGGCAAGTCTCTTATCATTCTTGTTCTTTATGTTGATGATCTTATCCTTACTAGTAGTGATCCCAACCTTATAAACCATGTGAAGTCCAACCTTAAAAAGAAGTTTGACATCCAAGACTTAAGACACTTGTATTATTTTCTTGGTCTTCAAGTCTTGCAATCCAAGGAAGGTATTTCCCTTTCCCAGTCCAAGTATGCATGTGATCTTCTACGCCATTTTCACATGGAAGACTGTAAGCCAGCCCCTTCTCCCTTTCAGTCACTTGTACTTCCCCTAAAGTTGATGCTACCTTATACCGTCAAATTGTAGGAAAACTTTTGTATTTGACCCATACTCGTCCTGACCTTTCCTTTGTTGTTGGCCTTATTGCTCGGTTTATGCAAAATCCACATGAAAGTCATTGGAAAGCAACTAAAAGAATACTTCGTTATGTTCGAGGTACAGTTCAGTTTGGGATTCATTACAGTGCAGAAGCATCTCCTCTATTGGTTGGTTTCACTGATTCTGATTGGGCTGGTGACCCTGATGATCGGAAGTCTACTGCAGGTTATGTGTTCACTCTTGGTTCAGGACCTATTACATGGTCTTGCAAGAAACAAAGTGCCATTTCTCTTTCTTCAGCAGAAGCAGAGTATCGTGGTGCTATAGAAGCTAGTAAGGAAGCCCTGGGGCTTCGTCAGATCCTGTTAGAGTTTGGCTTTCAGCAGCAGCATCCGACTACACTTTGGTGTGATACTCAAAGTGCCATTCAACTAGGCAAAGATCTAGTGCAACATCAACGCAACAAACACATTGAACTGCACATGCACTTCATCAAAAAGCTCATTCACGACCATGTTCTTGAAGTGCAATATTGTTCAACAGATGATCAAGTTGAAGACATCTTGACAAAGGCTCTCACAAAGGCGAAGTTTACTAAACTTCGATTTATGGTTGGAGTTCAAGAAGTTGTCACTAAGGGGGTGTTGACCACTGCCGGTCAACTACCCATGCAGTACACCCCCTTTTCTTTGCAAAAAGGGGCAGCACCTGATCAGCATGTCCGTGCCATCCTGCCATCATCAACAACTTGATCATTTTGATTGTAGACCCAGTCTGCATGTATGAATTGTAAATAATCTCAGCACATATGAGTCATGTATGTAAAATTGCCTAGGTGGACCTAACTTTCTAGTGGTAATCTACATCCCGGAATGTTTTTCGTCTCACTGATCCATGGATCGGCAGAGTTTTCCTTCAAACCTGACCCCAAAGCCGGGATGGATTTTGTCATTAGAACTTTAGGAGAATCCTAGTGTGTTGATCTGCTAGATTATAGTTGTGTCGCAGAACTGGGTGATTTGTGAGGGTCTGTATTAAGTGGGTTTGTCCCCTTGAGATGTAAGTTGTAAAAAAGTCATCATGAAATGTGTCTTGAGGGTTGAAAATGTTTTAAATCCCCTCATGAGTCCTAAGTCCTAGGTCCTAGGTGATGTCTCCGAAGGCTTAATTCGATGATCCATTTTAAAATGAATTAAAATAATAAAATAGATAAAAAATTAATAAAATAATTAAAAAATTAAAAAATTAAAAAATTAAAAAATAATAAAAAATCATAAAACAGAGCAAAAACCCTAAAATAATAAAATAATAATATTTTAAGTGAATGCATGCAAAATATTATTTTTTAATAAATCGACGGATGAGATCAAGAGATGTCTTGATCCTCATCAACGGTCGAGATCATTTCAGCATGGATCACTCGAACTAGCCGTTGGAGTCATTTCCTTTATATAGGGTGCTAGGGGTCAGTTCAGATCATGTGATCTGTGAGTCTGATACTGAAGAAGCTCTCTTGTAAATCTGTTTCTGGTTAATAAAAGAAGACTTTGGGGTCCATATCTTGCTGGTGTTACTCTCTTAAAATGCTGTGAGATTGTTTTAGTTTCTGCATATTTTATTTTCAGTCATTGATAATAGCTTTTTTTAAGAGTATTGTGAGCACAGGTATCTTGTTCACTTGCTAGGGTTTGGGTGCTGTTAGGGTTTCTGAAGTAATGGCAGGTATCTCCATTACTCTCTGAGATCTAGCAGCATTTTTGCCCTCTTTACTGATGGTTGTTTTGAGTTGTGCAGAAAGCATTTTCTGAAGGAATTTTGTGGGCGTTCGGGGAAGTTCTCGGCTGAACCAGCCAACTCCCGCAAGCATTTTTTGCTGAGCCCAGTTGGATTTGATCCTGGGTCTATCATTCGATTTATTTTTCTAATTTGCATGAGAGATTTTCTTAAGTTCTTCACAATGACAATCTTAAATTTCTGTTCTTTAAAATATTTCTGTTCTTATTGCTGAATCTGGCTGTTAAGGGGCCAAATCTGTACATTAAATTAGCTGATCTAGGGTTTCATATTTTGCTTTACACAGTTCTCATTAGGGTTCTGTTTTTTCTTGTACAGGTTTGTTTTTCATCAGGAGTAAATTTTTTTTAGGATTTTCAGAAAGAGATCAGACTTGCCCGGATCATAGCACTCCTCCATGCAAAACGATAGCAAGCAAAGTTTCACGTGAATCAGTTCATTTATTCAGCAAACGCCAGCAGACATTTTGTGTGCTGTACTGAGCATTTTTGGAAGCTATAAATCAAGCCTGTATGCCTGTCCGTCGAAGTGCATTCGTGAACAAGGAAAACGAGTTTTCTTTTGCGTCCAGCGTGAAGGAGTCTTCAGTAAAGCATATGCGGGCATTTTGCGTGGGAGTAATAGATCGATTTGCATCAGTCTTGTGGTCCTGGATTATGTGCGGTGGGTTATCATTTGCGGCCATGCACCAAACGTATGAAAGATTATTCTAAAATCGATCTCAAGCCGCCGACAGCACCAGCAACCTGCACTTAAATTCAAATATTTAAGGTCCCGGTTTCTATTTTGGGTGAAGGCGTGACTGCGTAAACTGTTTCCCACTCCGCCGCAGGGATCGCTGTAAGATTTTTGGCTGCATTCACGAGTTCTGGCGTGAGCTCAGGTAAGATCGATTCGAGTCTTTCTCAGATCACTGCGTCGATTGTCTCCAGGTAATTTCTGTGTCTTCAGCGAATTTCAAATCGATTTATTTTGACCGCTGTCGACTGTGCATCGGACGCATTCAGTTATTGAGTCTTGCGTTTTTGTTGTTGTGATCGCGTTTGCGTATGTGTTTACCCAATTTCGATTTACGCCATTACAGCGTCCTTCATTTGCCATCGCATTACTCATCGTATTTACGCTCAGCCATTTGCGTTTCACGTTTTTTTTTTTTTTTCTAGTTTCCTCAGTTCTTTAGGTTTAGGGTTTTATCATAGTTTCGATTTTACTTCTTTAGGCGTGGAATGATATGTTAATGAGTTTTCATAGGTTAGCGTAGGTTATGTGTGTTAGTTTAAAATATAGATTCATAAAAAATAAAACAAAAAATGTTTATGTTTTAATTAGTTTTTAGGCTTAGTTTTATTTTTAATATAGTTTAGATTTTAATTTAATTTTTAGTTTAGTTTAGGTTTTATCTTATTTGGGTTTTAATTTAGTTTTTGTTTATATGAAAAATAAAAATATAAAATAAATGGACTTAGGCTTTGTTAAGTTGATTTTTTTTTAGATTTTAATGTTTTAGATTTAACTTAATTAGATTTTAATTTTTGTTTTATTTTTTATAAAAAAATAAAAAAAATATATAAAAAATAGTAAAAAAGATTTTATTTAATTAATTTAGGTTTAGTTTTAGAATAGATTTTAAATTTTAAATTTTTAGACTTAAAAAAAAAAAAAAAAAAAATAAAATGAAATAAAATATTTTTTGGAAATTTTTTTTTTTTTAGATCCAGTTATTTTCGGGAATCATCATGTTATATCTTTCATGCTGAGATCTAAAATTTTCAAGCCGAGATGCGAAATTGATATCTGGTTAATGGTTCTCATGGTGTTTTAAAGCATTCATCTTTTCTAAATTCTCAATTGCTGGATATCGTTTTGGTCATTCTAAGAGCATTGTGATTTAGCTGATGATAGATGATTACTGTTCATGGTCCATATTTTTATATCATTTAACAAGTAATCGTTTTAACCACAATCTCTTAAGGCACTGGTCTGCTAAATTAATCAAATCCATCGAGTGCTTTTTATATCGTATCTCGTGTCTCCCAACCAACTGGTCGACAGTTGGTCTCATCATCTCACAGGGACTACCCCCCTTAGCCGCGGGAGACAGGCTTAAACGGAGGGATCGGGGATCAGAGTGACAGCCCCCAGTCTGAGCGTTGTCGTGTCAATCTGCGCGACAACAGGGGGGATAGGCTCTAATGCCTTCTTCCTTCTCCTATTGTGTCATATTTGTACATCTTTCAATCCTATCCCAAGTTGTTCTTAAGGGGGGATGTTAAGATATTCTGACACATAGGAAATAGTTAAGTATAACTTGGTCTAGTGTAGAGTTAGGTAAAGTGTGTTTCTTTACTATGTACTTTTGTAACTTACAATCTGACTGTCACGAGATGTTGTGATCCGACGGTTCATTCTCTCTTCGGTATTACGACACTTGATCCGTGGCTTAACACTTGATTGGTCCATCATATCTATTTAAAGAGCATGGAGGGTCATTTGTAGGGTAACCGTTCATGAGAGAAGCTTATGTAGATTTTCATTATTTTATTAATAAATTGCCTGAAGTGGCCGCGTTGGCTCAAGTCGTGGATTGTTTCCCTCTTTGAGGGTTTTAACCACGTCAACAATACTAGTGTATTGATCTGTGATCTGTTTGTGAGCGGTGTCCTTTGGTGTTCTGTCTGAGGAACTTACCCTGTAAATTCCTACAAAGCCCCTTCTTATATCTTCCTTTTGGGCAACCAACGGCCTAGATTAAATCATAATCAAAGGCTCAGATCGTTTTAACTTGATTTGTGGCTTTTTCTAGAAGTTTCACCCCTGATTAGATTAATACTCATTAATATTTTAAGTTTCCTGAGTTTAGAGTTAGGCACCCCATTAATTATTTTAATAAAATCACTTCTGGGTGGAATTTCCCAAAACAATTTCTGGGTTCTTTGGAATACATGTGCCCAAGCTTCCTTGTAAAATTTGAGGCTTAGAGCACATCTGATGCTACCTCAAATCAACATGAATATGTCATAAGATCAAGTCGGCCTTAGTTCAAGGAGCCCTTCTTGATAGGTTAGACGTCACTCTAGAGATAGCTATATAAAGGAGGAGAAGCCTCATTAGAACTAACATCATATGATATTTCTCATAGCAAATTAGCTGCATTTAAATTAAAATTTGCATATTTTTTATTTTTATTTTTATTTTACGGCCTAACGCTAAGCATGGGTGATCATAAGACACAGTGAAAAATATGTTGCCCCATGGGTTTAGTCGTTGATATGGGCAGGTAACAGGTCTACGTTAACCAAGAGATTGTTGGAGTTCTCGTGATCCCCCGTTCGAGTAGCTTCGTCCACTTCTCCGAGAGATCGCGTCCCAGTTGGAGCCAGATGTTACCCACCATTTTGTGGGTGATATCCCTAGGAGAAAAAATTTCTCCAAGATGATCTTCAGTTGGCGGCCAACAGCCCCTTTCAGCCACTAACTAGCTCATTGTGCCACTTCTCCGCCCCCTGAGTTAGCCATGTGGTCCCTCACCCATCTACCATTACCGTATGTTTGAAGGTGGGCCTCCTGAACCTAAAGGTATGCCTTGTCATTTGGTAATTGAGTTTTGTAGTTTGCTTATCATGGACACTTCTGGGCATGGATTAATGGGGGCATTCAGCGGAAAGAATGGGCTAGGTCTATGCTCTTGTCCACCAGATCTCTTTTTTGATATTAATCTTGGATTCTAGTCTCGTGGGATCTCTTTTGCTAACCATTTGGCTTTAGGCATGGTACTTCATGGGAAACCCTAGTTTTGGTTGCGTGGTCCCACTCCCTCATCCACATATATTGCCCCCTTTCCACTCATTACAACCCCATTCATCATTCCTCCCTCCTCGATCCACATTCATCCACTGGGTCCACATAGGGTTAGCTTTCCCCTTCACCTTGCCCACACCTTGGGTCAAGCCTGGAATGATGCCTCGGAGGTTGATGTGGCTGAAAAGAAAAGGAAAAACATAATTGGCCACATTCAATTGAAAAATGTACCACAAAATGCAAAAGATGGTCGAGACAAAGTTACAAACACATATAGCACATGGGCAAAAGCCAATACATGAGCTCTAACCCATCATCATGGCCATCAGTCTGGTTCCTACAGGCCCTAGATGTGCCTCCTTTATCATTTAGGAACCCATGATTGTCCCAACTCCTGGTGGGCAATGAACCACCCTACCTTAAAAGGGGTATCCACTGCTATATCTCACACATCACGCTCTTACCCCTTGAGCCCCGAGCAGTTAATTAAAGAAAAATCATAAAAAAGAAAAAGACATATAAAGTGTTGATTTTTGGGTAGCATCGGATGTGCTCTAGCTCCAAAATTTTGTAGAGGGGCTAAAACACATGAGATCTCCAAGACCCAAAAATCATTTGGTGAAATTCCACCCGGATTGTATTTTATTAAAATAATTAATATTTTTAATGGGGTTCCTAAGTCTAAACTTAGGAAAAATAAAATATTAATGGATATTAATGAAAATATGGGTGAGAAGCTTCTAAGAGACGAGGATCAAGTCTAATTTAATCTTAGCCATTAATTAGAGATTAGATCACTGTCGTTGATATCTCAACATGAAAAGTATAAATGAAGACTTGAGAGTTATTTGGAGATACACTGGGCAAATACTCAGTAACCCGAGGGAAATTGATTCTCAATAAGTATGAATTCGATTCCAGAGTTTGAGTTGTAGGGTGAAGAAAGAGGAGGGCATCAGCGCCAGTCGGAGACTGAGGAGGAGGGAACACAGTGCATCAGAGGGACAACGCAAAGGAAAATCTCATAGAGGTAGCGCAGCAAGGGACACAGTGCTCACACAATCCTCAAGCAGAGGTGACACAGTGGAGGCTGGAGGGTCTCTTGGGTGTTAGAATTTGTGCAAAGGGTGGATGAAAATTTATCTCAGAGGTTTCTCTATGTTCTGCAAATCATTCCTTGTAAAGAGATTGTTGCTGAAGAATAATAAATAAACCCTCATCTACTGCACCAGTTTTCCCGCATTGGGTTTTTCTGGGGACTACTGTACAAAAATAACCGTGTTGATGTGATTGATTCTTGTGCTTGTATTTCATTTTTCTTTTTCTCTATGCTATTATGTGACAACTGCAGTAGAATTTACTTTGATATTTACTGAAGGGTTTTGTAAATAACTTATTGTGGAAAATAAGTAGGAGAAATAAATCAGTTACTGCAGTAGAATTTCGTGTTAGAAATTTTCACATGGTATCAGAGCTAAGATCGAGCAACAAGATTAGAGAATCTGCAATGAGTCGTGAACATGATGCTAGAGCAGCAACTCAAAAGGACTCACGCAGTTCTTTGGGAAAGAGGAAAGCACGAAGAATATGATGGATCACAACAGTTCTGTGTTGGCTTCCAGACAAGAAGAAGAAGAAGCTTGCTTGGCAAGTTCTACTTCCTCTGAGGTTTGGTATATTGATAGTGGGGCTTCTACGCACATGATGGGAATACGAGAATGCTTTTCGTGCTATCAAGAAGAACAGATGAACTTCCAAATCACCATGGGAAATAAGTCAAAATGTACCCCCGCAGGAAGAGGTACTATAGTTTTTCAAACAGAAGCAGGGGATTAGCTTCGAGCTACTAATGTGATGCATGTGCCTGGATTGGGAATGAACTTACTCTATGTATCTCAGTTACAGAACAAGGGCTATGATGTTTACTTCATTGGGATGAAAGTATATGTTAAACATCCGAGTTGGAAGAAGAAGGCCCAAATTGGAGTTAGAAGTAACGAATTGTATAAGTTACAGCTAGAATCTCCAATGGCACTGATAGGCAGCAGTTGTGAAAAATATTTGAATGAACTATGGCATAGAAAGATGGGGCACTTAAACCATGGGGTTCGAAGAATTCTCAAAGGAACTGTCACAGGAGTTCCAGAATTAAGTACCAAATGAGACAATGTATGTAGAGGTTGCATACTGGGAAACTACACCAAAGCGGCTTATTCCAGAAGTAACAGTAGGGCAAAGAATGTTTTGGGATTGATACACTCAGATATTTGCGGACCCATGCCCACAAAAGCTCTTAGTGGTGCCGAATACTTTGTCACCTTCATTGATGACCATTCCAGGAAGACTTGGATCTACTTCTAAAAACCAAGGAGACATTTTTTATTGATTCAAAGAGTTTAAAGCTCTGGTTGAGAATCTAACAAGGAAGAGGATAAAAGTGCTGCGCTCAGACAATGGTGGAGAATATATTGATAAGGACTTCACTGATTTCTACTCAAGGGAGGGCATCAAAAGAAAATGGACAACTCTATATAATCCGAAGCAGAATGGAGTAGCAGAGAGGAAGAACAGAACTATTGTTGAAGCAGCAAGGGCAATGTTGTATGATCATGATAGCAAATTTCTATGGGCAGAAGCATGCGGCACAGTAGTATATGTTCAGAATAGGACTCCTCACAGCGCATTAGGTAAGATTACTCCGTAGAGTGTCTTCACCGGCAAGACGCCTGAAGTGAGTCATTTCAGAATATTTGGGAGCTTGGAATACTGCCATATAATCGAAGAAAAGAGGAAGAATTTGGATCAAACTGCAGAAAAAGGATATCTTGTGGGATATAGCGAGAATGCTAAGGCATATAGAATCTACCTTTCGGGAAATAGAAAGATCATAGTATGACGGGATGTAAAGTTCATGGAGGACAGAGCTTTTAGGAAATCCCGAGAAATGCCTTCTGAAGAGCAGTCAAAGGATGATTCATTGGTCTAGCAGAAACCAGCACTAGTGTTTCTCCAAAGGACAAGAATCTAGAGGCATCACAGCAGGTAGAATCTCAGGAGGAGCAAATAGATCTACCCACTACCAGTGGAAGAACGAACCGAGAACTTCGACAGATACTACGGGATGCAGAGGATTTCATTGGAGCTCCTAGTACGAGAAAAGGGAGCGTAGACAACCAGATAGATACCAAGCTTTGGTGGCTCAGGTTGGAGAACCCTCTAGTTTTCAGGAGGCCGTTCAACATCAAGTATGGGTAAATGCTATGTTGGATGAATACAGTTCCATAATGATCAATGATGTCTGGGAAGTGGTACCTAGGCCTCAAGACAAATTAGTTGTAGGTTCGAGATAGATCTACAAGGTCAAATATGCTGCAAATGGCAGTGTGGAAAAATACAAAGCTAGGTTCGTGGCTAAGGGGTATGCTCAGAAGGAAGGGTAGACTACAAAGAAACCTTCACCCCAGTAGCCACATATACTTCTATTAGATCCGTGATATCCCTTGCAGCACAGATGGGATGGGAAATTCACTGGATGGACGTCAAGAATGCGTTCTTGAATGGGGTGATAGAAGAAGAAGTATACATTGAACAACTAGAGGGTTTTGAGACGCATGAGAAGAAAACTCATGTATGTAGGTTGAAGAAATCCTTGTATGGGCTTAAGCAAGCGCCTAGAGCATGGTACGGTCAAATTGATGGTTACTTGCAGAAGATGGGATTTGTCAAGAGTGACGCAGATCCCAACCTCTACTATCTGATTGTAGAGAATGAGCCTCTAATTCTGGTGTTATATGTGGATGACCTTTTCCTGACAGGTTCATCTAGTCTCATCAAAGATTGCAAGGAAAACCTAGCTACAGAATTTGACATGAAGGATTTGGGACGGATGCATTATTTTCTGGGGTTGGAAGTTTGGCAGCAGAAGGGTGGAATTTTCCTTGGACAAGGGAGATACGCTACAAAATTTTTAAAAAGGTTCAGAATGCAGGACTGTAGACCCATGGCTATTCCAATGATTACCAACTGGAAGAAGATTGATGCATCTGAAGATAAGAAGTAGATCCCACCTTGTACATATAGCTCATAGGATCCCTGATGTATCTAGTCAATACCAAGCTAGACATTTGTTATGCTATCAACACCCTCAATCAGTTCATGGTGGAACTGAAGAGGGCACACTGGGCAGCAGCCAAGCATGTTCTCAGATATATACGAGGAACAGTCGAGCATGGATTAATGTACACTTGAGGCAATGATATCAGGTTGAGTGGGTTCACTGACGCAGATTGGGCTGGAAGTTCAGTAGATCGGAAAAGTACCACTAGGTACTATTTCAACAATGGATTAGGAATGACCTCGTGGTGTAGTAGGAAATAGAAGTCCGTAGCCCTGAGCTCAGTTGAAGCTAAATATATGGCAGCTAGCACAGCATCGTGTGAAGCCATATGGCTTTGAAAGTTACTGGTGAATCTATTCAGAAGAAGGATGGAAGCGACCAACATTTTGTGTGATAATCAGAGTTGCATCAGGTTCTTTGAGAGTCCAATTTTTCATGATCGATCGAAGCACATTGACATAAGGTGTCACTTTATCAGAGACTATGTCCAGCAAAGTGCAGTACAATTACAATACACTCCGACAGGAGAACAAGTGGCAGACATTCTCACCAAGGCTCTAGGAAGAACAAAGTTTGTTTCTTTTAGGGAGAAGATGAGGATTGTTATGCTCTTAACCTGCAAGACGATACAAGAATACCAAATATGCGCAGAAATATACCCAGAACATAGAACAGTGAGAAATAACAGCAGGTATTTTATTATTCAGAGAGCAATGTTCACTTGCCTCTTCGAGGGGGCAACCTCCAATAGAGCAGAGCTCGATTACAAAATAAGACACGATGCTCCTCGCAGGGAGTCTCTATCCTTTATATATGACTCATACATGCAATACCATGGAGCAATACCATGGTTCTTATTAATACCATCTATCTAATACCATGGCCCATTTGCAACTAACTGTGGTCCCGTCATTAATTGCAGGTTAACCACTTACAATTATTAATATGGGCTTTATTGACTCTTTACTTAACTATAACTATGACTCGATCCTACTACATAAATAAGGGGGTTAGGGTGGGACCCTAACATGCCCTCCCCCTTAAGAATAGCCTTGTCCTCAAGGCTGAAGCTGTGGAAACTGCTGAAGAATAGTGGCTGGTTCCCAGGTTGCATCTTCCGGAGAGGTGTCTTTCCACTTGACGAGGACTTCCTTGATCATGCGGCCACACAGGTGCCGTTCTCGTGTGTCTAGGACCTATTCAGGTTGGAGCCAGATTGACCCTTCTTCATCCAATTCAGGTAGACTGGTTTGAATTCTACAATTGTTCCCAATCACTTTCTTGAGGCATGAGACATGGAAAACTGGATGGATTTTTGCAGTGGGTGGCAAAGCTAGCTTGTAGGCCACTTCTCCAATGCGCTGAAGTACTCGATACGGTCCGTAGAATTTTGGAGATAGTTTTTGACAACCCTTATCTTTGAGTGATGTTTGCTTATATGGTTGTAGCCTCAAAAATACCTGATCCCCTTCTTGAAATTGGCATTCTGAGCGATGCTGATCTACCTGTTGCTTCATGCGGTTTTGAGCTTGATGAAGATTCTCTTTAAGATGGGCAACCATGGTTGTGTGGTTTTGTAGGAGTTGATCCACTGCTTGCACCTTTGAGCACCCCTTGATATAAGAAGTAGGGGAAGGAGGGAGCTGACCATAAACTGCTTCATAGGGAGTCACTTTGGTGGTGGCATGATAGTTGGTGTTATACCACCATTCAACTAGAGGTAACCACTGTACCCAAAGATGTTGCTTTTCTGAAGTGAAACACCTAAGGTAGGTTTCCAGACATTTGTTGATTGCTTCAGTTTGACCATCCGTTTGTGGATGATAGGAAGTACTGAGTTTTAGTTGGGTACCTTGTAGCCTGAAGAGTTCCTGCCAAAAATTACTGGTGAAGATCGGGTCACGATCAGACACAATAGAAGTGGGCATGCCATGCAATTTGAAGATCTGATCCATGAAAGATTGAGCGACCAAAGTCGGTGTAAAAGGGTGGGGTAGGGCGCAAAAATGAGCATACTTAGAAAGTCAGTCCACAACCACCATGATGACTGACTTGTTTCCTAACTTTGGAAGACTTGTAATGAAATCCATAGAAACCTCCGTCCATATTGATGCTGGGATGGGCAATGGTTGTAATGTGCCTGGTGCTTTGACTGTCTCCCCTTTGTGGCGCTGACAAACATCACATTCCGCTACAAAAGTAAGAATGTCCTTTTTCATGCCTGTCCAAAAAAATGATCTTCTAGTGCGAGCATACGTCTTCTGAAAACCTGAATGTCCTGTAGTGGGGGATGAGTGCAACTCTGCCAAAATGCGGCTTTTGAGGGTGGATGTTGGTGATATTACGACTCTGTCCTTGTAGTGAAGAATCCCATCTTGCCACGAGTAGCCCTTGGTGGAATTTGGATCCGCCTACAATTGAGTAATGAGTTGGGAGAGCCCGGGATGTGAAAACCATCCCCTGCAAGCCTCTTCAATCCATTCTGGAATGGGAAGGGAAATTGCGAGCAGGCTAAGTCACAGGACACGTCCTCCAAGGTCTTGTGTCCCGTATTTAACGTGTCGGACTTGAAAATGGCCCTAAAACGTGTCGAAAACGTTTTTTAACGTGTCCTGGAAAACATAAGACATATTCAGTCGTTTTCTTCGTGTCCTAGTCATGGAAAATGAGTATTCAGAGTCTAAAAAATGTTGCCCTAATGTTTTTTCTCCGGTTGAATACGTACCCCACGAAATCAATGGTTTAAAGTTGACACAATTATTTTTTCGGGGTTCTTTTTCTATTTTCCTCTGATGTTGTCGTCCTCCATCAATGTATAATCGTCGTGTGGAGCCGAGTCATCTCCATGGACTCGTGGAGCCGTTTGGCAACTTGGTAGCATGTGTGAGGTTCACTGGTTCAGGTAAGTCGTGGTTCGTAGACCATATGTATAATGCCATAGACGTAATTAAACTTAAGCAGCAAGCCCATAAAAAAATGTGTTTGATTGTGTGCGCACTGTGCAGCTTATGTTGTCGAATTCCAGGGCCGGTATACAAATATATATATGTCTGTTGATTGTCCAGTGTCATCTAATCAAATGATTATGTTACGATAATATAATAATGATAATCATTTATGTTAGACGATTTTCAACCCACGGGCCACTGTTTATTTTTAACAGTTCTAAAAACTGCATTTCCACTTGCAATACACTTAATACTATATTTCGGTATATATATATTTAATAATATATATATATATATATATATATATATTATTAAATATATATAAAACGTGTCCCTTGTGTCCTATTTATGGGTCGCTGCGTTTCGCATTGAATACTCATATTTATGTGTCCTCTGTGTCTCGTGTCCTCGTGTCATGTGACTTAGCAAGCAGGGTACTTTCCTCCTCAAATTGGCGAGATAATGCATCTGCTACAATATTTTTGCGCCCTTTCTTGTAAATGATCTCATAATCATATCCTAGCATTTTGGCGAGCCATTTATTTTGTTGTGGTGAGGATAGGCATTGCTCCAAAAAATATTTAAGACTGTGATGGTCTGTGCAGATTTGGAAACGTCGCCCCACTTGCGAGATCTGATCTGGTAGAGATTATGCGTGATCCAAAGATAGAGAAGGGAACTATGGTCTCGAGGAGTGTCAGGTGCTACAGATTGCAATATACATAAGGGTCTGACAGTAGTACTCGGCCCAATGTTTCAGGCAACTAACTAAGGAGGAACAAACATACCCTTAGCCGTACAACCCAACTACCCTATCGTACAAGCGAGTAATCTCTCTGAGTGCTGTTCTCGGTGCACTGTAGCAGCAAGACGGCTGACGGTTTATCTATGGCGAGGTTTCAAAGGAGCTAGGGGGCTTCCGATATACTCAGAGGGTACTTGGAAGACAGTCCGTGCGCGGTTCTGTCTAATGCGCTACTACTCGAAGGGGTACCCACAGGGGTTATAAGGGAGTCCAACAAGCGTGACCACCTCTTGTATTTCCTGCGTGCATGCCTCGCCAAATCCACAGGTTTATGCGCTCAACGACAGATCCTGTGGTTTAAAGACATCGAAACAAGTCTCTAGCCCAAAAAAAAAAATTGCTAAGAAATGGAGATCCCACCGGCCCTGGAAAGTGCTCTGATACCACTTGTTATGCTCTTAACCTGCAAGAAGATACAAGAATACCAAATATGCGCAGAAATATACCCAGAACATAGAACAATGAGAAATAACAGCAGGTATTTTATTATTCAGAGAGCAATGTTCACTTGCCTCTTCGAGGGGGCAACCTCCAATAGAGCAAAGCTCGATTACAAAATAAGACACAATGCTCCTCGCAGGGAGTCTCTATCCTTTATATATGACTCATACATGCAATACCATGGTTCTTATTAATACCATCTATCTAATACCATGGCCCATTTGCAACTAACTGTGGTCCCGTCATTAATTGCAGGTTAACCACTTACAATTATTAATATGGGCTTTATTGACTCTTTACTTAACTATAACTATGACTCGATCCTACTACATAAATAAGGGGGTTAGGGTGGGACCCTAACAGGGATGATTGAGAATCTGTTTCAGTAGCAGAAACAGATAGTGCAGTTCTTAAGAGGGAGTTGCAGTATAGATGCAGCAGTAACAGTGGCATTGTCATGTGCAACAGGATAGGTTGTAGCAGCGCAGTGGATGAGGGGCAGCAAGCTGAGCATCAACAACGCAGAGGACCAATGTCGTGGATCAGTGTGATACTTCTGCTGGGAAGTATTACTAGAGCACATTCCTCGCTAAGAGGGAGTGTTGATTTTTTGGGTAGCATCGAATGTGCTCTAGCTCCGAAATTTTGTGGAGGGGCTAGAACACATGAGATCTCCAAGACCCAGAAATCGTTTGGTGAAATTCCACCCGGATTGCATTTTATTAAAATAATTAATATTTTTAATGGGATTCCTAAGTCTAAACTTAGGAAAATTAAAATATTAATGGGTATTAATGAAAATATAGGTGAGAAGCTTCTAAGAGACGAGGATCAAGTCTAATTTAATCTTAGTCGTTGATTAGAGATTAGATCACGGTCGTTGATATCTCAACAGGAAAAGTATAAATGAAGACTTGAGAGTCATTTGGAGACACACCGAGCAAATACTCAATAACCCGAGGGAAATCGATTCTCAAGGAGTAAGAGTTCGATTTCAGAGGGAGAGTTGCAGGGTGAAGGAAGAGGAGGGTATCAGCATCAGTCGAAGACTAAGGGGACACAGTGCATCAGAGGGACAACGCAGAGGGACAACTCAGAGAGGTAGCGCAGCAAGGGACGCAGTCCTCACGCAAATATGATGCAGAGGTGACACAATGAAGGCTGGAAGGTCTCTTGAGTGTCAAAATTTCTCCAAAGGGTGGAGGAAAAATTATCTGGGGTGTTTTCTCAGAGGTTTCTCTATGTTTTGCAAATCATTCCTTGCAAAGAGATTGTTGCTGAAGAATAATAAATAAACCCTCATCTGCTGCACTGGTTTTCCCGCATTGGGCTTTTCCGGGGACTATTGTCCAAAAATAACTGTGTTGATGTGATTGATTCGTGTGCTTGTATTTCACTGTTCTTTTCTATATGCTATTATGTGACAACTGCAGTAGAATTTACTTTGATGTTTACTGAAGGGTTTTGTAAATAACTTAGTGTGGAAAATAAGTAGGACAAATAAAGCAATTACTGCAATAGAATTTCGTGTTAGAAATTTTCACAGAGATCTGTGAGGACATCGATTTTGAATGTAGATCGTTGTCTTTGTTGCTTCTCCCCACAGAAACTTAGGTAGATCTTGATCGTTTAACATTGCTTCTACACTTTCTTCAATAGATTTGTTCTTTCTTTCCGCGACTCCATTTTGTTTGGGATTGTATGGGACTATCAGCTCCCTCTTAATCCTAGACTCCTTAAAGAATGCTATAATCTCTTTGGATGTATATTCTCCTCCATTATCAGATCTTAATATCTTGATTCTTCTTTCTGTAAGGTTCTCCACTTCAGCCTTGAATTCTTGAAATTTTGTAAATACTTCATCCTTGGTTTTCATTAAGTAAACCCAGGTCTTTCTTGAATGATCATCTATGAATGTGACATAGTATAGATGGCCTCCAAGTGATTTTGGAGTCATAGGGAAACACACATCAGAGTGAATGAGATCCAAGATTTCTTTCGACTGTGAAGCACTGCTTCCAAATGGTCTCTTGGTATTCTTGCCCAATGCACATCCCTTGCAGACACCTTCATGATCTTCCTTTAGATTCGAGATTCCATCTACTATGGAACTTAAAGTTGGAATTATTTTGAAATGTAGATGACCAAACCTTCGATGCCAAAGTTCACATGGACTAATCTCAGTGTGAACTAGGGCTTGGTTTACATGAGATATTAATCTATAAAGCCTTCCTTCTCGGATACCAATAACTTTAGCTTGATCCATGCTTGAGTCTTTTCCCCAAACCAATGTTGTTAAAAGCGCGATCGGGATTTAATCGGCGTCGGGAAAAAAGCGGAAAAAATCGGGAAAAAATCGTTTGGCACAAAAATATTCATTTTTTTTTCATTTTTTTTCAATTTTTTTAATATCTAAACCATCTACAACATAAAATAAATACATTGACACATAAATATGATAAAAAAACTAATATATAAGATGTTTAATATCATTTCTAGCGCTAAAATCACACATAACATTGAATCATGTCCTGAATAGTAAGTCCTGAGTCCCAACTCAGCCTCAAAATATCAACAAAAAATATGATAATGTATCTCATCATGTCATAATGTCATATACAATAAAATGAAAGTCTAAGACTCTAATCCTATTGATTTCCTCTGCCCCTCTTGCGAGAAAATGTCACTGCTTTCCCTTTCCCCCTAGATGAAGATGTTGGTGCCTGTGGTGGTGGAAATGGCAGTGGAGTCTGACGTGCTCTAGAAGCTGAAGAAGTAGCTGTAGAAGTAGCAGCTACTGTAGGTAGACGGAGACCACGTCCTCTACTGGTGGTAGTGGTAGCCCGGGTAGGCGGTGTCACCTCCTCCTCCTGCTCCTCCAACTCCTCCTCCTCCTGCTCCTGCTCCTCCTCCTCCTCCCCCTCCTCCTCCCCCTCATCCTGCACTAACCAATCCTCAGTGGGATCCATGAGAGGCCTCTCGGTCTCAACCCTCCATTCAGCAGTGGTGTCAATCCCATCCAATGAGATGGCATCCATATCAGGTGTCTTGTCTAGTTGCCTCACCCACAATCGAAGATTGTAGTAGACATAGACCATGTCATTAAGTCTACGGGACCCCAACCTGTACAAAGTTCATGAAATAATAATTAATAATTAATATTATAAAAAAAATATTGTTTAATGAATTCAAAAATTTATTTGGAAATTTGCAATATTTTAAATGTTTAAGTGTTAAGTTGTTAACCTATTGCGCTTCTTGTTGTGTATTTTTTCAAATACACTCCAATTGCGCTCACATCCCGAGGAGCTGCATGTTTGGCTGAGGATGCGTACGGCAAGCTTTTGCAAAAGGGGTACTCTGCCACCATACATCTTCCACCATGCGTCTACAACAAAATTACAAATAAAATTTTAAATAAACATAAGAAAAAAATGGAATTTGAAGAGACAATGAAATTTGAAACAAAGTTACAAAGTACAAAGTTACAAACTAAAAAATACCTGGCATTTTGATCGTCCTATCAATGATAGCCATCTCAAAGCCAAATGTGCCACCTGACATCTTATACGTCTCAATTTGTTTAGAGATCTCTATACGTTGTTCTGGAGATCTCACCATCTTCTGGACACAGGTTAATAATCCATCCATGATCTCAGCATCAAAATCAAACCCACATGCATAAGAAAATGTAGGGTTCAGGAAAAGCCCAGCAGCATGAATGGGACGATGGAGTGTGTTGTTCCATCGCTCATCAATGACGTTCCATAGAAGGAGTTGTCTCTGGAACCCATCATCTCCCTTGTCATCATAGTAGGACTGAATGGCTTCTTTGGCCCTGTCCATGGCTTCATACAAATAGCCCATCGCGGGCTTCTCACCATCTACCAACCGAAGAACCTTTACCAAAGGTTCAGTGACAGCGCACACCTCCTGCACTCCCGCCCAGAAGTCTTCTTGGTATGAAACAAGTCTGCACACGGCCTCTCCTTCTGGTTTGCGGCTCATTGGCGAAGAACGCCACTCCTCTGAAAGAAACATTCTCTTCAAATCCCACATAGATTTCAAGAGGGATTGAAGAGATATGAAACTCGTCGCAAACCGTGTAATGGCGGGGCGCACCAACTCTTTGTTGTTGGTGCATTTTCTCATCAAGCTAAGCACAGATGTGTGATTGTAAATAAATTTTGTGATGCTTTTTGATGAGTCAACAGTCTCTTTGACAAAGGGAATTTTCCCTATGTCCTCTAACATCAAATCAATACAATGGGCAGCACAAGGTGTCCAAAATAAAGTAGGATGCCTGTCCATAAGCATTCTACCAGCAGCAACATAATTTGCAGCATTGTCCGTTATGACTTGGACAACATTTTTTGCACCCACCTCCAAAATAAACACATCCAGCAAATCACATAAAGTTTTTGCATCTTTGATTTGATGAGTTGCATCAATAGATTTGATAAACATAGTCCCCTTGGGACAACTAACCAAGAAGTTTATAAGGGTTCTCCCCTTTTGGTCAGTCCAACCATTTGACATAACAGTGCATCCTGTTTGTGCCCATGATTCCCTAAAATCCTCCAATCTTTGGGTGCAGTCATGCTTTTCATCTTGAAGAAGCCGGCCTCTGAAATCATGAAGAGAAGGGATTTTGTACCCCGAGCCAACACTGGCAATAGCATCAACAGTAGGTTGGAAAAATGGATTATTCCTTACAATGCTGAAAGGAATATCACTCCAGAGGAGAAATTTTGTCATCAACTTGTCAGCTTGTTGTTTTTCATTTCTTTTTAGCATTGAACCGATAGTTGGTTGTGCACCAGGTGTGGTTCGAGGAACAAAAAATGATGATGCAGCTACCGGATTGACTGACGCTGCAGTAGAACCAGTGCCACTTGGCCCACTTCCTTCAGCTGACCTTTTTAGTTGCCTTTTGAGTTCTTCTTTGGCCTCTTTAGTGTGCTCTAATTCTCCCAATGCTCTCATGGCTTTTCGGATAATTTCAGCATTTGTATTTTGACAGGGCACCACATCACGTCCAGGGATTTGTGCAAGGTGGAACTTCAACCTGTACACCCCCCCGAATATCTCCTTTCCACACAACTTGCAATACAAGTTTTGTCTATCATTCGGAGTTTTAGGTTCACCATATTCCCAGAAAGGATCCAATTTCCTTGGCATGTTTGTTTTTGAATTTTGAATTTGCAAACCTATGGAAAAATAAGGATTAGGAAATAGGAATTTAGGATTACATAATACAAATTACAATTTAGCATTTACAAAATTACAAGTTAATTATTTCCAAAATCCCAATTTCCAAACCCAAGTTACCCAACCAAATGCCAATGGCAAATGCCAAAAAACAATGAAAATTCAAAAAAAATAAACAATGTTTAAAAAAAATGAGAAAATAAAAATAAAAAATTGGTTCTCATAGTCATAACAAATTACCCATCCCAAATCAATGAAAATTTTCAAAAAATTCTTTAAAAACAATGAAAAACAAAGTTTTTATAGAAGCAAAACAAAAAAAAATTAATCTACATACCTTTTTTATGGACAAATTGGTGATCTTGGCTTGGATTCCTCCTAAAAACGCTTGGATTCGCTCCCAAATCCGACGGAAACCCTTCAGCTCCTCTCCCTCACCTCTTCTCCTCCTCCTCCGCGCGGACAGCACAATGAATTAAAAAAAAAATCGATTTTGCATATAAAAAGCCCGCTGCCCGCGCCATTCACGATTTTTTGGTTAAAAATCGCGATTTTTTCAAAAAATCGCGATTTTTTCGATAAAAATCGGTATAAAAAAAAGTGGCGATTTTTATGGATAAAAATCGCGATTTGGTCGGGTTGGGGATAAAATCGCGATTTTAACAACACTGCCCCAAACAGCTACTTTTCCATCAATGAAGGCTACTCTCCTTTGTCTTCTAAACTTGAAATAGAAAGTAAATTTTTGTGCAAACCTGGAACAATTAGAATGTTGTTGAGGTGGATGTTGCTTCCATCTTCGAGTTTTATGGAAGTTTATCCAATGCCCTTCACAGGATAGCTCTTGTTGTCTCCAAGTTCCACAAAGTAAGCATATTTTCCTTTTGATAAGGTCTTCAATCGGTTGGAGTGGCCAATCATGTGCCTTGATGCACCACTATCAATTATCCAGATGTCTTCTTCTTGGAATGTATCAGAAAGAATCGAGAAGAGACCTTCATCCCTTTCATTGATTGATTCCTTCTTTGAAGAGAATAAGAAACTCCATGTTTCCTTGATACCTTTCTTGAGTTGGCTTGCAATTTTTTTGATGACCTTCTTCATTGTAGAGGAGATCTTCATGATGCCCTTAGAGAACCAAATGTGAAAATTTCTGAATCTAGCACATCAAAAATAAACTAAGACAACACAAGGGACATCGTTATTTTTGGGCAATCGTCCTCGAAAAAACCCAATTCGGGACAACGGGTGCAACATATACAGGGTTTTATTATTAAGCAGATTTCTTGAATACAACTAGGGTACCAGAAATGGCTCACCCTTCAGATAATGTCCTTGGAAGCAATACCTCTATCCGAAGACAGATATTTTGGCTGATCAGCGACCGGATGAACAATCCCACAGTGACTCCAGTTGTTCCTTGTGCTGGACAGCGAAAGTTGCTCCACAAACTCCTCTGGAACTGTGTCACCCTCTCTGGCTCTGCGTTAGCCAATCAAATTATAGTCTGTCCCACAGAATCACCTCTGCGCAACCTCTGAAGCTCACTGCGTCCTCTGCGTCAGCTAATTAGCTCATAGTCTGTTCCACAGAATCACCTCTGCACAGCCTCTGAAGCTCACTGCGTTAGCCTCTACGGCCTCTGCATCAGCTTCTTTGGCCCTTTGCGTCCTCTGCGCTGGCCTCCTTAGCCTCTGCGTCAACCCTCCTAGGCTCTGCACTGCCTCTTCTGGCACTCTGTTGCCTCTCTTATATGTATCCTTCAGCCTTGGATCGAAATCCCTTGCTAAAATTCCCCTCGCTACAACTGATCACTCATTGGATTTCCTCAGCAAACCTTGCCCCAGAAAATCGAATTCTTGATCTCTCTCGATGTATCTCCAACTGACCCTCAAGCCTCCTCTTATACTTTTCCTGTTGACGATTCAAAGGCCAAGATTAAGTCCTTAATCAACAGCGAAGATTAGATCTGGCTTGATCCTCGTTATTTAGAACATTCTCACCCATATTATATTAATACACATTAATATTTTAATTTTCCTAAGTTTAGACTTAAGAACCCCATTAAAAATATTAATTATTTTAATATCTCTTCATCCAGGTGGAATTTCTCCAAACGATTTTGGGTCTTGGAGATCTCATGTGCTTTAGCCTCTCCACTGATTTTCATGGCTAGAGCACATCCGATGCTACCAAAAATCAACACCAAAGCTCTAATACCATGTTGAGAATTCAATAGGGCAATGAATATGTTCACTCTCTTAACTTGATAATTGTTTGTGTTATCTTTTACTTATTAGATTTGTTCGTTATTATTCCAATGTGCAATACATCAAACAACTACCAAAACAGTAAGAATAGTGACATAGTATATAGGCTGCAAGCCAAGGCCAAACCCCTCCTCTTGAGGAAAACCCTTAAATCTCTTCTTTGCTTAGATTTTTCAATTGACGAACACCATGACCTAGAGACTCAAACACACACCCTCCAAGATCAAGTCTACCATGACCTCCTGTTGCAATATCTTCGACCTCCCAGTAGATCCGAAATTCTTCTCCCCAACAACTGTTGTTGCTTCCCTTGGAGACTCCGATCTCCCTCTAATAGCCTTCCTCTTGACTTCGCTTGCCTTGTATTGAGTCTTAGGGCTAATAAGATGCCCTAATAAACCTTCGTTTGCCTTCCCTTCTCCTTTGCTTTCAAGATCGAACCACAAAAGCTCCCAATACAGAAACCCTAACTTCGATCTTCCCAAGAGAGATAGATAAGGCCCAAAAACACTTCGACTTCCTCTTCTTCACACTTCCTTCTTCGACTTCTTCGCATATCAAGAGATGAGTGAGTGAGTGAGTGATCTTAATGGAGGACGAGTTCCTTTATATATAGGCTTCTTCAAAGGTGGACATGGCTCTTCATGTAGGCCGACTTGACAGCTCTTTAGGCCGACTTGATCTTGGAGGTATTTTGACGCTTTAAAGACAATAATTTTTTCTTTACAATTTACAATGTGCCCATAGGGTCTTCAATATATGACAATGACTCTTATACCTAGGACAAACCCTAGAAGCACTCAATGGGTGCTTGACCTATAAAATAAAAGAACTTGAGCATGAAACCCATGCTCCAATAATAATAATAATAATTTCTTTTCATTTTATATTTACAAGAATACATTTCACGCTTATGAAAACCGAACCTAGTTACACATTTTTCAACAATTTGGAGATTGGAGACATTAACACATGGCAAAGTCCATTATGGAAGGGCATGCCATTATGAAGTCTCCACTTGTCGTCCATGGTTTGTAAGCTCTTTTACTCGATTTCTTTGATGATTTGTTGTACTAGAAGTCGAGGAGATGCATTGGATCTTATGCATTTTTTGATTCATCCTTCACAAGTGACTTTCCATATACCGGGTGTTCTCCCATCGGTGAAAGTCTGTAAAGAGTAGGGAGTCTTAGCTGAGGTGATAGTGGGCTAAGTCTCCATTGTTTCCCTTGATCTAGCAGTTGTCCCTTTAGGAGTCCCTTTTAGGCCCCCTGCTAGTTTGAGTGGTAACAAGTCTCAACCATCCTTTGCACTTTACATTTTCTCTTTCTTTTGGCTTTATATGCTTTTATCATTCTTTCAACTACATCAACCTTTGGGGACAAGTTTTCGGGCCCTGACTCAAGGATGTGGATATAGGGTGCGAATCCCAATGACCAATGACAATCAACCCAAAGAATGGACATGAATAACAAGGAAAGATGGAAAGTGGTAAGTATGGATTACCATGGACATGTTATATCAATTAGTGCCCCTCCTAAACCATAAGGCCTTAGAGGAGATCCCACTAGACTAGGGTCAAAGGCTAACCTCCCATGTGAAGTGTGGGAACTGTTGAAGAATCTAGGGCAATGTGGATAATGAGATTCTTCTTCATCAATAACTATTTGTGATGTATTTAATGTTATTTCTTAGCACAATATTCACTTGTTATTATTATTAGAGTGTGTCTTCTTAGTTCATCAAATAGCTACCAAAAACAAAGAGACAAGAACACATGATGTTGGCTTTCTGCCAGGGCCAAAACCTCTCACTCTTTGAGAGGAAAACCCACACAAAATTCTTCTTATAGAGATTCCAATTGACGAATACCAAGACCATGACCCTTGACCTATCAAGCCACTCCAAGACCAAGGCACCAATCCTCTTCTTTGTCACTTCTGAGATCATCTTCATTACTGTTGTTATACAGAGGTCAACTTTATGCATCACAGAGGTCATTACAGTTGCATCATTGTTGTACCTTCATCTGCACTTCTTTACTGAGATCACTACTGTGCCTTTTCTGAGATCACTGTCATAATAACGAGATCTATATTGAGATATGTATATATGGGAGCTGCGCTGAGACAGTGATCTTGTAGTTATGCCTTCTTCATGACTGTGTTGAGACAGAGAGTATTCCTGTAGGCTCACCGAGATCCTTATCCTTATCATTATACTGAGAGTGTATCTTCAGAACAAGTGTGCCGAGACTGTGTGCACTACTGTGGGATCATCGTGATCCTTCTTCATCACAATTAGACCGAGAGAATATTACCAAGAGATCACCGAGACAGTGACTGTGTTTTTGTCATGACTGCGTTCAGTATTTCGGGACTGTGATCATGAGGAGGCCGAGACACAGAGATACAGACCACTGTAATTTCCTGCACCAAGACACTGTAATCATCACCGAGACTGTACCTTACTGTACCTCCGAAGTTACAGAGGAATCTGAAATTCTGTCTGTACTTTTGCGAAGTTCAGCGGGGTATTTATAGTGGTTATGCCTCCATAAATAAGCCGACATGAGTGTGAACTGTTGTGTCACTTCATTTGAGCCGACATGACTATTCTTTATATCGTTTTGCTGGCCGACTTGACTGTTCTCTTCATCGTTTAGCTTGCTGCCTTCTTCAAGAGGATTGTGCTTGTCTTGGAGGGCTGATCTAGACTCTAGGTTGACTCATATACATTACATAAATGCTCAAGAAGAGCTCTTCATGACTTTGACTCTTTAATAATAAATCCTAAGGCTCTCAATGGGAGCCATCTATAAAATAAACCTCTTGCTCATGAAACCCATGCAGCAAGGCATAATGATAAATTCATTTTCTTAAGAATCATAATTACAATGTCATGAAGACCAAACCTAGTTATACTTTCTTCAACAGGAACAAGGATACAACCATGAGCAGTCAATCATCTAGTTTTCCCTGTGATTCATATTAATATGCCCTTAACATTAAATGAAAGCACATGATTGCTAAAATGGTTAAAGTACCTATTGATAGATGACCCACCTTCCTTCAAGAAGAATGCTAGATGGGAGAGAGCACTGACTAGAGCAATAGGTGGAGAATTTTGACATGAAGGTATGTGAAGACCATCATAGGTCTAGTGCTTGGCTGGCTGTCAAATGAGATAAAAATTCTCCTATGGGTTACACACTTTGGGTGGGTAATAGGCACCGGCTGCAAACTCTATCAGTGTGATAAAAATCACAATGTGAAACCTCATAGAATATGAGGTGTGACAGGATGGATTGCATAAGGCAAACTTTGGCTTGATATTTTATCATTCTTTCCCAAAATTTTCTTTTACCAGTGCATAAAGTTTTGTGATACAAGATTTTAAAAAATGAACTTTATATAGCCTATCTAAAGCAAATTTTTCTTGTTCTTTTGGAACATAAAAGATTATACTAATCAATATCGCAATCAATTTATATTACACTCTGCATTACTATAAATAATTATCCCAAACTTAACATTGTATATGTGGCATTTGGCAGTCACGATAATATAACTGCATTTGACTGGAGGGTGAATTTTTTCGCATGGGATATCTACAAAGTGTGTGTGAGCATTTAAACCTTCAATTTAGTGCTAGACTATTTGCATATGCCTCAAATCCTTTCCAGCTGTGCATGGGATGCACGGTCAACTGAATTTTTCTAATGATTTTCTCCTTACAAGTGCTGCATATTTCATTTATGGATCTGAACATCAATGGACCTGTCTGTGCGTGGGCAATCTTAATCATGGCATATGTCCACCTACCCATTCAACACGTGAATTTGCATGATAAAAAATATCTTCATGCTCTGGTGGATGTGGAGCACACAGAACAATACCTGGATCCCTATCTGAGGTAAAGAAGAGAAGCACCAACTGTATACACAATCATATCCTGACTCCCGTGATCAATGGCTCTGGTTTCACATGTGGATCGTATGGATGTGGATAAGATCATGGAAATCTAAATCTGCCTATATTGTTTTTGCTCCAAAAGCAAAATACTTGAATTTGATTAGTTGGAAGGGCAGACGTTATAAATCATAACAATCCCAGGATTCTTTCCATGACTCCAGCCATTCTGATCTCAAAGATTGCATAACATATGAGAGATATTTTTGCATACTCAAGAAGGGAATTCTAAGAATTTATGTCTTTTCCCTCTTCGATTTTGATTTAGATCAAAAGTGAGTAGCCATGACAGGTGGTGGGCTTTTGCCCCAAGTGTTGCAACAAGTGAAATGAAATATTGCTCCTGTTCTGGATGTAACTAAAAGATGGGAAGCTGATTGGTTGAGAATACATAGATTTGCTCCTGGATGCTTTACACTAAAGGGAGTTGGATAGATAGAAAGAGCTCTCCCCCCATTGGAATGGTCGAAAGATACCTACAATCTGCTCACTCCAAATCCTTGGATTCTCCACATGCCACATACAAGCTTGGGGTGGTGGGGAGTGTGGAACCTGTTGTCGCTCAGATTGTCCAGGCACGCTGCGACAATGACTTAGGGCACGGGTTGTCACTTTGATCTCTGCCCTCTCCATTCTAGCTGTCTCCCAACAACAGGCTATGGGGGGTAGTCCCTATGGAATATGAAAATGAAAGACCAGTTGGCAACCAACAAGTCTGGGAGACACGATTGAATGGCCTAGCCACTTGGTTGATTTTAGCAAGTTAAGAGATTAGATTAGATTATTATATGAGACCAGTGCCTTATGGAGTCAACTACTTGCTTTATATCGATTAAATACCAAATGACCGGATGAACAATCGTTGCTTAGATGCTTTGCTATCCTATATGAAGTGCAAGTCCTACAATCTAGGTGTGATGCAAGAAATCTTGGTTTATTTTAATTATATGCTAGTTGAATTTGTCCCTTAATCCTTAGTTGTTTTGAGGCTATTCTCTAAAGTAGGTTGTAGAGAGAAGTCAAGGCAAAGCAAGCAAAGGCTTGGTTAACGATACCTCCCTTTGAAATCTAACATACCCGGTGCCTCCAATGCTACAGAGGTTGTGGCTCTGACAACTGCAAGGTCACTGTTTTAACAATTAGAGAGGATCTGTCCTTTGCAAGCTAAGAAATGAAGGGTGTTCCTGTCTCTCTCTCAACCAAGCTTATGCTTGGAGGTAAGTTAATTAATGCATGCTAGACCTAGGATGCAAATGCAAATTGATTGAGTGATCTTGAGTTAAGACTATTTATGATCTTAAGTACTTAGTTATGGTTTATCTTATGACAAAGAGTACTCAAAAATGAATGAAAGACAATCTCAAACACAAGATAAAGTGCTCAATTTCAATAGTGCTTCAAAAGATGTATTAATGTAACCAAGAGATAATTGCTCAAGTACAAGAAATAAAATTAATGCTCTTCACAATGATTTACCAATATAGAATTATCATTCACAATAGATATTCAATCTAACCATGAACAATATACCTAATGACTATAGAAAAGATTAGAGCACTTATCCACAATATTACTTAGAGCAATTTAACCAAGGTTCTTTTAGAGACAATACAATAATGACAAGGATGCCAATGACAATTGCTCGAGATATTAACAATTTAGACGATCACAATAAGCTACTTGTAACAACCCATCTATAAATATTTAACTAAAGTTCTAAACTTTATATTAAAACAGATATGATAAACTTCATATTAAATTAAATATAAATTAAACTTTATAATAAATATAAATTAAACTTTATAATAAAAATAGAATTAAACTTTATAATAAAAATAAAAGTAAGACCTTATATAAAAGGGGACGCATAAACCAAACCTAGCTATATAACAAAATACATGTATAATAAAAAAGGATCAGATTGATAATATCTGCGGGTCTGAAATGCATGCGAAGGCGTGTCGGGAGGAGGAAGAGCGGTGGCCGCAGGCGGGAGGGCGGCCACCGCCAAGCCCGCAATTATAAAACCGCTGATCTGAGCCGGACACGGGGGGAAAGAACGCAGGGAAAGGAGGAGGAGAAAATAAGGAGAGAAGGGAGGGCAAACCAGAGGAAGACAATTGACCATTGGAAGAGCTTTATGCATTCTGAGGTTCTGGGCACGGGGGACAGTGAGCTCCTGTGAGAAGCTTACTGGATTGAGCAGCCCGGCTCTGCTCAGTCTGGCTAGATGGAATTGGTCTCCCGATAATTGGAGTAGAACAGTGGCAGCATCATCAACTACACCAGATCAGATAGCAGTCCAGGTAGGCACCTGCTTTTAATTTTTACTGTTTCCGCATTTCAGTTTTATTATGGTTATTACAGATGGTATCAGAGGGTTGTTCAAACCCTTTTCGACCTTACAGGCCCACAATTCATTGTTCTTTGGTATATGGAGAATGAAATGGATTTCTTTAACCTCATAATTTGTCCCAAAACATGTCTACTGCACCTTCAGGAAATTCGTATGCCTTTGATACTTCGAAGTTTAGGGATTATGGTAGCTCAGACCTATTCACGGTTGCTCGGATTTGCAATAATTTTTGGATGCCTTCTAATGAGCTCAGACATGCTGTACAGAATATTCAAGATTCCTGTCCGAATCCGGGCTCAGACATGCTGTTTCCCCAGTTCGAAACTGGGCTCAGACATGAAGTTTTCTATTTAATTTATTTTTAATCTCCGATGTAAATTTAATCCAGTAAGATTAATCCGTAAGAAAATCTCAGGAACAGTGATGTCATTTTTCGAAGGAGCTTGAAGCCCAGCTCAATCCTTTAAGCAAAGGGACAGAGTTACCCTATTGAGGGAAAAGTAGAACTCACGCGTCCTCTCTTACGCTAATACAAATTATAAAGGCACTCAGGTCATGGTGACAGTATTTTTCTATGGCACCTGAGCTTGGGTTCGAACTGGGGATCTTTAGTGTGTGAGACTATCGTGATAACCAACTACACCACCCAGACACACACTTTAGGTCGATATTCATCTAAACTGTTCGTCGTTAATATTCATCTTAAACAACAGCCAAAATCATTTTTTTTTGCTTGTAGCAGCTGATCTGGGGAAGACCGAGAGGGTCTCTAAGTCATTTCCGATGGGTAGACATCCATTCCAGGGTAGAGACACACTTCTGTATGCAATATCGACCCACTGTCTCACTAATTTCTGAGCTATGTTGAAGTCTTTGAGAGTTGACCTGTTCGATGATAAAGGAAGTTAGATGTTGGAGCCTTCGAATGTTGAAGCCTCAGAAATTAATTTCTGGGTTCTTACATAATTCAAATGCTTTTACTATCAAGAAGCATGACCGCTAATCCTCGGACAGTGGTCTCCTCTTGATTCTACGAAACGTTCCATAATTTAATTAAATTCACATTGGAGCCTTTACTCTTGCAGATGGTCATTCTATTTTGGACATTCACGGTATATATTTGATCTAAAAACAAGTTAAATTTACATATACGGTTGTGGTTCATAACCACTTATCAACCATTCTATCCAAAAAACTCCAGAGAATAGATATAATTTCCCTGTTTAAAGCACCCATTAATAAGAGCTGCATAAATTGCTTCATTGGGACAGAGCTCTCTCGCTAACATATTTTTATCAGCTGGTCTGCCTCAAGGAGTCTGCCTGCCTTGCATAATCCTGCAATTAAGGCACTATAAGTATCTACAGTAGGCTGTCAATGCTTCTCCATCATTTTGTCAAGAAGCTTAAATGCGAGACCACTGCTTATTTCAAGTGGCATTCCATCCAGGTCAAGAATTCCATCTAAGTTATCAGGATCTGAACTACCTACTGCATCCTCATCAGTAATCAAGTGTTCCTTCTGTATCTTGTTTTCTTGAACTATACCATTCATAAGCACTCAATAAGTTCGATAATTAGGTTGGCATCCTTCATTTATCATCTTACTTAAATAGATCAAAAGCATGATCCACCCTGCCTGATTTGACATTGCCATCCATCAATGATGTGTATGTTACTTGGTTGGGTTGTAAACCTTTCTCCTTCATTTCACCAATGAACATTTCAGCCTCTTCCAGTCTGCCTTCCCTGCAAAGTCCATAGATCAGTGCACTGTAAGTGTAGACATTGGACCTCACACACTCTACAAGACTATGACTCGCACTATAGTATCCTTATGACTATATCACACTTGCACAAATGCAGGACCTTGGTTTAGCATTGACATTCAGCTCTCTTATATTGATCACATCACTATGCCATGTATGAAATCAGTATTCACATGTCTCGGCATTATTATAACAGCAATATAGCATGATTGCTCACAGTTTTGATTGTACTAATTGTCATCTCAGCATGTGTAACATCAAGTTTCTTTAGCCATGTACTGACATAATCATTGCATAGTAAGGAACAGAGGCCTTATGGCAATGTATGTCTTTGAGCATTTTTGAATCATATACCTTCACTCAGAATCAGTTGGGTACAGTTCTGCCCAAAATCTCGAGTTCTGTTGGAACCAAATAAGTTGAGATGGAGCCGAGTCGTCTTATAGTTGTAAATTTATCCATATGACTGAAGGGCCATCATAAACCTCTGTCGTGTCTTAAAGAATGAAAGAATGTCTCTGTCTTCAATAAGCCTGCATCAATTATATTACAAATTCAAAATTGTAATTCAAATCAGATTCTGAGTTTCACATCAAGACTAAAAGTTTAGGTAACTCTGTATATCTCTCCTGCAGCATTGTTAATATAGCCTAATGGTGGTAACTAATAACTGCAGCAACCTATCAGTAATTGATATGCAATCCTTCATTTGTCCATGAGTACAGAAAGGACAAATTTATATTATTAAATAACCCTGAGTATATTAACAACGATGGCAAAATGATGGACAGTGGTCAGCATATTTTAAATTATAGTCTTGGCATCCTAACTGTACTACTATAGTATTTGTGTGAGCTCATGGATTACTGCCTGAAAAGACAAAACTGTATCGTTGCCCTATCTATCATCTTGTAGAAGGTTTGTTGGTATACCCAGTTGTGATGACAATTGAAGATATTTCAAATTCTGCATCAGAGACATGAGAATTATGGCATCCATGAGATGGATAATCTGATGCAGGGTTTTTACTATCTGATAGGTAGTAGAACTGTCCAGCCCTGTTGATAATTCATCCATGAAAAGAGTATTTGAAGTGGTCCAAATTTCTCATAGATCTTTCTTGTTTATGCTCTCTTCTAAAAATCTTTAATCACCTTATTTGGATACCAGTCGAATTTTATGCCAGATTTAAGTTGACTTATGTTTACTTATCCTCCTTAGGGGCCCAGTCTACACACTAAACTTTCTCAGATGATATCTATGTAAGTTTTCTGCCAAATATTGTGAAATCTGAACTTATGATAGCACAAAGTTTTCTATGAATCCAATTGCAGGCAATTTGCATCAACCATTAAAGTGTTATGTGCAATTTATAAAAACTACTTTTCAAAGCATCTGTATCTCTTCTAGATTTTAATCATGACATGTCTATGGTAAATTTTTAGGCTAAAGGTCGAACTGATATGGAACCAGAACGACCCTTCATTTTATTATAGATTTAATCCATATCTAAGTAATATATTCAAAAATATAAATATGTATGACCTTCTTTAAATGTAATAGCTAGATTGAGGTATGACGGGTATGTTACCGATGTACATTGTAACAAGACATTTAACATTTTTCAATTGTGGATGTTATTTGGTAAATAAACTTTAGATGTTTTACCTTAGGAACTAATAGCCATACACTTCTGCATTATTCATATTAGGATAGAATACCCTGCATTAGGACAAGGAGGTTGCGAGACCACCCTCCTTGACCTCGGTACCAGTAAGATCCGCCTAGCGGATAAAAATAGCAAAACTATACCCGTTTATGAATGTGAAGTTGCAAAAGAAAATTATGTGTTAAATACGGTTGTCTACCTCAAATTTTTATAGAATTTTATTATGTGTCCAGGAACCATTACAATGGTAAGGACGTATGAGCGACGACGACGTGATCGGGCAGCATCACCACCATTAATGCCGCCACCGTCGCCATCATCATCCCCATCACCATCGTCACCACCAAGACCATCATCAGCATCAATCGCCCCAGCGCCAGAGTTGACTATGATAATGAACTCTTTGGAAGCCTTATTGGAGACATTAAAAGAATCAACTAAGGCTAAAACCAAAGAGGAATTTCAGCATGTAGCCACCAGTTCAGCGGAACCAAATAATTTTGAGCCCAGAAGATCTAAAGAAGACATTTCTAGGGAGCTTCAGAAAATTAGACTCCCAGAATTCTCAGGAGGTCAAGCAGGTGAACGCGTTGAAGCATGGTTAGAAGGAATGAATAGATGCTTTAGGTTAAGAGAATATTCTTCTTCGGCAAAAACAAAAATTGTCGTGTTTCAATTAAAGGAAAGTGCCTTGATTTGGTGGGGAAATCTGGAGAAGCAGCTGCACCTTACATCGGATAATGTCCCTTGGGAACTATTTGAGGAAAGGTTCCGCGCAAAGTATTTACCTCCATACTTTCAACAACAGCAAGCCAGAGCCTTTCATACATTAATTCAGGGAAATAAAATTGTGGAATAGTATGAGATAAAGTTTATGGAGCTTGTAAAATACATTTACTACTTAGATTCTGATGAACGTCAAGCTGAACTCTTCATATTTGGGTTAAATCCTCGCATCAGAGCCTTAGTAAGCATGTGGAAACCATCATCAGTAGCCGAGGCAGTCGAATGTGGTCGTTATGCAGAAGAGCACCTTGGAATCAAAAAAGATATGGGGCCAACAGGGCCTTTCCAATCAGGATTTCCAGGAAAGACTCCCCGAAACTTCTTCAGAGGAGGTAGCTCGAGGCCACCTTACGGTAACAGGTTTACCCCAAGAAATGTAGGGACAAGAGCTCCCATGGCAGTAAACACTATAGCCGCAGAATCATCAAACACCAGTCCATGGACATCTCGAGGGACTGCCAGTAGAGGAAGAAATTCGAGAGGAATCAACATGAGAGGACGAAGCTCGTTCTCTAGAAATTCACATCCTGATTCAAGAGGATCAACGCAGCTTAATTGTTGGGGATGTGGGGGACCGCATTTTCAACGTGATTGCCCAGAAGCTTCGTCGAATATATTGCATAGGACTGGAAAGGAACCGATATCAAACAATCGAGGTAATCATAGAATTCATGCAGTAGTCAGCAACGACCAAGCAGCACATCAATCCACTGTAGTGGAATCTTCAGGTATTATCAATGGTATAAAACTCAAAATCTTATTTGATACTGGTGCCACAGATAGTTTCATTTCGTCATATGCATTAAACAAATGTGGGTTGGCAGCGCGTAGACAAAATGATTTCCATCAAGTGGAAATGGCCTCAGGAGAACTCCAAACCGTGGGCTTGAGTGTGGATCAATGTAAAATCGATCTAGGGGTCTGTACGACTAAACTGAAAGTTTATGTCACAGCCTTAGGAACGTATGATCTTATCATAGGTATGGATTGGCTGGAAGCTCACCAAGCTTGGATAGACTGTTATGGGAAAAGAATTCTAGGCATGAATGATGAAGGAGAAGTAATCCAAATTCAAGGAATCAAGAGGGAAGTATCTTTACGCTACATTTCAGCAATGCAGATGAAGCGTTGTTTAAGGAAAGGTTGTCAGGCTTATGTAATTCAAGAAGTAAGCGAAGGAAAAGGACCATCCTTAGGACAATATCCGGTGTTAGCCGAATTCCCGGATGTATTTCCAAAAGAACTACCTGGATTACCCCCGGTAAGAGAGCTGGATCTCACTATTGAATTAAAACCAGGTACCCAACCGATCTCTAAAACGCCTTATAGAATGACAGCTCCAGAACTTCAGGAATTGCAAATTCAATTAAAGGAACTACTGAATATAGGGCATATTCGGCCCAGTACATCACCTTGGGGCGCTCCTGTAATTTTTGTGAAGAAGAAAGATGGATCTTTAAGATTATGCATAGATTATCGAGACTTGAATCGAGCTACAGTAAAGAATCAATACCCTATGCCTCGAATCGATGATCTTTTCGATCAAATGAAAGGAGCTACTGTCTTTTCAAAAATTGATCTTCGATCACGATATCATCAGCTAAGGATTTCTGAAAATGATATTTCTAAGACTGCATTCCGGACACGTTTTGGACATTATGAATTTACTGTGGTACCATTTGGATTAACAAATGCGCCAGCCGTATTCATGAATCTTATGAACAGTGTTTTCCGTGAATATCTTGATCAATTTGTGCAAGTCTTTTTAGATGATATTCTCATCTATTCCAAGAATGAGAAAGAGCATGAAGATCATTTGCGGATAGTATTGTCCTGCCTTAGAGAACGTCAGTTGTATGGAAAACTATCCAAGTGTTCATTCTTTCAGGAAAGGATTCATTATTTGGGTCACATCATATCAGGTGAAGGGATTTCAGTAGATCCTGAGAAGGTAAAAGTGATCATGGATTGGCCAATACCGAAAAATGCACATGAGATACGAAGCTTTATGGGTTTAGCCGGTTATTACCGAAGATTTGTGGAGGGATTCTCCAAAATTGCAAAGCCAATTACAACCCTTCAGCGTAAAGGTGTTAAGTATGAATGGACCGAGGAATGTAATAAAGCATTCTCTGAACTCAAAAGACTACTCACCAGTGCACCAATCCTAAGAGTCCCTGATATGGACAAAGATTTTACGGTATGTACTGATGCATCCAAACAAGGGCTGGGTGCAGTGTTGATGCAAGATAGAGGAGTGATAGCATATGCTTCCAGAAAGTTAAAACCTCATGAAGAACTCTATGCTACTCACGATTTAGAATTAGCCGCTGTAGTGCTAGCTTTAAAGATTTGGAGACACTATCTAGTGGGACGAAGTTTTACACTTAAAAGCGACCATCAAAGTCTACAATATTTGTTCACCCAAAGAGACTTAAATGCCAGGCAAAGGCGATGGAGTGAATTCCTAAGTGAATATGACTTCGAAATATCATACATTAAGGGAAAAGAAAATGTAGTAGCAGATGCTTTAAGCAGAAGACCTCGGATATTTTCTCTCATACCCATTAAAGTAGACTTAAGACAACAAGTACTGGATCATCTTATAAAAGACAGCTGATATTTAAAGGTAAGAGCAAGTCTTGAAGGTATTAGGGCAAAAGAATCTAAATTTGAGGGATATGAATTAGAAAACGATGGAATCTTACGATTCCATGGAAGGATGTATATTCCTGATGATAAAGATCTTCGAGATACCATCCTTGGGGAAGCCCACAGAGCAGTATATTGTGCTCATCCTGGAGTAGGGAAAATGTATGCGGATACCAAGAAACTCTTCTTTTGGTCAGGCATGAAGCGTGATATCACTCAATTTGTTGCAAAATGTTTGGAATGTCAGCAAGTAAAGGCAGATCATTGTCACCCAGCAGGCCTCTTACAACCCCACGACATTCCTATGTCTAAATGGGAGACCATTTCTATGGATTTTATCACTGGACTACCTCTTACTTCTCAAAGACACAATGCCATTTTGGTAGTGGTGGATAAATTAACAAAAAGCGCCCATTTCATTCCCGTAAGAGATACTTACGATGTTGCTGATGTAGCTCGAGTATTCATAAATGAAGTTATCAGATTTCATGGAGTACCTAAGAAGATTATATTCGATAGAGATTCGCGATTCACTTCCAGATTTTGGACTTGCATGCAGATAGCCTTAGGTACTCAGCTAAATTTAAGCACTGCTTACCATCCTGAGACTGATGGGCAAACTGAAAGAGTAAATCAAGTACTTGAAGACATGTTGCGAATGTATGTTATGGATCAGCAATCACACTGGGAAAAGTATTTACCCTTAGTCGAATTCGCATACAACAACAGTTACCACAGTTCGATTGGGATGCCTTCATTTGAAGCTTTATATGGCAGACCTTGCAGAACACCATTAAGTTGGGACAGGTTAGAAGATCGAGTGATGATAGGACCAGAATTAATCCATGAAATGGAAGCACAAGTAAGACAAATTAGACAACGATTAAAGGAAGCACAGGATAGGCAAAAGAGTTATGCTGATGCTCACAGAACTGATAGGAGGTATGAAGTAGGGGATCAGGTTTTCATCCGCATCAAACCGAATAAAAGTACTATTCGATTCGAAAAAGGGACAAAGTTGTCACCCCGATTTATTGGACCATTTAAAGTCGTGGAAAGAGTTGGACCTGTTGCCTATCGTCTTGCCCTGCCACCTCACCTGCATAGAATTCATAATGTATTTCATGTTTCTGTATTAAGGCATTATATAGCTGATCTATCTCATAACCTTCAATGGAAGGAATTGCAGGTATCGGACGAGGGAGTCGTAACGGTCGAACCGTTACGTATACTGGAACGTAGGGTTCGACAGTTGAGGAACCGCCTAGTGGACCAAGTTAAGGTCCAATGGGACAAGTATAGTCCTGGATCAGCAACTTGGGAAAATACAGAGGACATATGTCAAAGATACCCTAATCTATGTCAATTTTGAAGAACTTTAAACTATGTTTAGTATATATTTACTTCGCTGCAATCAGAGACTCAGAAACATTTTGAATGATTATAGATAAACGTGAAATTTTGTGACACAATATATGTTTAACTTCTGCTGGTACGTGGATACCAAAACGATATATGTGGTTCGTTTTACTAAATTATAGTTGTCAAAGTAAAGTTAAGACAGTTGAATGATTTTACTTCTGATAGAAATTAAGGTATTGTAAATCTGATTTATTTATACATGTCAATATGATCAATGGGATAGAAATCAGGAAGTGAATACATTCTAGATAAAAGTCAAAAGACATGCATGGAATATCGCAAAATATGTTGTACTATAGTCTCCTAGGTGAATAATACATGAGTTTAAGTATGGGGGATTTTCGCAGTGCATTATATTAGATATCATTTTTGGGATTCAACTGCGTTAAGTAAGTCATTCAAAGTATGACCATTTCCATGAGAGGTAGTCGTAAAGTGACTAATTTCTCATGATTTTTGAATAGTTCACTTAGCACTCATTGCATCGGGTGATGCTCACAGGGGTGAAGAAGTGGGATTGAAACTAGTGAAATGTGGAGAACGAATCACATAGCATCAATCATCACTTCCGGGGCTTGCACCCGGTAACCAGGACTTCCCAGGAGGTCACCCATCCCAGAACTCCTCTGGCTCAAGCGCGCTTAACTGTGGAGTTTTTCCCACAATCAAGCCCACTTAGCTTGCTACCCCATTTGCAAAACCTTAGCAAGTATTGTGCCTCATGAACCATTCAGGTAGAGATCCCTTGACTCTTTTTGAATTTAAGTATGGGGGATTTTCGCAGTGCATTATATTAGATATCATTTTTGGGATTCAACTGCGTTAAGTAAGTCATTCAAAGTATGACCATTTCCATGAGAGGTAGTCGTAAAGTGACTAATTTCTCATGATTTTTGAATAGTTCACTTAGCACTCATTGCATCGGGTGATGCTCACAGGGGTGAAGAAGTGGGATTGAAACTAGTGAAATGTGGAGAACGAATCACATAGCATCAATCATCACTTCCGGGGCTTGCACCCGGTAACCAGGACTTCCCAGGAGGTCACCCATCCCAGAACTCCTCTGGCTCAAGCGCGCTTAACTGTGGAGTTTTTCCCACAATCAAGCCCACTTAGCTTGCTACCCCATTTGCAAAACCTTAGCAAGTATTGTGCCTCATGAACCATTCAGGTAGAGATCCCTTGACTCTTTTTGAATTTAATGCACTGCGAAAATCCCCCATACTTAAATTCAAAAAGAGTCAAGGGATCTCTACCTGAATGGTTCATGAGGCACAATACTTGCTAAGGTTTTGCAAATGGGGTAGCAAGCTAAGTGGGCTTGATTGTGGGAAAAACTCCACAGTTAAGCGCGCTTGAGCCAGAGGAGTTCTGGGATGGGTGACCTCCTGGGAAGTCCTGGTTACCGGGTGCAAGCCCCGGAAGTGATGATTGATGCTATGTGATTCGTTCTCCACATTTCACTAGTTTCAATCCCACTTCTTCACCCCTGTGAGCATCACCCGATGCAATGAGTGCTAAGTGAACTATTCAAAAATCATGAGAAATTAGTCACTTTACGACTACCTCTCATGGAAATGGTCATACTTTGAATGACTTACTTAACGCAGTTGAATCCCAAAAATGATATCTAATACATGAGTTATTTTGAATATGCTGATGCACATTTTACGAATGCATGGATAAGTGTATGATTGCAAGTAATAAACAGTGATCGGGATGACCATGTGATGACAGAACCTCAGAACAATTAAAGCTCCAAGTGATTCTATGATAGGGTGTTAGCCCTGAGTTCTATTGGGAGGGGTGGAGGTGTTGCCCACCGTTTATCCTCCGAACCCTGGAGTCATGGGAGGACTGTGTGAATCACGCTCCCCTAGACGTGTGATGATGACTGTCGGATGCCTACTGGGAATCAGGTCGGTATAACCGACGCTGTCACCTTAGAGTTTATGAATGGTTAGGTCAGTAAAACTGACGCCATGGCGTACTCCAGTAGAGGACGGATAGGATGGGAGCGGAAGAGATTAGGAAGGATAGGATGATTTTAGAATAGCTTGGGAACCTGGGTAGGGTAAGACTTATCCATTAAAATCATAAACCTAAAACTCTAAATTTTATAGTCTCTTGATATTAAAATAAAAATTTTAAAATCTAAGAAGGGGGTACTAATTACTATCATAAGTAATCAGATAAGATAAAAACTCTAACTTCGGGACGAAGTTTTCTGAAGGGGGAATGTATGTAACAACCCATCTATAAATATTTAACTAAAGTTCTAAACTTTATATTAAAACAGATATGATAAACTTCATATTAAATTAAATATAAATTAAACTTTATAATAAATATAAATTAAACTTTATAATAAAAATAGAATTAAACTTTATAATAAAAATAAAAGTAAGACCTTATATAAAAGGGGACGCATAAACCAAACCTGGCTATATAACAAAATACATGTATAATAAAAAAGGATCAGATTGATAATATCTGCGAATCTGAAATGCATGCGAAGGCATGTCGAGAGGAGGAAGAGCGGTGGCCGCAGGCGGGAGGGCGGCCACCGCCAATCCCGCAATTATAAAACCATTGATCTGAGCCGGACACGGGGGGGGGGGGGGGGGAAGAACGCAGGAAAAGGAGGAGGAGAAAATCAGGAGAGAAGGGAGGGCATACCAGAGGAAGACAATTGACCATTGGAAGAGCTTTAGGCATTCTGAGATTCTGGGCACGGGGGACAATGAGCTCCTGTGAGAAGCTTACTGGATTGAGCAGCTAGGCTCTGCTCGGTTTGGCTGGGTGGAATGGTCTCCCGATAATTGGAGCAGAACAGTGGCAGCAGCATCAACTACACCAGATCAGATAACAGTCCAGGTAGGCACCTGCTTTTAATTTTTACTGTTTCCGCATTTCAGTTTTATTATGGTTATTACACTACTGCAATGCCAATTAGATGCTAAATGATTAGATCCCCAATGCTAACAAGGAATGCCAATATCCAATAGCTCCTTGAATTAGATATTTACCAATCAACAAGATATTTATATCTTAGGATTATGTGCTTCTGTGAGTGAGGATACTTAGTGCACAATTATGACCTTTAGGATTATGAGCTCACAAGAAACCAATGTGTTAGTATTCTTAAGCAATATAACCACTTAATCAATTCAATACCACCAATGCCAATGAACTTGTCAACAATGGAACATTAACCAATATTAGGAGCCTTTATGCAAATTATGTTCAAATAATATCACATGAACAATAGTAAACCTTTATGACAGCAGTAACTAATCCTATGCCAAATGTGTCAAAACAGTCACAACTACTTATCTCTTTCTCTTGCTTTAAATGAGAGCACTTAAGATGAAACGCATGGAATGCGGAATGCCTATGCATGCAAGAGAATGCAAGAGATGAATGTTTATGCTACTGTTATATATCAGACCTTAATATGTTTTCAAAACAGTATGACAGTCATCCAAAATTCATGAAACAAGCCCAATAATGATTACCCAATTTACGCAATAACTAGCTAATGAATTTAGGTGACTTATTAGGTGATTTTATGCCCACTTAAATGAGATTTTTATCACTGTTATCAAGATGATTAGAGGCTGCAACCAAAACAGAGATGAAATGAGAGTTTGGAGGCGCAAACCAATAAGCCTTTAAGTCTTGAAGATGACTAGTTATGTTGCCCAAAATTTCTCCAATTGAATGACCACCTGCAACCACCAATATTAGCCCAAAATCTCTGCAAAACACCGAGTGTTAGAGGCAAAAATCAATGATAACCCAATGCAATGACTGAATGAGGCAGATGGCTAGGAAAGGACCACACTAAGCCTAAGAAGGCTAGCATTAGGGCTAGAGAGATGGCAGCAAGGCCTAGTAGGCCTACGCTAGGGTAAAAGGAGGCCAAGAAGGGGTTGCAGCCTAAGGATTAAGCCCTCTAAGGACAGCGGCAGAGGGAGATGAGGCAGCAGCAGAGGAAGAAGAGGCCGAGTTAGGCCTGCGGCAAGGGCAAGGCATCCCAAAAGGGCTTGCGGCAGAGGCTAAAGGCCCACGGCAAGGCCCTAGAGGCCCAACCAAGGCTGCAGCTAGGGTTTAGCAGCCCTTTGGGCTTGACGGCAAGGGAAAGAAGGGTCGTGGCTAGGGTGTGGAGGCAAAAAATGGCCAGAAGCTAACCCAAATGACTAAGGAAGCTTGCGGCTAGGGAAATGGAGGCACAACTAGGCCTTAAAGGCCTCAGAAAAATTTCAGACCCCTGCAAAAAAATTCAAATTATGCTTCAGATCACCAAAACCGCCTAAAAATGCCCAGAACATGCCACAAAGGGCTAGCGGCTTCCTCTTATGCTTGAGCGTTGAGCTTGGAGGGAATTTGGAGGCCAAATCTTGCCTTCCTAGGCCTAGATTTGCCTCTACCAACCCCAACAAATTCTTCCAAGAGGTAGATGCCCTTGAAACCCTTCCAAAAATTTGAATTTGGCTTGAGAAATCACCTGCACAAATGAAATTAATTCTTCCCAAAACCCCAATATATACAAAATAAAATAAAACTCCAATAGCTGCAAACAAGGGTTAGAAAATATTTTACAAAATTTATTTTATAAAATTATATACACACTATTCACAAATATACAATGCTTGTAAAATATAATTTTTTGAGAAAATTAATTTTGAATAATTGCAATAGATCAGTGTATTTTTCGAGAGTTAGAATATTGGTGACACCCTTTAGCGAAGTAAGAATACCATATAAAATTTCCCAGAGCCCAAACAAGGTCGGCCTTTGCCCACAATTTGTGAACTTGGAGCCCAAGGGCTAGTGTACCTGCAGATCTCTATAAATTTTCTCAAGAAAAATCGTTAGATCATATAATGAATCTGATCACCTAAGATAAAACCAAATTTTACCAATAGAATGCTCCTATCATTGACAAATGAAATAACAATTTATAAAATTCTGAAGCGCAATCGAAGTTAAATTACTTACCAATTTAGCTATATGTTATGTCATATCAGCATGAACCAGAAGCACTGGAATCTACTCAACCAAGAATATAACATAAGCTGAGAATCAAATCTGTGAGTACAGAATACTTGGACAGCTAGAAACTTGATAGACACACACACAAGATGAACAACAAGTACATACCACATCTTTATCACAAAGTTGCTACAAGTCAAACTTTCCAAAACCTAGCTAGGGAAACCATGAAAACTCGAGCCACCAACTCCTCCTAGCTAGGAATCACTCCTAACCAATGCTAGCATCATCATTGGCAACTTTTCTTTGGCATCTTGACACTTGCATTCCATGAGCATACAAAATGTCTCCTTCTCTTCTTCTCCATAGCAAGCATAACGAGTAGAACTAGCGTTTCCAAATGCTGCAAAAGCCTATCCTTCTTCTCTAACAAGGGCTACAAGATAAGATGCTATCTCTACCTCTCTAAGGTTCATCACAAACCCTAGTCTTCTTTGCCTCTTTAGGGTGAAACCTTAACTTAGTCTTTCCTTGAAATTCCTCTAAGAACCTTACTGCTCCAAGACAAAAAGAGAGTGCAATGAAGAAGAGTACTAAAGAAAGAGATTAGTGCACTGCATTTCTCACATCTCTATTACAAGTGTGTAATGAATGAATAAATGAAAAGACTCTCTCCCCCCTCTATTTACATGAGAGGCGAGGGAGGCCAACAATACTAATTGGACCTAGTCCAATACAAGCAATTTAACATCAAAAAGATAGGCCCACATGTGAAGCACTTCAACACTAGATGAGACATATCAAGCTCCAAGGCATGCATGTCTAACAAGCAAGGCTCTAAGGTTGAATGGTCCATGAGATGTGTCTGATGCTTCAATTGCCATAAGCCTCCAAAGCTCTAGTGCTCCTCCTAAACCATGTGTACCTCTGGGTCCACCACACCTCCATGATCACTCCTCATTCCAAGTGTCCTCAAATCAAGTACAAGCCTTGATGCAAGCAACTAAGTGTGTCCATGCCATAAAGGGCTTAATGCCTTCCTTAGGGATGCCAAATGCTCTTCATCCAAAGCAAATTCATTTTTCCAATCAAGAAATGAACCACCGTATGGCCATCATGAAGAATGTCATCATGCTATCTAGGTCTCTAGTGCTTCATGGAATAATGCTCTATAGGCATCAAGATGAGGTCTAGCAATCAATAAACAAGCCAACTCCAATGTTTCTATCCATGATAGAACAGCCAAAGTTTATTCACACACCATGCAGCCTACATCACATGAAGCATCCCCAAGCATGGTATAAACACTTTCGGAGTAACCATGGAAGCTGACACTTATGGTTGCTAAATTGTGAAATAAAAGAATGCACTTTATTGTCCATGGTTATTGAAATGACAAGAGAACTTGACTGGTGCATTGCAACCTTGCAGGTGATTAGATATTTCCCTGCAGTTCATGTCACATGATAGGGGTATATAAACTTGTATAGGTGTGGTGCATGTGTGAAACTTATTTTGTTATCTTGATGCACTAATGTAACATCTATTTTGGATATATCCCAGGCGTCGGGTTGGTGGAGATGGTGCTACATCTATCCAGATGGAAGGATACATGCAACAGCAGATGATTCAACGACAAGACAGTCATATGCAGTCTAGGGCAACTGCTCTCCAGAATGTTGAGTCAACAATCTCAGAACTTGGCAATATCTTTACACAGTTAGCCACAATGGTTGCTCACCAAGGGGAGCTGGCTATCAGGTATTTTACATCTTTGACCAAGCCATCTGCCTCTTTTGGGGGAGAACAATAATTTGCAGCTGATCCTTCAACATTTTCCTTATAATTATTTGTCCTGCTGAAAGCCTTACAATCTGTGGAAGGAAGAGAGGAACACACTTGTTTTGCAGCATTGATTATTTTGTATAGGTTTGGTATAGGTGTAGGAATTATTTGCATAGTTGTGTATCTGAAACAGGGTTTGCATCCATTAAATGGTGTTGTGCAGGATAGATGATAACATGGATGATACATTGGCTAACGTGGAAGGAGCACAGGGTGCTCTTTTAAAACACTTGAGTCATATTTCTTCAAATAGGTGGCTTATTATCAAGATTCTTTTTGTTCTTATAATTTTCATGCTAATATTTATTGTTTTTGTGGCGTAAGGTCAAGAAATGAGAATAGAATGTTTTTTAAAAAGTTTTGAAATTGATTGGGTTTATCACCTTCTGTAATCTTCCAAGGGTAGAAATAGTTTTTGGTATAGAGGGATGGCTTTAGGCTAGGCTTTATTCTTCCAAATTATAACGTATTAATGTTGATTGCAGCCATTCTCTTGTATGAAGAACAATACTGAATTATTGGTCTTTGTTTGGCGTGGCCTAGTTAAACATTGGAGCCACGTCTTGATTAACAATAACTTGTTCACCTAAAGGTTGGCCATGACCATGTGTTCTGACATTGGCATGTATTTCATCATTCATGATGTGTGTCCTCAATTGAACACCAAGAATCAACAAAAAAATGTAGACTACTAAATAAAAGAGCTCTTCAAGGCATTTTCTTTTCTTTAAATTAGGACAGTTTTATTTTTGCATATTTTACTTGTATTGTTTTCGATGATAAACATATATAATCCTGATAGCAAGTGGTTAAATAGTAAATACCATTTCTGTTCGTGAACACTGTTTTAAGCTATGAATTGATCTAACCTTTATTCCTCTGTAGCATTAACCAATTGCATTAGTATATTTTTGCATCATTTATACTTGTATGGTCTTCGATGATAAACATATATAATCATGATAGCAAGTAGTTAAATACCAGTTCTGTTTGTGAACACTATTTGATTAAGCAATTAATTGATCTAAGCATTAACTAATGACATTAGTATATCGTGATCATTTCACTATCGTCAGGAACTTATCTCTGTTCCTTCCACTGTAATATTTACTAAAGTATACCACAATCCTTTTATTATTCTCAGGAATTTATATCTGTTTGGATGGTTGCTGCTGTTCATTCTTCCACAACAATATCAAATGACAAATCAACAAGGGCACTTAAGGTGATCAAAAGAAAAGTATTTTAATTTTTCTATAATGTCACAAATTTAATGACCTCTCCCAGCATGGCTTAGATAATAAAAACAATGACAAATCAAATTTTGAACGAAGATGTAGACAAAAGATAAGGCAGTTTTACGAGAAGATTTTGATATGATAAAGATGAAATTCTACTTTCCTTTCACCACATTTTGGTCAAAGGTTGAAAGGAGTTGGTGCATGAAGTTGTTCACAAGGGCCATCTTGCTCCTCTTTCCCAAGAATCCTAGATGAAGAGACCCTAGGAAAGTTGTAGACTTCGTTGCCCATACACGATCCATAATATATCTGATTACTAGCCATTGCTAGAAATTATGAAAAAATTCTAAGCACGGTTGCGTGGAAGAAACTTTGCATAACAATACTAAGACCCAATTATTGGTGGAGAATTGTTATCAAAAAAGTTTCAATGTGGATGTGGAAATTAGAAGACCCATAAAAAACATCTATAGATGTTGCAAAGTGACAATGTGGATTCAAAAAATTGAACTTGGCAAAGAGGATTGTGGGCACTTCCAGGTAACATTAAAGATGCAAAATTTTGAAGATGGTAAAGATGAATTGTGATTGAAGTAACCTCCAAAGGATTATGTGGAAATCCTCCCCCTCTCAGTGTTTCCAACAGATAATTGGTTTGCAGTGAAACTATAATGAAACAAGATTGTAGGTACTGCATAGATGTGGAGGTTTGTGTGTGTGGAGGACCTACTATGGAACTTTAGAATTTAGAAATGTGAAAGTAAGTGTTGTAGCACAATGGAAGCTTGTTAGAGTAAACTTGTTAAGGTGGTAAAATGTGTAGACCAAATCCACGAGTGTTCAAATAACACGATAGATTTGGAAAAGCAAGGAGCGAATCCAGGATTACTAGAAAAGAAACTAAATGCATCATCAACCAAGAATAATCAAAGAATCAAATGGAAAAGCTTGTGGCCAACACCATGGAAGATTCATTTCAATTACATTTATGGGTTAAGCCCTGTTACCCACCACCTGTGGGTAGTATGCACAGAAAAAAAAAAAAATTCTCCTAGATGGTCCTCAACCGGCAACCAGCAACCACCAGATAGCTAGATGTGCCATTATCTCCACCACCTGAGCCAACCATGTGGTCCCTTGCCCATATGTTATGATCGTATGTTTGAAGGTGGGCCTCCTGACCTTGAAAGTCTGACTTTTCATTGGTATAGTTGAGTAATTTTCCTTACTTATCATGGACACTTTTGAGCATGGATTGGTAGGGGGATTCAGTGGAAAGAGTGGGCTAGGTTTGTACTCTTGTCTCCTCTGCTTGATTTGGCGGTTACCCTTGTATCCTAGTCCCTTGAGATCTCCTTTATTGGCCATTAGCTTTAGGGTTGGTACTACATGGGAAATCTTGATTTTGGTTGCATGGTCCTGCTTCTTGACACCATATATATCACTCCCTTCTACTCATTCTAGCCCCATTCACCATTTTTCCCATCTGAGTTTACATGTGTCCACTGGGACCACATAAGGTTGGCCTCCCCTCCCCTTGTTCACACCTTGGGTCGAGCCTAGAGCAATGCCTTGGAGGTTGATGCAGCTAAAAATAAAAGCATAATTTGGCCACTCTCAATAGGAAATGTACCACAAAATGCAAAAGATGATTGGGACACAAATTTAGCATGTGGGCAAAAGCCAAACATGAGCTTTAGCCCTTATTTATGGCCATCACCTTGGTTCTTATTGGCCCTAGATGAGCCCCCTCCACATTAAGGAACCCATGGTTGCCCCAACTCATGGTGAGCAATGAAATGTCTCACCTTAAAAGGGGGTACTTACTGCTATATCCTACACATCATGCTCTAATTTCCTGGAGCCTCGAGTAGTTATGAAGAAAAATCAATCAAAGGAAAAAGGCATATGAAGAAGGGTGGAAAAACAAAGGCTGGGGTAACTCATGTACCATGATTTGGTCCCTCCTACACTTATATACCAAAGTGTGGGCTCCCATCATCATAGCTACCCTTGTACCATGACATGTAGCTTGGAGCATTCCCCTGATCCTCACTCTATTACATGACTACATCACTTGCCACCTACCACCTGATGGATGTACCATGGACATGTCACCCCCTTTAAAGGTTGAAACCACCTAATAGGGTCCTTGGTTAACCCCCTTATTAAGCTTGGAGACACTTGTACATGCCAAATCCCACTATGGAAAGGCATGCCACCATGAAGTGCCCCATTGATTCCATGATTTGTAAGCTCTTTTATTTGATTATTCTAATAATTTGTTATATTGGAGGGCAAGGGGATGCATTGGATCTTATGCAAGATTGCAAGTGGGTCTTCATTTGGGATTTGGACTCCCTATACAGGGTCCAAACCCTCCATAGAGTCATATTAGCACTTGTAGGGTGAGTGTTGAGAGGCATGAGCCTTCACCATAACAGATATTACTTCATGGATCCCCAACACCATTCGGTGATTGCTCATGTTCCACCTTTTAGATGAAGATGATGCACTTGGACCACCATGCCCAGCCGACTTCACACTTGTACCACACACTTGGCAAAGGTTTCAGGGTCCAGATGAAGATGTATCTCACTGCAGGAGACAAAGGGAGGGTTCATGTCATCATCCTAGCCCTTATAGATGGTTTACAGGCATTATTGATCCACTTGGAGACACATGAGGATGTCTTAGTGCCCCCACACCTACTTGGGAGCACCACAGTGGCTTGCTTGGAAAACAAGGGGCCAACACCTTATCCACTATGTTTGGAGTCCATTCTTTCAACATGGCACGCTTTGGACTTCATTAGGCCTTCTCAATGGCCCAACGACTCATCATATTCATTATTTTTCCCTCTTGAGAGGTTATTCTTTGTATTATTGAGCTATCTTGGTGGGTTTGTCACCAAGTCATGTCATTTTTATGTATTATTTTATTATTTGGGGCTAAATTAGGCTAATTAGGAAAAGTGAATCCCCTTTTGAGTTGTATAAATAAATGAGAGGTGATTCATTTATCTCATCATCTCTTGGATTGGATTGGTATCTCTTAACAGATTTTCGCACCTTTTGTTGGGTAAACATTTTGGAGCTTTCTTGATGCGTTATGATGTTTGGATTTTCGATATTGTCTTTGGATCTTCTTTCTAATGCGTAGTTGATGAATGGATATACTCTCTCTCTCATGTAAGTCGAATTTTGATGCTATTCTTGTTATTTTACTAGTTTACTGCATGTTATGGTTATCATTACCCTTGTATGGGTTAAAGTAAATGTGAAATTCTTCTGGGAACCTTGAATAAGTGATTTAATGCATGCATTATACTTGAAGAGAGTGGGTGAATGTTCCTAGAGCCACCTAATAGGTTTTAAGCCTCGAAACTTCATATCTTTGCAAAATTTGAAGTATAAATCCCTATTGACCTAGATGTTGGCCTTGGAGAGGCTAGCAAATATCAATTAGGGCTCCTTAGTTCACGAAAATTCTTGATCCGTGTGGATCTTGACTCCATTAAGCCCAAGCAATAAGGTATTGATCCTCGTATCCCTTTGGTGGTCAAATTTACCTCTATTTTCTTCATTTTACCAAATTCTAGGCTTAGCCCTAAAGGGTCACCTAGGGCATCATGCGAAATATTTTATACCATCCAAACACCTAGAAAATTGGTCCACAACTTCGTTGGGGTCTTCTAAAGGGGTCCTCCAAATTTGAGCACAATTTGATCTAAAGTGGATCCTTGACAACTATCAGAGTTTTATAATTGTATCAAATCATGACAGACTTCAAAAACTTGTGAACAATGAGCTATCAGGAAGACCTCTGGACAGTGGCAGTTTGTAGCTAGTAAGGAATGACGAGGACCTCGGTCAAAGCGTGCTGACCGAGGCCCATGGAGACCGCGCAGGATGCAAAGTAGCAATTGGGAAGTCTGGATCAGAAAACGGAGGTTGTTTCTGATGTGCACTCTCGCTGGGCAAAACCCCTCGAAATGGAATAGCCCTAAGCGCTCGTCACAAGGGAAACCCGAAAACCGTGGGGAAAGCGCTGAAATGAAAGGCGGGTCCCGTGCTCCAAAACCGGCAGAATATCGGAGGCGTTTTGGCTGGTAAGCGGAATTATCAAGAGACCCAGCAATGCCATACAACGAGTAACATGTGTCCAACGAAGGAGAGAGAAAACTGCTCTCATCGAGGGCTAACGTCCGAGCACGTCAACTGTGCGATAAGAGCGATAACCATCGGATACGGAGGCCCCAGATCTAATGGCGGAGATTGCGCTCGATGGGGAACCGGATTCGACGGGAGAAAATTCGTTGAGTTGGCAGAGGAATCATTACACAGAGTAACCGAAATACCAAACCGTTTGAGGAAGAGCTGGCGCAGTTCGTGAGAGGACAAGTGGCCTCTTCCCTGTGAGACGTTACATAGTGGCGATGATGCAGAGGCAAGGAATTCCAAGCGAACAGCGGCAGGCGATCCGAAGAGGCGGAAGAGGAAGCGAATAGTCAAGGATGTATTGGCTTTAAGCCATGAACAGACAGAGAACAGAAACGGAGGACAGTGAGAAGAGAAAAAGAGGACAGTGAGAAAAAAATGAGACAGAGAGACAGAATAGAGGAAAAAGCAAGAAGCAAAGACCAGAAGTCGAGCTGACCTGCAAAGCTAAAGTAGCATTGAGCAGATAGAAGGTTTGAGAGGTTCGAGCGATCCTTGTGAGGATATCTGTCGGGGAACTGAGTACCAAGTCGGACTCATCCCATGAAGACCAGTTGAGGTCGAGACTTAGTAAGGGGGAGTCTGTGCACTCTAGTGGCTTGGGGAATCCAAGAACCACCCTACTAAGCATCATCTATTTCAGGAGACTCAAATTGAACTCCTCATTGTAAAAGCTCTGTTTAAAGACACAATAAAAGAATGCCACCACTAAAAGCTGGATCGGAGACGTAGCCCAGGAGGATTGGGTGAACTCTTTATTAATTTGTTGTGTTCTTGTATTGCTTACTGTGTTTCTCTTATTGTTTTCTAGTGTCTATTTATTTTGCAATCTTATTGATCCGTTGCCTAAGATACTATAGACACACACACCAGCTCATGAGTCTGTAATACCTACATTCATTAATTAATTAACTGAGATCACTCACGAGTGATTTTCAGATCAAGTGGTATCAGAGCTTTAGGCTGTTAAGGTTAGACAAGCTTGTGTTGGATTTAGTTGTTGAATGCTAACTAGATCAAAGCTCAAATTAGGAGGAGAGTTGGTCGAAACTAATCCTGAAATTGGGAGAGTCTATCCTTGGAAGACGATGTCAAAGGAAGGTTCTGTGGGGCCAGACCCTCAATTCATAGATAGTTTCCTAGCCATAAGGTCCATGGTAGAAGAAATGTATAAGGACTTTAGAAAACATAAAGATGAAGATTCATCAGGCTCCAAACAAGACAAAGGAGAAGATGAGTCGCTTCTTCATGACCACTCCAAAGGCAAAGGGAAAGAGGAAAGCCTTCTCACACCTCCTAATAGCCTTGAACATAAAAAGAAGGCATCTTTGATTAAACTAGATGTTAGATTTGATTTACCTATATATGGAGAGTTAAATGTAGAAAAGCTGGAAAATTGGATTAGACAAATTGATGTTTATTGCAGGGTGCAGAGTATTGATTCAGACAAGAGCAAGATTCAGCTAGCAAGTCTACGCCTTGGAGGCACTGCCATGGTTTGGTGGGAAGGCAAGATCCAAGCTGACATGAAGAGACATGGTAAGACCATTTCTGTCTGGAGTGAATTTGTTTCTGCAAACAAAAAGCAGTTCTATCCATTGGCCTACATGCAGCAAGCCATGATGAGCTGGCAAACTCTTCGATAGTTGAAAGGGAAAAGTGTACAAGGTTACACCCAAGAATTTAGGAAGAGAGCATTGATTCTAGGAATCTCATTAGACTCACCTGAGACTTTGTTGAAGTACATCGGTGGTCTACACAGTGACATGAGGCACACTATTCTCATGTTTAATCCCACTAGTATAGGTGAGATATTTGTTCAAGCTACTCATCTAAAAGCTAGAGGAAAGAATGGAAGTCCAAAAGTTGGGGGATCATCCCAACCCATTTCAAGCAAGAATAAGGAGAAAAGAAAATAGAAATGGAAAGCAAGGAAGGCTAACACTGTACAGAAAGGCAAATCTTCATGCACTCACTGTAAAAAGGATGGGCATGATGATGAGCATTGTTGAATTCTGCATCCGGAGCTGAGACCTAAGAAGTTCGAGGGCAAGAAGAAGAAGATTGTTGCAGCTATTCAGAAATATTTTGGGTCAGACTCAAGAGATGAAACAACTATTGCAGCCACAGGTATAAAAGATAAGAATTCTGAAGCATCTACTAGTAATTCTGCACAATCTACTATTGATGAAGAAAATGAGAGAAAAAGACATGAGCTTTTCCATATTCGAGTTATTTACAAACATCAAAAGATTGATACTTTGTTTGATAGTGGCTCACAAGTAAATTTAATTTTTGAAGCAATTGTAAAGAAGTTGGGATTAGTGACTACACCTCACAAGAAACCATACCCATTAGGATGGTTAAATGATAAAGCACAACTACAAGTGACTAGACAATGCAAATTCAAGTTTTCTTTTGGGTCATCATTTGTAGATGAGGTTGAGTTAGACATAATTCCTTTGGATATATGTGGAATTGTTTTAGGAAGTCCTTACTTGTATGACAGAAAAGCTATTTTCTATAGAGCTAAGAACAAGTATCTACTTGTTAAAGATGAAATTGAATACTTTGTAAGAGCTCATAAGCTCAAGAATAATTATACTCTCATAAACTCAGGGCAGATGAAACGAATGATAAATTCATGCAAACAATTCTTACTGATGGTTGTAAAGGAAAAGAAACCTAATAAAACCAATGTATTTGAGCGTTGTGATGCTAAACAACAAGCTGATTTAGAAAGAGTTGTTTCAGAGTATGATATCTTGTTTCAAGAACCTAAATGTCTACCACCCAAAAAGGAAATAATGCATGATATTATTTTGCAGCAAGATGCTCCATTGCCTAACATTGGAATGTACAGGTTGTCCGCTTTAAAGAACGCAGAAATCAAGAAACAGGTGCAGGAGTTGCTCGAGAAAGGGTTCATTAAACCTAGCACATCACCATGTGGGTCACCAATCGTTTTGGTGAGAAAGAAAGATGGCTCGTGGAGAATGTGCATTGATTATCGAGCACTGAATAAAATAACAATCAAAAATCGTTATCCCCTTGCTCGCATAGATGATCTCTTAGATCAATTGAAAAAAGCTGTTTATTTTTCCAAGTTAGACTTGCATAGTGGATATCATCAAGTCAGGGTTGCAGAACAAGATGCATGGAAGACTGCTTTCAAAACAAAGCAGGGATTGTATGAGTGGTTGGTTATGCCTTTTGGCTTAACTAAAGCTCCTACTACTTTCATGAAATTAATGAATGATGTACTCAGACCTTTTCTTGATGATTTTGTTAGTGTATTTGGATGACATTTTGATATTTAGCAAAACATGGGAAGAACATTTAAAGCATGTTAAGCAGACACTAGATGTTTTGAAAAGAGAAAAACTTTATGTTAAACTCTCAAAATGTGAATTTGGCAAAAACATCTTTGACTTATTTGGGACATATAGTAGGGGGTGGTGAATTGAAGATAGATCCCTCTAAGGTGGCAGTCATTGTAAACTGGCCTAAACCCAAATCTGCTACAAAAGTTAGAAGCTTCTTAGGAGCAGCGCAATATTGAAGAAAGTTCATCTCTAACTTTTCCTTAATTGCAGGTCCCTTACATGTTTTAACAGGATTGAACAAGGTGTTTCAGTGGGGAGGCAAACAGCAGAAAGCTTTCGACACCTTGAAAGAAAAGATTAGTACAACACCTATACTAGCATTGCCTGATCTTCAAAGACCATTTGAGATCCAAATGGATGCCAGTGACTATGCCATGGGAGCAGTGTTGACACAGCACGGTAAACCCATATGTTATCATTTTAAGACATTTAATTCTGCAGTAGTTAACTATCCTACGTATGATAAAGAATCGTATGCATTAGTACAGAGTGTGAAAAAGTGGAAACATTATTTAATGGGCAAAGAGACAATAGTACATACTGATCATCAACCACTTCAATATCTACACTCCCAAACTAAGTTGCAGCAATCAAGACACTATAGATGGATGGGTTTTCTACAACAGTTTCATTTGGTCATCAGATATAAAAAGGGCATACACAATAAAGTTGCAGATCTGTTATTTAGACCCATTATAAATGCATCTACTATACTTAAGCATAATTCTGTGTTACATGAAAGCTACATTGAACAATATGCTCAAGATATAGATTTCAAAGACGTATATGCAACTTTAAGTCAAGGCAAACAAATAGAAGAATTGGATTATCATGTAAAGGACCAACTCCTATATCATTGTGGAAAGTTATGCATTCCACAAACTGAAAGAGTAAAGATAATTCAAGAAGCACACATTTCTCTAATATCAGGTCACTTTGGGGTAAGTAAAACAGTTGCACAATTGCAAAGGTTTTGTTATTGGCCAAAAATGAACGAGACAGTTTCTGGATATGTAAGAGGGTGTACTGTGTGTGCTAAAAGCAAGCCCAACAATAGAAAACTAGGCTTGTACACTCCATTACCAGTTCCTTCTCATCTTTGGAAAAGTGTTTCCATGGATTTTGTTGGAGGATTGCCTAAATCTAGGAAAGGTCATGATTATCTGTATGTTGTTGTGGATAGGTTCAGCGAAATGTGTATTTTGATACCTTGTAATAAATATATTATAGCTGAACAAACTACAAAATTGTTCTTTCAACATGTATGGGTTCATTTTGGATTACCCACTTCCATTGTATCTGATCGAGACACCCGATTTGTGGGGAAGTTTTGGTCAAGTCTGTGGGAACTGATGGACACCAAACTGAAGAAAAGCACAGCTTTCCATCCACAAACCGATGGCTAGACAGAAGTAGTTAACAAGACAATGATCCAGTTACTCAGAGGTTATTGCAGTAAACATCCTAAGCTTTGGGATGAACATTTGTGTTATGTGCAGCATGCTTACAACTAAGCAAAACATTCTTCTACACAGAGATCTCCTTTTGAGACCTATTTTGGTTTCACACCAAGGTCTCCTTTGGATTTTGTCTTTGGTAAAGACACCTCGGTTGAAGGACACAGCGATGTGGACAAGGCAACTAGGTTCATTGAACAGATCCAAGAGATCCACCAGGCAGTATAGGAACAGCTGGAAAAGAGTCAAGCCAAATACAAGGCAAGGCATGACAAGCATCAGATGGAGCATAGTTTCCAAGTTGGTGACCAAGTCTGGTTGTATATCAGTAAGGACAGGATGCAAGGTGAAGGTAAGAAACTAAAGCCTATTAGGTATGGACCTTTCAAGATACTTGAAAATATTGGTGAGAATGCTTTTCACCTTGATCTACCAGCTTACATGCACATCTACTCAGTGGTGAATGCAGATTACTTGAGATTGTTTGAATCTTCACTCATTGAAGATCCTGAAGAACAGAGTCAATTGCCTTTTATTGATGACCTGTTACCTGAATATCTTAATGAATTGCAGGAAGACACAGTTCTAGACAGAAAGGTGAGAACGACGCGCAGGGGAGATGTTGAGTACCTTAGATTTGGGCTCAAGGGTTCAAAGCCAAGCAGTGCAAAGTGGATAGAGATTGGACAAGTGAGACAATTGTACCTTCACTTAGTCGGTGCTTGAAATCTAACTTTTGGTGGTCCAAAAGCTTTTTCAGTGGGAAGGTCGTGATCCAAATTGGATCCTTGACAACTATTAGAGTTCTATGACTGTATCAAATCATGACAGACTTCAAAAACTTGTGAACAATGAGTTATCAGGAAGACCTCTGGATAGTGGCAGTTTGTAGCCAGCAAGGAACGACGAGGACCTCGGTCAAAGCGCGTTGACTGAGGCCCATGGAGACCGCGCAGGATGCAAACTAGCAATTGGGAAGTCCGAATCAGAAAACGGAGGTCATTTTTTATGCGCGATTAGCGCATCGCTGGGCAAAAGCCCTCGAAATGGAATAGCCCCGAGCACTCAGTCACAAGGGAAACCCGAAAACCGTGGGGAAAACGCTGAAATGAAAGGCGGGTCCCGCGCTCCAAACCGGCAGAATATCAGAGGCATTTTGGGCGGTAAGCGGAATTGTCAGGAGACCTAGCGATGCCATACAACAAATGACGCGTGTCCGGCGGAGGAGAGAGAAAACCGCTCTCATCACGGGCTAACGTCTGAGAAAGTCTACCGTGCGATAAGAGCGATAACCATCAGATCTGGAGGCCCCAGATCTAACGGCGGAAATTGCGCCCGATGGGGTATCGGATTCGACGGGAGAAAATAAGCTACAGCATATGAAATTTGAACTCTGATTTGACCATTGAGTTGGCAAATGAATCATTACACAGAGTAACCGAAATACCGAACCGTTTGAGGAAGCGTTGGCGCAATTCGTGAGAGGACAAGTGGCCACTTCCCTGTGAGACATTACATAGTGGCAATGACGCAGAGGCAGGGAATTCCAAGCGAACAACAGCAAGCAATCCGAAGAGGCGGAAGAGGAAGCGAACAGTCAAGGACGTATTGGCTTTAAGCCATGAACAGACAAAGAACAAAAACGGAGGATAGTGAGAAGGGAAAAAGAGGATAGTGAGAAAAAAAGGAGGAGACAGTGAGACAGAGAGACAGAACAGAGGAAAAAGCAAGAAGCAGAGACCAGAAGTCGAGCTGACCTACAGAGCTAAGGCAACATCGAGCAGATAGAAGGCTTGAGAGGTTCGAGTGATTCCTGTGAGGATATCTGTCGGGGAACTGAGTACCAAGTTTGACTCATCCCATTAAGACCAGTTGAGATCGAGACTTAGTAAGGGGGAGTCTGTGCACTCTAGTGGCTTGGGGAATCCAAGAACCACCCTACTGAACATCATTTGTTTCAGAAGACTCAAATTGAGCTCCTCATTGTAAAAGCTCTGCTTAAAGACACAATAAAAGAAGGCCACCATTGAAAGCTGGACCGAAGACATAGCCCAGGAGGATTGGGTGAACTCCTTTTTAATTTGTTGTGTTCTTATATTGCTCACTGTGTTTTTTTATTGTTTTCCAGTGTCTATTTATTTTGCAATCTTATCAATATGTTGCCTAAGATAATATAGACACACACACTAGCTCATGACTCTGTAATACCTACATTCATTAATTAATTAACTGATATCACTCACGAGTGATTTTCAGATCACAATCCGATGGTAAAATCTCGAGATATTGCAAGCCTAACTCGAGGATCATTTATTTCTCTAGGTTGATTTGGGTTAGTGTCCTCATTTGGATCATTGCATTTCAATCCTCAAAGAAATTTTTGTCCTTTGATCCTCTTCTCTCCCATAATTAAGTCAATCCCCTCCTTGGTTGATCACCTTCATAACCTTGACCTAATGTTGGGTCCACTTGGTCCTTTGTGGTCCCCAACTTTATAACTCTAATTTCACAAAGATCACATAAACGCCAATTGTCCACAAGGATTCTCCATTCTAGGAATCATCTTGAAAAAATATATTCCCAAGCCCTAGCCTTGAAAATCCCTATAGCCCTTCCTAGAAAGCCCACCACCTTGCTTTTGAAGCAAGCAAGCTATCTAATTGAGTCTCCCTTGTGAATAAGCCTTGGGAATCACTTCTTATCCTTTCATAGATTCGTCATTCCTTGTGATTCCTCTTATAACAGTTCTCCTCCCATCGATTGCCACTACATGGGAATGCATCATCAACCAAGAATAATCAAAGAATCAAATGGAAAAGCTTGTGGCCAGCACCATGGAAGAATCATTTCAATCACATTTATGGGTTAACCCCTCTTACCCACCACCTATGGGTAGTATGCATAGGAGAAAAAAAGTTTCCTAGATGGTCCTCAGCCTGCAACCAACAACCCCTTGCAACCACCAGATAGCTATATGTGCCATTATCTCCACCACCTAAGCTAACCATGTGGTCCATCACCCATATGTTATGATCGTATGTTTGAAGGTGGGCCTCCCAACCCTTAAGGTTTGGCTTTTCATTGGTATAGTTGAGTAATTTTCCTTACTTATCATGGACACTTTTGAGCATGGATTGGTGGGGGATTCAGCGGAAATATTTGGCTAGGTTTGTACTCTTGTCTCATCTACTCGATTTGGTGGTTACCCTTGTATCCTAGTCCACTGGGATCTCTTTTACTGGCCATTAGCTTTAGGGTTGGCACTGCATGGGAAATCTTAATTTTGGTTGCATAGTCCTGCGTCTCGACACCATATACATCACTCTCATATGCTCATTATAGCCCCATTCACCATTTTCCCCATTTGAGTTTACATGTGTCCATTGGGTCCACATAGGGTTGATCTCCCCCTCCCCTTATTCACACCTTGAGTCGGGCCTGGAACAATGCCCTAGAGGTTGATGCAACTTAAAGGAAAAGAAAAAACATAATTTGGCCACTCTCAACATGAAATATACCACAAAATGCAAAAGATGGTTAGGACACAAATTTAGCACATAGGCAAAAGCCAAACATGAGCTCTACCATTTATTTATGGCCATCACCCTGGTTCATATGGGCCCTAGATGAGCCCCCTCCATATTAAGGAACTCATGATTGTCCCAACCCCTAGTGGGCGATGAAATGCCCCACCTTAAAAAGGGGGTACCTACTACTATAGCCTACACATCATGCTCTCATCCCTTGGGAGCAGTGATGAAGAAAAATCAATCAAAGACAAAAGTCAGAAGGCATATGAAGAAGGGTGGAAAAACAAAGGTCAAGGTAACTCATGTACCATGATTTGCTCCCTCCTATACTCATATACCCAAGTGTGGACTTCCCTCATCATCGCTGCCCTTGTACCATGACATGTGGCTTGGAGCATTCCCCTTATCCCCACTTTGTTCCATGAGTATATCGCTTGCCACCTACCACCTAATGGATGTAACATGAACATGTCACCCCCTTTAAAAGTTGAAACCACCTAATAGGGTCCTTGGTTAACCTCCTTATTAAGTTTGGAGACACTTGTACATGCCAAAGCCCACTATGGAAAGGCATGCCACGATGAAGTGCCCCGTTGATTCCATGATTTGTAAGCTCTTTTACTTGATTATTCTAATGATTTGTTGTATTGGAGGGCAAGAAGATGCATTGGATCTTATGCAGGATTGCAAGTGGGTCTCCATTTGGGGTTTGGTCTCCCTATACGGGGTCCAAGCCCTCCAAAGAGCCACAATGGCACTTGTAGGGTGAGCTTTGAGAGTCATGGGCCTCCACCATAGCATAGACTCTTCATGGATCTCTAGCACCATTCAGTGATTGCTCGTGTTCTACCTTTTGGATGAGGATAATGCACGTGGACCACCATGCCCAACCCGCTCCACACTTGTACCACACACTTGGCAGAGGTTCCAAGGTCTAGATGAGGATTTGTCTCACTGCAGGAGACAAAGGGAGGGCTTATGTCATCATCCTAGCGCTTACAAATGTTTTACAGGCATTATCAATCCCCTTGGAGACCCATGAGGATGTCTTAGTGCCCCCACACCCACTTGGGAGCACCACAGTGGCTTGCTTGGAAAACAAGGGGCCAACCCCTCGTCCACTATGTTTGGAGTCCATTCCCTCACCATGGCACGCTTTGGACTTCTTTAGGCCTTCTCAATGGCCTAACGACTCATCATATTCAATATTTTTCTCTCTTGAAGGGTTATCCTTTGTATTATTGAACTAAATTGGTGGGCTTGTCACCAAGTCATGTCATTATTATGTATTATTTTATTATTTTGGGCAGAATTAGGCTAATTAGGAAAAGAAAATCCCCTTTTGAGTTGTGTAAATAGATTTGAGGTGATTCATTTCTCTCATCATCACTTGGATTGGATTGGTATCTCTTAATAGATTTTCACACTTTTTGTTGGGTAAACTTTTTGGAGCTTTCTTGATGCATTATGATGTTTGGATTTTCAATATTGTCTTTGGATCTTCTTTCTAATGTGAAGTTGATGAATGGATATACTCTCTCTCTCATGTAAGTCGAATTGTGATGTTGTTCTTGTTATTTTACTAGTTTACTACATGTTATGGTTATCATTATTCTTGTATGGGTTAAAGTAAATGTGAAATTCTTCTAGGAACCTTGAATAAGTGATTTAATGCATGCATTGTACTTGACGAGAGTGGTTGAATGTTCCTAAAGGCACCTGGTATGTTTTAAGCCTCGAAACTTCATCCCTTGGGAAAATTTGAAGTATCAATCCTTATTGACCTAGTTTTTGCCCTTGGAGAGGCTAGAAAAGATCAATTAGGACACTTTAGCTCATGAAAGTTCTTGATCCATGTGTATCTTGACTCCATTAAGGCCAAGCAATAAGGCATTGATTCTTGTATCCCTTTGGTGGTCATATTTTGCTCTATTTTCTTCATTTTTTCCAAATTCTAGGCCTAACCCTAGAGGGCCACCTAGGGAATCAAGCGAAATATTTTATAGCCATTCAAACACCTTGAAAATTGGCCCATAACTGCGTTGAGGTATTCTTAAGGGGTTCTCCAAATTTAAGCACAATTCGACGGTGGAAGCGCGGAGATCATTTAGTTCCCTAGGTTCATTTGAGTTAGTGTCCTCATTTAGATCATTGCATTTCAATCCTCAAAGAATATTTGTCCTTTGATCCTCTTCTCTCCCATAATTAGGTCAAGCCCCTCCTTGGTTGATCACCTTCATAGCCTTGACCTAATGCTGGGTCCACTTGGTCCTTTCTGGTCTCCAACTTTATAACTATAATTTCACAAAGATCACATAAAGGCCAATTCTCCACAAGGATTCTCTAGTCTAGGAATCATCTTGAAAAATATATTCCCAAACCCTAGCCTCGAGAATCCCTTTAGCCCTTCCTAGAAATCCCACCACAAGCAAGCAAGCTATCTAATTGAACCTCCCTTGTCTATAGGCCTTGGGAATCACTTCTTATCCTTTCATAGATTCATCATTCCTTGTGATTCCTCTTATAACAGGCCTCCTCCCTGTTAGCGCTTGAAATTTCACCTCAGGCTGAGAAAGGTAAACCTCAAGGCAACATCAAACCACTTAGCCTCGTAGCTAACCCTACGGGGCAGGAGAGGGCTCTCTTCGGTCTATCTCGATAAAGATCTTCAATGGGCGAGATAACCAATAGGGTAACACTGATTTTAGGCTAGTAAACTGATCAAAAGGGTTGATTTGGGATTTTTAGGGTTTTTGGTGGAAAATTGGGGAAATGGCAATTTTAGGTGCGGGGATTGGACACAGTTTTCGCAGGGGGTTCTTTGGGGCGAGGTAGGAAACAGTATTGATGCCTTTAATAGAGATGGATGGTTGAGAATGACCAGTGAGGAGTTAAAGAGAGCAAGCAATAACCTTGAATTCCCTTTAAACAGTCGAAAACATTGATATTAAGCAAACTTAAAAGCAGAGCATGACAGTCATGAGTTCTACTTTAACACTTCATTTGCTTAATGTGCAGAAGGAAAAGTAAGGAAATGATTCACATAACACACTTACAAGTATAAAGAGAAACACACCATCAATACATGTGACCACAAGAATCCCAAAAAGGACTGCAAAACCCTGGTCTTCCTTTGCCAAAAATTGCAGAGATACAGTGAGTAATACAATAAGAGCTTCTCCCTCAAGAGTCCAACCATGAAAATGAGCAAGAGAGTACATAATATAGATCATCTAACATCTTTCCCTGCCTCTAGGGGTCGAGCTCACTATCCTAGGAGCTGTTTCAACCAATTCTAAACTAAGCACTGAAAACTAGGCAGTCAAAACAACTTGCCTCTATAAACTAGGAAACCAATTCATTCATTTAATTTTCACCTATCTCATGAATGAATCTTCCAGAAGAGATACATAAGTGTAAAAGTGTCATAAATTTACATCATTTACAACAAGAAGGATAAAAATCAACTCCAAAAAGTCAAACACAGTCAAAACTGCGTTTTGCTGAGCTGTAGGCTGAAATCCTGAGCAATTTGCCTGACGGGTTGCGCGCCAAATCCTGACAGGTCGCGCGCCTTTGAGAGCACTTTTGGGGCACTTTCAGGTGTCCAAATGAGGCAAGAGTAGGCTTGTTGGAAAGGTCTGTGAGTCTACTTTCCAACCCAACTGGAATTTCTGAATTTGGTTGTCATTTGCCCCTCCAAAATTGCAATCTCCCAAGACTGCTTTCTGTGTGTCAAAAATGTGGCAGAAAGTCATTTTTTGCTTGTTTTTTGACTTTTAGGAGGCCCAAAACTTCATAAAATCTCTTGGCAATGGGTGATCATGTGTAACTTTTCATGCCAAATCCAGAAATGTTGAGTTTTTTGAAAATAGAGTTGCCAAGTGAAAGGGTCGCACGGGGGTTGAGACCCGTCAAGCGGAAAAACCTGTTTTTTGCCTTAAAAACCAAAAATCACCCAAAATGCTCAAAATTTCTTGGAATTTGTGCTGGGGCTGAGCTATTTAGTGCCATGCTCAGTCAAAGAGGCTTTGGCCAAAATTTGGAGTGGATCGGGCCTTTTCCGTCGTTTTAGTGCCTTGGCCAACCTCCTTGGATCTGGCGATTGCAATTTTGACATTTCTCTAAAACCATGACACCTGTGCAAAAAGTGAAGGAGGTTTTTCTTCTTTGGCATGTTATGGACAAAAACCTCTCTCAGTTTTCCAAAATTCATCTTTTATTGCTCTGGAACATCATTTGAGTGCGACTTGTCCCGATGTGTGAAACAAGGAATTTTGTCGAAATGGAGCGAAATGAAGGGGATAGGGGGCTTCTAAATTCTTGGGGAAATTTTTGGGAGTGGGGAGGGATGTTAGGAAGCAGGGGAAAGTGGAATCTCAGAGATTGAGCGAGGGGAAGGGGTCCAAAAGGGCAAAACACAGGCCAAACCTAGAAAATTGCCAAGTTGTAGCTAGAAACTAGGGTTTGTGCAAAAATGAGGAATTTGGAGGATCTCAGTGATGGGAAGTGTTGGATAAGGTACATGAAAGATAGGGGAAGGTGTATGAACATCTGGATACAAGTTTTGCTAGTGATTTGACCATCCAAGAGAAATTAGCTTTCAAAACCCTAGGAGAGGGAAATGACCCTGCCTAGGCGCAACTGAAGCATGGACAAGGTGTAAAATGACTCATTAGACACTGAGATGATAATGACAACCCTATGAATGGTGATAGACTCAGCTGAATGGTGACATGGACCGACATTTGGACAACTTTAGAAGGAGTTAAAGCAAACCCTAGACCTAATGCCTGGTGACCAAATTTTGCTTGAAAACTCTTTGAAATGACAAAATTTGACCTTGACACTTCAAAATCACTTTGTAAGAGCATATTTGATCACTGGAGGGAGGCTGGAAAGACTGACACTAACACTCCCTTCAGCAAAAATCTGTAAAGAGCAGGGATCCTTAGTTGAGGTGACAGGTCTCCTCACTCCATTGTTGTCCTTGACCTAGTAGTTGCTCTATAGGATCCCCTCCTAGGACCCATGCTAGTTTGAGTGGTAACAAGCCCTAATTTCTACAAGTGAAAATGTAACATGTGATATAATGTAATAATTGAGAAAGATTATGGATAAGGAAATATGGTGCAAGAAAGGACCATGAAGAAATATGTGCACAAAGCACAAGTGAAAAAGTGTCCAAGTTGTGAAGTCGTTAGTTGTGTGTCTCTTTGAATATAAAATATTTTGTTCGGTCATAATGCCATTGTATTAGCTTTATAATTCCTTTTTTTTTTTGTAAGCTACAGTAGTTCCTTCTTTTTTCTATTTATAAAAGCAAGTTGTTCCATATACAAAATCTTGGTGGCCTCAACTTGCCCACTTGGGAAACCAAGTCTGTTGGCCACCTTAGTCTGTTATAAGCCATCCAGTAGCAAAATTTTACAAGTCTTTCAACCCAAGCTAGATACACTTCACAACTAGATACACATTTTAAGGTCTGAACTAACATACAAAGACAAGAAAAGTAAAGGCTATCCGCTAAAAAGACTGGTAAAACCTGGAAGGTAAAAAGCTATTCCTTGCTATCATCCTGTTTGGAGTCCACGATAGCCGATGTTGCAGCAGAGTCACCCGGCACCGGTGCCAGCTCCATCATTCGTTGTTGGATCCTATCCAGCTTGCTATCCTGCATAAACATCATCATTTGCAGATTCTTCATTTCCTTTTTGAGGTTGGGCATGCCTTGGGCGATTTCCGCCATCTCCCCCGCCACCTGTTCCAGAGCTCTGGCCAACAAGCGTTTCATGACCTAGTAAATGTGCAGGGTTTGTTTGAATAGAGTCATCCTGCCCCTGGTATGCCCTGGGTCAGGAACAAGGTCCCCCCATTCCTCCATTTCCGGCTCTGAGTCTTCCTCCATGATGTTGTCCTCCATTTCCTGGATCAGTTTACGAATGTCAGCATCCGTTCCATCATTGTATGCTCTTGCTGCTTCATTGACCGCCACCTCTATGGGTTTCCTCCCCTTTCTGGGCCCTGCATTCTCCCCTCGGCCCCCTCGTCCCCTGCCTCTGCCTAGGCGAGCCATCTCTTCGTTTTCAGACTCCCGGAAATACCCCAGCATTTGCACAGCCCTGCTCCCGTCTTCCCTTCTCCGCGTTTTGTTCTCTCTCCCTGCTCTTGCCATCCTCATGTATCCCGTCCCACCTACCCCACGTCCCATCCGTCTGCCGCCACCGTTCTTGCCAGCCTCTCTCCTCATGATCGTGCCACTTCGCTCCATCGGTGCTCCCACATTCATGCAGGACGCCACCACGCCCTGTTGTTCAAGCATGAGGACTGTGGTCGGCCGTCCTTGTCGTCCTCTCTTTTTGTTAGTCTTGATGCCTGTGCCCTTCTACTTCGTCACCCCGATCAGGGGTTATAATTCCTATTTTTATCAATGAAAAGTTTGTGCCTTTGTTTATGTCACAAAGGTGGTTGACAACTCTGTGGATGTTGCAATTGTGTATGTTTCCATTTCAATTCATATTTATCCTTCTTCTTGGACAATATTGAAAGATAATTTATAGTTCCACATATTTCTGAAAAAGGTTCTTTCATTGTATCAAAGCTTGTGTACAACCCATTTGAATGCTTTTGCAAATTTATCATGGTATAATAATTATCATTATAATAGTTTTCTAAAATTCTTGCATGGTAGAAATTCTTTTATAGCTATGAAAATTTCACTTGGTATCATAGTGCATGGAAGTGATCTTGGAAGATAAGTGAGAACCATAACTAATTTGAATCAATCAAAATAGTTATAATTTTATATTGAAGTTTTCATTGAAAAAGGATACCGCTAAGAGATTATGCACAATAATGAAAAATGCTACACACAAACAACAACAATAGGTTCAATGACAAAACACAAACACATTAAGCAACATCAATGAGCTTAGACAAGTAATTAAGTAGAAAACATGCACTTGTCTAAAATTTGAAGCAATTTTGGGGAGGATCGTATCATAGATGAGTTTGATTGCTTCCTTGTCACATAAAGCTAAACACATGCTTATGCATAAATCTCTCAGAAATAACAGGCACACTCAAACCAAGGCAATCCTTATGCTCAAATGCCAAAAGCATGGGAGTTCACTTATGTTGCATACCAATCAAGATAGGCCAGAGTTCTTTATAGCAGCGGCTACTTAGCAACTCTTTGCTTTTGGCATCTTCTAGCATTCTTTTATTTTATGTTTGGTTTTTGGAACATTTGTCTTTTGATATTTATGGTGATTTAGTGGTTGATAATATTTTAATATAAGCATTTTTTGGATTTTTTATGTTGATTGGATTTGTATTTGGTTCCTTTTTCCATGGTTTGGATTTTTACATTTAACTACTTTTATAAATCCATTGGATTGTCACTCCTTTATTTATTAATAATACTTTCTTGTTGGTAAATTTCTCTAACTTTTCCTACTGCAACTTCTTCTCATTCTTGAACTTTATATTGCAAGTAAATTTTGATTATAGTTCCTTAGGTGATAAAGTTCATCATTTTATGATTTCTTGAATTATATTTTTGAGATCTTGATTTTCTTGTTTGTCATCTTTTGACCTTTTGATTTTTCCAAATAATCCTAGATTAAAGATTCTTTTGGTGAGACTTTTCATCCTTTTTTTATAAGCTCTTTTATATTTTCTTCTTGAAATCTTGATGATCCTCTTGCAATTTATTATTATGTTGTTTTTCATCTTTTAATTTTTTGATATGTACGAGTAAGTCATGATTACATTTTTTTAGTGAAAAACTTTTCCATACTCATTCATAATTTCTCTTACATTCTCATATTGTAACTTTTTATTGTATTCTTAATAATGTGCTAGTTCTTGTTGTAAATATTCATATATATTTACCATGATTTAGTGACTACTATAGTGATGATGTTAATTGAGTGTATATTAATGATACTATAACTTGGAGTCTTTGAACTTCTAAAAGAGTACTTATATTCTCAATTTATATTTGTTTTAATGATGATCTTTTGCATTTTTTAATCAACTTAGACTTTAAAATGGAAAATTACCTTTGAGCATCACTCTATATACCCCTTCATTTGTTTATGAATCTTGCGTTACTTAGATATTTTAAGCTTCATTATAGCATGTGAACATTACATCCCTTTAAAAATGATTTTAATAGTTTTACTTTTCATTTTCTCACCCCATTTAAAAATAAAAGATAAAAAAAATAATCCTTATATAATGACTATGAATTTTGATATATAACATATAATATATCCTTAACGTTACATTATATGACCTTAACTTTCTTTATATATATAGATAATTGTGTGGGGAATTATTAAAATTGGCAACTAGGGTCAAATTCCACCTTGGAACAGCGCATTTGACAGAGATGATGATTGCATTAAACTCCTCTTTTTGAGAAGACCAAAATTGATATAAAGATCATCTAATTTGGACAAGCAAAAGTGTGTTTTTTAATTTATGCCCACACGTGCAAATTGTTTAGGTCGACCACATCATCATGTAGGCTCATGAAGCCCAAGAGACATGTTTCTTCACCCTCAACGTCTTGTATAAATACAAGTGACCTCTTACCTCATTTGGCATCGTCATATCTCACACATTTTTCTCTCACCTTCTCTCATTGGTTTGTATAGCTATTAGGCATTCTCTCTCATACACGTGTGGTAAAGGAGGTCAAATTTCTAGACAGAATTACAGAGCCGAAAATTTCAAGAGTTGACCAAGTTTTACTAGCATTGACTAGGGACTCTTTGACCAATTTCGATCGTGATTTTTGGAGGATTATTTCTCTCTTTTGGCCGCATTGTTGGGCACAAAAATCGAGAAAATATGGGCACTTTGACCAATGTTGACTTCAGGGTTGACTGCAACTTTGACAACAAAAAATTACAGCATACTTTCTCTCTCCTTGGATTGAATTTGACTAGACTTTGAAGGACTGTTTTGGGTTGACTTTGACCAACAAGGAAGGTCAAGTTTGACTAAGGTTAACCGAGCTCAAGGAGGCAAGTTTGACAGTTGTGTTGAATGTCTTTGAATTTTTTGTTAGGGTTGAATTTGACTACAGTTGATTACAAATTTGACGGGGTTGTTTTGACTTTGATTTGGCAAGTCAATTTTGATTTTTATACTCTCTCTCTGATGAGTAGTTGATATAATAATAAGAAGAATTGATCAAAGGGTTTTCCCCACATTGGGGTTTTCCTGGCATCTGCCAAATCTGGTGTCATATTATCTTGGCTTGTCTTCTATATTTTATTTTATGTTCTATCTACATTTATTATCAATGTAATTTATGGTTAATGTGATTGCTCTTGGAAATTGTCATTGGGTTGCTTAAAAGTACATTGAAGTAATAGTGCTAAGCATATAACATACCAATGTTAACTAAATTTAACATGGTATTAGAGCCCAGGTGAAGACAAAGCCCAAGCAAGAGAGAGAAAAGAAATCACTAAGAAATATTTATTGGATAAGTTTCAATGGCTTCTTCATCTTACTTCAAGACTCAGGACAAACTCAATGACAAATATGATTATCATGCATAGAAGATGACTTTGGACCAGACTTTGGAGGAGCATGAAGTATTGAATTATGTGCAGAGAAAAGTGGTGGAGCCTCCTTCAAATGCACCAGCTGCTACTAAGACAAGTACGGAAAAGGTGAGGTCAAAGCAAAGAAAATTTTGGTTGACTCTATTCAAAAGAATTTGGTTGCCTATATTTATGATTTGGGAACTTCTAAGGAGATATATGATAAGCTGGTTGGGATGTTCAAAGTGAACAATGCAAATCAAATCCTCTTTCTCAAAAACAAGTTGAAGGACATCAAGATGGATAAAGGGGAGTCTATTCAATCCTACTTCATGAGGATCACACAAATCAAGAATGACCTTCTATCTATTGGAGAAGTTATTGCTGACAGGGAGCTCACTCTCATTGCACTTGGGGGTCTTTCAAGAGCATGGGATGTGTTTAACACCACCATTCTCAACAATGACAGGATTCCTAGTTTCAATGAATTATTGGCTAGATGCACTCAAGAGGAGACAAGGATGATGGAGAGAGACAAGCCTTCAAATGGAAATGAATCTACTGTTTTCTCCATTCATTCAAATAATAAAAATAATGTTGGTCCAAGGAGACAGGGTCAAGGGTTCAAGCAGGGATTCAAAGAAGGAAGAAAAGGAAGGTGTTTCAATTGTAACAAGTTCAGCCACTATGCTAGAAAGTGTCCTCACAAGAAGAATTTTCCAAGGGATGAAGACAACAACAACAATAACTTCAAAGGCAATGGAAATCAAAAGAACAACAAGTTCAACAATAAAGGAAAAAGGAATGCTCTCGCAGCTCAATATGGAAATGGTCAACCTCCCAAAAGATCGAGAAACTCCAGGTATGAGGAAAGTAATGTTGTAGAAAAAAAAAAGGAGTTTTATCATATTTCTGCTCTATCTACTACCTCTTCTCCAGATATTTTGGGTCATTGGTTGATTGATAGTGTAGCCTCAAGGCAGTTCACTGAGTACAAAGAGGCCCTCTCAAATTTAACTATAAAGAAGACTAATTTGGAGATCATACTTGGAGATAATTCCACCTACCCCATGAAAGGGATAGGTATTGTCACTCTTCACTTGAATCAAGTTCAAACCATTCATCTACAAGAAGTATTGTATGTGCTCGATTTGAAGAAGAACTCGGTGTCTATTTCTGTGATGGAAGATAAAGGCTTCAAGGTAGCATTCATTGATGGAAAGGTACATGTTTGGAAAAGAAAGCCTAAAGATGAATTCACACTTGGATTTAGGGTTGATGGTCTCTATCAAGTTGGAGGAAGTCCTTTGGGAGCCTTGACTTGTGATACTTCTCTTCAATCTGAATTATGGCACCAGAGATTTACCCACCTTCATTACAAAGCCTTACCTGGGGTAAGGAAGATGGTCACAGGTATACCTAAGTTCAACATGAATCATGAAGGAGTTTGTCATGGTTGTGCAACTGGGAAAATTACAAGGAGACCATTCCCTTCAAGTGAAATCCAAACTACCGATATTCTTCGATTGGTCCATTCTGACGTATCTTGTATGTTTCTCGTAACATCATTGGGAGGATACTTATACTATGCATTTTTTGTGGATGAATTCTCTCGCAAAACATGGATCTATTTCTTAAAGAAGAGGGATGAAGTGTTCAAATGGTTCCGTTCTTTCAAAGCCTTGGTGGAGAATCAAACAGGGAAGAAGATCAAAATATTGACAACCAACAATGGAACCGAATATGAATCAAATGAATTTTGCAGAGAGGATGGCATTAAGAGGGAGATAATAATTCCATACACTCCTAAGAAAAATGGAGTCGCTGAAAGGAAGAATTGAACAATTATGGAAGCCAATCGTGCCATGCTCCATGATCAAGGTCTACTAAAGTTCTTATGGGGAGAAGTTGCCAGCACTGCAGTGTATGTCCAAAATAGGAGTATGCATCAAGCACTAGATTTGAATACCCCCGAAAAAGTTTTCACTGGTAAGAAACTTGATGTTTCTCATTTTAAAATTTTTGGTTGTCTCGTGGTTTTTCATGTGCCTAAAGAGAAAAGAAACAAGTTGGAAGCATCTAGGAAGAAAGGTATATTTGTGGGCTATAGCAAAAATTCAAAGGCATATATAGTCTATGTGCCTGGTTAAAGGGGTGTGGAAATAAACCATGATGTCACCTCCGATGAAGACACTGCCCTTGGACAAACCATAGATCTGCCCATTCCAAGGAAGGATAATGATGATGCTGCAGAAAAATAGGATGAACCTCTGATAGATGAACCTATTCTTGATGTTGAAGCCCTGATGGATCCCATTGATCCACCTCGTGGTTATCCCTCTAGCTCAAGGAAAAGACCTTGGTGGCTCAACGATATTCTCAAAGATTCTGAAAAATGATGTTTGGGATGTGGTGCCTAGATTGAAGGACAAATACGTAGTCACCTCAAAATGGATATACAAAATCAAACATGGAGTTGATGGGAGTGTTGAGAAATGCAAGGCCAGGTTTGTTGCTCGAGACTTCTCTTAAAAGGAAGGAATGGACTATGACGAGATATTTGCACTGTTTTCCCGATATACCACCATCTGATCCATTATTTCTCTTTCTGCCACTCAATGATGGGGCCTATATCAAATGGACGTTAAGACTACTTTCTTGCATGGCTCGCTTAACAAAGAATTCTACTTGGAATAACCTCAGGGGTTCGAATTACAAGATCAAAGGACACATGTATTCAGGTTGAAGAAAGCCCTATATGGGTTGAAGCAAGCCCCTAGGGCTTGGTATGATAGGATTGATAGCTACCTTATGAAGTTGGAATTTACGAGGAGCGATGTTGATCCTAACCTATACTTCAAGTTTCAAAAGGACATGCCTCTAATTTTGGTCCTTTATGTAGATGATCTCTTTCTGATAGATGTAGCCCTCTCATTTATCAATGCAAGAGGGAGTTGGCTTCCAAGTTCGAAATGAAGGACCTAAGACTGATGCACTACTTCTTAGGCCTGGAGGTCTGGAAAAATCCAGGTGAGATTTTCTTTTCTCAAGGAAAATATGTTGTGAAGCTGCTTGAGATATGTGGGATAGTAGACTGCAAGTTTGTGTCTACTTCGATTGAACTCAACTTCAAGAAGCTATGTGGAAGTGTTGGTGGGCCCGAATTGGCAACCCTTTTTGAATATACAAAACTTGTAGGGGCCTTGATGTTCTTGGTAAACTCTCGTCCAAACATGCTTCGTTGTGAATACGTTGAGTCAATTTATGGTCGAGCCTCATCACATACATTGGATTGTTGCTAAGAATCTCCTGAGATATCTCTGTGGCACAATCAACTGAGATACATTGCCGAGAATTTGAGGCTGCATGGATATTTTGATGTTGATTGGGTTGGAAGTGTGGTGGATCAAAAGAGCACATTAGGATGTTGCTTCTCATTGGGGTCTACTTCGATTTCATGGATGAGCAGGAAGCAAAAATCGGTTTCTTTAAGCACCATTGAGGCCAAATACACTGTAGCTAGTATGTCTTGTTGTGAAGTTTTTTTATTTGAGGAAGCTCTTCAGTGAGTTATTTGAGCACGTGTTGGATACCACCGTGATATTTTGTGACAACCAAAGTGAGATTCGCATTTCATATAATCATGTGTTCCACGACTGCTCCAACTACATTGATATCAAGTACCACTTTATCTGGGATATGGTACAATGGGGAGCAATAAGGCTCCAACACATCAAGACTAATCGCAGAAATCCTCACGAAGCCCTTAGGGAAGGTAAAATTCTTAGCCTTCCGAGAGAAACTTGGAGTTGTGGAAAGACCCTCCCATGAGGGTCCCTCTTGAGTTGGACATTGAGCTCTGGGAACTCCTGGGGGCTTGGGGTACTTCTTGGAGCTATGAGCGACCATATGGTGAGTGGTTCACCTTCCCCTATTAGTGCGTTGTGTACAGGGTGAGTGGTTCACCTTCCCCTGTGATACCTCATGATGGTTGACATGTGTGTAGGGTGATTGGTTCACTTCCCCTACGATTGATGACATGTGTGTAGGGTGAGTAGTTCATCTTCCCCTATGATTGACATATGCATAAGATGAGTGGTTCACCTTCTCTTGTTGATGCCCCAGCATACATCCTACCCATGTAGTTCGTGACTCATGGGAAGTACCTCTCATCTAGCCAATGAGTTGGGAAAAGTGGATAGGGACCATAGCACTATAGATTGGCGCATCATGTACTGCTGTAATCCCTATTTCTAGGATGCATGGTGTTCAATAACTTGATTTGGGATAAAGTCTAATTAAGGTTCTACCTTTGGACTGATTTTGTTAATGGAGAGTGGTAAGGTCTTGTGACTCAATCTCGATCCATTCTTCTTCATTATTCATATCAGTGTTCAGAAGAGCAGAGATGAGATAAGATACAGAGTTGGTTCATGACGACAATATGGCACGATGATCGATGATTGACAGGTCGTGTTCAACAACTTGATTTGGGATAAAGTCTAATCAAGGTTCTACCTCTGGACTGAATTTTGTTAGTGGAGAGTGGTAAGCTCTTGTGACTCACTCTTGATCCATTCTTCTTCATTATTCATATCAGTGTTCAATAGAGCAGAGATGAGATAAGATACAGAGTTGATTCATGACGACAATATGGCACGATGATTGATGATTGACAAGTGGAATTCTCCCTAGTTGAGAGGGAGTGTTAAAATTTGAAACTAAGGCCAAATTCCACCTTGGAACAACTCATTTTATGGAGATGATGATTGCATTAAATTCTTCTTTCCGAGAGGACCAAAATTGATATAAAGGTCATCTAATTTGGACAAGAAAAAGTGTGTTTGAATTTATGTCCACACGTGTAAATTGTTTAGGTCGACCACATCATCATGTAGGTTCATGAAGCCCAAGAGACATGTCTCTTCACCCTCAACATCTTGTATAAATACAAGAGACCTCTCACCTCATTTGGCATCATCATCACTCACATATTCTTCTCTCCTTCTCTCATTGGCACATACAACTATTGGGCATTCTCTCTCTCTCACATGGCAAAGGAGGTCGAATTTCTCAACATAATTACTGGGCCGAAAATTTCAGGAGTCGACCAAGTTTGACTAGCGTTGACTAGGGAGTCTTTGACCAACTTTTACTGTGATTTTTGGAGGATTATTTCTATCTCTCTAGGCCGAATTTTTGGGCACATAAATCAAGAAAATCTGGGTACTTTGACCAAGGTTGACTGCAACTTTGATCGTAGAAAATTATAACAAACTTTCTCTCTCCTTTGACCAAATTTGACTGGACTTTGAAGGATTGTTTTGGGCTGACTTTGACCAACAAGGAAGGATGAGTTTGACTAAGGTTGAACAAGCTCAATGAGGCAAGTTTGACAGTTGCGTTGACCATCTTTGACTTTTTGGTTAGGATTGAGTTTAACTGTAGTTGAATGCAAATATGACAGGGCTATTTTGACTTTGATTTGGAAAGTCAATTTTGACTTTTGTACTCTCTCTCTCTTTGTTGAACATTTGATATAATAATAAGAAGAATTGATCAAAGGGTTTTCCCCACATTGGGGTTTTTCCCTGGCATCCGCCAAATCTGGTGTCCTCTTATCTTGGCTTGTCTTCTACATTTTATTTTATGTTCTATCTACAGTTATTGTCAATGTGATTTATGGTTAATGTGATTGCTATTGGAAACTAATTTGGAAATTGTCATTGGGTTGCTTAAAAGTACATTGAAGTAATTGTGCTAAGCATAGAACATACCATTGTTAACTAAATTTAATAGGAATACTCTACAATCATTTCCTTTTAGTTTTCATCAACTTTATATTACTTTTCTTGGAGTAGCGCTCCATGTATCTTTAAATGAAGTTTTCTGCCCTTTATTTAGAGCGAGTAAAATATTTATGTGGTTAGGGCTATTTTTCACAATGGTTGTAGTGGTGGCTATTGTGTCAACATTAGCAAAACCTTCAAATATATTTATTTGTTTATGTCTATTGTTGAAATACTTTCACACTAATTTGTTCTTCCTAGTATTTATGCCCTGGTTGTAGGCAGTTGTTCTTGGGTGTGCAACTTGTGTATAGAAACTAAATATATCTATAACTTATTGACTATCAATATCCTCAACATAACAAAATTATTGAGATCTATACAGGAGTTAACAATTTTAGACCCTAACCATTTTAGACACAATGTGTTTTGCTCATGCCACTATTAAGAAACTGAGAATGATTGATTATGTTTTATAATACTATATTTGTTTATGTTTTAGCACCCCAACCAGACTATAGATCTTTTTCACTTGTGAATCTATTTTCCAGTAGGTAGTGTAACGTTTTAATTGCCTAATCTTAATAACACATAATGCAATAATGGCATATATAGTTACAACAATTATTCCACTTTTTATGCAGATGACTCCTAGCAAGTTTGAAATGATGTTTCTTTTTAATATTTATGTTTCTTTTGTAATTGTTGGCATTCATTAATATCCACAAACTTCAGGGCAATGAAATCTTCTTGTCCCAAAATAATTTTGTTCATTTCATTTTTTTATTTTTTGAATTTTTAAATGACTCAAGGTTAGTTTGCAGTGAAAGATTTGGATTCAATTGAAATATGATAAAAATTACTAATATAGTAATGATAAATCCATGTTTAATAAATGTAGTATAATGAATATAATTGAATGGTTCATGACCTTGAGGATTAGGTCAATCAAGGGTCAAATGTGAGAGATCTCTTTAAGTTTGGGTAGGTGTGGTTTTATTCTCTTATTTTTATTAGCGTAATGGGATTGGAACTTAAACACTAGGCTTTTATCTTGGTTATCATCTATTTACGATGTTGAAGTTTTTGATGATTTCTCTTTCATGATTGCATGTAAAAAATTGATTAATATAAAACACAATGAGCATACTTATATAGGCATTGCCTAATCAAAAGGGGAAAGGTTTCATCTCATATTTATGTTGTGTTCTCTAAATTATTTAAGTAAGGTTATTGTCATTTTATTTTATTAATTGATTATTTATGTGTTTTATATTCATCACAAAATAAGTTCCCATGTATTAAATGAAATTTGTAGCAAAAATAATATATATAAGAAAAAAGTTTTTGTGAATCTAAAAACGATAATGAATAGAATTGCAAAACATAGAGTAAATTATTTAATTATGGTTATTATTGTTATTGTTATTTTATTAATGTTTATTTATGTATTTTATATTCATCACAACATATTCCTTCGCATTAAATTAAATTTGGAGCTAAAAGGTGCTATATAAGAAAAATGTTTTTATTGAGATAGTAATCAATAACTAATAGAATTAAAAAACTTGAGTCAATGAATATTATAACAATGAAATATGTTTTTGTATTTTTTTTGTTTGACAATACTAAAATGCATGTAAACCCACCTTAGTGAATATCTTGGAGAGATCATATTAAGATAAATAAATATCCTTACAATATTTTAAATACAAAATATTTTACATTATCACTATTCCCTTTCTTTTTCTTTTTGAAAATACATCTTATATTTATAGAAAAATATTTACAATCAAAACATAAAAACAAAATGGTATATATGATAAACTTCATAACCTCTATATCAAAGCCACTAAAAAAGAAATAAAAATAGAATACTTTGTCTAATCCGAAGATTTGGCATCTTTGATCAATGCAACTCCCTTTTCCAAGAGTTGGTAGTGAACCTCATCTTTCGACGAAGCACCAAAAGAAAAATGAGCAAACAAATTTACATTTGAGTTTCCACAACATAAATAACTTCAAAATTTGTAAGCAATGCCAAAGGCTAGAGAAAGCATCATGAACAAGAGAACAATCATCCCCCAACAGAATAACACACCAATGCAACCTACCTTGTAGTGGTGTGTATTGGTAATCCTCAAACCAACTCCAACAATGCTTGGTGAATTCACATTCCCTTAAAATATACTTGGTAGTATAGTGGAGTTAACCACTCCTGCCATTCTAGAGGCCACTCTTGGCCAACTTGACCTTATATGGAATCCTTGGATAAATGATTGGAAAAGTGAAAACATTCAGCTTATATGATAGCCTCACACTATAAACATTGTGCAGATGGCAAACCCAATGCTCCTCCAAGTCCTTAGATACCCATCGAGTATTAATCACTAGAGAAAGGGACCCTCTCGGATGAACCACAAGTACAAAAGACATGAGTGATACTAAAGAAAACAATTATCACACTAATACCTCAAAAATGACCTAACAATACAAATGTTTATCTTGAACAATCAAAACATTTGAATAAGGGCTCATAGCTATGTGATTGAGAGAGGATCAATGGTACGAAGTATGTACTCATGAGGAAGAGCCATCTACTCCTTTTAGGAGTGAGCACCATGATCCCATAAATCCCACCAGAAGAAGTACTTATAGCTCAATATTCATGCCTAAAATCACGATGCCTCTATAATATGGTCACCTTGCTTCGTCCAACTACATATCCATAGAGAAACAAGATCCAAACTAGCTCGATTTCCATACCACTACCACTAAACTAACCCAACAACTTTCCAAACTAACCAAATGCTCTCAAAGTAAGAGAACTTGAAACCTTAAAGAGATGTGGAGTGGAGATAATGGCACATAATGTAAATGCCCCTTGAATGTCTATATATTGTATCTATAGCATCTGTGTTAAAACAATACTTGTTGTGAGGCATAACCCTTTAAACACCACCCACTTGGTTGCCACAATATTAGCCCATGATACAACATCAATCAAACCAAGTCCAACTTTTTCGTTAGGAATAATGCAAGCATCCCAGGGAACTAAAGAAGACTTTTTTCACCACCATACATTTATCTCCTCAAAATTTGCTCAAGTTGTTTGTTGTTGTTTCCAGAGACAGCCTCGGATTGCTTACAAGACCAATGCCCGGAACATCTAGATTTTGTGTGTCTCATATGATTATCAGGAAGCTAGGGACATCACATATATTTTTTGTACATATGTCTTTTTATATTTGTATTAAACAGCATGGGTTGGTTCTTCATCTAAAGGCATAAGCCATGTATTTCTGGTACTTCTTCGCATATACAATTCACAGAAATATATGTATAAACTAGTGGAGGCCAAGTACTTCAAGGACCTACAGTTTAGTAAGATTTGACAGAGCAATGAAAGAAGATAAGGAAATAGAATAACTCATCACATAGAGCTTGAAGCGTCAGGAATTCTACACTTATTACATAGAGCTTGAAGCCTCCAAAATTCTACACTTATTTGAGTTAAAGGTAGACATAATGGATGAAAGAGGATTGGTGCGATGATTCATGGAGCGCAATTTTAAAGATATAATATCAAATATCCATGCAGGCACATGCATTGACGAGTCAATACAAATGAATCTGTAAGAACATATGAAACATTTCTAGCAGCTATGATTAAATGAATTCAGAGAGGAAACATGAATATAATGGAATTTAACAGAGGGATAACATAATGTAGTACTCGAGGGGAGGAATCACCACCATCTCCTTAATATTCTAAAAGATGCATATCATAAAGTCATACGGTCTCGAAATAACATGTATTTATTTCTTTAGGATTTTGAACCTTTGTGAAGTGTTTCTTCCCACTATTTATCTGAAGAGGGGAGCATTGAACAGTAATTACAACAAAATATCTTCAACCGAGCTTCAGTTGTTAGATCGACTAGCTGTCTCGACCTAGGATGGCTCTGTGGCCCAAAAATGACTACAAAATATTAATTGCTTCATTAAATGGTTGACACATTACATGATTACAAAACAGGTCAACAATTAGATGGAAACTCCAACAAAATATCTCCATGCCCATCCCCGGGATTTCCTTTGCTCAGGGTCTTGCTTGCCCACAGTCTGGCCTCTTGTGCCACCCATCTGATTCCCTCGCTTTTTCCTTTACTGCTCGAATCATTCATTCTCAAGAACTGGGAGCGGTCAACTATCAGTTTAATGCCACAGTACAGAAGCAGAGGTCGCTTGGGCAGTACTTCGGCTTCCCTCTGCATGGAGCACCATGCTAGATCATCAAGTCCTCTTGGCCTTCCATGTCTTCATTTACTCTGTCAGTTTCAACCCCAATTTCATGTCACAAGGGGGCTTACAGGGTCATCCCATGCCGATTTTTGAATGCTCTATCTCCTTTCTTAAATGCCTCAGCTGCCGACCCACCACGCCTTCAAAGTTATGCATTACCTTATCATGGAGTTGTTGCATCAGGATTTCCAATTAAAATTCCTTACGAGACGGGGCATTCTGATCCACTTTAGCCCCTTTTTCTTCATGTGACCAGGGGCTATGACCAGGCACTTAGTCCTCAGCATTAGGGCCTTTGGACTCCCCAACATTGTGATCTCCGATGCGCAATGTGGTATAGACCACTTGAAAAAAGATAAGGGAGGGTATGCGCCCTCTATAGACTGTGATTGCCGAACGCCGATTAGGCCCACTCAGGATATCGCAATCAGTGATTTCATAACATCGCCTTTGTTTCCACCCTTTAATACTTGTGATCACTGATATGCAGGATCACTTGTTCTGCTTATCTCTTGGTTCTTCGCTCTCCATGTGACCACTGGCTAGCCCCCTTATCGAAGGTCCTTTCTTAGCAGATCGCAATGAGGGTTTTAACCCTGATGTAATAACATGCCTCAACTTACAAACGTCGATTTTCGATCTCTGATGTGAAATCATCCTCTGCCACGTGGCACTTCTTGAGTGGTGACATGTGTCACCCATATATTCCCTCTTTGGACCCTTGAAAATTCCAGATCTGCATGCCATATGTCCTCCGTACTGCCACATCATGTTGATGTCAGCACCATCGTGTCTTTACCAGATCCAATAATATCTTGCAAAGTGGCCTCATCAAGGAAAGATAAAATGGCCTGCCTACCCCTGGTTTTGCGTTGATTTCCTTTGTTAGATGTTTTCGGCCCTTTCCCAGTGATTTGTACTATCAGCTTAAATCCTGGCACTTTTAATCACAATTGAAACTTTGGAAGGGTGTCATTTATTTTATCACTGATTGCGATGCACTGATCTTGCACTGTTGCGATTGTCGACATGCCATGTCGTTGGAACCTTAGATATTTTCCATCGTCGATATGCGGGATTGCTGGAACCTCCAATTTGCCACAATGCCTGACCTGCCGATTCACCCCACTGATACAGGACCTCCGAGATATCAGACATCTGACTTGCGATGTGTCAATATGACATGTGTCATGGACCCCCGATCATCGATATGTCGATATGCGCTATCGAAGCTTGGCTACACGAAGCATTGATTGCCTCATCGCCTGATCCGTTTATTTGTGATATGCTCTCAGACCTCTGATCTGTGATAAGCCGATATATGCAATCATTGATTTCAGATTGTCGATACACTCCCCTACTTCTGCTTTAGAAAACTCCGATTTGCGGGATCCGGGATTAAACTTAAACATTTTCCTTTTCTTTCAGGCTTTCAAAGGTAATTTTCAACCTGCTCTAACTTTTGATTTTGGAGTCCATTTGGGGAGTTCCATATACCGTTGGAAATCTAGTTTCAAGCATTATCCATTAGATGGTGTCCAATTTAGCTTTGAGTGCTTCTATGTCTTGGAGGCTAGCTCCAAACATCTATGTTCTTTTGCCCTCTTTGTACAACTGGAACTCTCTTTTCAGAAGGTGACAACATTGTTGAAATTATATCTTGCTTGGATATCAAGAAGAGACAGAATACACATGAGTGGCTTGAAGAATGTATCCAACCATTGTTGGAAATAATACTGAGAGGGGGGGGTGAATCAGTATTATCAAATCAATAAAATTTTCCATTTCCATACTTAGATACATATATGCTACTTCAGTTAATAGAACCCGCGTGTATATGCAACTGTGTCTAATGCAACCAGCGTATATCCAGAATACTTATGATTCAGTTAATCCATTAAATGTTGATCTTTAGTTAGTGCATCAAAACTTAATTAACCATATCAACAGTAAGAAGGTGCAGTAAAACAGAACAGATCATCACACACAAGAAGCACACATGAACACCATGATATAAGGTGGAAACCCAATGTGGGTGAAAACCACCTGCTGCAAGTCGTCTCTATCTTCTTTTAATAAGAAACTTCATTTTACAATATTTCTGTATTGGTGCAGTCTTATCCCAGTACACAGGCTTCTACCTGCAGAAGGTTACAACCTTCTCTCGTTCTCCAGACTCCTTGGATGGGAGCTACAACCCCCTTAGCTCTTGTACTAGCTGATCCATTTACTAGTACGTAGGTGCCTGCCTACTGAATGCTCCAATCTTCACTTGTTCTCTAGCTGCTACTGGAAGGGAGCTACTACCCCCTTTGCTCTTGTACTAGCTGATGTACTAGTACGTAGGCGCTGGCCTACAATCTCCTTTCATCCTCCAGGGACCACATTTCATACATTTTCAGACTGGATACTCCTGAAGCACAACACTATAATCTGAAGGCCACGTTTCATCAAATTTTCATACTGGACCCATAAATATCATTGAAGCACAAAACAATCAATACTAGCATCATCAATTTCTGAATCACTGAAACACTGAAACCCTGTCAACAACATAGTCACCAGAACACAGAGAAGAACATTGAACTATGCAACAATATTCAGAACCAACTGTATCATCAAAATCATGCATCAGAGTGCATACGCTACTTGGAAGTGCTGAACCAGCGTGTATACGCAACTTCACCAAGGTGAACCAGCGTATATGTCATCAATTACTTACTTATAACTTGATGCACTTCCTGACTTCAGACATATCCAGATTATTACATATACAAGGATAATATGTGTGTTAGCACCCAGATCTAGTCCATCAGATCACATAAATATGAGTCATTATGATCCTGATCCAATATTAGTTCTCATCCATCAATACTGAAGCTAAACACAATCAACCAAACAGGATATGCAGAATATTGACACCATTAAACTATCATCAGAACTCATCAACAACCAGAATCACCTGTAACTTCAAACATCATAGCTCAAAATGTATACGCTACTATAATGAACCAAACCTGCGTACATACGCGCTTTCACCAAAGCCAACCCGCGTACATATCTATAAATATTCAATCATGACTTGCAGCGATTTCAAACTTAATTTATACCGAGTTCAAATCATTACATGCATCAGTATACATATCTAGAATAAACATAGTCAACCATATAGAGATAGTTCATTTCAAACCATTTGATCCCGATCTATCCTTAGATTTTGTTCTCCATCAACTGGTGAGATCCCTCCTTAGCTCAAATCAAGCAATGCATCATAAACCCATAACCTGCATATTGGATCTCATCCTTCATCAGATATTCAAGACTTTTTCGATACCCTTGCCTAATGATCTTCTTCTCCTTTTATAGTCTTAGGCCTTTCTCAATACCATGGTCCAAAACCATTGAGAACCAATACTAGGGACCCAATACCTGGGTTCAACACTTCGGACGCAATACCAAGGACCAAAACCATAGGTCTAAATACCATGGACCCAAAAATAAGCTTTCCCACATGTACGTGCTTTTCCGTGCATGAAAGTGCGTGCATACACATACGCGACTTTTGATCAGAAATCCCGCATGTATACGCTCCTTTGTATATATGAACCTGCGTGTATAACCTGCGTGTATACCCTACTTGGTATATAGTGAACCTATGTATATATGCGACTTGGTACATAGTGAACCTGCGTATAACCTGTGTGTATACCCTACTTGGTATATAGTGAACCTACGTATATACTCTGAGCCTGCATATATGCTCTTCTTCTTAGTTCTTTGTAGTCTAATCATCAATTCTTTGCTACTGACCTACTGCACTATGATTTGTCATCTGTGTGATTTGCCATCAAGGACAACACTTGTCTCATAATGCCAACAATCTCCCCCTTTGGACTTGATGGCAAAGCTAACTTGTCACACTTAGAACTATCATCTGATTCCTTTGAGTTGTCCTGCATCCCATGCATTCAGTCACATCTGATATCTCTTCTGAAGATTCATCTAGTTATAAATAAGTGAGATGTTCTTCTATGAGTGGGTTGCCATCAAGTACAACACATGCATCATAATGCCAACAATCTCCCCCTTTGGACTTGATGGCAACAACACCAAATCACTCTCCCCCTTTGACATCAAGGGCAAAGGGCAGACCAAGATATTCACTTTCCTTGATAAACATCCCGCTGACCATACTCCCCCTGAGTACCTGCTGAAATTTCTGAATGAGCTCCCCCTTTGTATATGCCAAGGTGTACTAATCTGTCCATGCTCCCTTTGAGTACATGTTGAAGTCTCTGCTCTGCTGAAGTGTGTTGTTCATGCTCCCCTGACTGTAAGCAAGGTCTGCAAAAAGATGTTCTACAGGAAAGAACATGACTCTATCATAAATGACCTTCCTATCACCAAAGACTCATACATACATCCATCTCCCATCCTAGTGGGGATATACCAATATTGATTCATCCACCCAACCAAGTGGGGATACATCAAAAGTTTACACATGATAAAACAAGAACATTACCAACATAGGCCGTTACATGATCTTGATAATAAAATAAATTCATGACTAAAATATTTCAACATCCTTCCTTATGCATAGAGGGGGTACAGATTACATTATATGACCAGAAGAGATTTCATCAAATGACTACAATAGATAGAGACACACTATTACATCATGAGTCTTGATATGACCTTTGCATGAGACCAAACATCTAAATAAGACCATGACAGTCATTAGCAACTATCATACATAATGTATGATCTGCTCCATAAGCATCTTTCAACAACATCTAGACCAGCAATCATGTTCTCCCTCTATACCTGTTCCATCTGTGCCAGATGGCTTCTGTCAGGCCCATATCAGACTCTTCTCATTCTAAGTTTGGCCTACTGATTTCCTTCAAATTAACATATACGCGACTGTACAGTGTCTAACTCGCGTATATATGTGATTTTCCTTTATGAAACTTGCGTATGAGATAAAGTTTTACACTTTCAGCCCCCCCTGAGTCTGTTATGTCTGTGTTGTGCTGTGTCTGAGTATATTGTGTTGTGCGACATCTTTCTGACTGTACTTCCTTCTTCTTCCATATCTTCAAGAGTGATGATGTTTTCTCTTTTTGGTGTGGTGCCCGAACCTTCTTCCTGCATTCCTTTGCTATATGTCCAAGCTTGTTACATGCATAACATCTCATATGTTTCATATTCCTCCTGTAGCAATCAACAACTTTGTGACCAAACATATTGCAAGAAAAACAATATCCCTGAAAGTACCTGGAATGTGATGATCTTTCTGTGTGATGATCTTAAACCATTCTTCTTCTACACCTAGCTGCAACATGTCCAAGATTATGACATACATAACATTCAACATTATGCATTGGAGGAGTAAAAGATTTCCTTTGAAGAATTTCTTTCCTTGGCTGTTGATGGGGTTTTCTTCTCATCTCTTCGTTGTGCATTTCAGATTTCTCATTAGAGTTTCTTGCCTCTCCTTGTGAGCTAGATTCACTTTCAGTGGATTCATAAAAACCAAGACCAGTTTTGATAGCAGGAGACCTTTGACTACTAAAAAAATCATCCAAGATCTTAGTACTATCGTGAAATCGTAAGAGCTTATCCTTTTCTTCTAATTTATCATTTAGAATATTTACCTCAACCTGAAGATGCTCTTCCTTTTCACGATAGTGCTTCTTCATGTCTTCTTCAGCTTTCCTTCCTTCTTCCAACTGATGCCTCAATTCAAGAACTTCGTTTTCTTGTTTTTGGAGTAGATCTTTATTCTGCTTCTTTGATTCTTCAAGATCTTCCTTTAATGAGCAGATCATAGCTTCAAGCCTTTCATAGTAACTGGATCTATCTCTGAGTTTCTTCATGATTGAGCTCCTTCCATTGACTTCATTTCTTAATGATGTCACTTCATCCTGCAACTTTTGACATTGGTCTTCCTTGTTCTTGAATAACTTCCTTACCTTGTTTCCTTCCTCTAGTTGAGCTTTTAGTCTGGTAGATTCTTCTTTGAAAGCACATTCCCTTTTGTTCAATAGATCTTGTTGATCTCTAATTTTGTCTGTAAGCCTGTTAAATTCTGCCTCTATTTGATATCTTTCTTGCTCACCCATAAGTGCAAATTCAGTTGTTTCACTATCACATTCATCATCTTTAAGAGGATAAATAGATGTATCACCAGAGGATAACAAATTCATACCTGATAGATCTTGTTCATCTTCATTCTGAAGTGATTTTGAATCTGATGTGCTCTTTCCACATATTCCCCAATCAATACACCCACTGTCATAGTTCTTCTGAGATGCCTTCTTCTTCTTAGGTGCTTTCTTCTTAAGCTTCTTTCCCATAGTTCCACGGATCTCCTTCAAGCGATCAAGCTTCTACCAAAGGACCTGCACTGATACCAATTGTTGGAAATAATACTGAAAGGTGGGGGGGGTGAATCAGTATTATCAAATCAATAAAACTTTTCCATTTCCATACTTAGATACATATACGCTACTTCAGTTAATAGAACCCGCGTGTATACGCAATTGTGTCTAATGCAACCAGCGTATATCCAGAATACTTATGATTCAGTTAATCCATTAAATGTTGATCTTTAGTTAGTGCATCAAAACTTAATTAACCATATCAATAGTAAGCAGGTGCAGTAAAACAGAATAGATCATCACACACAAGAAGCACACATGAACACTATGATATAAGGTGGAAACCCAATGTGGGTGAAAGCCACTTGCTGCAAGTCGTCTCTATCTTCTTTTAATAAGAAACTTCATTTTACAATATTTCTGTACCTGTGCAGTCTTATGCCAGTACACAGGCTTCTACCTGTAGAAGGCTACAACCTTCTCTCGTTCCCCACACTCCTTGGATGGGAGCTATAACCCCCTTAGCTCTTGTACTAGCTGATCTATTTACTAGTACGTAGGTGCCTGCCTACTGAATGCTCCAATCTTCACTTATTCTCTAGCTACTACTAGAAGGGAGCTACTACCCCCTTTGCTCTTGTACTAGCTGATGTACTGGTACGTAGGCGCCGGCCTACAATCTCCTTTCATCCTCCAGGGACCACATTTCATACATTTTCAGATTGGATATTCCTGAAGCACAACACTACAATCTGAAGGCCACGTTTCATCAAATTTTCATACTGGACCCATAAATATCATTGAAGCACAAAACAATCAATACTAGCATCATCAATTTCTGAATCACTGAAACACTGAAACCCTGTCATCAACACAGTCACCAGAACACAGAGAAGAACACCGAACTCTGCAACAATATTTAGAACCAACTGTATCATCAAAATCATGCATCAGAGTGCATACGCTACTTGGAAGTGCTGAACCAGCGTGTATATGCAACTTCACCAAGGTGAACCAGCGTATATGTCATCAATTACTTACTTATAACTTGATGCACTTCTTGACTTCAGACATATCCAGATTATTACATATACAAGGATAATATGTGTGTTAGCACCCAGATCTAGTCCATCAGATCACATAAGCTCAATATTAGTTCTCATCCATCAATACTGAAGCTAAACACAATCAACCAAACAGGATATGCAGAATGTTGACACCATTAAACTGTCATCAGAACTCATCAACAACCAGAATCACCTGTAACTTCAAACATCATAGCTCAAAATGTATGCGCTACTACAATGAACCAAACCCACGTACATACGCGCTTTCACCAAAGCCAACCCGCGTACATATCTATAAATATTCAATCATGACTTGCAGCAATTTCAAACTTAAGTTATACCCAGTTCAGATCATTACATGTGTCAGTATACAGATGTAGAATAAACATAGTCAACCATATAGAGATAGTTCATTTCAAACCATTTGATCCCGATCTACCCTTAGATCTTGTTCTCCATCAACTGGTGAGATCCCTCCTTAGCTCAGATCAAGCAATGCATCATAAACCCATAACCTGCATACTGGATCTCATCCTTCATCAGATATTCAAGACTTTTTCGATACCCTTGCCTAATGATCTTCTTCTCCTTTTATAGTCTTAGGCCTTTCTCAATACCATGGTCCAAAACCATTGTGAACCAATACTAAGGACCCAATACCTGGGTTCAACACTTCGGACGCAATACCAAGGACCAAAACCATAGGTCTAAATACCACGGACCCAAAAATAAGCTTTCCCACATGTACGCGCTTTTCCGTGCATGAAAGTGCGTGCATACACATACGCGACTTTTGATCAGAAATCCCGCGTGTATACGCTCCTTTGTATATATGAACCTGCGTGTATAACCTGCGTGTATACCCTACTTGGTATATAGTGAACCTGTGTATATACGCGACTTGGTACATAGTGAACCTGTGTATAACCTGTGTGTATACCCTACTTGGTATATAGTGAACCTGTGTATATACTCTGAGCCTGCATATATACTCTTCTTCTTCATTCTTTGTAGTCTGATCATCAATTCTTTGCTACTGACCTACTGCACTATGATCTGTCATCTGTGTGATTTTCCATCAAGGAAAACACTTGTCTCATAATGCCAACAATCTCCCCCTTTGGACTTGATGGCAAAGCTAACTTTTTACACTTAGAAGTATCATCTAATTCCTTTGAGTTGTCCTGCATCCCATGCATTTAGTCACATCTGATATCTCTTCTGAAGATTCATCTAGTTATAAATAAGTGAGATATTCTTCTATGAGTGGGTTGCCATCAAGTACAACACATGCATCATAATGCCAACAATCTCCCCCTTTGGACTTGATGGCAAAAACACCAAATCACTCTTCCCCTTTGACATCAAGGGCAAAGGGCGGACCAAGATATTCACTTTCCTTGATAAACATCCCGCTGACCATACTCCCCCTGAGTACGTACTGAAATTTCTGAATGAGCTCCCCCTTTGTATATGCCAAGGTGTACTAATCTATCCATGCTCCCTTTGAGTACATGTTGAAGTCTCTGCTCTGCTGAAGTGTGTTGTTCATGCTCCCCCTAACTATAAGCAAGGTCTGCAAAAAGATGTTCTACAGGAAAGAACATGACTCTATCATAAATGACCTTCCTATCACCAAAGACTCATACATACATCCATCTCCCATCCTAGTGGGGATATACCAATATTGATTCATCCACCCAACCAAGTGGGGATACATCAAAAGTTTACACATGATAAAACAAGAACATTACCAACATAGGCCGTTACATGACCTTGATAATAAAAGAAATACATGACTGAAATATTTCAACATCCTTCCTTATGCATAGAGGGGGTACAGATTACATTATATGACCAGAAGAGATTTCATCAAATGACTACAATAAATAGAGACACACTATTACATCATGAGTCTTGATATGACCTTTGCATGAGACCAAACATCTAAATAAGACCATGATAGTCATTAGCAACTATCATACATAATGTATGATCTGCTCCATAAGCATCTTTCAACAACATCTAGACCAGCAATCATGTTCTCCCTCTGTACCTGTACCATCTGTGCCAGATGGTTTCTGTCAGGCCCATATCAGACTCTTCTCATTCTGAGTTTGGCCCACTGATTTCCTTAAAATTAACATATACGCGACTGTACAGTGTCTAACACGTGTATATACGCGACTTTCCTTTATGAAACTTGCGTATGAGATGAAGTTTTACACTTTCAGCTCCCCCTGAGTCTGTTATGTCTGTGTTGTGTTGTGTCTGAGTATATTGTGCTGTGCCACATCTTTCTGACTGTACTTCCTTCTTCTTCCATATCTTCAAGTGTGATGATGTTTTCTCCTTTTGGTGTGGTGCCCGAACCTTCTTCCTGCATTCCTTTGCTATATGTCCAAGCTTGTTACATGCATAACATCTCATATGTTTCATATTCCTCCTGTAGCAATCAACAGCTTTGTGACCAAACATATTGCAAGAAAAACAATATCCCTGAAAGTACCTGGAATGTGATGATCTTTCTGTGTGATGATCTTGAACCATTCTTCTTCTACATCTAGCTGCAACATGTCCAAGATTATGACATACATAACATTCAACATTATGCATTGGAGTAAAAGATTTCCTTTGAAGAATTTCTTTCCTTGGTTGTTGATGGGGTTTTCTTCTCATCTCTTCGTTTTGCATTTCAAATTTCTCATTAGAGTTTCTTGCCTCTCCCTATGAGCTAGATTCACTTTCAGTGGATTCATAAAAACCAAGACCAGTTTTGATAGCAGGAGACCTTTGACTACTAAGAATATCATCCAAGATCTTAGTACTATCGTGAAATCGTAAGAGCTTATCCTTTTCTTCTAATTTATCATTTAGAATATTTACCTCAACCTGAAGATGCTCTTCCTTTTCACGATAGTGCTTCTTCATGTCTTCTTCAGCTTTCCTTCCTTCTTCCAACTGATGCCTCAATTCAAGAACTTCGTTTTCTTGTTTTTGGAGTAGATCTTTATTTTGCTTCTTTGATTCTTCAAGATCTTCCTTTAGTGAGCGGATCATAGCTTCAAGCCTTTCATAATAACTGGATCTATCTTTGAGTTTCTTCATGATTGAGCTCCTTTCATTGACTTCATTTCTTAATGATGTCACTTCATCCTGCAACTTTTGACATTGGTCTTCCTTGTTCTTGAATAACTTCCTTACCTTGTTTCCTTCCTCTAGTTGAGCTTTTAGTTTGGTAGCTTCTTCTTTGAAAACACATTCCCTTTTGTTCAATAGATCTTGTTGATCTCTAATTTTGTCTGTAAGCCTTTTAAATTCTGCCTCTATTTGATATCTTTCTTGCTCACCCATAAGTGCAAATTCAGTTGTTTCACTATCACATTCATCATCTTTAAGAGGATAAATAGATGTATCACCAGAGGATAACAAATTCATACCTGATAGATCTTGTTCATCTTCATTCTGAAGTGATTCTGAATCTGATGTGCTCTTTCCACATATTCCCCAATCAATGCACCCACTGTCATAGTTCTTCTGAGATGCCTTCTTCTTCTTAGGTGCTTTGTTCTTAAGCTTCTTTCCCATAGTTCCACGGATCTCCTTCAAGCGATCAAGCTTCTACCAAAGGACCTGCTCTGATACCAATTGTTGGAAATAATAGTGAGAGGGGGGGGGTGTGAATCAGTATTATCAAATCAATAAAAATTTTCCATTTCCATACTTAGATACATATACGCTACTTCAGTTAATAGAACCCCCGTGTATACGCAACTGTGTCTAAACCAACCAGCGTATATCCAGAATACTTATGATTTAGTTAATCCATTAAATGTTGATCTTTAGTTAGTGCATCAAAACTTAATTAACCATATCAACAGTAAGCAGGTGCAGTAAAACAAAACAGATCATCACACATAAGAAGCACACATGAACACCATGATATAAAGTGGAAACCCAATGTGGGTGAAAACCACCTGCTGCAAGTCGTCTCTATCTTCTTTTAATAAGAAACTTCATTTTACAATATTTTTGTATTGGTGCAGTCTTATTCCAGTACACAGGCTTCTACCTGCAGAAGGCTACAACCTTCTTTCGTTCTCCAGACTCCTTGGATGGGAGCTACAACCCCCTTAGCTCTTGTACTAGCTGATCCATTTACTAGTACGTAGGTGCCTGCCTACTGAATGCTCCAATCTTCACTTGTTCTCCGGCTGCTACTGGAAGGGAGCTACTACCCCCTTTGCTCTTGTACTAGTTGATGTACTAGTACGTAGGCACCGGCCTACAATCTCCTTTCATCCTCCAGGGACCACATTTCATACATTTTCAGACTGGATACTCCTGAAGCAAAACACTATAAAATGAAGGCCATGTTTCATCAGATTTTCATATTGGACCCATAAATATCATTGAAGCACAAAACAATCAATACTAGCATCATCAATTTCTGAATCACTGAAACCCTGTCATCAACACAGTCACTAGAACACAGAGAAGAACACTGAACTCTGCAACAATATTCAGAACCAACTATATCATCAAAATCATGCATCAGAGTGCATACGCTACTTGGAAGTGCTGAACCAGCGTGTATACGCAACTTCACCAAGGTGAACCAGCATATATGTCATCAATTACTTACTTATAACTTGATGCACATCCTGACTTCGGACATATCCAGATTATTACATATACAAGGATAATATGTGTGTTAGCACCCAGATCTAGTCCATCAGATCACATAAATATGAGTCATTATGATCCTGATCCAATATTAGTTCTCATCCATCAATACTGAAGCTAAACACAATCAACCAAACAGGATATGCAAAATATTGACACCATTAAACTATCATTAGAACTCATCAACAACCAGAATCACCTGTAACTTCAAACATCATAGGTCAAAATGTATACGCTACTACAATGAACCAAACCCGCGTACATACACGCTTTCACCAAAGCCAACCCGCGTACATATCTATAAATATTCAATCATGACTTGTAGCGATTTCAAACTTAAGTTATACCCAGTTCAGATCATTACATGCGTCAGTATACAGATCTAGAATAAACATAGTCAACCATATAGAGATATTTCATTTCAAACCATTTGATCTCGATCTATCCTTAGATCTTGTTCTCCATCAACTTGTGAGATCCCTCCTTAGCTCAGATCAAGCAATGCATCATAAACCCATAACCTGCATACTGGATCTCATCCTTCATCAGATATTCAAGACTTTTTCGATACCCTTGCCTAATGATCTTCTTCTCCTTTTATAGTCTTAGGCCTTGCTCAATACCATGGTCCAAAACCATTGAGAACCAATACTAAGGACCCAATACCTGGGTTCAACACTTCGGACGCAATACCAAGGACCAAAACCATAGGTCTAAATACCACGGACCCAAAAATAAGCTTTCCCACATGTACGCGCTTTTTTGTGCATGAAAGTGCGTGCATACACATATGCGATTTTTGATCAGAAATCCCGCGTGTATACGCTCCTTTGTATATATGAACCTGCGTGTATAACCTGCATGTATACCCTACTTGGTATATAGTGAACCTGCGTATATACGCGACTTGGTACATAGTGAACCTGCGTATAACCTGTGTGTATACCCTACTTGGTATATAGTGAACCTGCGTATATACTCTGAGCCTGCATATATGCTCTTCTTCTTCATTCTTTGTAGTCTGATCATCAATTCTTTACTACTGACCTACTGCACTATGATCTGTCATCTGTGTGATTTGCCATCAAGGACAACACTTGTCTCATAATGCCAACAACCATAATCAACATTCTCTACAAGGGGAGGTCCTTATGACTTACTTTGCAACCTTTGGAGACATCAATCCCACATTACGATCAACTACAAACCAACCTCAAAAGAAATATCTAGATAATTGACTATAACTCTTAGGTGAATATGAGAACATTTGACAAGAATCCACACAAAAGGGGAATCGAATATGGTGACCCAATAATTAGTTTTATGAGCAGTAACAATGCAAAAAGTATCCAAACAAGTAAGATCCTCGCCAACCAACTCCTTATCAACATTAAGAAAGAGAAAGGAGCCATATGCAAAATGGTTGTTAACCATCTTTGAGCCATTTAAAAGAAAAATACAACTAACTTTCCTTGTAAAATGAGTTGAAAAATGATGACCCTCTTTCCTTACCATCAGAAGTAAGATTGATTATGCATGACATAAAAGCCACTGGTGTTGAAATAGATATTCCTCTCATAGCTTATGTCAAGGCACTATATCCCACCTATTCACATTATCTTGAGTCATTGCAAGCAAGTAGAAACCTTAAGGAGATTACCTTTGACTCCCTTGAGAAGAAGTTTGTTGAGAGAGAGAAGGATTTTGGGAAGAAGACAATTCCTCAGTCTACTGAAGAAGTTGTATGCCTTGCACAAAAGGAGAAGAATCATGCATAAGATTCTTCTAGAGGAAGAGGTGGCCGAAGAGGAAGAGGAAGGATGAATTTTAGAGGCAGGGGGGGTAGACAGTTCCAAGGAGAAAATTTCAATCTTCATTGTGTACGATGCAATAGAGATGGACATGATGATTCCACTTATAAGTTTCCTTGGGACCGAATTGAGCAGGAAAGAAATGAAGGAAAAGGTAAAACAACTGACAAAGGTAAAGGTGAAGCACCTGAATTCGCTCAATATGTTGTGGCACATTGAACATTGTAGTAAATGAAGACTTATTCAATGCTTCACTTGCTTCATGGAAGGATGAATGGTTGCTTGATTCGGGAGCAACTTTCCACATGAATTTCAAGAGATATTTCTTTGAACAATTCACTGGTAATGTTGATGGAGCAGTATACTTTGCAAACAAGTCAAAACTCAAGGCATCAGGCCTTGGCACCATGAAGATCAAACTACCTGGTCTTACAAACTTTATTTTGCATGATGTTCTATATCTTTCGGAGCTGAGGAAAAAATTGTTGTCTTTGGTCCACATCCGCCAGCAAGGACACTCCATTCATATATTTGTTGGCAAGGTTGAGGTCAAAAAAGCATCAAATCACTCACTTGTCATGAAGGGGATAGAAGAAGAAAGACTTCTGAGGTTGCAAGGAACCTCTACTCATGCACGAACTTCTCATACAGTTCTCACTATGATGAAGGTAAATTTCCATCAAGTCTTTTATGGCATGCTATATTTGGACACTTGAACTATGACAACCTTCGTTTGTTGAAGAAAAATGGTGTTACTGGTTTTCCTACAATTCCTAGGAAACTTAAGAAAAGTGATGCTTGTATCTTAGGAAAGCACAACGAACAATATTTTCATGATTCTCATTCCAAAGCACATAGAAAATTTGAACTCATTCATTTTGATTTATGTGTTCCAATGCTTGTTCCTTCTGTAAATGGTAATAAATATATGATGACATTTATTGATGACTACACCAGAATGTGTTGGGTTTATTTATTGAAGAACAAATTTGAAGCTTTTGAAACATTCAACAACATTCATGCATGGATTGAAAATCATGCACAATCTCATATTCGCTCTATTTGCCTTGATAATGGAAAAGAATACTCTTCAAATGAATTTGAAAACTATCTTCACCAGCATGGGATCAAACATCAAACAACTATGCCTTAGAATCCCCAACAGAATAGAGTAGCTGAAAGAATGAATAGGACAATCTTAAATATGGTATGTTCCATGATTTTTTTCAAGAATGTTAAACTAATGTTTTGGGTTGATGCAGTTCTATGTGTTGTGTATATAAAGAATAGGTTTCCATCTAATACTATAAAAAACAAGACTCCCTATGAAATGTGGTATGGCCACATTCCTTCGATGATGCATCTCAGAGTTTTTGGTTCCACATGTTATGCCTTGATACCTAAGGAACAAAGAAACAAAATCGGTGCAAGGAGTCGCAAGTGTATCTTCTTGGGGTACTCAAATACCTCCAAAGCATATTGTCTCTATGATGAAGTGAACAAGAAGTTTATAATATCTAGAGATGTGATCTTTCTTGAATCTTCCAAGACTGACAATGTTGTTGAGTGGTAGCTTGATCACTTGGATATATTTGTACATGCAAAGTCTTTTCAAGAATTTGATAATGATATTCCACATCTTAAAGGGGTGATTCCTATAGTAGATCAATCTGTGAAATATTCTTCTAAATCACTCTCTCCCCTGCATGAATCTCTAGCCACTGATGACACTTTGAGTGATGTGAATGACAGAATTGGGATACTAAATCTTGATTTAGCCTCAACTCAGTCAACTGAGCAGTTTGGGCCATCTCAGAAAGGTCCTCCAAAATGGCTGACAAAGACACTTGAAAGTGTTTATCCTTATGAGGTTGGAAAGACAGGAACAAGAATCTCAACCAAACGAAATGGAGGTGATGTAGAAGATTTTGATTCACTGGTTGATATGGATGTTTCTTATGATTGTGAACTGAATTTGCCTACAAATTTCGAACAAACTTCCTTCAAAGAAGTTGCTTCTCATGATGAATGGAAAGAAGCAATGCAAAAATAATATGATTCTTTGATAAAGAATGGCACCTGGAAGCTGGTTGGTCCTCCATAGGGAACCAAACCAATAGGATGCAAGTGGGTCTTCAAGAACAAGCATAAAGAAAATGGCTCACCTAACAAGCATAAAGGTAGGCTTGTGGAAAAAGATTTTTCACGGAAGGAAGGGGCCGACTATGAGGAGACTTTTCCTCCCATAGCAAAATGGGCTACCATCCTGACACTCTTTGCCTTGGAGGCATAGAATGGTTGGAAAGTCCATCAAATGATGTAAAAACAACTTTCTTGAATGGATATTCGAAAGAGAATGTTTTTATGTCCCAACAAGAAGGATTTGTTGTGAATTTTCAGGAACATAAAGCATTGAAGCTTATAAAATCCTTCTATGGCCTCAAACAAGAACTACGAGCCTGGTATGAGAATCTAGTTGAGCATCTTCTGAAACTCAACTTCAAACTTTATGATCTTGATGATGCAACTTTGTTTGTCACAAAAGTTGGAAAAACATTTGTATATCTTGTGGTATGTGTAGATGATCTTCTGATGACAAGGAATAATGAGAGCTACACTGCATCCATAAAGAAGGAACTGAGGAAAGGCTTTGAAATGACAGATTTGGGCTATGTTCACTACTATCTTGGTATTGAAGTAACTCAACATCAAAAGTTTGTATTCCTCTCTTAGAATAAGTACATTGGAGATATGTTGAACATGTTTGGCATGGTTGAGTTCAATCCTTTGACTACTCCAATGGAACAGAACTTAAAGCTCACATCCATTGAAGGAAAATAATTTGAGGATGCAACGAAGTATGGACAGCTCATAGGAAGTCTCAACTACCTGACTACTACCATACCAGACATTTCATTTGTTATATATTTGAGGCTTCTTTGATCTTCATTTTGTGTGGTGATATCTTTCGGAGTCATCACATTCATGTTTTTTGTAATCGACGTTTCAAGCCAACCTCTGTGGTTCATCATCAGGATTAGATGAGTGAATAAGTCAGAGATTAATGGGTAATAAATAGAGGATAGGGTTGGAATCCTCTCCAGGTTTATGCAAAACCCTTGTGAGGGTCATTGTTCTGCTGCAAAAAGACTTCTAAAGTACTTGAAGGGAACTCAAGACTTTGGACTTAAGTATACACAGGTGGGCGACTTCATCTTGATGGGATACTCTGATTCAGACTTCGATGGAGATAAAGAAATCGGGGTAACTACTTCAGGTTATGTTATGAATCTTGGATTAGGAGTTGTCTCGTGGAGGCCACACAAACAACAAGTTCCAGCAAATTCCACAACTAAGGCAGAATGTGTGGTAACAGCTGAAGCAACAAAGGAAATTGTGTGGCTCAGGAAAATTCTGGAAGATTTGCAGGAGAAACAAGTGCATTCAACTCCTCTCTTGATTGACAACAAATCTACAATAAAGTTGGCCAAGAACCCACATTTCCATGATCGAATGAAGCACATCAATACAAAATACCATATGATTCAACATCATGTTAAGGCCAAGACAATCCACCTACACCATTGTTCCACAAATGAGCAAATCACAAACATCTTCACCAAAGCACTTGGAAGAGAAAAGTTTGGAAGATTCAGAATGATGCTTGGACTCACCAACGTCCCTTCAGATTAAGGGGGGAATGTTGACACCTAATCTTTGGGATTAGGTAAATCCACGTAAATATTGTAAATAAGAAAATAAAGAGAATTGGAAGATGAAGAGACATTGGGAGATGAAACCCAATAGTCTCCCTCTCCATGTATATTCATGTTCCATCTTAATGAAACACGCAATTCAATTCGTGGAGTTACCTCCTGGCTTGACAATTTCCTCCAATAAATAATACAAGGCATAGATATTAAAACATACAATGGAGCTAAAGAACAACCTTGATGAATGGAATGATGAAGAAAAATATGTGGAGACAAAGGTTATTGACAGGAAAAAGGGCCAACACATTGGTGAAGAGAGTATTCACCTTCGCCACTTAGCAATGACAAACATATTTGAAATGAACTAATCAACCAAATTATTAAACATCCTTGTTTTCATCATTTTGCTATAGAGAACACCTCCAATTTTCTCTAATGTGAACTCATTCACTCTTCTTTATTATGTCCCTAAACACATCTATGATTGGTTGAGATGTATTAAATTGTTCGTACATAAGCACAATATTTCAATGTGCAAAGTTTAACATTAAAATACATTTTCTTGTTTTATGAATTAAAAAAAAAAATGATTTATTCCTCATTTGATTGGAGGAGAGGCATATGTCATGCCCCGATCTTTGTGCCCTATATGGGGCAGCGGAATGATGACAGTAGCGTCTTGCAACAACAATGAAGGTGAGGTGAGGGCAAGGAGAACATCGATTATAATTCATAGTTCAATTGTATTGATTGATTTGCGAGTACACCCACATAAATTTTCATTTAATTTTAAATAAACCAATTACCAATACAGAGAGTTTCTAACACAACTTATAATAACTTCCTTCTAATTTCTTAAAATGAAATCTCTCACAACACAGAAGATGATTGGGTAGGACTCTAAATGATTTCAAATATACTCAATTCATCAAGTCTGAACATTAGACTAGCAAAATTCTTGGCAAACTTTGCCCCTGGATGCAAATACAGTTCAACTCAATAGCTACATGATATGATTCATAGAAAAGTTGTTAAAACACTTCTTTTTTGAAGGTCCAAACTCTGTGTATAATGCCTAAAATCATACAATAATCAATGTATTTGAGAATTAGTTCAACACACTTGCTTCCATTATGCCCATAAAGGCTAAAATGTCAATCATCTTCTCGTCCTTATGATACCAAACTCCATCAATTTATTTATCTATTAATTGTCCAGGTGACCACTTTGTATCAATAGTTGGTAAAAATATTACTCCAATTGTAAAGCTCATATCTTGTGAAGTTTGTATTAGTCACAAAGTCAACTTTGCGTTCAATTTTCTATTTTACCCCGTCGTATTGATATGAGTCGGTGCAATGTTTTCTCCAATTGGAAAGTTGGTACATGGTCACAACAACAAAGTCAATATACATAGAGTTTAGCCACAAGAATATAAAAATGGATCGATTCATGAATATAACAATGACTTATATTTGCTGGCATCATGAACAAAGGCCCCCATTAATGAACAATTCAACATCTTATTTTGACACCTTTCATTAATAATTATTATTTTGAAAATATTTATGAAATAAATGGTAGTTAGAAATATAAGTGAATTGGTGGATAAATAGACATCAAAACATATTTCTTAATATATAATTATAAAAATAAGCAATGTATGAATTAAATATATATACATTTTTAAACTTGTAAAAAAATTTCTAATTATAGATATTCACTCAAACTTTATTGTGGAGATTTTTAATTTATATAGAGACTTCATTGTAATACTATCAGCCAATACCATGGTTTACTAATACCACATATTTAGAAAACCATAACTCATATTCATATAACATTTTTTTAATTAATTAACTTCAAATGCATAACTAGTTTTAAAATAAATCTCAACCTTTGACATGTGACCATTGTTGATTTTATAGTAATTTCCTTAAATGGTAATTACGTCCAATGATTTTATCCATTAGATTATCTTAATTTGATTTCATCATTAAGCAATTATAAAAGAATTTCAATAGTAAACAAGAATGCCAGTAAGATCAAGAAGAGACAGTGAAACACAACAAGAAACACAAAATTTACCCTGGGAAAAACCCAACAACCTTTTCTTAGAGGAATTTATTCAATTTAACAAGGAATACATCTTATCTTTCCAATCAAAACAAAGACAAGCTGACAAGGTCTTTTCATAAGCCAAATGAACCAGTTGTTCAAACAAATTGGTCTTCCTTATAGAAAAGTTTGCCCATGAACTCATCCTACCGCAGATAGTAACTTAACAAGAACAGAAGAAGAGTGATTCGAATTTAATCTCAAAAGAGGTCTAAATTCATCTCAGAAATTGTCAAAATCTTATCTTAGAAGTGATCTTGAATTATGTGTTGAGAAGTGTTACGCGTCATTTTGTCGCATTGGGCAAATGACCATCGGTTTGGATCTCTCGCTATCCATAAATGTGTCCCGGAGCATTCCCCTGCAAAGCTTGAATCTAAATCATCCCAAAGAAAGTGGAATTTATGGATCCTATGGTACCAAACCTTAATTTTGGCTACCTGTGCAGTTCCCTAGTTGATTTATCCACATACGAGGAGAAGACCATTAATAGTTGCACATAATTACGCACTGTCTTACACTGTGACCTGCGAACATGACTTAAAGTATGTAAAAATAAAAAGTAAAGTCTAGAAGCATTGTTGGTAGCATCTATCCCAACCAACAAGCTTCAAATGGGTGCCTATTCAATATTGATCCCTCCCATCTCGGAGTAACTCCCCTTCCTTTAGGGATCCTCTATCCCACTATTAGTGGATCTCATCCTTTGGAGAATGGATCCAAAACTTCCCATTCTTGGCCTATAAAGATATTACAGGTTTGAGGATTGGGAGAGGATTGTTGGAAGTAGGTTTATGCTATTGAGATTAGGTTGGAAGGCTTTTCTTGCAAGGGAGAGGGTTGGAGATTGTAGAAGGGACTTGCAACATCAAGGTTGTATGGTTGTAAGGATTTTTTCCAGTTTTATGAATATAAAATCAATTGTTCTTTCTCAATTACATCTTCATTGATTTAATTTGTAGGATTCCTTGATCACCTACATGGATTTTGGTTGCATATTGATCAATTTATGATATATAATTGGTTAATTAGTCCATTTATCTCTTTGGTTATATGTTGTATGTTTTGATCTCTTGTTTGTCTATGTCTTTGTCTCTTTCAGGATAGTATGGAGAAGTTGTCAGGAGCAACAAGAGGACATCTACAACATCGAGGAACGAATGGTCGAAATCTTTGAGGGACTTCATCAATCATTTCGTTAAATCGATAAGAGGCCTCTATCATTCTATTTTCTTTCAGTCAATCGGATTCTAGAGAAAGGTAGGAGTTCTTGTTTGTTTGTTACTAGGTTTCTTTGAAGTCAAGGTAGATCATTGTTGTTTGCAAGAGGGATAAGTCCACATAACAAATTGGTGACTCCACTGGGGACTCGTTTTAATCTCCATTATTTTTCCTTGTTTGATCTTTTCAACCTGTTGCATAAGCCTTCCTTGAAGTGTCTAGAAATTTTAGAAATTTGGATTTTGGGTTGGATTTGATTTATTTTTATTTTTTATGAATTTCCCCATTGTGCGCACTTTTACTTTAGGCACAGTGCACATTTCTATGCATTTTCCTTTTAGCAACAGAGCATATTCGCACAGGTTTACTCCAGAGCCTCCGTACGTGCATGAAACTTTTGAAAAGCTTAGTTATATCCTCTTTAAATCCAAACTTTTGGTTTTTTCTATTGTTTTACACTTGTTTGAACCTCCTGTGAGTGATTATCAATCTAGTTGAGTGTTATGAAGAGTTTTGCTTGTGATTATCTTATTTTTGCAAATTAGGGTAAAGTCTTATCCCATGAATGATCAATTTATCAAAATAAAGGTTTGTTAGACTTGCCTTCTTGACTATCTATCTTTCTTTTGTCAATTACATAAGTTTTTGAGTCCAGTTTTCTCTTTTGCAAAAGTTTGATTTGTGTGTCAAAATTAATGATTTACAAGATTAGGTATTGTTTGTGAAAAACACTTCTTGTGTTAGTTTTGAAAAGGAAAATCATTTCTCTTTCTGTTGCTGAAGTGTTCATGAACCGTACTTTTGTTGCTAATGATTTTATAACATTCCATTAAATAAGATTCATTTTTAGTCATTATTGGTTTCTTGTTGCATATTTCAAACTTTTAAGTAATTGTATGAAAAGAGAGATTTCTTGTTTACTTGTGTTATTAGGCAAAGTGAAGATTTGAAATTGTTTTCAATATTTGGGTGATTTGCAATTGGATATTTGCATTTTAGGAAAAGGGTTATAGTGGGGTTTAGAGTTTTTATTTATATTTCAGTTGAAAAAGTGAAAGACTCTTTCCTTACTTTAGATAGATTTTCATTGAAACAAAATATTATATCATCATTTTCGATTGCATTAGGATTGCTTCAAGTCATAATTTCATCAAGTTTCACATCCATTACCTTTGTGTAAACAACAACTATTAAAATCAACAAAATTAATCTAGAAAGTTTATTCATAGGGATTTTTTCCACCTACAGTAGATTAAGTTGTAGGGATTTGGAAGAGGGAAGTGAGTAAACTTTCCAAAATTGTAGACAAACACTAGAATCTTGTGATAGGGAGATAAATCCAATTATTTCAATTTTGCTCTAGGAAGCTCCCCTTACAAAGGAGTCAAGCACGAGATCATGTCAAACTTAGTAAAGTGATTGTACCCACTTCATTGGCTATGGTATAGTGATTTACATGTATTACAACAGTACCGAAAGGTACTTGGGGTCACTTGAAAGTAAACCTCCAATTAACCATGTTGAGGAGCTTTCAAGGGGATTGAGCTTTATTACTCTGCCCTTGCGTGTACATTCGATCTGCGACTATCCCCCCAGGTAGAACTGTTGTAGTTGGCAACCTTAGTGACCATAATCCTAAAGCTATTACCAAGGTGACAGCATAGGGAAGGTCTTGTTGTACCTGGAATAGACGTTGACTAAACTCACTTGGAATTTTTGGAGGGTAATATTTGCTCGAGATGGCATAAGTGAAGATACTTGCACCAGATTGTTTCATTAAGCAGGTTTTCAATGTAACTGGTTCCACTCGCTCTATTTACAGCCACTTTTCACTTTGATTTCTGCAAAGTTGGATTTCATTACCAGCTAGTGATTTCGTTGTGAGAAGCTTGTTTGCATGGTTTGAATCCTTAGATTTTTTAGAGTGTTAATTGTTTGTTTTTACTTTTTAGAGACCTTAGGATTGGATTGTGAATATTGTTTGATTATGTGATCAATTTCATCCTAGCTTAATCACCAAGGTAGTCACGTAGAATGCAAGGTAAACCTCTTGAATACACACCTAGTCAATTGGAAAAGATAAAAACTGAAAGGTCAAAGTCGGTAGGATCAAAAGCCTCAAAAGAACATGAAACATCAACAGTTTTACATTCTGTGACAGTAGAAATCAAAGTGAATCTAGAGATTACTGAAGTAGTTCACACTAAATTTGACACTGGTGAAGTTTCAGATATTGAACGAACTGAACCAGAGGTTGAAGAACTTGAGTCTAAAGTTTCTCAACCTGAACCTCATTTGGTTGTTATAGCTCCTACTCTTGAGCCACATTCACCTCGAAGGAGGCTGATAATTATGACTAGATTACCTCCTGGGTTAATTAGCATTGAAGATATTATCGTAAACGAAGAGATAGAAACAGCTCATTCTCCATTTACCGGTAGTGAAACTTTTGACCCAAGGGTTCCTTTCTCTCCTTTCCAACCTGACCCTTGATATTCTACCACTTTGAGTTTTTTAGGTCAGAATTTGTCCCCGCCATGCATTCCTTTTTATTCACCAGAAAGAACTATGTCAGCAATTCCTATTGGGAGCCAACCCATTGATTCATCTATGTTTACCATCTCCTCGGAATCACTATTGTATAGTAGTCCATCAGTTCCTCCTGGATACCAGTCACTTACTAGGATCTTTTAAGGAGTTTCTTCTTCTCCCCAACCTTCTACTTTGTCATTTGTTTTATCTACATCTATTGTTCATAGCATGACTTCTATGCTTGAAGCGCTTATGGAATCAAACTAACAAATTCACATGGTTTATGGAAATTCAAGTAACCCTCAAGTATCCTCGACTGGTATTTATTACCATCCTGGGGGGTAACCACCTTATCCTCCACCTAGAGGATAACCTATTGCTAGAGGTCAATATTTTACCAGAACTTATGGTCAGATACCTCAGCCCGATCTAGGTCAACCTATTGTAAATCAACCTTTACTTGGTACTCCTTACCCTGGGACGAACACTATTTGGAATCCTTCTTTTACTCAACAATATGGTCCAGTTGCTCCACAAGTTCCATTTTATCAACCTATTCAGCCTATTGGACAAACTATTCCTCAAATACCTGTTCCAAGTATTTTCAGACCTGTCCAGCAGCCTGTTTAGGGGATTCCTCAAACAGTTGTGAAACAACATGTCCAAGTAATTCCTCAAACACATGTTCAACAACTGATTCAACAAATTATTCATATTTCGCCACAAACCCCTATTCAAACACCTATTTCTCTATTGGTTCCAACTTCTCCTCAGACACCTATTTCAGGAATATCAAAAACGACCATTCCAGTAACCCCTCAAATATTTGTTCCTCAGACTACTCAGGCAATCCCACAGGCTTATGCTTATCAAATTGTTCCTACAGTCCAGTCTATACCACATATTCCTATCGGGAAACCCATTGTAGGAACAATGAAAACACACTTTCAAGTTCAAGCTTTCTAAAGCCCGCCTTTTCAAGGTCAAGCTTACCAGGTTCCACCTTTTTAAGGACAAGTTTTTCAAAGTCCGCCTTTCCAAGGTCAAACTTTCCAAAACCCACCTTTTCAAGGTCAATTTATTCAAAGTCAACTTGTTCAAAGCCAATTTGTTCAAGGTCAACCTTTGCAAGTTCAACCTACACAAGGGCAATATTTCTTAGGTCAAATGGGTCAAGATCAACCTTTTCAGAGTCAACCATACCTTGGTCACACTTATCAATTCCATGTTTAGCCTCAACCTAGCATGGCTCACCCTGGTTACCCTAGTGGAATTCCAATTCCAACTACACACGCTATTCCAAGATATCTTGGGTATCCTCCTCCATGGGTTGGTCTTAACCCACAAGGTTATCAATCTTTACCGCAAGACCCTAACCGAAAGTTACCATTTATTGCAACCTTAGATCTACCAGATTTATCCCGGTTAACCAATGATCCTATTTATTATTATCCTTATTGGTCGGCGATTCCTACCAAGTTACCAAGTGACATACCCAAATTTGAAGGCAAATCGAGAGAAGACCCAACCAATCATGTGATAACATATCATCTTTGGTGTGCATCGAATTCTTTAATCGATGATTCGATATGTCTTTGTCTTTTTCAACGTACTTTAACTGGTTCGGCATCCAAATGGTACATTGAGCTACCTCGCGCTTATTTCCATAACTTTAACTCCCTGGAAACAACATTTTTAACCCACTTTTAGTTACTGATCCGTTATGATACTAGTACCAAACTATTGACTTCTCTAAAACAATCAAATTTGACTCACATTTCCAATCATATCCATGAATGGAGACGTGGACGTCGCTTAGTCAAAAAAATTATTCCAGATCATATTTTAGTTTTGTGGTTTACGAAGTCACTTCTTCCCGTTATTACGGAGGATGTTGCTAAGGGAGGTGTTGTCATAAGAAGGTAATTTCTCGTGCCCAATAATTAGACTTAGTCTACACTCAATCTGCACTTTGTACGAGAAAATCCTGAATTTACCGCACCCTACAGGTGAACCAATCATTATGTCTCCTACAGGATCTAATGTCAACAATGTAAACTTTGAAACGGGAACTCATACGATTACCCGTTTCGTAGAGGTAGCAAAAAAGTGACCCAATTTTGAAAAGGGACGATGCAAAATACACATTTTTTTAGCATAGTTTTTGGCACTTTAAAATTTTTTATGTACATTACTTTTTAGAATGTTAGTGATTTGCATGTTGATTTTAAAAAGTGGTGATTATGCATCAGGCCCTTTTTTTAAAAGACCTATTTTTTTACTTTAAATTTTCTAATGTATAAAATGTAAATAATTATTTTCTAAATTTAACAATTTTTTAAGTGGTCTTCTTCTTCATATTTTCCTGTTTTTATTTTAATTTTCTTTTTTGCAATGAGGTTTTTATTGTTTTGCATATTTAAAGAATAAGGTCGATATTTCAAAGTTTCGATATTCTACAAATTTATACATCGTTAATTAATTTTTCAATGCACATCAAATAATTGTCTCTAAAAAACAATAATTTTTAACAATTGACATAAAAATAACCATTTTCAACATAAATATAACTAAAAAATTAAACATTTTGATAATTTTTTGCTAGAACTGACATGTCAAAATCACAATTTTTATAGGAAAAACTTAACAAAAAATGGTTAACTAATAGTTTTTTTTTATTAATTTCATGTCAACAAAAAAACAAAATCACTGTTTTTTTCAAAAAATAATGATTAACATAAAAATTAATGCGAAAATCACATAATACAAATATTGAACACATAACAACATTAATTGAATTCTTATTCTTCTCATAAAATGTCAAAGCCAAAACATTACAAGTATAACTAATTAATAGTTACAAAAAAATGAGCTTGATTTCCAAGCATAACTTAAATTTAATCAACAATATCATGTAATCCAAACTCTTCAACCTCTAGAGTTTCATCATTGTCTTCCTCCACAATATTTTCTGCTTCATTTTCCTCATTTTCCTCTTCTAATAGATCTTTGATGTCTGTGAATCTCCAATGTATGCCTTTCCAATCATTCCATGTAATGGTGGTTGAGGTTCCTTTTCCTTTTTTGCGACATGTGATTCACTAAAATCCCCTTTCTTCAACCCGATTTCTTGCATTGCATCTGGAAGAAATTGAAGAGCATTAATTCTTTGCTGAATAAAATTGCACTATACTGGATCTTTTTCAATGGCAATGAAATTTCTTCCTTTTTCAAGGCAACATGCTAGTGTTGTACCTAATTATCAAGCACAAAAGAAATAATGAAGTAAATTAGTATAATGACATATAAATTAAGAAGATATTGAAATTCAATTTTATATAATAAAACTTATATGAGCCAGAAAATAAATCCAAAACCTAATCTCCTTCATTTGAACATATGTCTATAAGATAGTTAATCAATAACTATGGCTTTTTATAAATGTTAACTATTTCTCCTTTTGCTTCCTTGTCTTCATATGTTAGTTTTCTCACAACAGCATCATAAGCCAGTACTTGGCTATGACTCTTTCCATCTACCCGATTAAAAAGCATAGACATATAGCTATCATCTTTTGCCCAACTATCAATATAGATGAACTCACAATCATTTATAAATGGTTGATCTTCACAGTTAAGAAAATTTGACATTTTCCTGTAACATGAAATAGTAAAAGTTCAATTAACTTGTACATAAATGAATTTTTTAACATTAATCAAATATACATTTTCAATGTCTTACCATGTAAGCTGCATCCTTGAGTTTGTTTTCCCCTTGAAGCTTGAAAATAACATTGTCAATTGTGTGTCTGAATGAAATGTCACAAATCTCCATAATGGTGATGACGTGACTTCTAGAAATGCCGCAACCACTTTACTAAGAGATTGATAAGTATAAGGGTCATTATCATAGTCAATGTTTGGGATATTGAAACCATGGGGAATATCTGCAATAACTAGGGCATAATCCCTTTTAGGTTGAGTTTAGTAATGTCTTCACAATCGCCTTGTATCACTTGATATGAATAGTGTCAAGCCCATTCCAAATGAAATGAGTAAGATTTGGATCAAATTCAACATTCCTAAGACATTGCTTCATCAGTTCAATAAAGGTTCTGAAACTATCTGGTGCTCCATTTGCATCCTTCCTCATCTTTAATAAAATAAACAAATATATGTATAAGTTATAAAATAAAAATAGTATACAGATGAATAAAAATGAATGTATAAATCAACATACATTTTTAAATGCAAGATATAAAAAAATTAGTGTTGATGTAGAACTTGAATCTGGATAGTTGCGTACAACATCATCCCAACTATATTCATTCAAAAATTTAACCATTTGTTCTTGTATTTTCATGTAAAATTTGTGACTGCATAGATAAAGTAAAAAAAAATTAATATAATGATATGTATAACAAATACTACCAAGAACATGTTAACCTAGGTTGTCATTGATGTCAATATGGCAATATTCTAGATACTAGAAGATGACATGAAGCCAAGGGGAAGCCAAGCAGATCCATGAAGAGATAGGAGCAAGGCCATCAGGATAGCCAAGCCATAAGCAAGAGGAGTTACCAAAGAAGACATATCAGAGCAAGGAAACCTTTGAAAGAGAATTGCATGTAATACATATCAAGAAGAACTAAGAGGAGCTACAGGAGGAGCCATATATATATATATATATATATATATATATATATATATATATATATATATGCCAAAACGGAGTTATCAGAGCTACAGGAGCAAACAGAGGATGCAAACAGCCATCGGAGCAACAGAGGAACAAACAAAGCCAGCGGAGCAATATATAAACAGAGCCATGGGAGGCAGCAAACAGAGCTATCGGAGCCACAGAGGAAGCAGATAGAGCTAACGGGAGTAGACAGGGTCATATCGAAGGAGAAAACCATAGATATATATATATATATATATATATATATAGATATAACAATGTAAACTTTGAAACGGGAACTGATACTGTTACCCATTTCGTAGAGATAGCTAAAAAGTGACCTGATTTTGAAAATGGGTGATGCAGAACGCACATGTTTTTTCTAGAGCATAGTTTTTGGCACTTTAGTTTTTTTTATGTACATCACGTTTTAGAATGGTAGTGATTTTCATGCTGATTTAAAAAAGTGAGCATTCTGCATCACACTCCTTTTTTAAAAGCCCTGTTTTTTGGCTTTAAATTTTTTAATGTATAATATGTAAATAATTATTTAGTAAATTTGATAATTTTTGAAGTGGTCGTTTTCTTCACATTTTCTTGTTTTTTACTATAATTTAAAAAAAAAAAATTCGTGAGGTTTTTACTGTTTTGCATTTTTAAATTAGAAGGTCGATATTTAGACTTTTCGATATTCTACATATTTATACATTCTTAATTAATTTTTCAATCGACATGAAATAATTGTTTCTAAAAAACAATATTTTTTAACAATGGACATAAAAATAACAATTTTTAACATAAATATAACTAAAAAACTACACGTTTTGATAATTTTTTGTTAGAATTGACATGTCAAAATCACAATTTTTATACGATAATTTTAACTAAAAATGGTTAAATAATAGCTTTTTCTATGAATTTCATGTCAAAAAAATAATAAAAATCACTTTTTTTTTCAAAAAATAATGATTAACTTAAAAATCAATGCAAAAATCACATATTACCAATATTGAACGTATAACAACCCTAATTGAGTGTTTATTCTTCTCATAAAATGTCAAATTCAAAACATTGCAAAGCTTGATTTACAAGCATAACTTAAATTTAATCAACAATGTCACGTAATCCAAACTCTTCGTCCTCTAGAGTTTCATCATTGTCCTCTTTCACAATATTTTCTGTTTCATTTTGCTCATTTTCCTCTTTTAATGGGTCTTTGATGTCTGCGAAACTCCCAATGTATGTCTTTCCAAACATTCCATGTAATGGTGGTTGGGGTTCCTTTGCCTTTTTTGCCACACGTGATTCAATAAAGTCCCCTTTCTTCAACCCAATTTCTTGCATTGCATCTGGAAGAAATTGAAGAGCATTAATTCTTAGCTGAATGAAATTGCACTGTACTGGATCTTTTTCAATTGCAATGAAATTTCTTCCTTTTTCAAGGCAACATGCTAGTGTTGTACCTAATTTTCAAGCACAAAAGAAATAATGAACTAAATTAGTACAATGACATATTAATTAAAAAAATAACATATTGAAATTCAATTCCATATAATAAAACTTACCTGAGCCAGAAAATAAATCCAAAACCCAATCTCCTTCATTTGAACAAATGTCTATAAGATAGTTAATCAATAACTGTGGTTTTTGATAAATGTTAACTATCTCTCCTTTTGCTTCTTTGTCTTCATATGTTAGTTTTCTCACAACAGCATCATAACTCAGTATTTGGCTATGACTCTTTCTGTCTACCCGATTAAAAATCATAGACATATGGCTATCATCTTTTGCCCAACTATCAATATGAATGAACTCACAATCATTTATAAATTGTTGATCTTCATTGTGAAGAAGATTTGACTTTTCCCTGTAACATGAAATAGTAAAAGTTAAATTAACTTGTACATAAATAAATTTTTCAACATTAATCAAATATACATTTTAAACGTCTTACCATGTAAGCTGCATCCTTGAATTTGTTTTCCCCTTGAAGTTTGACAATATCATTGCCAATTGTGTGTCTAAATGAAATGTCACAAATCTCCATAATGGTGATGACGTGACTTCTACAAATCCCGCAACCACTTTACTAAAAGCTTGATAAGTATAAGGGTCACTATCATAGTCAATGTTTGGAATATTGAAACCATGGGGAATATCTGCAATGACTAGGGCATAATCCCTTTTAGGTATGAGTTTAGCAATGTCTTCACAGTCGCCTTGTATTACTTGATATTAAATAGTGTCTAGCCCATTCCAAATGAAATGATTAAGAGTTGGATCAAGTTAAATATCCTTAATACGTTGCTTCCTCAGTCTTTCGATATTTATCTTTTCGATAAAGGTTTTGAAACTATCTGGCACTCCATTATCATCCTTCCTCATCTTTTATAAAATAAACAAATATATGTGTAAGTTATCAATTAAAAATAGTACACAGGTGAATAAAAATGAATGTATAAATCAAGATACCTTTTTAAATGCAAGATAAAAAGCTTTTAATGTTGATGTAGAACTTGAATCTGGATAGTTGCGTACGACATCATCCCAACTATCTTCATTCAACAATCTAACCATTTGTTCTTGAATTTTCATGTAAACTTTTTGACTGCATAGATAAAGTAACAAAAAGTTAATATAATGATATGTATAACAAATACTACCAAGAACAACATGTTTTATTTAAAATATAATTATAATCTAGAAATAAATAAAAATATTTCAAGAAACTTACTTTTGAAATTCTTCAGACATTTCCTCCAATGATAATTCCCCTGACCTCACACGAGATAATATTGTTTTGACAATTTTCTCATCTTTCACTCCTTGCATCGCCCTCCAAGGTGTGATAGTCATATCGTCTGGAAGATGCTTCATTTCAGGAGCTAATTTACTGTTGCCACATATGAATGGCTTAGACTTTTTGACCTTTTGGTTTTTAATGGCAATGTCCTCCCACATGCCAAAAATCTCATCAATCAACCTCCAAACATCTCCAGTTCTAAATGCCAATTGGAAAATATTATCAACACCTCTGAATAAATCACTATGTTTGCTGCCCTTTCCACCTTTTGAATTGGTTTTCTCTTCAATTTGATATCCTATTTCCATACAACATTCCTTTCGGAACTCTGCAGTAACTTTTGTCCTATCCCCACCACATTTTTCTTCAAATTCACTATGAATAAATCTAACCCTTTGGATGAAAGTCATAGACATCCTATATTCATTATCTAAATTATGATCCCATGCCACTAACTTTGCTTCTGTATCAGATAAACCAGCGTAAATGATACATTTCATTGTTTCAAAACGTGGGTTATTAGGATATTCCTCCATCAATTGTCTTTGAGCTTCTACAAAATGGTTCCCCCTAAGCACATAATAATTGTATTCAAAACATTTTGACTTATCAAATGCTTCTTTGTTGGGAACTTGAAGTGGATCAACAAGAAGCACATAACTAACCACATGAGCATATGGATTGTACCTCATCAATGCCTTCAAGTTGTGAACATGCAGATGATGTAGCTTTCTAACTTGATATTGACATTGTCCTTCACTTGCTTTATAGGTTTGCCTGCCATTAAGCTGAAATGTGCGACCACCATCAATTAAGTTTCTCTTTGTCAAATTCTCTTGAATGACATTTTGTTTTGTTTTGATAATGCCATCTTCTAAATCAGCTCCTGGTGTAATGATTTCTCTGCTTTCTTTTGAAGTTTCACTAGGTTCTTGACTGCTGGTAATGACTGCTTCAAAATCATCAACTCTACTTTTCTTGGTCATAACATTCCCACCAGAGTTATTCTTGGGCTGTTACTTTTGGATTTTTATGGCTCTTCTCAGTTCCAATGTCATCTTCAGTAATGACAACATATGTTTCATCGTCAATTTCAACTTCATCATTCTCAAAAGTAACTTGTTTACCATTGCTAGATTTATCCACCAGAGACCTTTTTTTCTGATTCTTTGGATGTAGTTTTGTAGCATTATCAATTACTTCATTTTGCCTTTTTTCCATATTTTCTTCTGACACTGAGTAAAAACTGCTGACAACTTTCATGATATCATTCTCAATGAAATGAATGCCTCCCAACCTAATTGAACAACTTTCAACGAAATTCTGCCAAACAAAATATCATATGTCAATAAAAAACAAAGTTAAAAAATATAGTGAGACACTTTAAAAAATGCAAAATACAAATATAAATAATAATACTTACGATGTTTTGTGTCATCTCATTTACGATTTGACTACACAACTTTGTAGATACCTCTCTAGTGTCATACAATGAATATGATAGTTGGTATTTAACCCTTTCATGTGACTTGGGAGCTTTTGTAAGTACGTAAACAACTTCAGTGTCTGGTACCGAACACATATCTACGACTCTTCCCATCACCTCAAAAATTCCACTATCATTCGGTATATAGATATATAGATATATATTCACATTTGCGCTTTCTCTTTCTTTCACATACCACATTCTTGATGGAAATTTCACCTCTTTCGAATTCTTCCAGTCTGAAATCATCTTCTTATCACTTGAGGCATTTGAAAGATTTGTAGTCATGAGCTCAGGTGGAGTTCATTCACCAATGTTTCTTTTAGATGCACCTTTATGAGTCTTTGGTCCAGAAAGACTCACTGAAATTCTCTTTGATGCCATTTTCCTGAAAAATAGAAACACATAAATCAGTAAATAATAAAAACATATTAACTTAAAGTAAAAACGAAAACATATCATAAATTTTAATCAAAAATCGCCCCACCCACCACCCCTCATATTCCAAAAGGACATGCATTAACATTCCAGTGTAAAAAAGTAAATCACGAATAAAACATTTTGCTCGGGCGCCCTCACCGACCCACCACCCCCCCCCCCCCCCCCCGCACGGCATGGGCGCCCTCACCCACCCACCCCCCCCCCCAAGCATCCCAACCCCCCCACCCCGGCGGCCCGAGCGCCCCGGCCCAACCCCCACAACCCTCTCCGGCCCGGGTGCCCTCACCCGCCCGCCCACCCCAACTCTCTCCCTACTCCGCCCGCCCGACCGCCCGCCCGACCGACCGACCGACCGACCCAGGTGCCCTCACCCACCCCTCCGGGCGCCCTCCCTACCTCTCCCCCAACCTGCGCGCCCCTCACCCGCCCGCTCCAACCCTCCCGGCACCCCACCCCTCCGGGCGCCCTCGCCCACCTGCCCACCCCACCCCTCCGGGCGCCCTCACCCGGCCCCCCGCCCGGCGCCCTCACCCACCCACCCGCCTCACCCGAATCCCCCTCCGCCCGGGCTCCCTACCTCTTCCCACACCCGCCCACCACGCACCCCCTCACCCGCCCGCTCCAACCCTCCCGGCGCCCTCACCCCTTCGAGCGCCCTCGCCCGCCCGTCCGCCCGACGCCCTCACCCACCCGCCCGCCTCAACCAAACCCCCCTCCGCCCAGGCTCCCTACCTCTCCCCCAACCCGCCCACCCCGCACCCCATCATGCACCCCTCACCCACCCGCTCAACCCCTCCCGACGCCCTCGCCCGCCCCCCCGCCCGGCGCCCTCACCCACCTGCTTGCCTCACCCGAACCCCCCTCCGCCTGGGCTCCCTACCGCACCCCCTCACCCCGCACCCCTTCACCCGTACACCCCCTCACCCGCCCGCCCACCCCACACCTCCGGGCGACTTCACCCGGCCCCCCGCCCGGTGCCCTCACCCGCCCCCTCACCCGCCCCCCCGCACGGCGCCCTCACCCACCCGGCCGCTTCCCCTGAATCGCCCTCCACCCGGGCGCCCTAGTGCAGGCGCCACCCGGGCCGCCCGCGCCCTCGCCCGGCAAGTAGGGAAACCCTGCCTGCCGGGCGAGGGCGCGGGCGGCCCGGGTGGCGCCTGCACGAGGGCGCCCGACCTCGTGCAGGCGCCACCCGGGCCGCCCACACCCTCGCCCGGCAGGCAGGGCGACCCTGCCTGCCGGGGGAGGGCGCGGGCGGCTCGGGTGGCGCCTGCACGAGGGCGCCCAACCTCGTGCAGGCGCCACCCGGGCCGCCCGAGCCCTCGCTCGGCAGGCAGGGTCGCCCTCGCCCGGCAGGCAGGGTCGCCCTGCCTGCCGGGAGAGGGCGCGGGCGGTCCGAGTGGCGCCTGCACGAGATTGGGCGCCCTCGTGCAGGCGCCACCCAGGCCACCCACGCCCTCGCCTGACCGGCAGGGTGACCCTGCCTGCTGAGCGAGGGCGCGAGCGGCCCGGGTGGCGCCTGCACGAGGGCGCCCTCCCTCGTGCAGGCGCCCCCGGACCGCCCGCGCCCTCACCCGGCAGGTAGTGTAAGGACCTCCGGTTGCGGGTGCGACGGGCGCCGGGCGAAGGCGTGCACGAGGGCGCGCGGGCGCACGACGGGCGCATGCTGAACGGGCGTGCGACGGTGTGCGGGCAGACATGCGACGTTTGTGCGACGAGCTGCGACATAATATGCGACGATATATGTGCGACGGGAGAAAACACTTATGCGACTAAGTGTTAGAAAAATACACATATATGCGATGGATTAAAGATGTAAAGCCGACGTGTAAAAGAGTTATGTGTGGGCATACATTAGTAGATTGTGGGGTCGGCCATGGGGTTGACACCCCCATATAATCTCACGTAGCAAGCATATATATAAGACAAGTGTGGGAGCTCATAATCACCAACGAAGACTTCGCTCAAAAGCCTTCGCATAAGACAAGGAAAGTGCGTAGTCTTGGGTAAGAGAATGCGCACATCTCATGCACATTAGGCTTGGGAGATTGCGCAGATTGACTTGGTGGAAGGTTGGCAAGTGTGCCACGGTTTGGGGAGGTTCTGATGTACGGTTTTATGCAGGACTTGGCAAAGGGTCTTGGGTGGCTCGGGTGAGCACCTCCCTTCGTGCAAGGGTGCAGAACAAGTTGTAAAAGGCAGGTGGCCTGTCTTTTGTAAAAATTGGTTAAGTGTGAGACTTGGTTCAGCCAAGACACACTTGTTGTAAAAAAATCTGATATTCTTAATAAAATTGTTGGGCAGACTGTTCGGGAGTTTCCCCTCCCTTTATACTTGTTTCCAATTGTTGATGTTCTCGGTTAATTGCATATGGATAATGAATGAGTATGGGCTTCATTAAAGTATAAAGGATAATGCTTTTACTTGGTTGCGAAACACAAACTATGTTAATGTTGGAGTAGGCGTAGTCCACGAATGTTAGTATTGTTAAAAAGAAAGCGTTCGATGGTGCCGCACCTCGCTACAAGCGGTTGGAAGACTACCGCAGGTGTAGGGGCGTGACAGGTGGTATCAGAGCAAGGTTTGCTCATGAAGGTTTGAAGGTGATACACAACTTGACAGGTGGTATCGAAGCTCGGTTGGAGCTGGTGTTAGAGCAGGGGTTGCTCGTGACGAAGTGCAAGTGTGGGTACACTTGGAAACTTGACAGTTGATGACAGTTGAAGCAGGTTTAGCAGAGGTAAAGATCAGTGCTTGGACCAAGCTGAACGACAAGGCATGGCAAGTTTGGGAGAAGGTGGGAGGAAGCTCTTGCTTACCTTGGATAGGTTAAAGAGGTTGAAGGAAGAGAAGCCCCGGATCCGTGAAGAACTTGAAGCCTTGGAAAAGAATGTTGAAGAAGAGCTTCTTCGACTTGGTTGGACAATAGAGCAAGGTGAAGTTGCAGATTGTGCTATCAAGGAAGAGGAAGTCGTGATAGTTGAAGATGTTGCAGACATGACTACGATGGAGGATGAACTTGAGGCTGATCAAGTTGGACCAGGAACGTGCAGTTTGTCAACATGGATGAATGAGGAGGAGCCTCATGATGATGAAGTAAGTATTGGTACTTGTGTTTCATTTGGGCATTTGGGAGATGGACCGTGTGCAGGGAAGGGCAAAGCCAGTTTGCCAAGGCAAGAGGACATCTTACCATGGATGACTATGATGGAACCTTGTATGGAGAAGTAAGGTTTGTCAATTGTTGCAGGGCTTGTTGGGGTTACTTGTTACCTTATGATGAAAGGTGCAAGGACTCGTGACAAGGGTGGAACTTGATGATCGTTGTGGAGGATTGGGTCATGCTTTAGCCACATGGAGAATTGGCTAAGTGCCCGGCATGACTCATGGACAAATTGAAGGGCACACATTTGATGATGCTTGGGTGGACTTCTCATGGCCGAGACCAAGAGATAGTCTTGGTGGACACTTTGGTGGAGGAGCTATGATGGAAGGGACTCGTGATGATGATGATATGGTTGGGTGACCGAGTTCACTAGACCGAAGATTGAAGACTTGGATGAAGATTATCGATTGTTGTGATGGGTCTACTTGGTTGGACTACATGGACAACATAGTCATGGACATCAGGTTGGAGACATGAAGCATAACAGTCTTATGTAGGGACATTATGTGGAGGTGTCACTTATGGGCATCCAATGAGGAGTGCCAAAGCAGGGATGTTGTGCAGGTGGATTTGCTAGTGTGACATGGAGACTTATTACTTATGAGCCTATGGAGAGGTTGTACACTCATGTACAACGAGGCCATGAACTTGGATGGATTTGTGAGCTGATTATGGAGCGTTCCTACTACATGGAGATGTTGGTTGGGGATGGTTTATGGAGCTCATGATGACATGAGATTGTTGTGACTTTTAGGGACTTCATGTACGGTGGACTCAGAGGATCTAATGGATTGAGGAGCTGAAGTCAGGTGACTTTGATGCAGTATGGGATGCATACTTTCAAAGTACATGTATGGGCATGGGTTGAGCCGAGACTCAACTACTTTTTACACATGGATAGATGAGACAAGTGCATACTTGTTTCTATGGAGACATGGGGATGGCACATTACAGATGATGAAGAGGCTTCATGGACCTGAATGGGGCACATCGAGAGTGGATTGATGAGATGATCTCTTCATATGGAGGAGACACACACATGGACAGCATGTTGCAGATGAGATGGATGGAGTTTCCATGGACCTGAGCATGGATTATGGAGATACATACTTTGGTATGGTGAGCTTGGTGGCAATGGTCACTAGGCCGGGACATAGTGGAAAAAGAGTCTCTACATATGTTGCAAGGATGTTTGCCTTGTGTAGAAAGGTCGACATCCTGGATGATGATGATCTTGGTGGAGAGCTACCGAGATGGTATGTTGTCGAGGACGACAACGATTTCAGGTGGAGGAGGATGTAAGGACCTCTGGTTGCGGGTGCGATGTGCATCGGGCGAAGGCGTGCACGAGGGCGCGTGGGCGCACGACGGACGCATGCTGAACGGGCGTGCGACGGTGTGCGGGCAGACATGCGATGTTTGTGCGACAAGCTGCGACATAATATGCGACGATATATGTGCGACGGGAGAAAACACTTATGCGACTAAGTGTTAGAACAATACACATATATGCGATGGATTAAAGATGTAAAGCTGACGTGTAAAAGAGTTATGTGTGGGCATACATTAGTAGATTGTGGGGTCGGCCATGGGGCTGACACCCCCATATAATCTCACGTAGCAAGCATATATATAAGACAAGTGTGGGAGCTCATAATCACCAACAAAGACTTCGCTCAAAAGCCTTCGCATAAGACAAGAAAAGTGCGTAGTCTTGGGTAAGAGAATGCGCACATCTCATGCGCATTAGGCTTGGGAGATTGCGCAGATTGACTTGATGGAAGGTTGACAAGTGTGCCACGGTTTGGGGAGGTTCTGATGTACGGTTTTATGCAGGACTTGGCAAAAGGTCTTGGGTGGCTCGGGTGAGCACCTCCCTTCGTGCAAGGGTGCAGAACAAGTTGTAAAAGGCAGGTGGCCTGTCTTTTGTAAAAATTGGTTAAGTGTGAGACTTGGTTCAGCCAAGACACACTTGTTGTAAAAAAATCTGATATTCTTAATAAAATTGTTGGGCAGACTGTTCGGGAGTTGCCCCTCCCTTTATACTTGTTTGCAATTGTTGATGTTCTCGGTTAATTGAATATGGATAATGAATGAGTATGGGCTTCATTAAAGTATAAAGGATAATGCTTTTACTTGGTTGCGAAACACAAACTAAGTATGTTAATGTTGGAGTAGGCGTAGTCCACGAATGTTAGTATTGTTAAAAAGAAAGCGTTCGGTGGTGCCGCACCTCGCTACAAGCGGTTGGAAGACTACCGCAGGTGTAGGGGCGTGACAGGCAGGGTCGCCCTGCCTGCCAGGCGAGGGTGCGGGCGGCCCGGGTGGCGCCTGCACGAGGGCGCCCAACCTCGTGCAGGCGCCACCCGGGCCGCCCGCGCCCTCGCCCGGCAGGAAGGGTGACCCTGCCTGCCGGGCGAGGGCGCGGGCGGCCCAGGTGGCGCCTGCACGAGGGCGCCCAACCTCGTGCAGACACCACCCGGGCCGCCCGCGCCCTCGCCTGGCAGGCAGGGCGATTCCGGGAATCGCCCTGCCTGCCAGGCGAGGGCGCGGGCGGCCCGGGTGGCGCCTCCACGAGGGCGGCCCCCCTCGTGCAGGCGCCACCCAGGCCGCCCGTGTCCTCGCCCTGCCTACCGGGCTAGGGCGCTGGCGGCCCGAGTGGCGCCTGCACGAGGGCGCTCCCCCTCGTGCAGGCGCCACCCAGGCCGCCTGCGCCCTCGCCCGGCAGGCAGAGCGATTCCGGGCCAGGTAAGGGCGCGGGCGGCCAGGGTGGCGCCTGCACGAGGGCGCCCCCCCTCGTGCAGGCACCATCCGGGCTGCCCGCGCCCTCGCCCTGCCTACTGGGCGAGGGCGCGGGCGGCCCGGGTGGCGCCTGCACGAGGGCGCCTGTAAGGACCTCCGTTGCGGGTGCAACGGATGCCGGGCGAAGGCGTGCACGAGGGCGCACGGGCGCACGACAGGTGCGTGCTGAATGGGCGTGCGACGGTGTGCGGGCAGACATGCGATGTTTGTGCGACGAGCTGCGACATAATATGCGACGATATATGTGCGACGGGAGAAAACACTTATGCGACTAAGTGTTTGAACAATACACATATATGTGATGGATTAAAGATGTAAAGCCGACATGTAAAAGAGTTATGTGTGGGCATACATTAGTAGATTGTGGGGTCGGCCATGGAGCTGACACCCTCATATAATCTCACGTAGCAAGCATATAAATAAGACAAGCGTGGCAGCTCATAATCACCAACGAAGACTTCTCTCAAAAGCCTTCGCATAAGACAAGGAAATTGCGTAGTCTTGGGTAAGAGAATGCGCACATCTCATGCGCATTAGGCTTGGGAGATTGCACAGATTGACTTGGTGGAAGGTTGGGCAAGTGTGCCACGGTTTGTGGAGGTTCTGATGTACGGTTTTATGCAGGACTTGGCAAAGGGTCTTGGGTGGCTCGGGTGAGCACCTCCCTTCGTGCAAGGGTGCAAAAAAAGTTGTAAAAGGCAGGTGGCCTGTCTTTTGTAAAAATTGGTTAAGTATGAGACTTGGTTCAGCCAAGACACACTTGTTGTAAAAATCTGATATTCTTAATAAAATTGTTGGGCAGACTGTTCGGGAGTTGCCCCTCCCTTTATACTTGTTTGCAATTGTTGTTCTTGGTTAATTGCATATGGATAATGAATTAGTATGGGCTTTGTTAGCGCTTGAAATTTCACCTCAGGCTGAGAAAGGTAAACCTCAAGGCAACATCAAACCACTTAGCCTCGTAGCTAGCCCTACGGGGCAGGAGAGGGCTCTCTCCTGTCTATCTCGATAAAGATCTTCAATGGGCGAGATAACCAATAGGGTAACACTGATTTTAGGCTAGTAAACTGATCAAAAGGGTTGATTTTGGATTTTTAGGGTTTTTGGTGGAAAATTGGGGAAATGGCAATTTTAGGTGCGGGGATTGGACACAGTTTTCGCAGGGGGTTCTTTAGGGCGAGGTAGGAAACAGTATTGATGCCTTTAATAGAGATGGATGGATGAGAATGACCGGTGACGAGTTAAAGAGAGCAAGCAATAACCTTGAATTCCCTTTAAACAGTCGAAAACATTGATATTAAGCAAACTTAAAAGCAGAGCATGATAGTCATGAGTTCTACTTTAACACTTCATTTGCCTAATGTGCAGAAGGAAAAGTAAGGAAATGATTCACATAACACACTTACAAGTACAAAGAGAAACACACCATCAATACATGTGACCACAAGAATCCCAAAAAGGACTACAAAACCCTGGTCTTCCTTTGCCAAAAATTGCAGAGATACAGTGAGTAATACAATAAGAGCTTCTCCCTCAAGAGTCCAACCTTCCAACCTCTGAAAATGACTAAGAAAATACATAATATAGGAAAGCTAACACCTTTCCTTGCCTCTAGGGGTCGATCTCATCCTTCTAGGAGCTTTTTATACCAATTCTAAACTGAGCACTAAAATCTAGGCAGTCAAAACAACTTGCCTCTATAAACTAGGAAACCAATTCATTCATTTAATTTTCACCTATCTCATGAATGAATCTTCTAGAAGAGGTACATAAGTGTAAAAGTGTCATAAAAGTACATTAATTACATCAAAGAGGATAATAATCCACCCCAAAAAGTCAAACAGGGTCAAACTGCGTTTTTCTGAGCTGTACACTGAAATTTGGAGAAATTTGCCTGACGGGTCGCGCGCCTCTGCCTGACAGGTCGCGCGCATTTGGGACAACTTTTGGGGCACTTCCAGGTGTCCAAATTGAGCAAGGGTAGGCTTGTTGGAAAGGTCTATGAGTCTACTTTCCAACCCAACTGGAATTTCTGAATTTGGTGGTCATTTTCCCCTCCAAAATTGCAATCTCCCAAGACTGCTTTTTGTTTCTCAAAAATGTGGCAGAAAGTCATTTTTTGCTTGTTTTTTGACTTTCTGGAGGCCCAAAATTTCATAAAATTTCTTGTCCATGGATGAGCATATGTAACTTCTCATGAAAAATCTGGAAATGCTGAGTTTTTGCAAAATGGAGTTGCCAGGATGAAGGGTCGCGCGGGGGGTGAGACCCGTTAATGGAGAAAACCTGTAAATTGCCTGAAAAAACCAAAATTTACCCAAAATGCTCAAAATTTCTTGGGATTTGTGCTGTGGCTAGGCTATTTAGTACCTTGGTCATTCAGTGAGGCCTCGGCCAAGATATGGAGGGGATCGGGCCTCTTTCTCCTTTTTTGTGCCTTGGCCAACCGCCTTTGGAACATCTTCATCTTTGCCTTGCATACGTGCATTCGGGCCCAATAGTGGTTTTTCATGTTCCGGAGCAGGCTCAACTTCTGGTGTTGACTCACGGTCATCACTTTGCTCATAGTCGGTTTTGGTTTCTGACATGGTTTCAGGGACAAAGTGGCTGAAATGTACTGTTGTTTCTGCTTTGTAAACTGCTGATTTAGAATGTTGTTTCAAGGGGACAAGTAGCACAAGGGAAATGTTAGGGAAGGGAGACTTGGAAGGGAAATTGGGAAAAATATATGAAACATGGGTTAAAGAGAGGAATCATGACATCAACATCATCATACAATTTCATTTGCAAGGATGTTATGGAAGGTAGGGTTTAGGGTTTGATTTTTGACTTCTTAATATTTTTGGTAGGGAAATTAAATAACAGTGATAAGGGAGTAAGAAATGGGAGGTGGGAAAATGTAGGAACAATAGGAATGAAAAGGAATACCTTAAAACAGCAAAACAAACCCTAGAAACTTTGATATTTTCAAGCAAAAGCACATGGAGTCTTTACTTGCAAATGAAGGCTCTTAAAATATTATCATGATCTTCTCAAGCTTTAGCAAACCATAATTTATATGATTGAAGGCCTACCGGACAAGCTTGAACAATTTGTGGTCGCTTGGCAGCTTGCTGGTAATTTTCTGTGGAGGAAACCCTGATGGGTCACGCGCACTTCCCAACGGGTCGCGCGCCCTCAACGGGTCGTGCCTATGTAATTTTTACACTGCTGGAGGTGCCCTGACGGGTCGCGCGCCTGGTTCAACGGGTCGCGCTTTTGCAGGAGGCTTTTGGAGGCCTTCCCGGTGTCAGAATCAGGTGCAGGATAGCTCGTTGGAAAGGTATTTGAGTCTACTTTCCAACCCAACTATAATTTTTCAATTTGGAGTTCATTTTCCCTGTCAAAAATCAAATCTCCTAAGACTGGTCAAAAAGTGCCAAATGAGGCTGCCTCAAGGAAGAGTGCTGTTGCAGTCAACTTTTGAATGCCTTCCTCAACCCCAAATTTAGCTCATGATAGCTCATTGGAAATCTATTTGTGTTTAGTTATCATTTTACCCATCAAGAAAATCATTTGGCCAACCAATCTAGGAGAAAACTTTATTTTCCCAAGGTTACTACAGAGGTGTCTTTGATTCTCCTGAGGCAACGGTATTCTTGACATTTCTCTCAAACCATGACACCTGTGAAAAACGTGAAGGAGGTTTTTCTTCTTTGGAATGTTGTGGACAGAAACCTCTCTCAGTTTCCCAAAATTCATCTTTTATTTCTCTAAAACATCTTTTGAGTGAAACTTATCCCGATGTGTGGAACAGGGGATTTTGTCGAAATGAAGCGGAATGAAGGGGATAAGAGGCTTCTAAATTCTTGGGGAAATTTATGGAAGTAGGGAGGGATGTTAGGAAGCAGGGGAAAGTGGAATCGTAGAGATTGAGCGAGGGGAAGGGGTCCAAAAGGGCAAAACACAGGCCCAACCTAGAAAATTGCCAGGTTGTAGCTAGAAACTAGGGTTTGTGCAAAAATGAGGAATTTGGGGGATCTCAGTGATGGAAAGTGTTTGATAAGGTACTTTAAGGATAGGGGAAGGTGTATGAACATCAGGATACAAGTTTCGCTAATGATTTGATTGTCCAAGAGATATTGCCATCAAAACCCTAGGAGAGGGAAATGACCTTGCCTAGGCGCAACTGAAGCATGAAAAAGATGTAAAATGACTCATTAGACACTGACATGATAATGACAACCCAATGAATGATGATAGACTCAGCTGAATGATGACATGGACCGTCATTTGGACAACTTTAGAAGGAGTGAAAGCAAACCCTAGACCTAATGCCTAGTGACCAAATTTTGCTTGAAAACTCTTTGAAATGACAAAATTTGACCTGGACACTCTAAGACCACTTTGTAAGAGCACATTTGATCACTGGAAGAAGGCTGGAAAGATTGACACTAACAGGCTTCATTAAGTATAAAGGATAAATAAGTTTACTTGGTTGCGAAACACAAACTAAGTATGTTAATGTGAAGTAGGCATAGTCCACGAATGTTAGTATTGGTGAAAAGAACGCGTTCGGTGGTGCCGCACCTTGCTACAAGTGGTTGGAAGACTACCGCAGGTGTAGGGGCGTGACAGGTGGTATCAGAGCTCGGTCGGAGCTGGTGAGCAAAAGTTGCTCGTGACGAAGTACAGGTTTGAAGCTGATGAGCTGGGTTGCTCATGACAGTGGACAACAAGGCATGGCAAGTTTGGGTGAAGGTGGAAGGAAGCTCTTGCTTACCTTGGATAGGTTGAAGAGGTTGAAGGAAGAGAGGCCCCAAATCCGTGAAGAACTTGAAGCCTTGGAAAAGGATGTTGAAGACAAGCTTATTCAACTCGGTTGGACAATGGAGCAAGATGAAGTTGCAGATTGTGCCAACAAGGAAGAGGAAGTCGTGGTAGATGAAGATGTTGCAAACATAGCCATGATGGAAGATGAACTTGAGGATGATCAAGTTGGACCAGGATCGTGCAGTTTGTGGACATGGATGGATGAGGATACTCATATGGAGGAGCCTCATGATGATGAAGTAAGTATTGATACTTGTGTTTCATTTGGGCATTTGGTAGAAGGACCGTATGCAGGGAGAGGCAAAGTCACTTTGCCTATGTTATGGAGGATCTTACCATGGATTTCTATGATGAGACCTTGTATGGAGAAGCAAGGATTGTCGATTGTTGCAGGACTTGTTGGGGTTGTTTTTGACCTTATGGTAGAAGGTACAAAGGCCCTTGACAAGGGTGGAACTTGATGATCGTTGTGGATGAATGGGTCATGCTTTAACCACATGGCTAAGTGCCCGGCATGACTCATGGACAGTTGAGGAGGGCACACACTTGTGATGCTTGGGTGGACTTCTCATGGCCGAGACCAAGAGATAGTCTTGGTGGACACTTTGGTGGAGGAGCTATGATGAAGGGACTCATGACATGATGATATGGTTGAGTGACCGAGTTCACTAGACCGAAGATTGCAGCTTGGATGAGGATGACCGATTGTTCTGATGAGTCTACTTGGTGGGACTACATGGGCAACATAGTCATGGAAATCAGGTTGGAGGCATGAAGCATGGTAGTCTTATGTAGGGACATTGTGTGGGATCACTTGTAGAGGTGTCATGGACATCCAATGAGGAGTGCCAAGGCATGAATGTTGTGCAGGTGGATTTGCTAGTGCGACATGGAGACTTACTACTTATGAGTTGATGGAGAGGTTGTGCACTCTTGTACAATAAGACCATGGACTTGGATGAAGTTGTGAGCAGACTATGGAGCATTCCTACTACATGGAGAGCTGAGGCAGATGTTGGTTGGAGATGACTCATGGAGCTCATGATGACATGAGATTTTTGTGACTTTTAGGGGCTTCATACATGGTGGACTTAGAGGATTTGATGCATTGAGGAGCTGAGGTCAGGTGACTTTGATGCAGTATGAGATGCATACTTTCAAAGTACATGTATGGGCATGGCTTGGAAGAGTGACTTGATGTAGAGGATCGGTATGAGGCACTTTGAAGTGATGAAGTTACGATGATGATGATGCCTTGACTTGGGCATGGGTTGAGCCGAGACTCAACTACTTTTTACACATGGATAGATGAGAGAAGTGCATACTTTTTTCTATGGAGACTTGAGGATGGCACATTGCAGATGATGAAGAGGCTTCATGGACCTGAATGGGGCACATCGAGAGTTGGTTTGAGGAGATGGTCTCTTCACATGGAGGAGACACACATATGGACAACATGTTGCAGATGAGATGGATGGAGTTTCCATGGACCTGAGCATGGATTATGGAGATAGATTCTTGATGAGTCAAGGATGTGACAGGATGTTTTGAGAAACAACAGATGTGGGCATCGTGTTGGAGTATCATGGCAGCAGTTCACATGAGGACACATGGTGAGGACAAGAGGTCGGTAATCATGGATCGAGATGACATCTGATGAAGATACATACCTTGGTATGGTGAGCTTAGTGGCAGTGGTCATTAGGGCGAGACATAGTGGAGAAAGAGTCTCTACATATGTTGCAAGGATGTTTGCCTTGTGTAGAAAGGTCGACACCCTGGATGATGATGATCTTGGTGGAACGCTACCGGGATGGTATGTTGTCGAGGACGACAACGATTTCAGGTGGAGGAGGATGTAAGGACCTCCGGTTGCGGGTGCGACGGGCGTCGGGTGAAGGCGTGCATGAGGGCGCGCGGGCGCACGACGGGCGTGTGCTGAACGGGCGTGCGACGGTGTGCGGGCAGACATGCGACGTTTGTGCGACGAAAGCTGCGGTCATGTTGCGACATAATATGCGACGATATATGTGAGACGGGAGAAAACACTTATGCGACTAAGTGTTAGAACAATACACATATATGCGATGGATTAAAGATGTAAAGCCGACATGTAAAAGAGTTATGTGTGGGCATACATTAGTATATTGTGGGGTCGGCCATGGGGCTGACACCCCCATATAATCTCACGTAGCAAGCATATAAATAAGACAAGCGTGGCAGCTCATAATCACCAACGAAGACTTCGCTCAAAAGCCTTCGCATAAGACAAGGAAAGTGCGTAGTCTTGGGTAAGAGAATGCACACATCTCATGCGCATTAGGCTTGGGAGATTGCGCAGATTGACTTGGTGGAAGGTTGGCAAGTGCGCCACGGTTTGGGGAGGTTCTGATGTACGGTTTTATGCAGGACTTGGCAAAGGGTCTTGGGTGGCTCGGGTGAGCACCTCCCTTCGTGCAAGGGTGCAGAACAAGTTGTAAAAGGCAGGTGGCCTGTCTTTTGTAAAAATTGGTTAAGTATGAGACTTGTTTCAGCCAAGACACACTTGTTGTAAAAATCTGATATTCTTAATAAAATTGTTGGGCAGACTGTTCGAGAGTTGCCCCTCCCTTTATACTTGTTTGCAATTGTTGTTCTTGGTTAATTGCATATGGATAATGAATGAGTATTGGCTTCATTAAGTATAAAGGATAAATAAGTTTACTTGGTTGCAAAACACAAACTAAGTATGTTAATGTGAAGTAGGTGTAGTCCACGAATGTTAGTATTGGTGAAAAGAACGCGTTCGGTGGTGCCGCACCTTGCTACAAGCGATTGGAAGACTACCGCGGGTGTAAGGACCTCCGATTGCGGGTGCAACGGGCGTCGGGCGAAGGCATGCACGAGGACGCGCGGGCGCATGACGGGCGCATGCTGAATGGGCATGCGACGGTGTGCGGGCAGACATGCGACGTTTGTGCGACAAGCTGCGACATAATATGCGACGATATATGTGCGACGGGAGAAAACACTTATGCGACTAAGTGTTAGAACAATACACATATATGCGATGGATTAAAGATGTAAAACCGACGTGTAAAAGAGTTATGTGTGGGCATACGTTAGTAGATTGTGGGGTCGACCATGGGGCTGACACCCCCATATAATCTCATGTAGCAACCATATATATAAGACAAGTGTGGGAGCTCATAATCACCAACGAAGACTTCGCTCAAAATCCTTCGCATAAGACAAGGAAAGTGCGTAGTCTTGGGTAAGAGAATGTGCACATCTCATGCGCATTAGGCTTGGGAGATTGTGCAGATTGACTTGGTGGAAGGTTGGCAAGTGTTGGTCAGGTAAATCCCCTCTGCGGAGAGAGGCGATCCCACTAGCCTAAAACAGAACTAGCCACAATCAAACCACGCTGCTACGCAAGTTCCTAGTTATGCATCAAAGATGAATTAAGAAGACCAACCTGGAGTCCAACGCTATGATTGAAGCAGAGTTGATATCCCCGCTCCCTTGCTCCAGCAGATCATAAATGAACACCTGCACATGCAAAGGAAGAGACAGATACCAACATAACATCTACCAAGGCACAACTATATTTCAGTCAGAAAGGAAATAAATCAACACATCACCATAATAGACAATGAGATTGGAACTATAATAGCAGTCGCTCATTAATTAATAATAAACAGGAAAAGTTACAACCATGGTTCTGACGTCGAACCTCTCCTGGTTGGGCGAGTAACTATATGTTTCTTGCAATGCATCTCCTCTCCGGCAGCATAACCTCTCTAGCATTCACTAGCATTCCTCCAAGAACTCAAGAACTCAACATCTAACACTCCATGACTAACGATTATCACTACTATCACTAGCTTGTGCAATGCATAATGACAAGCTTATATAGATGAAGAAGGGAGGAGGATACGATGAACCGGGACACCTTTTGTGGATTAACATTATCCCCAAAAGCCATTAAAGATGGAGATAGGATAGAACTCGACATAAGACTGATTTTTTATCCTCAAAAAGCTCCATGTAATGAAGGAAACAACAGTCGGGCGTGCGTTAAGGCAAAAAGCATGACCAAACTTGGTTGGCGCGACTGTTGCTCTAAGACAAAACGCCAATGGTCGCGCCCTCTTTTGAGGATCTCCATGATTGGCGCGGGTAAGACACTGTGGACTTGCGCCAATGGAAAAAGAGCACTTTTCAGGGATAATCTGTAGGAGGTGTCTTCAGGGAACATGAATTACATACTCAGGGGAACATAATGCAAGTGTTTTTAGACTTTGTCACTTCTTATAACTCCCGGGATGAGTCCTCCAAGGTACGACAAGAGGAGTAACAGGGATGGTGACAAATTACTGTGTAACAGATGCCCCCTAAAGCATGAAGTCCGAGAGGTGGAGAGGGGTGAAATGCTTTACAAGAACACACAAGAACACATAAGAGCACATATAGTTACTACCGCCGAGGATCTGTATTAAGAGACATGACTGATAGTTCAATTACATGATGTACGTGGTATGGTCACAGCCATCCATAAGAGAGTACATAAATAATCTAGATCCATAGTATGGACACAGCCATCTGGTTAGGATCAATGAATTGACTCAGGTATGGTCGCAGCCATCCAGTGAATGAGTCAAGTACCAAGAATCACGCCTGGATTACAACAGACACAATCCAGGGTCTTGCGCTCCATCTCGACCCGAACAAGAGTACAAGTTCAAGCATGTGAATATATGAGCTGAAGTCGAACATGCATGAACATCGTCTGATTACCAGTCAATGGTGGAAACTGTTAACAGACACGAGAGGTACCACCAATAATGACAATGGCCCTCAAGGTACTGTAGGTACAATCTACGGCGTGTGAATCAATGATCCGAAGTCGAACACCCATAGAATCATTCGATCGGAGGCCAATGATGAAAACCTCACGTCGAACACGAAGAACCTGCCATTGAGGCATGCAGGCTCCAAGGCACCGGAAAGGAATCTCTAGATCAACTTCCTGGATAATGAGTTGAAGTCGACAGGAAGTGACCTTGATCGAAGGTGGGCCATAATGTTTCCCACATCATCGACACGAGACAGAGAGATAATGTTGTGAATCGAGATTGTGCGAACTATCAGAGGGAGGTTGTTTCTTTGCAGAGGTCAACTTCTCTTGAACATATCGGCGGCACATTAACGGAATTGGCAGTATTTGACATCAATGTATCAAAGGTCATGATGACGAGGCAATGAGTGGATGAGAGGTCAAATAGGGTACCCAAGTCCATGGAAGCAAGTGAAAGATATGAGATGAAATATCCCCACCCTGGACACGAAAGCAGAAAAGTGCCATGTTCAAGAGCGACATACTACCGTCACGGTAATAATTATGGTTCAAAAATTTTCTTTTCCCCCCGCCATTTCTGGTGAGTACCCCAGTTATTTTTAACAAGCTTGATGGGGATAGCATATGCTTGTGTTGTGACAAAATCCGATGTCATTAAGTTTTAACGAGTCTGACAAAGGAAGAACTCGGCGTCTTTTCATGTTTAGAGAGTTTGAAAAGACAGCAGAAAAGGAAACTCCAGGGATGTCCTTTTTCGTAAAGTTGTGTCTCTCGGGCCCGAAAAAGTATAAAATAATACCCGAAAGAACCGCCCGATCATTACGATCGAGGAGTACTTTTCATAATTAGTGATTTCGACCCGAAAAAGTAAAAAAGCGGTCAAAACCACGTCGTTTCGTAACCATTAACGAGTTTGAAACGACAAAAACCCGGTAATATTTTTATGTTTTAACGGTCGACAAAAAGAACTTAAAACGACCGCCCCTTATTACCATTTAACGAGTCAAGAGGAGTGACTCGGCAATCTTTTCCTCTTTGAATGGTCAGAAAACCGCTGAAAGCGGACCTCCATTTTTATTTTCTTTAACGAGTCAAAAAGGAAAAATACTCGGCAATCTTTTCATATTTTACGAGTCAGAAAAGAGCGTAAAGGCGACTCGTCCTGAAGGAACGAGTGGTATAAAGGGTAGCAACTGGTTCCGGTAATGGTGGAACTTACTCGAAACATGTAAAGGTTAAGAGGCTGGCTAATAAAACCACTCATTGCTGCGGTTCCTCAGGAAAAGAGAAACAACCAAGTGAAAGCATATGATCGGCCAAAGAGATGGTGGCGATGGAATGAAACAACCAAGGCTCATCTAGCAGAATTTAGCAGATAAAAGGCAATCACGGGATGTAAATCAGGTATGGGTTCATTTTTACACAAGCTTGAACCATGGAGAACTTTGCTTGTTAAAAAAAAATTTGTTGCATGCCCCCAGCAATTTTGTTGCATGCCCCCAGCATGAAGATGCAAAATCGAGGTACATGCCCCCCAAGCTTCATGGCATTCACAGAGTGGATGGAATGAAGGTTTACTTGGAAAGACTCGATTTTGAAGGAGGATGCATGCCCCCCGGGCTTTAGTCACGCACCCGGGGCAGCTGCCGTCATCAGAATGACGGGGTGGAGGCTGGGGTATTTCCTGTGGAAATAAGACCATTTAGGAATGGTAGATGACTATATGTGAAGTGTGAACCGGGGAAGGAAAGTTGGTCTACGACTTTGATCGTTCTTCCTTCATGCGGAAAACACATCACTCTGAAGAGTGAGGACACAATAGCACGTATGCGATAAATATAGTCTCGTCCAAGGAGTAAATTGTAATCTAACGGACCTTGGACTACCATGACACCCATTTGAATAGTCTTCCCTTCTAATGTGATAGGTACATTGGGAAGAATTCCTAAAGGTCGAGTGATTTCTCGATGGAAACCTGTAAGGTTTCTCATCTCAGGCAGAAGCAGTGGGGAACCAAGTGCTTCCCAAGCTGTTGAAGAAAGGATACTCACAGGAGATCCCTCATCAATAATTGTACCGGCCATAACCATGCGGTAGACTTGGACTATAATTCGAAATGGTATGGAGGCTGGTAACCGAGGATTGACTAATTGATCCCAATTGAAGGAAACAACTAGGTTGCTTGGAGGTGGGACTGGATAGACAGCCGGATATGATTCTGATGGACTTTCTTCCTGGTGCGAAGGAATGAGAGGGATGCTCACTTGATCATTAGAGTCTATGTTGATGAATAGAATTTTGACGGTGGGATCTTCATTCTTTGCAGTGATAACATCATCTGAGGGGGTAACTTCTGAAGGCAAAACCGGGTCACTTGTAAGCCGGACCGTTTGACTTTTGTCTGGTTTGGATTCAGGTGTAAGATCATCTAAGGCTGGAAACTCTGAAGGCAAAACCGGGTCACTTGTAATCTGGACCTTTTGACTTTGGTCTGGTTTAGATTCAGGTGTAAGATCATCTAAAGATGGAACCTCTGTAGGCAAAACCGGGTCACTTGTAATCTGGACCTTTTGAAAGACCGGGTCAACTGTAATCTGGAACTGTGGACTTTCGTTTGGTTTGGACTCAGATGGTTCATCTTTGATGGTAGAGTGGTGCGTAGATGATAAATGTAAATCAACACTCGTTCCGACCAGGGACTGGTCTGGAACAGGCGGAGCACAGGTAGGTTCAGGAAGAGAAGGCTGGACTAAAGAGGAATCATGTTTGATCACTTGGTTAGCGGAGAGATGATCTGCAGTTGCAAAGAGACGCTGATATCCAGCAGGTAGTTGGGGTAAGGGAGCCGACAGACTTGCCAAAAGACGGGAAGCTTCATCCATAAGTGGACAAAGGCGAAGGAGATGATTACCTTCACAAAGTCGACAAGGGAAACGAACCTTCCCTTTTCTCTTACCAACTAGTAAGGTATCGTCGATCTGCGACGACAAGGGGCGAGTCGGGTCACGGGACCATATATCTAGGATCCGGGGAATACCAGGACAATCAGAAAGAAAATGGTCCTCCTTGCATAATCGACAAGGAGACCTAGCCTTCCGCGGAGGGGCAGAAGGTGGTTCCACTTCAGATATTTTCGTGGTAGATGCGACCTTTCCCTTAGGAGACTTCTTCTTTTTGGTCTTCTTCTTCTTCTTCTTAGCCACCTGGTTACTGAAATCCAAGGTTTCACCAGGTGAAGTAGAAGATGAGGACGCGGCAATGGGCGAAGAAGGGAAGGGGTCCACCTTAGAATCAACATGGTGTTGTTGGGGTGGAGGAGGTGGTGGCGAAACAGGAGTCATCACACTTGAGACCACCGAGTTTGAAAACAACCATACGGGTAAACCAATGGTCAACCCAGGCAAAGACAGTGTTGCGATATACTGAACACCGACATTTCCAACAGAAGGAAATGGACGAGGGTTCCCATCAGGAGGAACACCTTGGCCGGTGGGCGCCGGAAAGGCTGCCATTGAACGAGAAATAATCCTACTCAAGCTAACGCAAACAAAATCTAATTGGGTAGATGTTATCGTGGCCAATAAATTTTAAGACACTGAACTTAACCTTTTCATTTTTTAAGAGTCGAGAAAAGGATAAAATATGACTCTAGTCTCCTTCGAATATTTAATGAGCACGAAGTGACAAGACGCTCACAGGCACCTTTTCGTTTAGGGAGTCCGAAAAGGATCAAAAGTGACTGCTCTGGAATTCTAGGTAGAGGGTGTGCCAAACTTTTCGCAAAACCACAGAATACTTTTTAGGGTACGGGTGGTCAATCTTCGTGAATGTTGTGTTCACTGCATTGCGAATCGTAGGGCGGCTGACACGGCTTCCTAAGGATAAAGGCTTTATTCCTATAGGGGTCTCCCAATATATACTCGACGGTACGTGGGAGCACAGTTCGTATTGGCACCTATCGTTTCACCGTGGAGGAATCACCCAACCACTCGACGATAAACTACCAGGTTTAAAGACGCCGGAACACGTCTCTAACCTAGACCTCTAGAGTATTTGCGTTATGTTCCAATGCGTTGTTATGTTCATTGAGTTCATTTTAAAGTTTATCTTCGATTATGTTTCAGTTTTTGGTCCTACCGTATGTGATATCTCAAAAACTTCTTTAAATGCAAACTATATGCCAAAATTATATCATTTGATTCGATGAATTCTATCTACAGGAGGGTTGAGATTTTTACACAAACGAAATGATCACTCAACCAACAACAAAGACCCTAATGCAGCTAATAACAAGAAACGAAATTTTTTCTTTTTCTTTTTAATAGCAACAAATAACAATAAATGCTAACTAATATGATGCAAAAGATTTTTTGTTTTTCTTTCCTTTAAGATGGCATGATGCATGCAAACAAATTTTAAGAGATATGCACAATCCAATTTCACTCAATGAAATAGAACCAATTCTGAAACACCAAAATGAACCATGCAAGCAAGGAAAAACACAAAAGACTTTCACTGAACCATGTAATCTAAGTTTGAATGAAGTCAAGTGAAATCCAAAGAGGCTAGAAGTGAAGCACTCAGAGTATAGAAGATCAAGCTTTAACAAATCACTGGATAGGTGCAGAACACAACCAACAAGCTGACTGGATAATCAAGAGATCGAAACTTCCCACAGAAGGCTAGACATGCAAAGTCACTAGATGTTCTAGGGCTGAGACGAAAATCAATAGAAATAAGCAAACAGCTGAAGGATAAAGGCTAAGACCAGTCAAGCAGAGGTTCAATACACTTCCAGAGGCTGTAAGAGATATAAAAAGAGACTGAAAGAGCTTTTCACCCACACACAGGCAAGATTTACAGGGCTGGCGCGACTGTCAGCCTGCAACTTGCGCTACCACAGGATTGGCGCGAGTTGCTTTTGAGCAACATGCGCCAACTGGCGCGACTGTCAGAGAAATAACCGCGCCAATTAAGCTTGCCGGCTAGAAAAATAAATGATACGACCTCAGGTCGGGTTGACAGTGCTCAGATGGGTCAAACAGTAAAGAATAAACTCAAAACTGACTCAGGAAGCTCATTCACTCAAGCAAGCAGAAGAAAATTAACATGCAAGACAAAAATCAACTAGCTTCTCCCCAGTGGAGTCGCCAAATTGTTGGTCAGGTAAATCCCCTCTGCGGACAGAGGCGATCCCACTAGCCTAAAACAGAACTAGCCACAATCAAACCACGCTGCTACGCAAGTTCCTAGTTATGCATCAAAGATGAATTAAGAAGACCAACCTGGAGTCCAATGCTATGATTGAAGCAGAGTTGATATCCCCGCTCCCTCGCTCCAGCAGATCATAAATGAACACCTGCACATGCAAAGGAAGAGACAGATACCAACATAACATCTACCAAGGCACAACTATATTTCAGTCAGAAAGGAAATAAATCAACACATCACCATAATAGACAATGAGATTGGAACTATAATAGCAGTCGCTCATTAATTAATAATAAACAGGAAAAGTTACAACCATGGTTCTGACGTCGAACCTCTCCTGGCTGGGCGAGTAACTATATGTGTCTTGCAATGCATCTCCTCTCCGGCAGCATAACCTCTCTAGCATTCACTAGCATTCCTCCAAGAACTCAAGAACTCAACATCTAACACTCCATGACTAACGATTATCACTACTATCACTAGCTTGTGCAATGCATAATGACAAGCTTATATAGATGAAGAAGGGAGGAGGATACGATGAACCGGGACACCTTTTGTGGATTAACATTATCCCCAAAAGCCATTAAAGATGGAGATAGGATAGAGCTCGACATAAGACTGATTTTTTATCCTCAAAAAGCTCCATGTAATGAAGGAAACAACAGTCGGGCGTGCGTTAAGGCAAAAAGCATGACCAAACTTGGTTGGCGCGACTGTTGCTCTAAGACAGAGTGCCAATGGTCGCACCCTCTTTTGAGGATCTCCATGATTGGCGCGGGTAAGACACTGTGGACTTGTGCCAATGGAAAAAGAGCACTTTTCAGGGATAATCTATAGGAGGTGTCTTCAGGGAACATGAATTACATACTCAGGGGAACATAATGCAAGTGTTTTTAGACTTTGTCACTTCTTATAACTCCCGGGATGAGTCCTCCAAGGTACGACAAGAGGAGTAATAGGGATGGTGACAAATTACTGTGTAACAGCAAGTGTGCCACGGTTTGGGGAGGTTCTGATGTACAGTTTTATGCAGGACTTGGCAAAGGGTCTTGGGTGGCTCGGGTGAGCACCTCCCTTCGTGCAAGGGTGCAGAACAAGTTGTAAAAGGCAGGTGGCCTGTCTTTTATAGAAATTGGTTAAGTGTGAGACTTGGTTCAGCCAAGACACACTTGTTGTAAAAAAATCTGATATTCTTAATAAAATTGTTGGGCAGACTGTTCGGGAGTTGCCCCTCCCTTTATACTTGTTTGCAATTGTTGATGTTCTCGGTTAATTGCATATGGATAATGAATGAGTATGGGCTTCATTAAAGTATAAAGGATAATGCTTTTACTTGGTTTCGAAACACAAACTAAGTATGTTAATGTTGGAGTAGGCGCAGTCCACAAATGTTAGTATTGTTAAAAAGAAAGCGTTCGGTGGTGCCGCACCTCACTACAAGCGGTTGGAAGACTACCGCAGGTGTAGGGGCATGACAGGTGGTATCAGAGCTCGGTCGGAGCTGGTGAGAAAAGGTTGCTCATGACGAAGTACAGGTTTGAAGCTGATGAGCTGGGTTGCTCGTGACAGTGGACAACAAGGCATGGCAAGTTTGGGTGAAGGTGGAAGGAAGCTCTTGCTTACCTTGGACAGGTTGAAGAGGTTGAAGTAAGAGAGGCCCCAAATCCGTGAAGAACTTGAAGCCTTGGAAAAAGATGTTGAAGACAAGCTTCTTCAACTCGGTTGGACAATGGAGCAAGATGAAGTTGCAGATTGTGCTATCAAGGAAGAGGAAGTCGTGGCAGTTGAAGATGTTGCAGACATGACCATGATGGAGGATGAACTTGAGGATGATCAAGTTGGACCAGGATCGTGCAGTTTGTGGACATGGATGAATGAGGAAGAGCCTCATGATGATGAAGTAAGTATTGATACTTGTGTTTCATTTGGACATTGGGTGGATGGACCGTATGCAGGGAGAGGCAAAGCCAGTTTGCCTATGCTATGGAGGATCTTGCTATGGATGTCTATGATGAGACCTTGTATGGAGGAACAAGGATTGTTGATTGTTGCAGGACTTGTTGGGGCTGCTTGTGACCTTATGGTAGAAGGTGCAAAGGCCCTTGACAAGGGAGGAACATGATGATCGTTGTGGAGGATTGGGTCATGCTTTAGCCACATGGAGAATTGGCTAAGTGCCCGGCATGACTCATGGACAGATTGGAGGGCACACTCTTGGGTGGACTTCTCATGGCCGAGACCAAGAGGTAGTCTTGGTGGACACTTTGGTGGAGGAGCTGTGATGGAAGGGACTCGTGATGATGATGCTTGGGTGGACTTCTCATGGCCGAGACCAAGAGATAGTCTTGGTGGACACTTTTGTGGGCGAGCTATGATGGAAGGGACTCATGACATGATGATATGGTTGGGTGACCGAGTTCACTAAACCGAAGATTCAAGACTTGGGTGAGATGACCGATGGTTGTAATGAGTCTACTTGATTGGACTACATGGGCAACTCAGTCATGGACATCAGGTTGGAGGCATGGAGCATGGCAGTCTTATACAGGGACATTGTGTCGGAGCACTTGTAGAGGTGTCATGGACATCAAATGAGGAGTGCCAAGACAGGAATGTTGTGCAGACAGATTTGCTAGTGTGACATGGAGACTTATTACTTGTGAGCCGATGGAGAGGTTGTGCACTTTGGTACAACAAGGCCATGGACTTGGATGGAGTTGTGAGCAGATTATGGAGCATTCTTACTACATGGAGATGTTGGTTGGAGATGACTCATGGAGCTCATGATGACATGAGATTGTTGTGACTTTTAGGGACTTCGTATATGGTGGACTTAGAGGGTTTGATGCATTGAGGAGCTGAGGTCAAGAGACTTTGATGCAGTATGGGATGCATACTTAGTACATGTATGGGCATGGCTTGGAAGAGTGACTTGATGTAGAAGATCGATATGAGACACTTTGGAGTGATGGAGTTACAACGATGATGATGATGATGCCTTGACTTGGGCATGGGTTGAGCCGAGACTCAACTACTTTTTACACATGGATAGATGAGACAAGTGCATACTTGTTTCTATGGAGACTTGAGGATGGCACATTGCAGATGATGAAGAGGCTTCATGGACCTGAATGGGGCACATCGAGAGTGGGTTGATGAGATGATCTCTTCATATGGAGGAGACACACACATGGACAACATGTTGCAGATGAGATGGATGGAGTTTCCATGGACCTGAGCATGGATTATGGAGATACATACTTTGGTATGGTGAGCTTGGTGGCAGTGGTCACTAGGCCGGGACATAGTGGAGAAAGAGTCTCTACATATGTTGCAAGGATGTTTGCCTTGTGTAGAAAGGTCGACATCCTGGACGATGATGATCTTGGTGGAGAGCTACCGAGATGGTATGTTGTCGAGGACGACAACGATTTCAGGTGGAGGAGGATGTAAGGACCTCCGGTTGCGGGTGCGATGGGCGCCAGGCAAAGGCATGCACGAGGGCGCGCGGGCGCACGACGGGCGCATGCTGAACGGGCATGCGACGGTGTGCGGGCAGACATGCGACGTTTGTGCGACGAGCTGCGACATAATATGCGACGATATATGTGCGACGGGAGAAAACACTTATGCGACTAAGTGTTAGAACAATACACATATATGCGATGGATTAAAGATGTAAAGCCGACGTGTAAAAGAGTTATGTGTGGGCATACATTAGTATATTGTGGGGTCGGCCATGGGGCTGACACCCCCATATAATCTCACGTAGCAACCATATATATAAGACAAGTGTGGGAGCTCATAATCACCAACGAAGACTTCGCTCAAAAGCCTTCGCATAAGACAAGGAAAGTGCGTAGTCTTGGGTAAGAGAATGCGCACATCTCCTGCGCATTAGGCTTGGGAGATTGTGCATATTGACTTGGTGGAAGGTTGGCAAGTGTGCCACGGTTTGGGGAGGTTCTGATGTACGGTTTTATGCAGGACTTGGCAAAGGGTCTTGGGTGGCTTGGGTGAGCACCTCCCTTCGTGCAAGGGTGCAAAACAAGTTGTAAAAGGCAGGTGGCCTGTCTTTTGTAAAAATTGGTTAAGTGTGAGACTTGGTTCAACCAAGACACACTTGTTGTAAAAAAAATCTGATATTCTTAATAAAATTGTTGGGCAGATTGTTCGGGAGTTGCCCCTCCCTTTATACTTGTTTGCAATTGTTGATGTTCTCGGTTAATTGCATATGGATAATGAATGAGTATGGGCTTCATTAAAGTATAAAGGATAATCCTTTTACTTGGTTGCGAAACACAAACTAAGTATGTTAATGTTGGAGTAGGCATAGTCCACAAATGTTAGTATTGTTAAAAAGAAAGTGTTCGGTGGTGCCGCACCTCGCTACAAGCGGTTGGAAGACTACCGCAGGTGTAGGGGCGTGACAGCGCCTGTAAGGACCTCCGGTTCTGATTGCGATGGGCGCCGAGCGGGCGATCGTGCACGGGCGCGAGTGGGCGCGCGGACGAGTGCACGGGCGCGAGTGGGCGCGCGGACGGGCGCACGGGCGCGCTGAACGGGCGACCTGCGACACGGTGCGACGAAACCTGCGACAAGATGCGACGTTATGAGGAACACATGAAAACGACTAAGTACTTGGGCGCACGAGTTATGTATGCGTGCGAAGGTTATATGCGATGAAGAATGGGAGACAAGCATACCCCAAGCCGACGGTGATAAACAAAGACTTGGGGCGCTCATGTTAACATTTGGAGAGTCGGCCCAAGGTAATACGCACAAGTGTTATGCGTATATATAGAGGCGGGCTGCGGTTCATTTGGAGCAAGGAATCTCGCTCTCTCATCTACGCATAAAGGGGTAAAGACCTGCGCAGGGGTAAAGGAGAATACGCACTTCTCATGCGTAGTTCATCCATAGTGCAGAGTTGGAGTTTTATGCCGGTTGAGGTGTGAAGGTTCGGTTATGCGTGCAGGATTTGGTAGGAAGGTTGGGTGGCTCAGATGAGCACCTCTTCTTGTGCAAAGGTGCACGACATGGTTGTAAAAGGCTGTTCTATGCCTTGATTGTAAAATATTCTAAGTATAGACTTGGAGTTTTTCCAAGTATACTTGCTGGTTGTACTATTGAAGAAACTGATATTCTTAATAAACTGTTGGGCAGACTTTTAGGGAGTTGCCCCTCCCTTTATACTTGTTTGCAATTGTTGATGTTCTCGGTTAATTGCATATGGATAATGAATGAGTATGGGCTTCATTAAAGTATAAAGGATAATGCTTTTACTTGGTTGTGAAACACAAACTAAGTATGTTAATGTTGGAGTAGGCGTAGTCCACGAATGTTAGTATTGTTAAAAAGAAAGCGTTCGGTGGTGCCGCACCTCGCTACAAGCGGTTGGAAGACTACCGCAGGTGTAGGGGCGTGACAGTTGGTATCAGAGCTCGGTCAGAGCTGGTGAGCAAAGGTTGCTCGTGGCAGTGATAAGGGTACTTGCAGGTGAAGGAAACCGTTTCACACGAAGTGGAACAAGGGTTGGTTCAGGTTGCAGGATACTCGGTGGAGTTGTTGAATGGTCGAGACTAGATCACAAAGGAGGAAGAAGTTGGTCGAGATGGCAGCTGGGTCTCAAGCCGAGTCTAGTCATGATGACAAGGATACTACTATTGGGTTCATTGAAAAGGTGTTGGAAAAGATAGAAAATATGGAGATTTCTTTGAAAGAAGAACTCGATGAACTCCGAACACAGAATGATGAGCTTAAGACACAAAATGAGTACACTGATCTTAGGTGTGTACAACTTGAACAAAGGGTCAAAGAGGTTGAGGAATCAAGAAATCAAGGTCTTGCAGAGATCGTGAACTTGAAGAAGACTCTTGAAGATACAAAGAATGAGCTTACGGTTGTGAAGAGGGCCATGGGGCATAACTCATTTGGAGGAATGCCTCATATGAAGGTCAAGGAACCGGAGTCTTATGATGGAACAAGGAAGGCAACAACTCTTGGCAACTTCTTGTGGGACATGGAGCAGTACTTGGAGCGGTTGAACCTGGTTGATGGTGAGACACAAGTCAAGGTAGCTACTCAGTTCTTGACAAAGGATGCTAAGATGTGGTGGCGAAGGAGAGTGGACCAGATTGCCAATGGCAGTGCTGATGACATCACTTCGTGGAAAGACTTGAAGAAGGCTTTGCAGACCCACTTCATTCCTCAGGATGACACAGGGAAGCAAGGACCAAACTCAAGTACATAAAGCAAACAGCAAGCCTACAAACATACCAGCAAGAGTATTCAAGTGCAGCTCTGGAACTTCATGACATGGCAGAAAAAGACAAGGTGTTCAACTTCATTATGGGATTGAAACCTTGGGCACGCAACGAGGTGAGGAGACAGAAGATTAGAACACTTGAAGAAGCTTTTGCTGCAGTTGATAGGTTGGTGGATCACTTTGAGGAAACTTCTGATGACAAGAAGAAGAAGACCGAAAAGCCAAAAGAGAAGAAGGATGATGGTGCTTCAAAATCGGATGATGGCCCGAAAATGAAGAAACCTTTGAAGTGTTGGTTATGTACAGGACCACACACGGTGAAGAATTGTCCCTCTAAACCAAAGGTAGCTACGGTTGCACAGTCTGATGATGAGAGTAATGATGCTTCGGTGGGGATGATGCAGATACTTGGTGCTTCTGCTACTACAGAAGTAGTCTCTAAGAGAGACCCAGAAAGAAACAAGTTAGAGTATGTTCGAATGAAGGTTGGAGGTACTGATGTACTCACTATGGTGGATAGTGGGGCTTCTCACAACTTCATGGGAGAAGATACTGCAAGAAGAATTGGGCTGAAGTTTGTACCGGCAAAGGCACAAATGAAGACAGTGAATTCCCCTCCTATGGACATTCTTGGTATAGCTGAGAAAGTGGACACTACACTTGGTGAATGGACTGGAAAGGTGGACTTCACTATAGTGCGGATTGATGATTACGAAGTTGTATTGGGGATGGAGTTTATGAAACAATTCGATGCTATGATTGTACCACATTTGAAGAAGCTCTACATTTATGATGGAAGGGAAGATGTACCCATTGGTGTGCCTACCATTGGTGCAACGAGACCTGATTGTAAAGTAGGAGCAATGCAAATGGAAGATAAGGAGAAGGTGAACAAGTGGTTGTCCACTGTTGAGGCAAAGCTTGTGGAGCAGTCATTGGTCATTAGATCACTCTCAGATAGCATCTTGGACTTAAAAAGAAGGCTAGAGTTGGTAGAGGATGATGATGATGATGATGAGGTATATGTGAGGCCGGATGTCCAGAAGGTAGACCAGATTGCTTATCTACAAAGGATGGAGATTAAGAATCCTGATAGATGGATTGAGTTGATTAGTGAGGGAGAGCCTTCAGGCTCTACTCCCTCTACATCTTCTTAGATGAGTAAGAAGGTGGGCTCATTGCTAGCTGCTCATGGCAGTGAGCCCTCAAGCACGTGGAGCAGGTATGATTGATGATGGCACATTGCAGATGATGGAGAGGGCTTCATGGATCTGAATTGGGCACATCGAGAGTTGGTTTGATGAGATGATCTCTTCACTTTGGAGGAGACACACACATGGACAACATGTTGCAGATGAGATGGATGGAGTTTCCATGGACCTGAGCATGGATTATGGAGGATTCTTGATGAGATGAGGTGTTAGCACATGGTTGTAGTGTGTTAGCACTTGTTGACATATCATGGGCAATTTTGCACATGGTGATGATGACATGATGGAATTGGCACATTTTTGCAATGGACATGTAGCTTGCATTGGAAGGATCAAACTTCCATGGTGGAGAGCAGCATGGAGAGATTGTCGCAGAGTGGACAATGATCATGGACATCCGAGATGAGACATGGTGGAGACAATGGTTCTACATATGTTGCAGTGATGTTTGCCTTATGTGGAGGAGTCAACATCATGGATGATGGTATGTTGTCGAGGACGACAACGATTTCAGGTGGAGGAGGATGTAAGGACCTCCGGTTGTGATTGCGACGGGCGCCGGGCAAGCGATCGTGCACGGGCGCAGGTGGGCGCGCTGAACCGGCGACCTGCGACACGGTGCGACGAAACCTGCGACAAGATGCGACGTTATGAGGAACACATGAAATCGACTAAGTGTCATCGCACTTGGGCGCACGAGTTATGTATGCGTGCGAAGGTTATATGCGATGAAGAATGGGAGACAAGCATACCCCAAGCCGACGGTGATAAACAAAGACTTGGGGCGCTCATGTTAACATTTGGAGAGTCGGCCCAAGGTAATACGCACAAGTTTTATGCATATATATAGAGGCGGGTTGTGGTTCATTTGGAGCAAGGAATCTCACTCTCTCATCTACGCATAAAGGGGTAAAGACCTGCGCAGGGGTAAAGGAGAATACGCACTTCTCATGCGTAGTTCATCCATAGTGCAGAGTTGGAGTTTTATGCCGGTTGAGGTGTGAAGGTTCGGTTATGTGTGCAGGATTTGGTAGGAAGGTTGGGTGGCTCAGATGAGCACCTCTTCTTGTGCAAAGGTGCATGACATGGTTGTAAAAGGTTGTTCTATGCCTTGATTGTAAAATATTCTAAGTATAGACTTGGAGCTTTTGCCAAGTATACTTGCTGGCTGTATTATTGAAGAAACTGATATTCTTAAAAAACTATTGGGCAGACTTTTAGGGAGTTGCCCCTCCCTTTATACTTGTTTGCAATTGTTGATGTTCTCGGTTAATTGCATATGGATAATGAATGAGTATGGGCTTCATTAAAGTATAAAGGATAATGCTTTTACTTGGTTGCGAAACACAAACTAAGTATGTTAATGTTGGAGTAGGCGTAGTCCACGAATGTTAGTATTGTTAAAAAGAAAGCGTTCGGTGGTGCTGCACCTCGCTACAAGCGGTTGGAAGACTACCGCAGGTGTAGGGGCGTGACAGCGCCCCTCGTGCAGGTGCCACCCGGGCCGCCCGCGCCCTCGCCCGGAAGGCAAGGCGATTCCGGGAATCGCCCTGCCTGTCGGGCGAGGGCGCGGGCGGCCCGGGTGGCGCCTGCACGAGGGCGCCCCCACTTGTGCAGGCGCCACCCGGGCCGCCCGCGCCCTCGCCCGGGGCACGGGCGGCCCGGGTGGCACCTACACGAGGGCACCCCCCCTCGTGCAGGCGCCACCCGGGCTGCCCGCGCCCTCACCCGGCAGGCAGGGCGATTCCGGGAATCGCCCTGCCTGCCGGGCGAGGGCGCAGGTAGCCCGGGTGGCGCCTGCATGAGGGCGCCCACCGTTATGCAGGCGCCACCCGGGCCGCCTGCGCCCTCGCCCGGCAGGCAGGGCGACCCTACCTGCCGGGAGAGGGCGCGGGCGGCCTGGGTGGCGCCTGCACGAGGGCGCCCACCCCCATGCAGGCGCCACCCAGGCCGCCCGCGCCCTCGCCTGGCAGGTAGGGAAATTCTGGGAATCGCCCTGCCTGCCGGGCGAGGGCGCGGGAGGCCCGGGTGGCGCTTCCACGAGGGCGCCACCCCTCGTGCAGGCACCACCCGGGTCGCCCGCGCCCTCGCCTAGCAGGCAGGGCGACCCTGCCTGCCAGGCGAGGGTGCAGGCGGCCCGGGTGGCGCCCACCCTCGTGCAGGCGCCACCCAGGCCGCCCGCGCCCTCGCCCGGCAGGCAGGGTCACCCTGCCTGCCGGGCGAGGGCGCGGGCGGCCCGGGTGCACATGCACGAGCCCCGCTCATGGGGCTGAGGGAGGGTGGATGAGGCCGAGGGCGGCGGGTGGGTGAGGCGGGCGGGCGGAGGGTGGGTGAGGCGGGCTGGCAGAGGCGGGTGAGGTGGGCGGGTGGGGTTGAGGGAGGGTGGGTAGGGCGGGTGGGCGGGTGAGGGCACCCGGGGGTGGGTCGGGCGGGCGGGTGAGGGCGCCCGGGGGTGGGTGGGGCGGGCGGGCGGGTGAGGGCGCTCGCGGGTTGGGTGGGCGGGCGGGTGAGGGTGCCCGCGGGCGGGCGGGTGAGGGCGCCCGCGGGGGGGTGGGGCGGGCGGGCGGGCGGCTGAGGGCGCCTGCCGGCGGGCGAGTGGGGCGGGAAGGCGGGCGGGTCAGGGCGCCCACTGGCGGGCGGGCGGGTCAGGGCGCCCGTGGGCGGGTGGGCGAGCTGGTCAGGGCGCCCGCGGGCGGGTGGCGCGGGCGGGTTAGGGAGCCCGCAGGCGGGCAGGCGGGTGAGGGCGCCCGGTGGTGGGTGGGGCGTGCGGGTGAGGGCGCCCGGGGGTGGGTGGCCCGCCCGAAGGGGTGAGGCGCCCGGGTGAGGGCGCCGGGAGGGGTTGGGCGGGCGGGTGAGGGCGCCCGGGCCGGGTGAGCGGGTGAGGGGGGCATGGGTGGTTCGACCGGAGGGGTGGGGCGGGTGGGTTAGGGCGCCCGGGCCGAGCCGGGCAGGCGGGTGAGGGGGGACGGGGTGGGTGTGCCGGGCGGGTGAGGGGGCCCGGGCCGGGCAGGCGGGTGAGGGGGGGCTGTTAGGGCGCCCGGAGGGGCCGGGCGGGCGGGCGGGTGGCGGGGGTGGGGAGCACCCACGGGTGTTAAGAAAATGAGGTTGACCGGGCCCACCATGCTCACGATTTTTCATGAAACTAATTTAATATAAAAGTTTTCAAGAAAAAAATTTAACTTACCTTTTAATTGCGAGAATTCTTCGTTGATTATGTTGTTGATAGTGATTTAGCTGCTCCACAAATTCACGACCTCTTTCAACGATTTTCAAAAACCCTAGATGTGATGTTAGTAATAGTGATAATGAAATTTTAATATGTAAGTGAAGTTACAAGGATGTTTTACTGTACGGTTAATATGGGATAATTTGTTTTACAATATTATAAAGTGAATATTATTGATTTGTTTTACAACGGGTTGAATGTGGGATAATTTGTTTTAAAATATTTTAAAGTGAATATTGTAGTATTGGAAAGCGAATATTATATGGTTTAACTATTATAATAATTGTAGAAGTTGTAGCGTACAATTTTAATTATGATTTCATAAAAAAAATTAGTTTACATTTTCCAATAAATTGTAGAACAAAGTAATAAAGGTAAATAAATTTAACAGACTTTTTGGAGGGAAATATTTTCACGAAACTTTTTGGAGGGAAATATTTTCGCGAAATTTTTTGGAGGGAAAATTTTTGGAGGGAAAATTTCATTCTTTAAGCTATATAATATCTTTAGGAGACTCTCCATTTGTATCATTCAACATCTTCTATTTGAAAGGGATGGATTGTTCTGATAGTGAAGTTTTGATTTATACACCATCAACTTCTTCATCGCGTAACAACTCTATTCATATTGATGAACATAGCGGGAATTCTTCCACTATGGATAGAAAGTCACTTCTTCCACTTAGTCCTGATTCTAAGGACTATGAGAGCAGCACTGATGAAAGAGGGGATGGAGAATTTCAAATAAATAAAGAGTCACAGATTCCACTTAGTCCTACTTCTAAGGACTATGAAAGCCGCAGTGATGAAGAGCATGACGGTGAAGTTCAAAAGAACGGAGTGTCACGATGTCCACTTAGTCCTAATTCTGAGGACTATGAGAGCAGCAGTTTTGAAGAGCATGATGGTGAAGTTCAAAAGAATGGAGGGTCACGGTGTCCACTTAGTCCTAATTCTGAGGACTATGAGAGCAGCAGTTTTGACGAGCATGATGGTGAAGTTCAAAAGAATGGAGTGTCACGGTGTCCACTTAGTCCTAATTCCGAGGACTATGAGAGCAGCAGTTTTGAAGAGCATAATGGTGAAGTTCAAAAGAAGGGAGTGTCACGGTGTCCACTTAGTCCTAATTCTGAGGACTATGAGAGCAGCAGTTTTGAAAAGCATAATGGTGAAGTTCAAAAGAAGGGAGTGTCACGGTGTCCACTTAGTCTTAATTCTTAGGACTATGAAAGCACTAGTTTTGAAGCGAATGATGGCAAATTTCAAAAGAATGGAGTGTCACGGTATCCACCTAGTCCAAATTTCTGAAGACTATGAGAGCAGCAGTGATGAAAAGCATGATGTTGATTTTCAAAAGTATGGAGTATCAAAGTGTCCACTTAGTCCTAATTCTAAGGACTATGAGAGCAGTAGTGATGAAAAGCATGATGTTGATTTTCAAAAGTATGGAGTGTCACGGTGTCCAGTTAGTCCAAATTCTAAGGACTTTGAGAGCAGCAGTGATGAAGAGTGGGATGATGAAATTCAAAAGATTGGAGTACCACAGTGTCCACTTAGTCCTAATTCTGCGGACTATGAGAACAATAGTTATGAAGAGTGTGATGATGAATTTCAAAATAATAGAGTGTCACTGTGTCCTCTTAGTCCTAATTCTGCAGACTATGAGAGCAGCAGTGATGAAGGACAGGATGATGCACTTAGTCCTAATTCTAATGAGTATAAAGGTAGCAGTGATAAAGGACGGGATGTAGCATCTTCAATAAGTAAATAGTCACATTTTCAACATAGTCCTAATTCTATGGACTATGAGAGTAGCACTGGAAATGCATATAAAGAAGAATATCCATTAAACATCAAGTCAGATTTTCCATTTAGTCCGAATTCTAAGGACTACGACAGTAGCACTGAAGAAGCAGAAGATGAAGAATATCCTCCAAGTCAATATTTGAAAAGCAGAGATGATCATAGTGTGGATAACATTCCTCTTAATGATGATGAAAAGCCTTATACAAATGATGATCAAATGATGGAGATGTTGCCAAGAAACATTGTATCAAGGAGTAGGAGCAGACATTGTCGTATCAATGCAAGTTGTTCTAGTTATACAAGGGGTAGAGCAGAATATCTGACGAGAAGAAGTTCTATCAATGCTCTCATTTCAAGTGAATGTTGCCAAAAAGATTGCTTGAAACATATGGATTTCAAATTTGCATTAGAAAGCAGGAAGAGATATTTGTCAATGAATAAAAGCATGCAAAATTCATATTTAGTTGGGTGCATGCAATCTACATTGTCAGGTTATGATTATCATATTGGGACTTTTTTTATCTGTAGAAAAGGTTTCAAAATGTTTCATTCGATTGGGAATTTTCGTCTCTCGAGAATTCAAGAAAATTTGGAAAAGGATCCCACATTTTATTCAGAAGTACGTCATAAAAGACAGTTTGGTCCATTATCAAATACTGCAATGTCATGGATGAAAGATTTCTTTTCAAAGCATGGAGAGTGTATGCCAAATGGAGAGACAATACATATTCCAGATAATTTTTCAAGACGAGAAATCTACAACTTATACAAAGAATATGCAGAAGGTGCTGAGGGACATGGCCAGTTTATTACATATCAATATTTTGTGAAGGTATGGAAGAAATAATTTAACAATGTCTGTATTCCTAAGAAGACAAGGATGGGGATTTGCAGTACATGTGCTTCTCTTAAATCAAAAAGGGACAAAAGTGAAGGCTCAGAAAGAGGTAAGCGTTCATAACTTTAACTTTTAAAATTGTATAGTCATCAACTATGAAAACATATTTCTTAATGAATCTCTTTTATGTTGTGTAGATTTAATTGTCAAACAACTTCAGGAGCATCGCGAACAACAAACAAACGAAAGGAAGAAGTTGTACAAGCATCGAAAAAAGTGCTATGATAATCCGAATAAATATTTGGGTTTGATAATTGATGGTATAGACCAGAAGAAAACACTTTTACCACATTTTGTTCGCACACCCAAAAATTTACAGGAGGAAAACTTTATTCAATTTCACTTGGTCGGTTGTATGGTCTTCAATGGGAAAATGTTGCCAAGGGTGTACTTCACAGCTCCAAATATTCATAATGATGCAAATCTGACCATAACTATAATTCATGATGTGATTTCTCATTGGTCTGGTAATCTTCCTGAAGTTTTGTATCTACAATTGGACAACACTTGCCGTGAAAACAAAAATCAGGTTGTTTTTGGATATCTAAACATGCTTGTTGAATTGGGAATTTTTCAGAAGGTAAAGGTTGGTTTCCTTCTTGTTGGGCACACTCACGACCATATTGATTAGATGTTCAGCCGTTTTTCAGTCACATTGAGGAGGAAGGAAGTTGGTAGCTTTCCATCATTAATTGAATGTATTAAGAAATCATACATGCCAGAGCCTACTTTTGATGTGTTGGAAGAAACTATTGACATGCGAAGGTTTATTCTGGGATCATATGGTGAGGGGAAATGCATTGAACAACTTAATGACATTAGCTTCCAACATCAATTTCGTATCAAAAAAAATGATGGGAAAACACTAATATGGGGCAAGAAGTATTCAACTACTACAGAATGGACACCGTCATCAGGATTGCAATTTTTGAAGTTCATTCCAGATCATCCAATATTTGCATCAAAAATATTGTTATTACAATCAGTTGGTGAAGTTCAGAATGCACGTAGACAGAACAGGGCTATAAATTATTCTGATTGCCTGGAGGAAATTAAAAAATGTATTAGATATACATATGAGTACTTTGACATTGCTGATTCAGTTTGGTGGGAGTCGTTTTTCAATAATCAAAGTGATATCATTTCGACAACAATAAATGAAGATATACCTTTGAAAAATCCATTTATTTGGCCACATAATGTGTCGAATGAACATGAGGAAGTAAACATTGTTGAACAGCAACAATCTCAAGGTATTATTAATTCTTCACAGGCAGAGGAAAGAGAGATGTATATTGGTTCCAGAAGATCTCGTGCACAACGTGAAGCCATGGAAGACCTTTATAGGGGTTCAGTACAGGATATTAAGGAGGGTTGCATGATTGCAGTGCTAGCAGATGGAGATCCCAATGGCTATCCATTTTGGGTTGCTAAAGTTATAAAGGTATTTACAGAAAATGAGGATGTTACAAGTGTTGAAATACATTGGTATGCCACAAATACACACCCATTCAATGGTGTGTATACGCCAGAGATGGTAGTTGACAAAAAAAATGGCGGAAAAAGAAAAAGAAAGGGTACAAATGTAAATCGCCGCCGCACAGACATATTAAAATTGGAGGATGTAGACATACTTGTTTATGACTTCAATTTAACAAAGAGAGGAACTCTTCGCTTCAAGACGATAGAGATTCTGAAAAGGTTGTTACCAGAAGGAACAGTGTTGACATGGGAGTCACCTGAAACCAGTCGTAGATCTAGAAGAATTTTGAAACCTGAAATGTTGGGCATGCATGTGGACTCAGATGGGGCACTAGTTGATGAAAGAGAAGAATATGAAACATCTTCGTCAGCATCCAGTCACTCATCTGAAGATGTGAATTCTGATGGTGTGCCAGAAAACATGAGTGATTTTGAATAATTGTTTAAGACAGTTTATATAACTGATGTATGCATCGTATCTTCAAATAAAATTAATGTTTTCCATATGGTGTTAAATGAGAAGTTATGAGGCATTTTTATGTTGTTGGATTATATGTCTTAGTTATGATAAATTTTATTGTTTAAAATATCTACAATGCAATATTAAATTAGAGATATAAAATATGTTTTATTCAATATACAAATAATGACTTTTGAATGCATTTAGTGATGTAATTTGTTCATAATGTCATGGTTTTTTTTATTTTATAGTTGAAAAAATTTCAATTTTTTTTGTATCTAGCATGTTATGGTTGAAAACATGTTAAATTTATACTATGAAAGAAAAATGATATTCTACCAAAAACATTAGTGTGTTTTTTCCCGCATAAACAACTTTGTTTGACACATAGAAATTTGGTTTTATTAACATTTTTTTTAAATACTGAAAATTGACCCTAAAAAAAAAATCATTGTTCCAGTGTCATCAGTTTCATTTTGAAGCTATATTTTGCATGAAAATTTCATAGTAAATTTTGTAGTCACTGCCAATTTTAAAACATGTTCAAAATTGACGCCTAAAAAATAAAAACATCGTTCCAGTATACACACTTTTCGTTTTGAGCACTGTTTTTGATGTTTTTTTGGGTTTTTTTGGCTAGAGTTCCCATTTTGAGTTTATAGTTCCCATTTCAAAGTTTACATTGTTATATATATATATATATATATATATATGCATTTAACGCAAACAGAGGCCAAAACCCATATATATATGCTTTAACACTATCGGCGACCAAAAACTATGCATATATGGCATTTACACTATCGGAGGCAGAAAGACTGAGTTATAAGGCAAATACACTATCGGCGCGGAATCCCGGCAAATATACTATGGCGAATACTCTATCGGAGGAGTAGAGCTATCGCATATGCCAAGAGTAAGGTGCATAAGCGGAGCAATATATCTATATATATATATATATATATATAAACAAAGTGAAAACAGTGGAGCAATATATATATAAACAGCGGAGCATATAAACAAAGTTAAAATAGCGGAGCAATATATATATCGCAAAGTTCAAAAGGGTTCTCACCCCTGAAACCCTCTGATTGTGATAATATATGCGCAGACCCATGGGACCATTGCAATACGTTGCAATTTAATATCGTGTCCGCCGTGTCAAGATTATGTATTGCAAGTGGTTAAGAACCCACCACACTAAAACCTCTGATTGTGATAAAGCATGTGGACCCGCCATGATAGTGTAATATAACTTGATATATTATCGCATCCGTCACATATCGCAAGCCGTAAAGCCTTGCCACATTGGAAGCGCCGACTACAATAAGGCCGTGGACCCGACGGGCATATTAACTATGGTTTAATACCATATCGCATCCGGTCCATCGGAGCAGGGGAATCGGCCATCGGCTATGCAATAGAGCATGGCTTGTTAAAGACCCCTAGAAGTCTTGAGCCCTGATTGCAATCAAGACCGGACCCGATACAGGAATAGACGCAAGTAAAATATAATTTGAAGTCCGCCCTTTAGTTTTTTGCCTGTGTTTGATTGTAATTCCTGTGTATTTGTATATATTGCTTGTGCGGGGTTTGGAGACAGAGATACGTTAAGGAATGCTCCTAATAGATCAGAAGACTAGAATCAAGCCGATTGTGATTGCAATAGGACGTGGCATGTCCGTTACACTGTAAAGCCCTATGTATGTCAAATAATTATGGATAAAAGGAGCGTTGTTACAGGTTTTAACTTGTAATAAGTATTCTTTGTGTATACGGCCTCTCTTCCTCCTGAACGTGTCCTGTGAATATTGGAACGCTTGGATAGACAGAGGAAATCGAAAGCCGGGAAGTCGAAGAAGCAAGCGAGCACAGAGGAAATGACAGCAATCGAGGAGGAAACTGACAGGATAAGCGAGCATTGAGGAATCCAAAGAGCCTGCGGAGAAAGGAAGCAAAAGGCCAGGGGTGTCATATATAAGAAAATAAAGAATTGTTTGAATTTGGCTTGGGAGTTGAACGTTGTTGAAAATTTTTGTGGAAATAAGCTGGAGGAGACAGAGGCAGCGAGAGGATCCAGCTGAACAGAAAGAGGGCCGAAGGGCCAACAGGACAGCAGATAATTGAAGGGCAGAAGTAACCAGCAGAGAACATAAGCTTGAATAGGAAGTTGTTCTTTATGCAGAGCTTAGTTCAGCTAACAGTAGATTGACTAAATCTGTGTGAAGACATTATCAGAGAGCATGAAGGCTATTGGAGACTATGTGTGGGCAATGTGCAGAATTGTGAAGACTACTTCATAAGAAGACTGGTTGTCATTGATGATGTAGCTTGGAGACTACAGTGAAGCTATAAACAGACAGAACTCAGCAAAGAAGAGTTCTGAGAGCAGAACATTACTATCAAATGAACCTTAACAAGATTGGGTTAGAACCCTTGAGGCTAGTGCCTCAGAAGTAAGTAGGATTAGAGTCCTTGGGGTTGGTGCCTCAGAAGTAATTAGGATTGGATTCCTTGGGGCTGGTGCTTCAGAAGCAAGAAGGATAGGAGTCCTTGGGGCTGGTGCCTCAGAAGTAAGGAGGGTTAGAGTCCTTGGGCTTGATGCCTCAGAAGTAGGAAAGATAGGAGTCTTTGGGACTGGTGTCTCAGGAAATGGAAGGATTGAAGTCCTTGGGAGTTGGTGCTCCTAAGTCCAAGATTGGTGTCTTGGCGAAATAGAGTTGGTGCTCTGGAGGTTGGAGCCTCACCAAATTCTGAGTTGGAGTTTGGAAACTAATTGCAACCACTTATATATTGTATCTATTTTACTGCAAAGATTATATGAATAAAAGAATTTATTATTGTTGTTCATCTTGTGTTCTGAATATAAATTGTTTAACTGGTAAAACAATAGTTGGAAAAAGAAATATTGATTCACCCCCCTTCTCAGTATTTCCAACAATTGGTATCAAAGTCAGTACCTTCATTCAAAGCTTAATAGCTTGAAGGTTGACCTTTAGAACACAAATGGCAAAGTCAAGGAAGAAAGTCTCCAATCCTCCTAAGGATGTGTCTCCCTCTACTAAGAAAATAGAAGACAATCAATTTGAGGAGGCTCCAAGGCTCAATGGGAACTTTAATATATGGGAAGCAAGAATGAGGAATTTCTTACAGACTCAAGGCATTGAAATATGGAAATCAGTGATTGATGATAGCAGGATGGATAGAGAATCCAAGGAGTACAATGCAAAAGCAATGAAGGCAATCTTGAATGGGCTACCTGATTCTGTAAAGAACAATCTAGGAAAATGTTCATCAGCAAATGGTATATGGGACAAACTTCATGACCTTCACTCAAAAGGAGCATTGACCATGACCATCAGTCAAGAAGATGATGGAAATCTAGAAGGAAATTCATAACCCATCATAGAAGTTGAACATGAGAATGATGATATCAAGGCTAAAGCAGACCTAGAAGATGAAGAGAATGAAAAATATTTTGTAGAAGAACTCCTCACTCAACTTATGACTACCATGGAAGAAATTAACAATTTGAAGAAGAAAAATGAGGAAATTAAGAAGATAGCACTAGTTGGTGACCAAGATCAAACAAAAAATAAAGTTGACATCATCAAGCTCTAAGTACAAGAAAGGGATGAAGAGATTGCCAAGCTTAAGAAGGAATTTCATCAAAGCAAAAGAAAGCATCATGAAGAAGTCATATCCATGACAAATCAATTGAATAAAGCAAAGAAGCAAGAAGATACCTTTTCAAGTCAACATGAACAAAGGCATAAGAGCTTGAACAAACTTGAAGAAGAGATTGTTTAGTACAAGGTAGAGGTCTCCTCTCTCAAATCTAAACTACAAGAAGCCAGGAAACAAGTACAAGGAGCTGAGAAGACAAAGGAAGCATTGGAAGTCATAGAAGGACAGGCTGAAACATGTAAAGCTACAAGGATCAAGGAAGAAATGGAGAGCAGTCAAGCAAAGAATGAAGAAATCTTCAAAATGAAGTCAGATATCATCTCCCTTAAAATAGAAGCAGATGAAGCTACTCGTATCAAGGAAGAAACTGAGGAACAACTTGCTAAGAAGAATAATGAATGTGAAAGATTGGAAGAAGAGATTGTCTTCCTCAGAACAAAGGTTGAAGGGATGAACAAAATCTTGAAGAGCTCTCAGGCCTTGGATGACATGCTCAGCTATCACAGATGTCCATTTGATAAATCAGGTCTCAGGTATGCAGGTGAATCCTCAAACAAGAATGAAAATGCTTCAAACAAAAGAGATGTGAAGAAGCCAGAAAGCAACGGTGATGCTCCCTGTTCCAGCAAAGGCAAGGAGAAAAATCAAGGCTACAATAGAAGAAATCCTGCTCCAAGAAGAAATATAGATGATGTCAAAGAGGCAAGAGGCAATGGTTATCATCAAAGGATCTCAAGGCAGAAAGGCTTCAGAAGTACATCAAGGAAACCTCCATCTCCCAGGTACCAAAGTTCAATTTTTGGTTATTGTTATTCTTGTACAAACGTTGGTGACATGGCAAAAGACTGTAAAGCATATCATAGAGATAGATATTATAGTCCCCAACAATTTGCAAGAAACAATTTTGCAGGAAGAAATAATGAATTCTTATTCATGAACAATGTAGAATGCTTCAAGTGTCACAACATTGGTCATATGGCACGTGATTGTAACTTAACTTGGGCTCTTACACAAGCTAGAACCATGCAAAAGAAGAAAGTTACACAAGTATGGAGAAGGAAGGAAATACAATCCGAAAGTCTCTTGAGCTCTCCAGCCAATAGCATATGTCATTGGCTTGAATTTTGACAATCTAAGCATTTTATGAGAAGACTCTGCCAAAAGAGATGATGCATACAGTTAGGGGGAGCCTATGATTCTTGATCATTATTACTGAAGCTATTAGTGAAAGGATCCTTATGAAATCCTTGTTGAGATATATTAACAATCATTCTTTGATGAAGATCATTTCTCAGGAGTACTCCATTGAAGAATAAGATCATGTTGTCAAAGATGCTTTCCACTTAATCTCTAAGTAGTATTTGAAGCAACAGAGAAAGTCATCTAATGCTAGAGAAAATAGGGCAAACAACCATGGTGTTGTTATCACAGAAGTTTATGTCTTAACTCAGGAATTTAATGTGAGAACAGATAAATTCTAGACACTAATAGAGGCAGTCTTCAAACAAACAGATACATCTGGAATGGAGTTTGAAGTAAGAGCAGCTGGCAGCATATAACAAACTGAAGCATTGTAAATAAATGCAAATCAACATAATGATTTTAAAAGACAGTCACAGATTGTATATCTAAATCTGCTAACAGAAATAACATGCAAAGACATGTACGAGAAGCAAGGAAAAGATGGCTCATAGGAAGGAGAATGTTATGTAGCCAAGCATAACTTAAGCTAATACATATCACTTAAGAAATATAGCAACAATAAGGCACAACTCCTCACAATTTCGTCCAAATGCAATGATGATTGAATACTAGATTGCAGTCACTCAAGGAGAAGCACAGTGACACAAAGAAACTTAGTTCTAAAGAAAGACAGCAAGAAAGACAATCTCAGTGGCAGTCTCTCTAGATTCGGACTATGAAGGTCTCTCAATTTTGCCTATGGGGACAGCAATATGGATTGAAGCATCAAAGCCTAGACTTCGACACTTGTTGTATGGCTATTTGCAATCTGATTGAAAGCATTGAAGTAGAGCATCTTTAAGCATTGTTGAAGCCATGATAAAGTAATTTTGAGACATGAAGAGGGAATAATGTGCTAATTGATGATAAAGCATCAATCCTTCTATCTTGAATAAAAAGAAGAAGAGCACCATGACAGGGGGAATAATGAAAATCTACCATTCATGGAGAACAGAAGAAGTGTGATAGGGGGAGTCTCGTAGCACTCCTTTGCCATTGATGTCAAAGGGGGAGAGAAGACTAATATTGCCATCAATAAGAAAGGGGGAGATTGTTGACCTAGGTTTTCATTGATGTCAATATGGCAATATTCTATATACTAGAAGATGACATGAAGCCAAGGGGAAGCCGAGCAGATCCATGAAGAGACAGGAGCAAGGCCATCAGGATAGCCAAGCCATAAGCAAGAGGAGTTACCAAAGAATGCATATCAGAGCAAGGAGGTCTTTGAAAGAGCATTGCATGTAATACATACCCAAGAAGAACCAAGAGGAGCTACAGGAGGAGCCATATATATATATATATATATATATATATATATATATATATATGAAAAAACAGAGTTACCAGAGCTACAGGAGCAAACAGAGGACGCAAACAGCCATCGGAGCAATAGAGGAACAAACAAAGCCAGTGGAGCAATATATAAATAGAGCCATCGGATCGGAGGGAGCAAATAGAGCCATGGGAGGCAGCAAACAGAGCTATCGGAGCCACAGAGGAAGCAAATAGAGCTAACGGGAGCAGACAGGGTCATATCAGAGGAGAAAACCATATATATATGCATTTAACGCAAATGGAGGCCAAAAACCCATATATATATGCTTTAACACTATCGGCGACCAAAAACTATGCATATATGGTGTTTACACTATCGGAGGCAAAAAGACTGAGTTATAAGGCAAATACACTATCGGCGTGGAATCCCGACAAATATACTATGGCAAATACTCTATCGAAGGAGTAGAGCTATTGCATATACCAAGAGTAAGGTGCATAAGCGGAGAAATATATATATATATATATATATATATATATATATATATACAAAGTGAAAACTGTTGGAAATAATACCGAGAGGGGGGGTGAATCAGTATTATCAAGTTCTTTTAATAAATCTTCCTTATTTATACTTTGAATTATTTTTGCATGTCAGTACCATAAAATAATGAGCATGAACAAAGAAAACTGATAGTCACACCAAAGAACACCAGATGTAAGGTGGAAACCCAATGTGGGTGAAAACCACCTGCTGCAATATGTCTCTATCTTCTTTCAAATTAGAAACTCCTTTTACAATGGTTTTGTACTGGTGCAGTCCTTTACCAATACGCAGGCTGCAACCTGCAGAGAGCTACAACTCTCTCTCGTTTTCCAGTCTCTCCTGGAAGGGAGCTACAACCCCCTACTTCTTTTCTTTCAAGGATCACTTTTCATAAATTTTCAAACTGGATCCATAAACATCAAGAGATCATCAAGTACAAGTAAATCACCCAGTCAACTGCAGTAACCATATCAATAGTAACAGTAAACTAGACCCAGAACACCTTATCAACAGAGAAAAGTCAGTCACACAAAGGCCTTGATACGGATACGCAGTTTTCCTTTCTCTGGCCTGCGTGGCTACGCACTTGACCTTCTGCACCCCTGCGTATACCCGCAGAGAGCCTTCTACTGCATCGCGTACCCACGCCCTGTTTCTTCAATTACGCTGCGTACTGTTACTGTAGGCACGCACCCACAGATACTATCGCGTCGCGTACTGCTACTGTAGCCACGCACCCACAGATGCTATCGCGCCACGTACCTACGCACCTACAGCTTCTGAAGCACCGTGTACTTTCCCTGTGCCTACGCACCTGAACCTTTGTCGCGTTGCGTACCCACGCACTGTGCCTTCTTCTTCTCTGCGTACCCACGCAGTTCTCCTTCTTCTGCTCTACGTACCCACGCACTTGCACCGTTAACCACCTGCGTACCTCTGATTAGGGCCGAATTGGTAGTCCCCCTAGTGTGCCACAGATAGTCAGATGCTCAGATCTGATCATGCGCTCGAGAGATCACCCTTCATAGATTCGTTTTCGTCTTCACTTTTATATAGATCAAGCTTTTAAAACAATAACCCAATATTTCAGATCTTAAGATATTCAATTTTCAAAGAGATGGTTAGCCAAGTGATCTCCTTTGCTTTATATAGGCAAGCTCTTCCAAAAATCATGGATCAATACCATAGATAACCAATACAAGGGGCCCAAAAACATGGGGCTCAATAATAATAATAATATAAAACAATACCACGGGCCAAAACCATAGAATCAAGAATGGCAGGCTAAATACCACGGGCCAAACATAGGAAACCCCACGTGAACGCGCTTCTCTGCCTTGAAGTAAGTGAACTGTGGGTACGCACCTTCTGAACGGGTGACCTGCATGTCTGGTCGCAGTCCCTTCACGGCGTACCTGCGTGTACGCACTTTTTGAACTATTCTCCTACTTACCTCTTAATTTTCAACATTTTGAGAGCCTGATCAGAGCATTGCCACTTGAGGGTGTTGCCATCAAGTACAACATCTGTAACATAGAGCCATACCAGAATCATAATGCCAACAAAAACAGTGGAGCAATATATATATAAACAGCGGAGCAATATATATATCGCAAAGTTCAAAAGGGTTGTCACCCCAAAACCATTTGATTGTGATAATATATGTGTGGACCCATGGGACCATTGCAATACGTTGCAATTTAATATCATATCCGCCGCGTGGGGATTATGTATCACAAGTGGTTAAGGACCTGCCACACTAAAACCTTCGATTGCGATAAAGTATGTGGACCCACCACGATAGTGTAATATGACTTGATATATTAACGCATCCGTCGCATATGGCAAGCCGTAAAGCCTTTCCACATTGGAAGCACTAACTGCGATAAGGTTGTGGACCCGACGGGCATATTAACTATGGTTTAATACCATATCGCATCTGGTCCATTGGAGCAGGGGAATCAGCCATCGACCATCGACTATGCAATAGAGCATGACTTATTAAAGACCCTTGGAAGTCTTGAGCCCCGATTGCGATCAAGACTGGACCCGATACAGGAATAGACGCAGGTAAAATATAATTTGAAGTCCGCCCTTTAGTTTTTTGCCTATCTTCGATCGTAATTCCTGTGTATTTGTATATATTTCTTGCGTGGGGTTTGGAGATAGAGATACGTTAAGGAATGCTCCCGATAGCTCAGAAGACTAGAATCAAGCCGATTGCAACTGCGATAGGACGTGGCATGTCCGTTACACTGTAAAGCCCTATGTATGTCAAATTTATGGATAAAAGGATCGCTATTACAGGTTTTAACTTGTAGTAAGTATTCTCTGTATATACGGCCTCTCTTCCTCCTGAACGTGTCTTGTGAATATTGGAACACTCGGATAGACAGAGGAAACCGAAAGCTGGGAAGCCGAAGAAGCAAATGAGCACGGAGGAAATGACAGCGACCAAGGAGGAAACTGACAAGATAAGCGAGCGTTGAGGAAGCCGAAGAGCCTGCGGAGAAAGGAAGCAAAAGGCCGGGGGTGTCAGATATAAGAAAATTAAGAATTGTTTGAATGTGGCTTGGTGGTTGAATGTTGTTGAACATTTTTGTGGAAATAAGCTGGAGGAGACAGAGGCAGCGAGAGGATCCAGCTGAACAGAAAGAGGGCCGAAGGGCCAATAGGACAGCAGACAGTCGAAGGGGAGAAGTAGCCAGCAGAGAACATAAGCTTGAACAGGAAGTTGTTCTTTATGCAGAGCTTAGTGCAGCTAACAGTAGACTGACTAAAGCTATGTGAAGACATTATCAGAGAGCATGAAGGCTATTGGAGACTATGTGTGGGCAGTGTGCAGAGTTGTGAAGACTACTTCATAAGAAGACTGGTTGTCATTGATGTTGTAGCTTGGAGACTACAGTGAAGCTATAAACAGACAGAACTCAGCAGAGAAGAGTTCTGAGAGCAAAACATTACTATCAAATGAACCTTGACAAGATTGGGTCAGAACCCTTGAGGTTGGTGCCTCAGAAGTAAGTAGGATTGGAGTCCTTGGGGTTGGTGCCTCAGAAGTAAGTAGGATTGGAGTCCTTGGGGCTGGTGCCTCAGAAGCAAGTAGGATAGGAGTCCTTGGGGCTGGTGCCTCAAAAGTAAGGAAGATTAGAGTCCTTGGGCTTGATGCCTCAGAAGTAGGAAGGATAGGAGTCTTTGGGACTGGTGTCTCAGGAAATGGAAGGATTGAAGTCCTTGGGAGTTGGTGCTCCTAAGTCCAAGATTGGTGTCTTGGCGAAATAGAGTTGGTGCTCTAGAGGTTGGAGCCTCACCAAAGTCCGAGTTGGAGCTTGGAAACTGATTGCAACCACTTATATATTGTATCTATTTTACTGCAAAGATTATATGAATAAAATAATTTATTATTGTTGTTCATCTTGTGTTCAGAATTTAAATTGTTTAACTAGTAAAACAATAGTCGGAAAAAGAAATACTAATTCACCCCCCCTCTCAGTATTTCCAACAGAACAATATGTCATATTTAAAAGAAAATTATAATCTAGAAATAAGTAAAAATAATTCAACAAACTTACTTTTGAAATTCCTCAGATATTTCCTCTAATGATAATTCCCCTGACCTCACACGAGATAATATTGCTTTGACAAGTTTTTCATCCTTCACTCCTTGCAATGCTCTCCAAGGTGTGATAGTCATATCTTCTGGAAGTTGCTTCATTTCAGGACCTGATTTACTGTTGCTACATATCAATGGTTTAGACCTTTTGGCCTTCTAGTTTTTAATGCCAATGTTCTCCCACATGCTAAAAATCTCATTAATCAATTCATCTCTCCATTTATAAATTCCTACTAGAAGATGTTATCAATACCTCTGAATAAATCAGTATTTACTCTATCGCCTTTTGAATTGATTTTCTCCTCAATTTGATAGCCTATTTCCATACAACATTCCTTTCGGAAATCTACAGTAACATTTATCTTATCCCCACCACATTTTTCTTCAAATTCACTATGAATAAATCTAACCCTTTGGATGAAAGTCATAGACATCCTATATTCATTATCTGAATTATGATCCTATGCCACTAACTTTGCTTTTGTATCTGATAAACTAGCATAAATGATACATTTCATTGTTTCAAAACGTGGGTTATTGTGATATTCCTCTATCAATTGTCTTTGAGCTTCTACATAATGGTTCCTTCCAGGAACATAATAATTGTATTCAAAACATTTTGACTTATCAAATGCTTCTTTGTTGGGAACTTGAACTGGATCAACAAGAAGCACATAATTAACCACATGAGCATATGGATTGTACCTCATCAATGTCTTCAAGTTGTGAACATGCAGATGGTGTGGCTTTCTTATTTGATATTTACATTGTCCTTCACTTTCCTCATAGATTTGTCTCGCATTAAGCTGAAATGTATGACCACCCTCAATTAATTTTCTCTTTGTTAAGTTCTGTCGAATGGCATTTTGTTTTGTTTTAATAATGCCATCCTCTAAATCGGCTCCTGGTGTAATGATTTCTTTGCTATCTTTTGAAGTTTCACTGGGATCTTCACTATTGGTAATGACTACTTGAGAATTTTCAACTTTACTTTTCTTCCTCATAACATTCTCATCATTAACTAGAACAGAGACATTCTTGGGCATTGTTACTTTTAGTCTTTTACAACTCTTCTCCTTTCTAACATCAGTTCCAATGCCATCCTCAATAACGACAATATATTCTTAAGTGTCAGTTTCAACTTCCTCATATTCAAAAGTAACATGTCTACCTTTGCTAGATTTATCCACTAGAGACATTTTTTTCTGACCCTTGGATGTAGTTTTGTAGCATCATGAATTACTACCTTTTTCTTGTTTGTCGTATCTTCTTCTAACACTGAGTAGAAACTGCTGACAACATTCATAATATCATGCTCTATGAAATGAATGCCTCCCAACATAATTGAAATACTTTCAACAAAATAATGTCAAACAAAATATCATATGTCAATAAAAACTAAGTTATAAAAATATAATAAAACAGTTACAATAAGGCAAAACACAAATATAAATAACAATACTTACGATATTTTGTGTAATCTTATTTATGATTTGTTTACACGACTTTGTAGATACCTCTCTTGTGTCATACAATGAATATAATAACTGATATTTAATCATTTCATGTGACTTGGGCGGTTTTGTAAGTATATAAACAACTTCATTGTCCGGTACCAAACACATGTCTATGACCTTTCCCAGCACCTCATAAATTCCACTATCATTAGTTATATCAACATATGAATATATATGCACACCTTCGCTTTCTCTTTCTTTCACATCCCATACATTTTATGGAAGTTTCACTTCTTTTGATTTCTTCCAATATGAAATTGCCTTCTTATCATTTGAGACACTTGAAAGATTTGTAGCTATCAACTCAGGTTTGGTTCGTTCAATAGTTTTTTTCGAGGATCCACCTTTAACATCCTTTGGTCCAGAAAGATTCACAGAAATCTTCTTTGATGCCATTTTCCTGCAAAAAAAGACACATATATAAATCAGTAAATTACAAAAAATAAATAGCTTAAATTAACAAACAAAACGATAAATGATAATTAATTTTGTAAAACATAACAATTTAAAAAAATAATAATAAATTTAAAAATTACAGCCCCCTACCGCCCCACCCCGGAAATCGGCCCGCCACCCGGGCCGGCCGTTGGGCCGCTGGAGTGGGGCGGGGGGTTGCGCACCAGCGCCCCTACCCCACCCCGGCGGCCCAACGGCCACCCCCCACTCCACTCAGGCGGCGCAACAACCCACCACCCGAGCCAGCCATCAGGTCGTCGAGGTGGGGCAAGGGGGCTAGCTCCCGGCCCCCCGCCCCACCCCGGTGGCCCAACAATCGGCTCGGGTGGCGGGCTATTGGACTGTCGAGGTGGAGTGGGGGCCTAGCCAGCCGATTCTCAGAATCGGCCCACCGGGGTGGCGGGTCGATTCCAAGAATCAGCTCGACACCCCCGACGGACCAACGACCCACCACCCCACCCCGGTTGGTCGTTGGGCCACCAAGGTGGGGCAGGGGGCTGAGCAGCCAACCCCCCGCCCCTCCCCCACAGGCCCGTTGGGCCGTTGGGAGCATGATCGGGCCCACCATGCCCACTGCAGACATAGTGGGTAAATTTGTATCAATTAAATTTTTAATTTCTAAAAAAAAATAAAATTCATTATACTTATTTAATTTTAAAACTTGCACACAACAAAAAAAGAAACTAACCTTTCAAATGTGATAATCCTCCATTGAATATGTTGTTCATAGCAATGTAGTTGCTCCACAAATTCGCTCCAAATATTTTAACGAACCTTGATGTGATGTGAGGAATAGTGATAATGAAATTTATTATGTAGGGGAAATTACGGAATTATTTTACCGTACGGTTAATGTGGGACTAATTTGTTTTTATAAAAAAATTAACATGTAAATTTTGTTATGGCGATATAGGGAACTATGATAAAGCGAACATTACGGAATTGTTTTACAGCACAGTGAATGTGGAATTAATTTGTTTTAGAAGGTATAATAAAAATTTAAAAAAAAATTCAATTGTCTAGTAAATATTATATAGTTTAAGTAATAAATTAATTTAGGTAAAATATTTAGTTTACAATTTTAATTTAAAAGGTTTATTTCATAAGAAAAATTTAGTTAAAATTTTTCAATAAATTGTAGAAGAAAATTATGGAGGGAAATACATGGAATGAAATTTTTAGAGGGAAGCATTTTGGTGAAAATTTTTGGAGGCAAATTTTCATTCTTTAAACTATATAATATCATTAGAAGAGTCTGCATTTGTATCATTCAACCTATTTTGTTTGAAAGGCGTGGATTTTTCTGATAGTGAAGTTTCTCTTTGTGAAGCATCAACATCTTCTTCGTGTAACAACTCTATTCATATTGATGAATATAACATAAATTCGTCCACTATGAATAGAGAGTCAAATCTTCCACTTATTCCTAATCCTAAGGACTATGAGAGCAGCACTGATGAAATACGGGATGAAGAATTTCAAATAAATAAAGAATCACAGTTTCCACTTAGTCCTAATCCTATGGATTATGAGAGCATCAGTGATGAAAATCATGATGAAGAATTTCAAAAGAATGGAGTGGCACGGTGTCCACTTAGTCCTAATCCTATGGACTATGACAGCAATAGTGATGAAGAGCATGATGAAGAATTTCAAAATAATGGAGTGTCACAGTGTCCACTTAGTCCTAATCATATGGACTATGAGAGCAGCAGTGATGAAGAGCATGATAAAGAATTTCAAAAGAAATAAGTGTCACAGTGTCCACTTAGTCCTAATCCTATGGACTATGACAACAGCAATGATGAAGATCATGATGAAGAATTTCAAAATAATGGAGTGTCACTCTGTCCACTTAGTTCTGATCCTATGGACTATGAGAGCAGCAATGATGAAGAGCATGATGAAGGATTTCAAATGAATAGAGTGTCACAGTGTCCACTTAGTCCTAATTCTATGGACTATGAAAGCAGCAGTGATGAAGATCATGATGAAGAATTTCAAAAGAATGGAGTGTCATGATGTCCACTTAATCCTAATCCTATGGACTATGAGAGCAGCAGTGATGAAGAGCATGATGAAGAATTTCAAATGAATAAAGTTTCACAGTTTCCACTTAGTCCTAATCCTATGGACTATGAAAGCAGCAGTGATGAAGAACATGATGAAGAATTTCAAATGAATAGAGTGTCACGGTGTCCACTTAGTCCTAATCCTATGGACTATGAGAGCGGCAATGATGAAGAACATGATGAAGATTTTCAAATAAATAAATATGTAGTTTCCACTTAGTCCTAATCCTAAGGAATATGAGAGCAATAGTGACGAAGGACAAGATGAAGAACTTAGTCCTAATCCTAAGGACTATGAGAGTAGCAGTCACAAAGGGCAGCATGTAGAATTTTCAGTAAGCAAACAGTCACATTTTCGATGTAGTCCTAATCCTATGGACTATGAGAGCAGCACTGACAATGCACATGATGAAGAATATCCAATAAACATCGAGTCAAATTTTCCATTTAGTCCTAATTCTAAGGACTATGACAATAGCATGGAAGAAGGGGAAGATGAAGAATATCCTCCAAGTCAGTATTTCAAAAGCACAGATGATCATAGTGAGCATAGCATTCCTCATAATGATGATGAAAATGCTTATACAAATTATGATCCAATGATGGAGATGTTGCCAGGAAATATTGTATCGAGGAGTAGGAGCAAACCTTTTTGTATCAATCCAAGATTTTCTAGTTATACAAGGGGTAGAGCAGAATATCTGACGAGAAGAAGTTCTATCAGCGCTCTCATTTCAAGTGAATGTTGTCAAAAAGATTGCTTGAACATATGGATTTCAAGTTTGCATTAGAGAAAAGGAAGAGATAATTGTCAATGAATAAAAGCATGCAAAATTCGTATTTAGTGAGGTGCATGCAATCTACATTGCAAGGTTATGATTATCATATTGGGTCTTTATTTATCTATAGAATGGCTTTCAAAATGTTTCATTCAATGGGTAATTTTCATCTCTCAAGAATCCAAGAAAATTTGGAAAAGGATCCCACATTTTATTCATAAGTACATCATAAACGACAGTTTGGGCCATTATCAAATACTGCAATGTCATGGATGAAAGATTTATTTTCAAAACATGGTGAGTGTATGCCAAATAGAGAGATAATACATATTCCAGATAATTTATCAAGACGATAAATCTACAACTTATACAAAGAATATGCAGAAGGTGATGAGAGAAATGGTCAATTTATTACATATCAATATTTTGTGAAGGGATGGAAGAAAGAAGTCAACAATGTCTATATTCCTAAGAAGACAAGGATGGGGATTTGCAGTACATGTGCTTCTCTTAAATCAAAAAGGGATAAATGTGAAGGGTCAGAAAGAGGTAAGCATTCATAACTTTAAATTTTAAAATTATATAGTCATCAACTATGAAAAAGTATTTCTTAATGACTTTATTTTATGTTGTGTAGATTCCATTGTCAAAGAACTTCAGGAACATCGTGAACAACAAACAAGTGAAAGGAAAAAGTTGTACAAGCATCGAAAGAAGTGTTATGATAATCCGAATAAATATTTGGGTTTGATAATTGATGGTATGGACCAGAAGAAAACACTTTTACCACATTTTGTTCTCGCACCCAAAAATTTACTGGAGGAAAATTTTATTCAGTATCACTTGGTCAGTTGTATGGTCTTCAATGGGAAAATGTTGCCAAGGGTGTACTTCACAGCTCCAAATATTCATAATGATACAAATCTGACAATAAACATAATTCATGATGTGCTTTCTCATTGGTCTGGTAATCTTCCTGAAGTTTTGTATCTACAATTGGACAACACTTGCTATGAAAACAAAAATCAGATTGTTTTTGGATATCTAAACATGCTTGTTGAATTGAGAATTTTTCAGAAGGTAAAGGTTGGTTTCCTTCTTGTTGGGCACACTCATGACCATATTGATCAGATGTTCAGTCGTTTTTCAGTCACATTGAGGAGGAAGGAAGTTGGGAGCTTGCCATCATTAATTGAATGTATTAAGAAATCATACATGCCAGAGCCTACTTTTGATGTGTTGGAAGAAACTGTTGACATGCGAAGGTTTATTATGGGATCGCATGGTGAGGAGAAATGCATTGAAAAACTTAATGACATTACCTTCCAACATCAATTTTGTATCAAAAAAATTGATGGGAAAACACTAATATGGGGAAAGAAGTATTCAGCTACTACAGAATGGGCACCATCATCAGGTTTGGAACTTTTGAAGTTCATTCCAGATCATCCAATATTTGCATCAAATATATTGTTATTACAATCAGTTGTTGAAGTTCATAATGAAAGAAAACAGAATAGAGATATAAATTATTCAAATTGCCTAGAAGATACTAAAAAATGTATTAGATATACATATGAGTACTTTGATATCGTTGATTCAGTTTGGTGGGAGTATTTTTTCAATAATCAAAGTGATATCATTTCAAGAACAACAAATGAAGATATACCTTTGAAAAATCCATTTATTTGGCCACAAAATGCGTCAAATGAACATGAGGAAAGAAACATTGTTTAACAACAATAATCTCAAGGTATTATTAATTCTTCACAAGCAGAGGAAAGAGAGATGTATATTGGTTCCAAAATATCTCATGCACAACGTGAAGCCATGGAAGACCTTTACAGGGGTTTAGTATAGGATATTAAGGAGGGTTGCATGATCGCAGTGCTAGCAGATGGAGATCCCAATGGCTATCCATTATGGGTTACTAAGGTTATAAAGGTTATTACAAAAAATGAAGATGTTACAGGTGTTGAAGTACATTGGTATGCCACAAATACACACCCATTCAATGGTGTGTATAAGCCAGAGATGGTAGTTGACAAAAAATTGACGAAAAGAGAAAAAGAAAGGGTAAAAATATAAATCGTCGCCCCACGGACCTCTTAAAATTGGAGGATGATGACATACTTGTTTATGACTTCAATTTAACAAAGAGAGGAAATCTTCGCTTCAAGACGATAGACATTCTGAAAAGGTTGTTACCAGAAGGAACAGTGTTGAGATGGGAGTCTATTGAAACCAGTCGAAGATCCAGAAGAATTTTGAAACCTGAAATGGTGGGCATGCATGTGGACTCGGATGGGGCACTAGTTGATGAAAAAGAAGAATATGGAACATCTTCATCTGCATCCAGTCATTCATATGAAGATGTGAATTATGATGGTGTGCAAGAAACTATGAGTGATTTTGAATAATCGTCTGAGAGAATTTATATAACTGATGTTTGCATCGTATCTTGAAATAAAAAATTTGATTTCCATATGGTGTTAAATCAGAAATTATGTTTCATTTTTATGTTTTTTGGATTATATGTTTAAATTATGATGATTTTTATTGTTTAGAATATCTACAATGCAACAATAACTTAGATATATAATGTATGTTTCATTCAATCTACAGATAATGACATTTTGATTAATTTAGTCATGTAATTTGTTCATAATGTCATGGTTTTTTAATTTTATGGTTGAAAATTTTCCAAATTTTTTTTGTATCTTTAATGTTATGGTTGAAAACAATTAGAAATTTAGTGATCTTTAGTGTCATGCTATTATATGTTTAACAACATGGATGAAAACTAATAGAATTTTAATGTGGTTTAGATCTTGTTATTTTATCTTTATCGCCATTACTAAAACATGTTGAAATTATACTTAGGAAAGAAAAATGTTATTCTACCAAAAACATTAGTGGGTTTTTTCCTCAAAAACAGTTTTTTTTTTGCACATAAAAATTCGGTTTTACTGGCATTTTTTTAAAATGTTGAAAATTGACCCTAAAAAAAAAACCATTGTTCCAATATCAACACTTTTCATTTTCAGGGTGTTTTTTGTACAATTTTTGCACAAAAAAATCGTTTTCACTGCCATTTTTAAAACATGTTCAAAATTGACCCTAAAAAAAAAACCATTGTTCCAGTATACACACTTTTTATTTTTAGCACTGTTTTTCATGTTTTTTGGGGGTTTTTGGGGTTTTTTTTGCCAGAGTTCCCGTTTTGAGTTTATAGTTCTCGTTTCAAAGTTTACATTCTTTGTCACTTATGGTATTATAGGTTCTATTATCCAACATTCTAAGGGGAAAAGGAAACATTCTAAAAGTACTCAGACTTTGGCCATACAAGATACACCATTTGAAAGCCTTTCTCCGGAAACTATTTCTAGATTAATGTCTTAGAATCATCTACTGGCAAGACAAAATTTAGAATTTCCTGCAAATTCTCTACAAATCTACCTCTGAGATCTATGTAGAAAATCTGACTATAGATTAACTTGATAATGCAATATACCAAAGCAAAATACTATAATCTACTTCTACTATCAAACTTTCGGAAGCTTAAAGATCGAGCTGAATCAGAGTTGAACACATATAACCATAAGAAGAAGAATCAATGCACATGAAACACAGAAAATACTCAGGGGAAAGCCTCTGCTAAAAACCCCACTATTTGTATTATCATACAAGGTGGAAATAGATCAGAATTATACAAAGCCTTAGCTCTCACAGCTAGCCAGCTCTCAGTACAATCCTCCTGGATGCTCACAAGGAAACAAAGCTTCTCACAAGCCTTCTCATCTACCCTCCAAGCTCCTATTTCCTTGTGCAGTTTCTCTTGGGTGATCCTCTTGTTACCAAGTGGAAGACTGATCACTCACACTGATCCTACACCCTACCAGAATTGCGCAATCCTCAAGGAACCTTATTCCTTCTGCATGGATGAGTTTCCTTATAGGAAAACTCATGCAACTGATAGTAACCTATCCATGACATTTAGCTCAACTGGGTCTTTCTCTGAATAGACATGCATGAGTTATTGATGAGAGAATCTTCAGTTATCTGAGCTACACTAGTTGGATGCATGCATGCATTAACTAACTGAACTCACAATTAGTTCCTCAAACAGTTTGGAACTAATTTAACTGGACTTAACTCAGTAAACTAAGCTAACTAATTACAACTCAAATATAACTCAATCTTATCTCCTTAATTAAGGGATAATCTCCTTAATTTAAGGGATAACTGTAGCATGACTTCAGAAAGACTTCTAACTTGAATTTATCCAACTAATTAAACCATAATTAATTAATTAATTAATTCCAAGCAGCTGGTGAGACTAAATTCGAATTTAATTCACAATTTTAATCAAGGAGAAATTAAAATTGGAATATTCTGGATTCTATTTTTATCATTTCTTGTTGCTATTTTCAACACTCCCTCTCAACAAGAAAGGAATTCAACTCGATCTCGATCCTGAACCTTTGGAATGTTCTGCATGCAACACTTCTCTCTACTGTTGTTGCTCCAATAACTCCAGAAACAAAAGCCATCCAATCTGAATCAGTATGATGCATCTATCATCAAAGTCTCTGACTGCTATTGCCTTTGTCAACTAAAAACTTTACGCTTCTGCTAACTCAGCCTTTCTGCACTGTTGTCAATCCTTCTCTGCGCTCTTTAGTATCTGACTGCTCTAGCCTCTGTCACTTTGATCTCTGACTGCATCAATCCCACAGATTCCTCCTGCTACTATGCACTTTGGGCTCCTGTAGCAAGGTACGATCCACGAGATAAAACCTCTAAATGGACCCTGCCCAATTTCAGCCTTCTTGAGACTATCACTTCACATCGCCCCACCTCACACCTGGAGGTATGGTTGCATGTGATCCCTCTGCCCACTTGGCTCGAAATTTCCCCCTACTAGAGGTCTCTGCATGAGTGGATGCCTCCACTCGGTCTCCTATCAACATCTCCAATTGTGGCTCCTCCACAATGGTCTGAGACTTCTTCTGAGTCTGCATGTTGAGAGGTAATTTACTCTCCCTCTCAACCACCAAGTCTCTAACATTTGCCTTGCTCCTCAAGGCTTTGCATGCATCTTGAACCTAAAGAGAATATAGGTTCTTGACTCGTGAACCGATTTGTTTCACCTTTTTTGTGGTGATGTGTCTAAGGAAAACCTTTCCCTTACTAAAAACAACATCGTAGCCTTTGTCCTCCAACATCCCAATCGATACCAAATTCTTCTTCAGTCTAGGAACATAGTTCACATTTGTCAAGGTGATAAAAGCTCCATGCTCCCTCTGAAAAGCAACCGTGCCCACTCCTGAAACACTATACCTTTCATCGTCACCCATCTCTATGTGCATCTTGAGGTCTTTCTCCTCCAAGGTACTGAATAAACTTTTATCGTCGGTCATGTGGAATGAGGCTCCACTGTCAAGAAACCAACCACAACCCATCATCGATGACACCATGCATGCGATGAGGGTGAAGTCCATTTCGAACTGAGAGGCTAATGCCTCACCTTCTGATCCTTCCGAGGATCCCTTCTTGGACTTCTTCGATGGGAAATTAGTCGCATAATGTCCCATCTCAATTGAAGTATGATATGAATTCGATTTTCACCTGCAACCCTGAACTTCAAACTTTGAATTCTCTTCTCCATATACTGTTCACAGCTCCAATAAACTTGGCTCTGATGCCATTGTAGAAATTTCTTTACAGATCAGCTAGCTCTGATACCATGTAGAAATTCCTACAAATCAGATAGCTCTGATACCATGTAGAAATTCTGCAAATTCTCTACAAATCTCGCTCACATATCTATGTAGAAAATCTAATTGTAGATTAACTTGGTAATGCAATATACCAAAGAAAAATATTATAATCTACTTCTACTATCAAACTTGCGGAAGCTTAAAGATCGAGCTGAATCAGAGCTGAACACATATAACCATAAGAAGAAGAATCAATGCACATGAAACACAGAAAATACTCAGGGGAAAGCCTCAACTAAAAACCATCATAATTATACAAAGCCTTAGCTCTCACAGCTAGCCAGCTCTCAGTACAATCCTCCTGGATGCTCACAGGAAAACAAAGCTTCTCACAAGCCTTCTCCTCTGCCCTCCAAGCTCCTATTTCCTTGCGCAGTTTCTCTTGGGTGATCCTCTTGTTACCAAGTGGAAGACTGATCACTCACACTGATCCTAGACCTTGTCAGAACTGCACAATCCTCAAGGAACCTTATTCCTTTTGCGTGGATGAGTTTCCTTTATAGGAAAACCCATGCAACTGATAGTAACCTGTCCTTGACATTTAGCTCAACTGGGTCTTTCTCTGAATAGACATGCATGTGTTACTGATGAGAGAATCTTCAGTTATCTGGAGTACACTAGTTGGATGCATGCATGCATTAACTGACTAAACTCACAATTAGTTCCTCAAATAGTTTGGAACTAATTTAACTGGACTTAACCCGGTAAACTGAGCTAACTAATTACAACTCAAATATAACTCAATCTTATCTCATTAAATAAGGGATAATCTCCTTAGTTTAAGGAATAACTATTGCATGACTTCAAAAAGACTTCTAACTTGAATTTGTCCAACTAATTAAACCATAATGAAGTAATTAATTATTTCCAAGCAGCTGGTGAGACTAAATTCGAATTTAATTCACAATTTTAATTCAAGGACAAATTAAAATTGGAATATTCTGGATTCTATTTTTATCATTTCTTGTTGTTATTTTCAACAAAAATCAACTCGAGGTAAAAATAAACGGAAAGGTAAATCAAAAATAAATGCTTCTTCGAAAGAGAAACCTACTAACACTGAGCCTATTGATGAAAAACAAAAACCTCGCTATCCTTTCCTTATTTGCAATGAGGATCATTATATGAAGGAATGCCCACATCGGGTAGAGGTTTCTAAATTCATTAAAGGTTATCCAACTCCTGTTGTTTTGAAGGATCCATTTCCTTCTCAAGATAACAAAATGATTTCTCATAACACATCTTCCTCTTCCACATCGCAAGATATCTTGATGATGTCTTCGCAAGAAGTTATGGTAGCTACGAGATCCAAATATTACGAGTCCAAGCGTCCTGTTGACAATGGAAATGAGGCTAATTCATTTGGTCAACCTTCCAATTCAATTCCTCCTCCTCCTTCTGAACCATTACAAATCGAGAAACCAAATCTTGACATGATGATTTGACCGCCTCCCAAAGGTGTGCTTCAGAAATCAACTTTCAACCTGCATGCTAGAGCTACACAAAATTATAACATTGTTGAAGACTTAGCTATGTCTCCTTCCGCAATGTTAGCTCTAGAGGTGTTGCAAACATGCCCGGCACAACGAAAATTTTTATTGTCAACCATAGGATCTATTGATCCATAGGATTCTAACTTAATTATCTTTGATCTTGAGAGTCGTATCCCGAGACTCCCTCATCAACTGGCACTCCAGATTCTATTTTTTGTTAAAACTAGATGAATATTTCATACAGTTGTTCATGAAGGATATTCTACATGCATTATTTCAATTGTTTGTTGGAAATCTTTAGGCTCCCCAATCATCAATCAATCACCTGGCACTCTAAAATCCTTTGATGGAAGAGGGTTTCATCCTTATGGGATCTTGAACGATTTTCCCATAGAGCTATAGGGGAAAACAGTTTCCATCGAAGTTGAAGTTGTTGATGTTGAGCTTGATTACAACCTTTTTCTTGGTCAAAGTTGTATCTACGCTATGTTAGCAGTGGTCTCATTGTTGTTTCGAATGATACAATTTCCTCACAAAGGGAAAATTGTCAAAGTAGACCAGTTGTCTTACTACACTTCAGACCCTAACTCTACAAGTAACATACCTTTTGTCAGAAAAATGAATTCTCTTTATGAGGATATTGGTGTTGGTTTACTCAAAGACTCATCACTAATGGGAACCTTTGTGATGCCTCCACCAAATTTTCCTTCTAATTTTGTCGAGGTTAACATGATTACATCAAGCACTATGGAATCTTCTAATCCATGGATAGTGCCTTTAGAGTCTGAATTATCCTCCTATGGCAATGAGATTCCTTTGAGCCCTTTTGAATTGGCTTATCAAGCAATACAATCATTTTTCGACCCTTCATCTTCTGATATTGATCGAGTGGATACGATCAATGATGATTATTCTCCTTTACCTTGGTTAGAACCGTTTTCACTCTCTAATCCTTTCGATTATATGTTTCCAACTGATGAAAGTATCATGGAGGTCATGACTTCGGATGAAATTCCTTGGAACGATTACCATCATCGTTCATATTTTCTACCTGACCCTGATAAAATCAAGAATGATTTTTTAACTATGTTTTCACCTAAGATAGTAGATAGTCCATAATCACCCATTTCAGTATTCAAACTGAGTCTAAAAGGAATTTGGGGAATATATTTTCAACGATTACCATTCACATCTTAGCTCAAACAGGAATTTTTGAAAATATTCACAGAGGTGCCTCATGCCCAATCAAAGAAATTCGAACATATAAGGCCCTATTTCAAGAATTTCGTGACATTTTTGCCTGGTCTTATGGGGAAATGTCAGGAATTGACTCAATCATTGTAGCACACAAAATTAAGACTTACCTGGATGCCAACCCTATCAGACAGAGATTACGTATGATGCAAACACGAAAAGTTGTTACGATTAAAGCTGAGGTCGAGAAACTGCTCAAAGTAGGTTTCATCTACCTGGTTCCCTTAACTGATTGGGTGTCCAATATCATACATGTTAATAAGAAACAAGGAACCATTAGAGTATGTGTCGATTATAGGGATATCAATAAGGCTTGTCCAAAAGATAATTATCCTACTCCCTATATCGATCAAATCATTGATGAATGTGTCAGAAATGAAATGTTTTCATTTATGGACAGATTTTCTGGCTACAATCAAATCAACATACTCCCAGCTAATCAACACAAAACTGCATTCATCTGCCCATGGGGGACTTTTTCCTATCAAAAACTCCCATTCGGTTTGAAGAATGTTGGTGCAACTTTTCAACGGGCAATGTCTTATGCATTTCACGATATCAAGCATATTGTGCAACCTTATTTGGATGAATTTCCATCTCATTCACTGAGATAGGAAGACCATCCAATGCATTTGAGAGCAATCTTTATCAGATTTTGTCATTACAATATTCGCTTGAATCCACATAAGTGTCTTTTCTGTGTGAAATCTGGTTGATTTCTAGGATTTTTCGTGTCAAAGGTAGGCATTCATGTTGATTCATTGAAGGTTGAGGCTATTCTGAATCTGCCTCCTCCTTCAAATCTTCACCAACTCTAAATTTTGCAAGGGAAGGCAAACTTTCTATGTTGATTTAACTAGAGCTACACTGAGTTGACCAAAGGTTTTACTTGACTTTTGAAAAGGGGCATCTCATTTATCTAGGATGAAGTGGCTCAAAAGGCCTTTGATGAACTTAAATATGTGATGACCCATACACCATTGTTGCATCCTCTCGATTATCACCGAGACTACTTTTTATACTTAGCTGCGTTTGATGCCACCATTGGCATGGTTCTAGTTTAGGAAGATGAATCGAACGAAGAGCATGTGATATATTACTTAAGTCGTAATTTGACCAAAACTGAAGCAAAATATGCACATGTGGAGAAATTGGCCTTGGCAGCTATTCAAGTTGTCCAACGTTTCCGTCACTACATTCTATTGTGCAAAACTACTGTGATTTATGATTGCAACCCCATGATTTACATTCTTACCAGAAAATTGTTTGGGGGAAAGTATTCCAAATGGATAATCATCCTACAAGAATTTGATTTCGAATTTATTAAATCCAAATCTAAGAAATCGTTGGTATTTGTTGAACTATTGTGTGACTTTCCCTGTACTAAAACCGAAAACGTGGTAGAGGATTATCTTCCAGATGAATCTCTCTTTCTAATTAGTACTTTAGATCCCTGGTATGGAGATATCATCATTTATCTTCAGACCCAGACATTTTGGCCAGAACTGAGTCGAACTGATCATCATCGTATCTGGTATCAATCCCAGCAATACAATATTGTTGGCGATACACTTTATCATCGTGGTGTTGATTCTTTTTTTCGATGATGTTTAACTCACAAAGAAGCTGAAAAGGCATTAAATGACTGCCATTCTAGAGCTTGTGGTGGTCATATGTCATGGTTTTCCACTGCTCAAAAGATCTTGCACGCAGGGTATTTATGGCCTTCTATGTTTAAAGATTGTATAATTGCAGTTCGGAAATGCCACAATTTTCAAAATTATGATCGAAAAATGTGTGCACATCTAGCTCCTCTTCACCCAATCATTGTTGTCGGTCCTTTCACTAAATGGGGCATCGATTTTCTTACATGTAACCCTCACTCGATCGAGGGGCATGGGTATATTATCCTTGCAGTAGATTATTTTACAAAATGGGCCAAGGAGATGCCTACATATAAGGATTATAGTGAAACAACATCCATTTTCATTTTCAATCATATAATTTCTCAATTCAAAGTTCCACAAGCCATCGTCACGGACCATGGTAGCCATTTTCAAAACTATATGATGACTGATCTTACCAATAAGCTAGGCCTGCATCATGGAAGTTCTACTCCATATTACCCGCAGGAAAATGGCCAAGTGGAAGTCTTTAACAAAGTTTTAACCACTATGATTAAAGGAATTATCGGGACTCATAAACAAGGTTGGCATCTAATGATTTATCCAGCCTTATGGGCATACCGTACCACAGCAAAAACTTCAAATGGTTTTACTCCTTTCCAACTTGTCTATGGCATGGAAGCAGTTCTCCAATTGAATGCGAGACACTGTCTTTAAAACTGGAAACTAAATTATTATCTTCCACTTCTGTTGAAGAAGAATGTTTCTTGTACTTAGCACGTCTCGATGAGACTTTCTGTGATGTTGCATTAGCTAGTGTGGCCCAAAAGAAATGAGTTAAATCATAAAATGATCAAAATGTCAAACTTTGTTCATATGTAGAGGTGATTTAGTCTTGTTCTATGATCAAGAGCACGATAATTTAGGCGTTGGTAAATTCGAGCCCATGTGGCATGACCATTATATTGTAAAACATGCACTGGCAAAAGGGGCATATGAACTAGTTGATTATGATGGAATTCCTTTGGGAAAGCCCAGAAATGGTCTTTACCTAAAGAGATATTATGCTTAGATTGTTCAGTGAAACATTTGTATATTACTATACCATAGTTTATGTGTGACATTTTTTAGTAGCTTTTTACGATTTTCCACTACTTCTCATGTTCATCTTGTGTTACACTTCATTTGTAGATGTCGACGCTCCCTCAAACTTACATTGGTTTCATTGAATGCGCTAGTCGTAGTACTTGGAATTTATCTTTTGTAGCCTGGGTCATTTATTCGCCCACAGATGAGTTAGTTTCTATTCATGGGATATGCTTTGGTCGAACAAAAAATAATATTGCAGAATATAGCGCAGTGATTGAGCTATTATCTAATGTCAATGCATTTGGAATTCGTCGGTTGATTGTTAGGTTAGATTCACAACTTGTGGTATTACATTTGAATGGTGTTTATTCAATTAGAAGTGCTTCCATGTTAAGGATTTTTTTGCGGGTTCATCTCTTGGAAATAGAATATGATTATATTGAGCATCAACATATTCTGAGAAATTTAAACACATTAACAGATGCATTAGCTAATTATGTGTTAAATTGGCACTTGTAAAACATTTGTAAATAAATCAATGCAATATTCATTCATATATTGTACAAGATAGACAGAAATAGAAGTAGTATCTTTCATTAGATAAAAGTATGTAAATAGTGTGGCTTTTACAAAAATGTCATCCAAAGACATGAGGCCCCGTGGCCTTTATTTTCTGAACATGTTGATACATCATCAAAAATAAAAAATATAACCCTCATACTAGTGACTACACATGATGATGATCATGGTAACATACAATGGCACGTGCTACTCATCGTAGAAAACAGCTAATAGGTCCAGGAACCCTTGTAGTATGCCTCTGGTATCGGAGAGGCAAATCATCTTTCGCAACATCTAGAATGTCCAAAGTCAACTTCTCAACATTGTGCTCTATCTCCATCCTTGGATTCTCACCACGTTGATCATATCTACGTAATCCAATTGGTCTCACTGGGGCCACATCTGCATGATCATTTCAGATAATTAGCTTTGGATGCCAAAAATAACAAAAAATGAAAATTTTCAAAAATCAACCAAAATGTGAAGTTTTACCTATAGCACCCCCTTGCATCCCAGGAGGCAGTGGAATGTTCGTATCTTCTGTGTATTCCATCACTTCTTACGGAAAATCTTCGATCATAATGATCTGGTTTTCCAACCACTCGAAGAAGTCAGGAGTAAATCTAATTGTTGGTCCTTCGCCACCTCCATGGCGTGCCATAAGTGTAACCCATTTTAGCATGTGAGGGTCACGAGGCCCTCCTCTCTCTACAGCCACCTATGGATCCAGAAGAGGAATCTACTCCAAATCAAATGAAATAACGAAGTCACCATAACCAAAGTTTTTGAGTTCTCTCATTCTGACCCTAGTTAGTTTCCCCTTCAGGTTGGCAACTGCAGCCTCACTCCAGTTGAATATGGTACATTGAAAACAATCCACAACAGTTTTCATCTGAGCCTTCGTGAGAAAATGCAAAGTTTCACTACCACACAGTCATGCAATAGTGAACCTAATGGCTTTCAAAGGAATTTTTGCTATGGTCTTGATGTCAATTTTTCCATCTTTGAGAGCAACCCCTCTAGTACAATGTTGTAGCAAATAGGTAGCATTAGTTTCGCCACCTCGACTATGCCCATACAGGTTGATTTCCACCCCACGGCATGGAATTCCACTCAGGAAGTAAATGTCATCAGCATCGATGACAAGTCTATGGTCTCCAACTATGAAAAGTTATTCCTGAACGTTCCACTTGCCTACCATCCATTCTAGCAAGTCTAATTGGGCCTTCATGCCCAGAATGGTAAAAAACTTGTACAAGCCACAATTTGTCAAGGCCTGTATGGTTGTTGGATCATTTAGAGCAGCTATATCTTGCTCTTCGTGCTCATGTTCTCTCCATTCCATGTTTACGGTTCAAAATATTGCAATTAAACATAAAATATCATTAGAATGAATCATGGAGAGATTTAGAAAAAAAATTGGGCGTTTTCCATCTTATTTTTCTTGCCCTCGGTGTTGTGCACACCCGACTAAGGTGAATAGTGTGCATGTATGTGGTTTCTTCCTTTGAAACTGCGCACATAGAATTTAAAAACGATTCGATGTGCGCAGGCCCGATAAGGGTGATCTGTGCACATAGAGGGTGGAAATCATTTTGAAAACCCTCCCCAAAAAATCTAAATTTGCAATGAAAAGCTAAATAAATGACTTGAAAATGAAGAGCTCGGAAAGAAAATCAACTTGGAGAAGATGGCTCGCGATTTTGTCGAACGGTTTGTCCCAAATCAACTTCGGAAGTTTCTGGTAAAAAATGACTTCTATCACTCTCAAAAGGATAAAAACACAAATGGTGAAAACTTTTTACTTTTTGAGCTTTTTATAAGTTTTTAGGGCTAATTAAATATTTGTTTTGCCTATTAACTTTTAAAAATCAATTTTATAATGTTTTCAGTTTATTTTTCAAGCAAAGATAATTATTTCAAGTTTAAAGTGTGCAGGTTACAGGTTATTTACGGAAACAGATCATTTTGGTATTGAGTACATTTTTATCACTTTTTCAAACTCATTAAAACTTACAAAAAAGTGAAACCATGGAGTTCTCTTTACGCCATTTTCATACTCCTTAAAAATGAAAATATCGTCAAGTAATTGATTGTTCGAACTCGTAAAAGCAAATGAACAACCGTCTATTCAGTATAAGTTTACCCCTTTTATTAACTGAACCAGACTATTTATGAAAAAAGTATACATTAACTAATCATGATCAATAGAGTTCTCTCCTGCATTGTTTTATCCCTTTTCGGGCTTGAGGGACTAAATTTATGAAAAATAACATTATGGAGTTTAGTTATGTTTTTATTCTGACTCCCTAAAACTAAAAAAAACCGAGTTTTACTTTCTCCAGGCTCGTTAAAAATTGCGTTGAAAGAGATGAACAAGTTTTATTTTTGTGTATTTTAAAACTATTTAAACATGAAAATGACATTGAGTTACCCCTTTACTGGACTCATAAAATCTAAACAGTACAGGACTCGTTAAGCATGATGACATTGAACCACTCCTTCTTAGGGTTTGTTAAAAATACTTCAAATGAGTCATCCGAAGCATGAGCTTACAGGGCAAGCATATGTTATCATCATCAAGCTTGTAAAAAATAAAGAGGTACTTACTAGTAATGGTGGGGGAAAAGTGAGAAAGAATCTTTTTTTTCTATTTGTAAAAGGAAGTATGTCGCTTTTAAACATGACACTCTGTCACTCTCGTGTCCGGGTTGGTAAATCCATTTTCTACTCAGTTGACCATACCTCATTTGAAAGTATTCAGTTGGTTTGGGCTTTATTTTTGAGTCAAATTCTACCAAGTCATTATGTCATGTCTCTGATATGTTCAAAAGAAGTTCAACCTCAATAAAATTGTTTTTCCATTTATAGCTTTCAGTTGCATTGACCATCCCTAAGTTAGTCATGGATTACTCTAAATTGTTGTTCTTCAAAAATTGACATGAGTTTTGTGTCGTAGGCCCTTTTGCAACGGATCGATTCCTATCGACTTCAGCGCATTATCTAGGAAGTTGATCTAGAAACCTTCGGTACCTTGAGGCTTGCATGCTTTAATGGCGAGTTTCTCGCATTCGACAACAAGTTCTCATCATTGACCTTTGATCAAACGATTCTATGAGTGTTTGACATCAGCACATATATTTGCACTTCATAGATTGTGTTAGTGTCTATGATTCACCAGTGATCAAATGTGCTCTTTCAATGTCAATTGATAGGGTCCTAGGTCAAATTGTTATAGTTTCAAATAAATTTTGATCATTGGTCAGTTCTAGGTCATTACTACTCCCTCCATACTTAAAATGTTGTCATGGTCTTGTCATCGCTCCTTGTGATGGGTCACCAAAAGAGTGTCTTGATCATCATTAAAGGTCATCATATCATTTTCATGCATACTGCAAGGTTTCAAAGGTCTTTAAGCATGGTCTTTGATATCTATTTGGTCTCATCATTAGCTCATACCATCAAGGAGTCATATAGGAGCCATGTCATCACCATAGTCATCATCATGGGAGTAGGGAAAAAGTGTTCAAAGAGTTTTCTAAGGTACATTTCTCACCTCATGAAGATGTAACCTTTCATAATAAAGTTAAAAAGCTATAGTACACTATTACATTTCATTATTCCTCAAAAACGCCTACGGGATGCCATACCATACCTAAGCAAAAATCGACTTTCCAAGCTATAAAAGACCATCCAAAACATTCATTTACTCATTCATCTCCCTAAGAAGCTCTTCATCACCATTCTCCTTCATCTCAGCCATCAGATCCTTCATTTCCCTCAGCAAATCACTTTGTCTCCTAGCACGCTACGCATTTACTGCGCTTCTGGCCAGGGCTGCGTTTTTTTCTTTTGGAGGAAAAATCAAGGCATCTCAAGGTTTTCTTCTTCAAGAAAGGGTTTCAGCATTCTCAAACATGTAAGTGAAGTTTTCCATAGCCCTCTCATGCAGTATTTCTTCTTCAAATGATCAGAATCATCTCCTAGGGTTTCTACGCTACCCTTTTGCTACGCTTCTGCCTTTTTCCTGTGTTTTACATTTCCTACCCCCTTCCCCTCACCCATCCTAGAAAATTTCACTACCCTATCTCCTAAAATTTTTCCACAAATTTCCCTAACCCCTATCCCCTCTATTTCCTTCCCCAAATTACCCCTTCTTTTTCCCCTATTTTCCTTCCTCACTTCCTATCAAAATTAGGGTTTCCAAGTAAAGCAAAACCATACCATGGACACTAAAAATAAGAAGTACCACAAGGGAGGAAAAGTCTCCAGATATGAGCCAACTCATATGTAGGAGATAAATGCCTCACAGTTCATCAAGAGTTGTTTTGAAATAGCAGGTTGTCTAGGGTTTTGTGAAAGAATTCAGGAAGTGGGTTTCCATGCCAAATTGACCAGCTTCTTTGCTACAAATTTCAAGGGAGACAAATTCACAATAGCAGGGATTGACTTCATCATATTAGTAGATTCCATAGCTTCAACCACAGGTATCCCTAACCAAGGAGATATTTGGTTTAAACGAATGGATCTGGACATTGAAAACTACAAGGTCTTCCTGAAACCACACTATAAAGATGTTCCCACACACATTTTTCCTTTCTGACAGTTGTTGGATAGGTATGCTCCATTGATGAATATGAACATGAAATACTTTACATGTGAATGGAGGTTTTCAAGGTTATATCAGTATCACATAAGGTTGCGGATGCATTTCACTATCATCAAACCATTAAACCTACCCCACTACTTATTCAGGAGCTTAGTCAAGATGACTGAGAAAGTACAAAGCAAAGGGAAAGATCACCAAGCAAGTTTTTTTCATCATGGTTTGGTCAAATTCATTGTTCTTCATCAGCTTTCACAGGTTAATATATCATGGGAGACATTCATGCAATCAGTTGCATGTATGCCTATCACTAGTCAGCCTACCAATCAAAGCACTCCATCAGTACCATCAAGGCCACAGGAGGTTGGCTCATCCAGCAAGTTTTCAGTTAGAAAGACACCTAGGGAAGAGATCACACAGACCTACAAGAAGGGGAAAAGATTGGTTTTTTCCCCTGAGATCACTAAAGAGGTGTCTACACCTAGAACTCTGACTAGGTCACAAACTAGACAATTGCCTAAGGAAACTACAGTTGAGCAAGTTCAAGGAGAAATGGAGCAGTCACCTAGGCATGCAACTGACTCACCCTTGCAGCGATATGAGGAGGATATGCCTCATGAGCAAGAGATGTTGGACCATGGAGATAGATCAAATGCAGAAATTATCAAGGAGCAGCAAGCACAAATACAAGAACTAAAAGATGATCTTGCCAAGGAAAACTACATGGTGGCCTTCTTGAAAAAAGAAAACAGACTTTTTAAGGTGAGCTTGATGCAGCATAATACCTCACAAGGCCCTCCATCATCCAAAAACGCAAAGGAGAAAGGTAAAATAGTAATTGGTTTAGAAGAGCAGGTTGAAGACAAGGAGCCATCTCCTTCATCAGTACAAAAAGACCCTGTTGACCCTATAGCTGCAAGCATTGGTAAGGATAGGGAATATTTGCTTGAGAAGGTCAATGAGAACTTGGAGAAGCTCCTGAGGAAGGCAAATAGAGCCACAAACCTTCAGAGACACATGGCTAGACATTACTACACCAGGAACTGGATTTCCAAAATTAGGGTCAGAAGCATGAAAAGGAGACTTAATAAAACCCTAATCAAGCTAAAGAAGAGGGATAACTTAGATTTGTTGGCCGATGCATCTCTAGTTGTTTAGGCCATCACTGAGAGATGCTAAGAATGAAGTTTCAGCAAATTTTGAGAAATTTGGGTCAATTTTGGCAATTTCAGTTGTACAGAAGCACAATGCCCTAGCTCTGTGCTTTTCCTCAAATCCTCCAAATGACAAGTGGCTTACATGGTTGGATGGATCTTGACCCCTACAACATAGATATGTGCTTGGTTTTCCATGTCAGCTCCTAATTTTTTCATAAAGGGTCAAAAACATGTTGTTTTACACACTTCTACCACTATTTTTCAGGCAAGCGTTGCACTTCTGGGAGTACCTTTGGGAGATTGCATTTTAAGGTGGCTTGGAGGAAAACTTTTGTTGGTTTAAAGGTTCTAAGGTCTAGAGGACATCCAGGGCTATCACCACCAAGTTTCAGTTCAGCTTAAATATCAAGAAAATTCATCCAAATGGATCTACAATAAGGGTGATGCGCTTCTAATAATAGGCATTGTGTTTCTAATAAGGGCATTGCACTTCTATGAAAGAGGCCAATTTTCAATTTTTTCTCAGTCAAAGTCAAATCCACTTGATGTAATTTGTCCTCCAAGGAGTTTAAATGATGTAACTAAGTGTCATAGTGATTTTTAACGTCAATTGCATGTAAATCTCATGGCAATTAATGCTTGTAAAGTCAACTAAGTTAGTTTTAGGCTAAATAGGGAATTGGTTTCTAACCTTCCTATGTTTTGGTATGGTTGGAGACATTCATATAAACAGTTCCTATGATGTTGGATTCGACCCCTGAGAGGGGGGAATGTAGTTTTTAATCTATATGTATCCTGATCTAAGTCAAATAAATGGTTGGACTTTTGAGAGTGAGAAGTTTGGAACTAGTGTACACTTTGCAGGAATAATACAGGAAGTTGCAGCTATTATCTTGGGATTCTCGTGGAATGCTTTCGTGACAGTGTTTTTCCTCCATTTTATCATCAAATTACATATTTCTCCTTACTACCATATCTATGCTTTCTTGTGATCATCTCATAGGTGTTTAACAGAATTCATAAGTCTTATGCTTTGTTCTGATGAGATTTTCATGTTATGTGTTCTTTCTTCTGATAAATGAATTCATAAGTTTATGCTCATTTTGATCCTTCCCTATTTCAACCCTATACCACAATGACAAATCCAATATGTCACTGATCATACCTACCTTTCCCCATTGTATCTCTGCAACTGATCTTTAGAAACCCTGACCTAGTTCCTAGACCTATGACCCTGGTCCAACAAACCCTAAAATCAAACCCTATTAAGTTGAATATCTAGCCTAAGATATATTTTCCCTCCCAGTCATTTTATTGGTTGTGATATTGCAGAGAGATCCCTCTCTGATTTGGTAGGGCTAGCTACCAAATCCAAAGTTGGTTTGTGGTTACCTCCGTCGGTCTCCTTTCTCAGCCTTGGGACATTGAGGAGTGCTAACATATTGTACTAGAAGTACCTTGAGAGCGATTGTCATTATTGGTGGTTTCTCTTGCACTTGTTAACAATTCAAATCATTGACCGGTAATCAAGTGGTTTGTACCATGTTTGGCTACGAGACATTCACTCGCATGGTTAGATTCGTACTACAGATCGTGAGATGGATACCAAGACCTTGGATCTAGTTTCATTCATCCAGGTTATGTGGATTTATTAAATATTCATGATTGTAAACATAGATCCATTGATGGTTGTGTCCATGTTGTGTCGTCTATTGACATGGATCTTCAGATGTATTTATGTATTGTGCTTTTGAGACATTTATGTTTTGAGTATGGGAATGCCTACCTTAGCGATGATATTATGTATTTCATTGTAACATTTGTTTGATTGTTTCAGGTCTCTGACTGTAGTCTCCAACCCAAACCTTCACATGATAAAGCACTTCATTCAACAAAATATTTCTTTTGGCTTTGCACTTTAAGGGGCAATCTGTTACACGTCATTTTGTCGTATTAGGCAAATGACCATCGATTTGGATCTCTCACTATCAATAAATGTGTCCCAGAGCATTCCCCTGCAAAGTTTGAATCATATCATCCCAAAGAAAGTGGAATTTCTAGATCCTATGGTAAAAAAACCTTAATTTTGGCTACCTATGCAGTTCCCTAGTTGATTTATGCGCATGCACAGAGAAGACCATCAATAGATGCGCACTAGTATGCATTGTCTTACATTGTGACCTATGAACATGACTTAAAGTATGTAAAAATAAAAAGTAAAGTATAGAAGCATTGTTGGTAGCATCTATCCCAACCATGGAAAATTTTAGGGGCTAACATTCGCAAGTGGGCCAATTTTTCATGATTTTTCCAAAAAAAGATTCGCCAATTTCCATTTTTTCTATATGTTATTTGCCCAAATTTTATAGTACAAATTTTTTTTATGTTAAGAATCGCCAAAAGTTTATAGAAAAAATATCTAATATTATTATAAATTTGAGTATTTTTACAAATATATCACTAAACATTTTGTAGTTTGCATATTGAGGACTATTAAGATTCGCCAAAGTTTCTAAATTTTAAGATAAGTTTCCATCCTTAAAATTTTCCCTGATCCCAACCAACAAGCTTTGAATGGGTGCCTATTCAGTACTGATCCCTCCACATGTTCAACACTAGAACCATGTGGAAGTCATCTTGCATCAACATCATAAAGAAAAGGCACAAGTTCAACCCACTAGCAAAACCCCATGGCAATAAGGTCGAAACCCCCCTGATCGAGGGAAAAACCTATGATACTCATAGGGCCAATCTCTCCAACCATAAGAAATGGTTTCCTGATCAAACTCCATGACCTAAGAGAGAATTCCAGGCCTCAATACACATGATCCAATCTCTCAGCGAAACTCCATGGCTTCCAGGTCAAACCCCATGACCAAGGGATAAATCTAGGCTTGATGTTTATAGAGCCAATCAACTGACCAATAGCTATGGTCTCCCAGTCAAACCCCATGACCTAAGGGAGAAATCTAGGCTTCTATGTATATAGGGCCAATCTCCCCAACGAATAACTATGATTTCCTTGTTAAACCCCATGACCTAAGGGAGCAATTTGGGCCTTAGAATCAATCTCCCCAACCATAATGGTTTCTCAGTCAAAATCCATGACCTAAGGGAGTAATCAAGCCTTGATGCAAATGAAGCTAATCTCCCCAACCAAATCTCATGGTTGTCTTGGTCAAAACCCATGATCTAAGGAGATTCTCTACCCTTTGATGTTGAATTGTGGGTTCGTCAACATTCCCTTCAACCAAGGAAATCATTCTCAGTCACTCCAAGCTTGTTCAACAACTTAATCATAGAAATACATAGTAGCCTCATTGCTCCATGTGATTTTACTTTTCATCATGCACTCGATCAAACAATCATGAAGCTACCCTTCTTTACAACTTGCAAAAAAAAATGCAATACATTTTGACCATCCTTAATTTGTATATTCCAACAGTTGTATTTTATCATAAGAAACATATTTCAATCAACAATATCATACCGGTATCTCAATACATGTGCCACATGCCTTGGCTCAACCATAAAATGACTAGCTTGCATCCATCACCACAACTACTTTCCCAGTCATTGGATATCGTGGGAATGGTCATGGACTTGTTGTCTATCATCCCAAATATACCATCCTTTTGACCAAGGAAAATATTATTTTTTTTTCTGCCAAGTTTCTAGTCCCAAGAAGTCAATTCTCTTTATCTTAACTACTTCCTCTATCACGGTGGAGAATATTTATGCCACAGTTTCTTTCCTACTTCTTCTGAACAAGGAGCTTTTCTGACATGATTCTAGATACCAGTACAACATCTCCCTCTTAAACACAAATCATTCTAGGAAGAATCCTCTTACCATACGCTTTGTTTCGTTCTTCCAATACTTCCATATGTTGCTATAGCCTTGGAATCCTACGCAACGTACCTACAATCCTCACTAGGAAGCCATGGAAGAAGCATTACAACCCAAAAAAAGAAATAAATACAATAGGCTAACTAATAGGAAAACACCAACAAGATTAATTAAGAAAGAGAGATATAAGATACTTATCTTTTGATGATAGAGAGGAATTTGTCAACTCCTCTTGATCCTTACCATCTTGCTAAATCCATCTGCAAGTTTATCATCCTTGTCTTCAACATCAATTACTTGTCTGCATGAGCTAGAATCTCTTCTTTCAGCGGAAGCATTGATCTAGGTCCATTTCTAGGATTTTATCCACAAACCCTAGGGTTTTCTCATCCAAGTATTATAGTCATCTAGGGTTTACAAACTCTAGTATTTCCAAGTACCCTTTGCAACAAACTTTGATATGTGCTAATTGGAATATGTTGTTTTATAAGTGAATAACTATTCTCTTTTCTAATTCACAATATACCAACAACACAGTCATCCCTTACAAGGCATCTTTTGCATACTCTTGCTTAGTCATACAGGATATATCCACAGTAGTACAAGGTATATGGCGTAAGAGTCTTAAATATCTAAAACAACACTTCTACCTTAGAATACATATATGATTCATGCTTCTTAGCAAGTCACGTCCTGCATTTAGGCCTTATCGAATCATACCTTACTGTAATAGTGTGATAATGATCTACTTATGGTATATCTCCAGTTCTGGGATCTGTAACTTTGATGTTACAAGGAATTTGCCTCAGAGATATAGACCCAACTATAAAATTCCAACTTACATACATTGAACATCTTCTGTGACAGGAAACGCTAGATTTTTTATACTTAAGAATCCAAGTAGACTCTCAATGTATGAAGGTAATGATTGATTTCTTGAGCCAGTAGTGACAAGAGGTATCTCTACAACCTAGTGTTCAAAATTTCCAACCACTTACTAAATTTTTTATCAAACTGTATCATACATTCCTCAATATTATTGAATCTTCATGCTTTCACTATGGGTTAGTTAAGTCTCAACATGTCACAATTTCAATTATAGAACTCTTTATTTTGTGCCAACTAAACCCAAAGTCTTATGTTCTTTTTAATATATGTGCAAGGAACTCCACCAGTAATTAAATCTTTGATACTTCATATCATGTTGACAACAATTTAGGGCTTAAATACCCATCAAAATATAGCATTGTAGGTCAATCCATATTTATAAATATTCAAGGTTCCTCTAAAGCACCCCTGTGATTATCAACAAGATCTTCAGTAAAGACTGCTTCATAAAAGTAAGATATCTTCATCATTTTTCAAACTCCAAAATGACTCAACCTTCAAGAAAACTTTGGTCTCTGAACTTGAAGAAGAGTGTGGCCTCCTTTGTGTCAAAAATAATTCATGAGGGTATTATGGCATTGACTAAACTTGATTCATCAAAGTGTGCTTTAATTTGACTCAGCTATACATTTTGCCTTTTTCCTGAGCTCTCCTGCAACTCGAACTAACTTCCAGCAATGGCATGTCCGACGCACCCTAGGTTCGTTTGTTTTTATCCTTTATTCCTGCCCAAACTAGTGCACAGTGGTCCTTTATAATATACTTGCATAGGTGGTTTTTTGTCCTCTTAGTTGTAGGTAATAGATCCTTCATCAAAGTCAATATTATGACAAAACTTGGAAAGCACTTTGACCTCTATCAAACATTACATTTTCAAACTCAGATTTTGATGCTCAAACTGAGGCCTTATTCAGTTTCATCTAAGCTTGCGACCTAACTTCTTTAAGGTCTCATACCCTTCTGATCAATGGCATAGCAACAATTTCATCATCGCTCATTGTGCATAAGTTCTAAGTATAGCTCATGTTCTTGATTGTCTTTTCATGAGTATATCATATGACATCAGAATCTAGGAATCACACCATGCACATTAAGGAGTCTCTTACACTTTTAGTGTTACAACAACTTAGTAGTCCTCAATATAGAGTAGCCTTATTAGCCTTAATACTCAAACCTTAAACAACATTCATCAACCAATTTTGATTAGCAATATATCAAATCTATGGCATACCATGTGGCATTTAAAGCTCACTCAACCATGTAGATTAATTCTGTATACTTCATTCCTTATTAGAGTTCAAGACATATTTTCATCCTTAGAAATTTAGACAACCACCAATGAGTCTTAATCTTGACATAAATCTAAGTAATTAATAGTCTTCAAATACTCTAAACAATATAATTTTTCCTGCACTAAAGAAGATCTTGTCTCTAAATTTGAAGAAACATCGCTCATTTTAGATATTTTCCATAGACTAGTGCATCCAACAAAAACCACAATATTGAATGTTAAAGGAGCATAATTAACAGCTCCAAGCAACAACACCCCTAATCTCTCAGATGTTCAAAATAATAGTCAATTTTCCCAATCCAATAAACATTGTTCATCAAACATAATTTATTATTATGGGTTCACATGCTCATATCTCTTTATAATTTAGCAATACATACACCAAACTCAACCATAAACTAGGTCATAAAATGCTTTTAAATCAGTGGCTTGAATAGCCCTTAGAACAAGCCTTCCTTTGTCCTCAAGAAAACTTAGACTGCAGCTCAAAGTGACCTCAATTTGCTGCTACCTTAGGCCTAACTCGGCCTATTCTCTGCGGTTCAACTAGGGCTACTTCAGCCCCTTTCTTCTGCAGCTCAACTGGGCTATTTTGGGCCTTCTCTTCTACAGCTAAACTTGGTTATCTCAGCCCTTCTCTTCTGCGACTCAACATGGTTATTTCAGCCCTTGACAGGCCTTAAACTATTGAGTATGTAGCTATGGTTGGTCTTCATAATTATTATTGTACCTATGTATTTTATGTAAAAACAAAAAGAATAAAAATTATTATTATTATTTTTATTGGCAAGCATGTTCTTAATTATTTTATCAAAAGAAAAATGAAAAATGGCATGTTCTTCATGACCTTTGCAAAAGAAAGAAAATTTGAATTTTTGGAAGTGTCATTTGTTGCCAAGTCGGCCATCCTACCCATCAAGTCGGTTATGATATTTGAGGCACCTTTTCGAATGAAGGAATGACTATATATTGGCACCTTTCCTCCACCATTAGGAATCCAATTCAGGTATCTTCTGTGGAAAGAAATTTAAGTCAGTGACATGGTATCTAAGGCATATAAAACGAGTTTTTTATGTGGCACCTTTTATCTCTGTGAATACGAGTTACAGGAGACACATCATCTATGTGATGTGAGCTACAGGAAGACACCATTATCTCTATGATGTGAGCTATAGGGAGACACCATTATCTCCATGATGCGAGCTACAGGAAGATACCATTATCTCTGTGATGCGAGCTACATGAAGACACCATTATCTTTGTGATGCGAGTTGCAGGAAGACACTATTATCTTTGTGATGCGACCTACATGAAGACATCATTATCTTTGTGATTCGAGCAACAAGAAGACACCATTATCTCTATGATGTGAGTTGTAGGAAGACACTAATATCTTTGTGATGCGAGCTATAGGAAGACACCATTATCTTTGTGATGCAAGTTGCAGGAAGACATTTTTTTCTCTGTGATGCGAGCTACAAGAAGACACCATTATCTTTGTGATGCGAGATGCAGGAAGACATTATTATCTTTGTGATGTGAGATACAAGAAGTCTCCATTCTTTGTGTAACCATCATCTGTATAAGATGATGCATCTAAAGGACAAGAGCAGAGCAAATTGGTTAACTATTTTGTGAATAGAACATGGCAAAGTTTGGAGGGATGATTTGGCACTTGGATCAATGGTTATTTTGACTTGGATTTCTCTTGTTGATAAAGAATCTATAAGGAAAGTATTGATGGGTTTTCCCCTTGTGGGTTTTGCCTTGGCCTCTAGCCTAATATTTCGTGCCTCTTATGTTTTGTGCATTGTATTTGTGTAATTGCTTGATGACCTAGTGAATGAAGTAATAACTAAATGAAATATATATATATATATATATATATAAACAGTCACAAGTAATTACCATGATTAGAAATTCTATCATCTATTTGAATTTCAACATGGTATCAAAGTTGAGGTGAAGGAAGAAAGCTTGAAGATCACTCTCTTGAAGACATCATTGTAGTAGCTCTCTCTCACACTCAAAACGGACGAAGTTATAAGTCCAAAATCTAAAGTATTTCAATTATAATTTCTACTATGTTCTAGCATTTCCTTGAAGAACGAAGTATGTGACCAAAACAATGTACTGTGCAGCATAGGTCACCTATGGTTCACAAGAAGTTCACGAACTACTCTCACTATGGAAGCATCTGAATAAAGTAACAGAGCCTTGAGGCTAATGCAAACGTTGTGGGATCGTTATTTTGTGATTGAAGGCATATTCTCTACCACATTGTCATGATACTACTGAGCTAGGATCAGTCTTAAATTAATGACATATGAATTACATATCCAAAATGTGAGCCAAGTTCCCTATGGTATAAAAGGAAAACTCTATATATTGGTGTCATTACTACATCAGAGCAAGAAACACTGGTGGGGTGAATCAATATTTCTTACAATTAGTATTTAATTAATCTTTTCAGAGCATTAATTATTCTTTAGCGGTATTCAAAACAGTGAATAAATAGTACACAATGAGTTTGACTATTATGGAGAGGCACCTTCAATTGTTTATATAGATTTTAGAGGGGCGTATAGTGAGAGTTAACTTAGGTTAGTGAGAGCGGATTTAGATTTTAAAATCCCCTTTTAAATTTGAATATTATTTTAAATTATAATTTTATATAAAGTGCTTTTTAAAATATAAAGAGCTTTTATATATATATATATATATATATATATATATATATATAATTTTATTTTTGTAAGAAAATAAGTTAATATGTTAATAATGTTTTTAATTTGAACTTTAATTTTAATTTTGATTTTGATTTTGATTTTAACTTTAATTTTAATTAAATTTTGTTATTTGATTTTCCTTTGACCTATGACCATGGCGTTGGAGTTTTTTCCCAAGAGTGGGGTCAGTCAATTTCAAATGTGAATATCTCTCAGACCGGGAGGCCTCTCGGGGCATGCCATATGCCACTAGAAATATTTTGACAAGGAGAATCCATTAAGGAAGATCCTGACACGATAATCCATGAATTGCCATGTCATATTGAGCGACAAAAAGTGGGGCAACTCCTAGTGTTGCTTGGGTTAACATCAATGACAACCACCTATCAACATATTCTCTATCACGTTGTCGTGATACTACTAAGCTAGGAACGGTCTTAAAAGAATGACATCCAAATTACATATCCAAAATGTGAGTCGAGTTCCCTATGGTGTAAAAGGAAACCTCTATATATTGGTATCATTACTACATCTTCTGACATTAATTCGCATCATCTGAGGAGACACAAATTCGAGCTTGCTCTTAGGCTATTTCTCTGTGGAATCCAAACGAAGTCTTGAGGCTAATCATCTCTACTCTACAAAGATCTGAGGCTCTGAAGCTAATGCGAGGTACCTAATTATCTATGATCAATTATGGATCTGACACCAAATGTCTATAGAAACTTACGTGGATTATAAGGAACTATGCAAATGAAGAAACTATGAAAGGAATCTAAAGATTGAAGTTTGTCCAGAGATTGTAATACAAAACCTCATCTTTGTGATATGGCATCCAAACAAAATTCGAGTGGAAGAGTGACAAGACTAAGATCAATTCAAGTCGCATAAGTCTCCAAAGCATATATCCAAAATCTATGGAAGGGGTCTGAAATCCGAGTACTAGCTATGGAGCCTTATCTTTCTAAAATTTGACCAGAAGTCTAAGTCCAATCAAGCCTATCTACTATGAAATCCAAATTACAATAATATTGTGACAAGTATTCATCTATGAAGATCCTTCTCTATGGTACTAATCCGAGTTATAGATATATGATGTGACCATACATGATAGTAGGAAGAAATATATATTACATTGAGAGTCGACCTAATGTCTCCTTGAAGCAAACAACTTGAAGAAGACACTTTAATTTGTTTGAAGTTGAAATGTGGCCTTCATGTATTGTCCAAGCAACAAATTCCTTTAAAATTTCAGTTGTGACATGGATGGGAGTCTAGGGTTGAAGGGAAAATCTTATCAAATTTGAGAACCAAGACAAGACATTGCAAATATTTATTTGAAGCGACTCGAAGAAATTGGTACTTGAAACTATTTTCAAGGTAGAGAAGGGAGATAGGAAAGATTGAAATAATACTTTTTACACTCCTCAAAAGGTACATATAAACTTTTTGTTCTCATATCTCAACAGCTAGACATAGATCTGAATTGTAAGTTCATTTCAAAATTCTCTTGTAACTAATGACTACTAAATTCATCAATAGGATGTTCTCAGAGATTTGTAACCTTAGAAATCCATGTTAATCATATTGTATGGTTTGCATCATTCAACGTATTCACATTCCAGTGGATCATCAAGATAAAGCACATTCATATCTAAATGCACAACATTCTATTCCTCCATTCTTAGGGATGACTTGTACCAATATTTTTTCTTTCAGTTGATCAACAAATTCACATATTCACCAAATCTATGCCCAAATCCACCTTCATTACCCTTACAAAATTGTATTTGTGTGGGGGATTTTCCATTAAGAGGTGATGTGATGTAATGTCTTATATACCTAACTGCATGTTCAAATTAAGGGGATGATAAAATTAAGACTGCACTCTTCAAATGTGGCCACAACATATATTATTAATATATTTATATTACATTTTTAAGTTTAATTAAGGTTCACTCAATCAGTTCAATGTAAGCACATAACCCTTCAAAAAATTTACCAAACCTATTTATTTCTATATAAATACAAAACTATTATTTATATGTCTCACACATTACGAAACACCCCCACATATTTATTTAAGTATTATTTATATGTTTTACATATTGTGATGATTCATTTATGTTGAAATTTGCAGGTATGGTCGGTCTTCATAATGTTCATTGGTACTTGTAAAAGATGAAATGTAAAGTATATTTGTAAAAGGAAATTATATGAAGCATGTTCTTCATGCTTGCAAGTAAAAATGATATTTATTTGATTTCTCTTTAAGAGCAAGAAAAACAAACATTTAAATTTGTACTTTGCCTCCACAAAGACCAAGACAACCCTCCCGGGATCAAGTCGGCTTGCCCAAAAGACATGTTGTTTAGCACGGACGAACAACCATAAATAGAGCCTATTCGCTCTCCAAAAGACATAACTTAGGTGATTTGATCTGAGGTAAAAGTGTGAGATTTCTCAGGTAGAGGGTCGGAACGCTGAGGCAGATTTTTGAGGTAGAGGGCCGAGACCCTGAGGCAGATTTATGAGGTAGAAGGAAAGGATGAGACCCTGAGGCATATTTCTAAGGTAGAGGGCCGAGACCCTAACGTAGAACACTGAGGTAGAGGGCTGAGACCCTGAGGTATATGTCAAAGAAGCGGGGTCAAGAATCCTGTGGTTGATTCTTTGTGGAATGAGGTTGATTTATGTGTCATAGTGTGAATTATGGGAGGACGTTTTATGACCTTGTTGCATAGCTTCTATGGACATAATTGTAGAGGGTTGATTTGGTCTTTGGTGGACGATCATCTTGCTAGTTAGTTGACTTTGATGTATCTCTTATTGCATTGATTATCTAAGGAAAAGGTTGGTTGGGTTTTTCCCATTGTGCGTTTCCCAGGGCAATTTCTTGTGTTATGGTGTGGTTGTCCATTTATGATCCTACTGTATCAAATGTTATATGGTTTATGCATTTTTGTGTAATTATTGAATGATGTAATGTTAACAAGAATGTGAAAAGATCAAACATAATTATCTATTTGAAAGACATCTTTAAAAATCAACATGGTATCAAAGCTAAGGATAAAAGAGCAGTCCTCTTGAAGACAAGAAACCTTGAGACTTGAGTCCTAGTTTAAAGTTCATTGAAAGAATTATGAAGAAGATTGAAAATCCTATATTACAGACCTCCGTAGATATAAGATCAAATAAGTTGAAATCTTTTGTACCAAGCCTAAAGGCCTAGAATATCTCAGACTTGTAAACAATGCAAGCATTCCCTAATGTCTTAGAAGCTCAGAACAAAGTCATCTTAGCTCTGAGAGCCTCATTCACTTATGTACAATCATCGAATATTTGTCTCTCTGTCATGAAGAAATATCAAGGGTTATCTTAACTAATGTTGTTGAATGATAAGTAATATATTACAAGGAATAGTTGTTACAATGGGTGAAAGTTCTAGGTCGTACGATAGTCTGTGTTCTAGAAATCCTTGAAGAGTTATCTCAGAGAGACCGATAGAACTGGATCTTTAAAGACCAAAGAAGTTTCATCTCAGAAAAAATTGACTACTTCTGATAAGGAATAAGTCTATACACTCCTTTGATTTGATTCTAGACTTGTCTTTGTGATACTTATAGATCTTGTCAACAAGAAGATGAGTCGCAAGAGTTGAAGTATAATCATGAGCATGTAGACTAGAAATATACTCCATAAAGAAATCAGCTATAAGTATGAAGTTTTTTGCTCAAAGCATGAGTCTGGAATGCTAGATCTATTGTGATATATCTTATGAAGAAATTGAAGTATGAACTTGAAGATATTAAGGTTCGTGCGAGACTATGGTTGAAGACAGTGTCAAAAGGCGTGCAATGGTTTTTGTATATCTTGAGAGGTTTGAATCAATTAGACCTCCTAAAGATTATTTTGACTTGAAATTAGGAAGTCAATGCAAGTTGTCTTGAACGTCACTCTATCCCTGAACATGTCCCCTTATAAGAACTATGCATTATTGTCTAAAGCACTCTCAAAGGAGCTCTGTCAAAAGTCTAATATACCAATAGACGCTATGATGAATTCAATGATCTGTGTTGGAGGTACAAATTTGGTATGTCTCGCTCTATTGAAAGGTGTGAAGGCATAAAATTATTGATTTGAAAGATAATGTTGGGAAGTTCGTTGCCTAGTCCCAGAAAGTGTATCTTTATGAAGCAAATTCGTTGGACATAAGAAGGTTGAATCCCTTCTCAAGGTTAAAAATCAAAGTCTCTTACAGATTTGGTATTGTCCCATCACAACAAATCAAGGTCATTGAAAGAACCTCTTGAAAGAGTTAATGACATACATGTTGACATTTACTATTGATATGAGTGCTTGATTCATCTCTTGCACATGAAAACCCCATTGTTATTGCTACAATGAAAAGGAAGAGTTATTTGATAATGATGAGTTTCATCATTCTAGGGTTTTGATATTTAATATACTAGGGTTTATGAACCCTAGTATACAAAAGGGTTTGAACAAGAAAACCCTAGTGTGTATAGATTAAATGTTTCTGCTGAAAAGAGAAAACCCTAGCCTCTGCAAGGAAGAATTGGCGTCAAAATGATGGCATGGATAAGGTGCAAATGGATGAAAGGAGTCTAAAGATCAAGAGGGAGTTGATGTTCTTCTCAAAAGATAAGTACCTTTATATCTTTCTACCTTATTATTGTTATTGTTGTTACTTTTAGTTAGTCTCTTGTCTATGAAGTCTTTGTTTGATTGTAATTGTTCTTCCATGGCCTCTTGTGAGGATTGCAGGTACATAGTTGAAGCCGACAAGGTTTTGACAGTGATTGGAAGAAGTGGAAGAACGAAGCAAAGCAAGAAGACTTTCCCAAATTCATGACTTGTGTTGAGAGATATAGTACCAGATGATCTGAACTCAGAGGGAGAAGCTTGAAGTATGCTTTGATCATGATGTCTACAAGGTCTAGTAATGAAAGGTTCTCCTAGTAAGAGAGAGACAATCGTGACAAGACTTTTGTCCCTGTTGTAAGAAGGAGCAATTGTCTCAGTGTGAGAGAGAGCATCCAGTTTGGGTATCTAGAAAGCATTTGTGATCTAGTGAAGGGGACATCACAGTGTATGGTCGAGCCAAGATGTGTTGCTCAACATGTGTTACCAGCATGGTACAGTTGGTCATGGATGTTTTGAGAAGTACAGTTGCAGACTGAGTTTGGGCAAATAGCATTGAAGACAAAAAGGATTTGTTGCTTCTAATTGGGCTCCGTTACAATTTTCTTAGATAAGCATGAAGCAACCACTTGTTGCACTCCATATGGCAAAGGCCAAGTGTATTGCAGCCGGATTGGCAAAGTTGTATGACCTCTAAGGCTACTTGTTGGATTATTTTTCAGGTGCTAGTGTTGACCATGATGATAGGTCGTAGCACGTATCACTTCATTCGAAACATGGTGTTGAATGGAGTTGTGAAGCTCCAGTTCATCTCCATTTATAAGCAAATAGTCGATATTCTTATGATGCCTCCTTCAACAGGGAAGTTTACGTACCTCCAAGAGAAGCTTGGGCTTGTGGAGATTACTTCATCGACATTCTCCTTGCGCCTTCATGACCTTGGTTGGAGAAATTCTCCCTATGTCATTATGACCTTGGTTGGAGAATAGTCCTAGAGGCCGCTCGGATCTCTTTCTAGAGCAAGAGCCTCCCAACGTCATGCTCGGATCTCTTTCTAGAGTGAGCTTGTTTATTATTGATGAGGCCTTTGGTGTTTCACCTAGACTATGTGTATATTTGTTTGATGGTGAACTATAATTATGTTGATGTTGGCGATTATGATATTGATGATGCTTATCTTAATCTTGATCAATCATTAATCCCTCTATCAGTCAGAGGGAGCATTGATGTGATAACATGAGGGACGGACATTCTATAAAGAATGGTCATTGAGACCTAAACACTCGTAGAAAGGTTACCTCTTCAACATCATGAATGAGGCCCTTTGGATTTGGGACATGGGTTTCCCTAGGGTTTTGATCTAGATGATGATTATATCGATGAATTGAACCTTTCCTTAGAGAGATCATGTATATAGAGAACATCTGGATAGTCATTATGAATACCTCCCTAGCTAAGAGGGAGTGTTGAAATTTGTAGCTATGGTTAATCTTCATAATGTTCATTTGTACTTGTAAAAGATGAAATGTAAAGTATATTTGTAAAAGAAAATTATATGAAGCATGTTCTTCATGCTTGCAAGAAAAAGGAAATTATTTATTTGATTGCTCTTTAAGAAGGGGGGAAATAAAAATATAAAAAAATTGTATTTTGCCTCCAAAAAGATAGAGACGGCCCTCCCAGGGTCAAGTTGGCGTGCCCAAAAGACACGTCTTTTCGCATGGACGAAAAAACTATAAATAGAGCCTATTCATTCTCCAAAAGACATAAGTCAAATGACTTGATCTGAGGTAGAATTGTGAGATTTCTAAGGGAGAGGGTTGAAACCCTGAGGCAAATTTCTAAGGTAGAGGGTCGAGACCCTGAGGCAAATTTGTAAGGTAGAGGGCCGAAACCTTGACGCATATTTCCAAGATAGATGGTTGAAACCTTGAGGCATATCCCTGAGGTAAAGGGCCAAGACCCTGTGGTATATGTCAGAGAAAAGGGGCCGAGAATCCTGTGGTTGATTCCTTGTGGAACGAGGCTGATTTCAGTGTCATAGTACGAATTTTGTAGCAGACTTGGAGGACGTTTTGTGGCCTTGTTGCAGAGCTTCTATGGACAGAATTGTGGAGGGCTCATTTGGTCTTTGGCGGATGACCGTCTTGCTGGTTAGTTGACTTTGATGTATCTCTTGTTGCATTGATTCTCTAAGGAAAAGGTTGGCTGGGTTTTTCTTATTGTGGGTTTTTCCAAAGTAATTTCTTGTGTTCTTGTTTGACTGTCCATTTATGTTCCTACTGTCTTTTTGTGTAATTATTGAATAATGTAACATTAACAAGAATGTGAAAAGATCAAAAATAATTATCAGTTTCCAATACACCTTTAAAAACCAACCATTTATTCTTATATAAGTGATTAGCCCAAGAGCACCAAAGAAAAACATTGTGCCTTATTGCTCTTGGTTTGATTTATGTTGGGTATTTATTTCTCTAACACGCTTGTTGTAACATTTATTCCTATCTGCCCACGGGGCTTTGGATTGATGGTGAATGGGTGCGCTGTTAAGGCACTCCTTGCGATAGGTCACTGGTTCAATTCCCCGTGGGTACTTAGTTTAGTCTTAACCTAGAAAAAAAAAAAAAAACATTTATTCCTATCTAAGGTCGTGCCTCGCTTAATTTCTCTAATGTTATTTATCTCAGTATTCACTGCAGAATTTTGATCGGCTTTGCATGTGTTCGACTCTAGTCATAACACTTGTGAAGCTCCACGAATCCAGCGACATAGACATCCTAAAGCAATTCTTTTGTACGACAATCTAGAAAACTTGCTCACAAAATAAATAAATCGCAATCCCCACAACCATAAACACGCATACTAAGAGTGGCATCTCACAATCAATCCACATTGGAGAGAAAAAAACATATGATAAGTCTTCCTTTAAATTCACATAAAAATAACACTATAATCTTACAAAATTTTATCTGCATGATGCCAAGCGTTTCGGTGGATTAAAAAATTAATCAATATATGTTTCTTCCTGAATTTGATTGTGTCCTTGATTTCCTCGATGATGTTGAAAAGGTGAGTAGAGACTTCAGAATCAAGAATCGGGTTGATTAACCTTGCGGGAGGGCAGCTTGTCCCCATAAAGTGTAACTCGCCAAAAGTCAAACTGGAAGATAAACACGGATCCTTTTTTTGGCACCACTGCACAGAGAGACAGAGATGAATAAGCCAGTAATAATCAACTAGAGCTGCAACACTGATCCATATATGATAAAACTTCTTTATATAATCCTAATGTGCCAAATTATACAGCCTAGCAATTGGTTGTTAACGAAAATGTGAAGATATTACACCTTTAACAAAACCACTCAACTTGGAAAAAATAGCAAACACTAAGCAGGGCATCCTTGGTCTGTCGTCCTCTGGAAAATAACGTATATAAAACAAACTTTACTATGAGAATTATAACTTCAAATTACACATGTAGGTTTCCATTTGTTAGTCAATAGTAGTTTGTTGATTTATTGGTGAAAGAAATTGTCTGAGCTAAAGGGATGACTGCGATATGAGGGGCATTGAGCGTTTTCAATCTCTCCCTCTCATGTTATATCTAACGTTATGAATGAATCACATTTATATATTTGGTGGAATTATCAAATGCATACCATAACCTTTCAATATAAGTGTCATCATTTGTTTAATAAGATGTTTTCTTAGTACTTTTATGGTGAGCATTCACCAACTTTCAAGAGGTCAAGAAGATCATTAGATAGAGAGAATAAAAATGAGAACTTGAGTTTTGTAGCTATATAGAACTCAAAGTGAAATATCCTTTCACAAGAGGAATTGCCTGTTCAAGAAGTTATCAATCCACAAAACAAGGACAACATTCCAAGAGGATTATTAAGCCTGCATATCAAGTTTGACTAAATTGGCCTTAAACATACCTAGTAATATAGTAAAAGAATAAAGAATGTGACATTAGCCATAATAAAAAATACATAATAATACATATGAATGGGTGGTGGCCACATGTATAGGTTATAGCAATAATTCCACAACAATCCATCATTAATACTACGTTTATGATGTCCAATTACTCGAAAGAGGAAAACAATTTTGTCAAGGTTTGAGATAGATATTTATAATTCTTTACGATAAGTTTGAGATCATTGAATCATATGATCATATAGATAGTGAAAGCAATCATTCAATTTTGGATTTTTAAGCTACCATGACAAAGATGAAGGTAAGGATCCATGGTTCTTACAGATTGCAACTTGAAAATGTAGTATAACAATACATCTGTGTTGAATTTTCTAAGTCTATTCATTAGAAAATTAATCTGTATTCTGCTGGTTTATTTCTTCTACTTGTTTAAATTCGAACAAGTTATTTAAAACATTTTAAATACCGAAATAAACACAATACAGTGACAACATCGATAGATCATCGACTGAAAGAAAACAAGCACACAAGTGACCCCATTATTGTTGAACAAATGTCCCCGGAAAAACCCAATGCGGGAAAACTGGTGCAGCTATTATGAGAGTTATATTATTATGCAGTCTTTTTTAGTACAATTGGGTGCCTAACTGGCTCACCCGACAGAGAAAAATACACAGCTGCAATACCTCTATATCCGTAAACAGGTATTCAGAAAACCTATCCCACGAAACCCTCTCTGGCACAACTGAAGCTCAGCGCTGGCCCTTCTGGCCTCTGCGTCAACCTCTCTCTGACCTGTGTCAGCCCCAAGACCCTCTGCGTCAACCCTCTGAGGCACTGCGTAGCCTCTGGGACCCTCTGTGTCACTCCCGCAGTCTCTGCATGGATGACACAGTCCCTCTGGCCTTTGTGATGTCTCTGCTGGGCTCTGCGTAGCCTGGACCGGTGTTGCTCTCGCTCTCTCTGCTTCTGCGCTGGTCTCTTAGTACTAACTCTGTCTCATACTCACTGCTGATCACTAATTCAACTTTGCTTAGCAACCCCGCTCTAGCAAAATGAATAGCTGATCACTCTGGTGTATTATCCAACTGATCCTCAAGCCTCTTCTTATACTTTTCTCGTTGGTCCTTCAACCGTCGAGATTAAATCTCTAATCAACGGATAAGATTAGATTTGGCAGGATCCATGACTTTTGGAACCTTCTAACCCAGTTTTATATTAATAATTTAATAACCATTAATATTTTATTTTTCCTAAGTTTAGACTTATGAACTCCATTAAAAATATTGATTATTTTAATATCTCCCAAACTGGGTACAATTTGTCCAAACCATTTTTGGGTCTTGGAGATCTCATATGCTTTAGCCTCTCCACCAATTTTCATGGCTAAAGCACATCCAATACTACCCCAAATCAACACTATCTCTTAGCGAGGACTGTGCTCTAGTAATACTCCACACTGAGCAACACTCTGATTGTCTGGCATCGGTCCCTGTGTTGATGCTAGGCCTCCCCACCTAACATCCTCTGCACTACTGCATCCTATACTGTTGCTCATGGTCCTGCCACTGCCATTGTTGTAGCTGTACGACAGCTACCTCTACATCTGTGTTGCTGCTAGTCCATCTTCCCAACATTGCATCCCCTCTCATCATGTTGCATCGTGCTACTGCATACTGCTATTGCACTGCAACTCAGTTACTGAGAAGTAAGTAACTGATCCACCCAACTTTTGACATCCCTGTCAGGCTAGAAACACTCCCGATGTTGAAGCTCCCTCTGTCGCTAACAAGTGCTCCCTCTACTGACCTCTGCGTTGTTGCAACAACTCCCTGCATCTCGCACCGTTGCACACCTCTCTGTGCCATCCTGCACTGGTGCAACACTCCCGTGCCTCTTGCATTGTTGTAGCCTGCTAGCCTCACGCTGCCCGGGACTCTTGCACTGTAGCACTCTTCGTTGCTTCATCCGCATCCGTCTCTACCTACATCTGCCAGTCCTGCTACTCTTCTTCGGGGCTCCCGTAGCAAGGTATAATCCAAGAGGTTGGGTACCTCAAGGATCCTGCCCCTCATCACATGTAGTCCTCCTGACTACAGCTCGATGTCTCCCAACTTCTTCTCAAGCGGCACATGAGCACTCATGGCACCATCGTCACCTCCTCGACTTCTTTCTCCGTCCTCGCTGGCACTGCCTTCGAGTCAAAAGCCTCTCCCGTACTCTTCTTTCTCGAACACTAATTCGCATAGTGACCCAGTTCCCCACAATGGAAGCACTTGACTTTGGAGAGATCCTTCTTCTTCCTCTTCTCCTGCTTTCCCGCAGATGCTAGAGCCGCATCCTCTTCCTCTTCCTTCTTGAACCTAACCCCTTTGCTGCTACTCTCTGCCTTGGTCAATTGTTTGATCTCTTCTTGACGAAGAGCCACCCACAGTTCTTCCAATCCGGAAGACTTGTCCTGCCCAGTATGCTCTAGACAAATATCTCCCAATCCTCAGACACTACATGAAGTGCGGTCCTTACCATCAACTCCTGATCCGACGTGGCCCCTATGGAAATCAGTTGGTCACGGATCTCCTTCAACCGACCGAGGAAGACATCTATCTGCTCTCCCTTCTGCATCTGGTATGACCTTAGTTGATTCTCCAGGGGCATTTTCTTCTGCACGGAAGTATGCTGGTACAATGTCTTCAAAGTGTCCCACATCTCCTTTGTTGTTTCCTTCTCGGAAATATGTGGGACCACATGATCCTTGACCCCATCAAGGATGATACACTTTGCCTTAGCCATTGCCTCCTCGTACCTTTCATTAGCTACCGGGTCAACTGGGATAGCCATCACTCTCAAGGCGAAGCCCTTGATACGATGTCTGTCTAGAATGGACAAGATCCTAGCCTTCCAGACCACAAAATTGGACGCTCCGTCCAGCCAGTACTGATCTCTAAGCCCATTCACGGCCATCTCGCTGCTCTTATGTCGACTCCTCTAAGTCTCTCTACTTCCAGCTTGGAAGTTCTCAGTTCGACTCCTGCTAAGTCTCTCTACTTCCCGTCTAGAAGTTCTCGGTTCGACTCCTGCTGAGTCTCTCTACTTCCCGTCTGAAAGTTCTCGGTTCGACTCCTCCGAGTCTCTCTACTTCCTGTCTAGAAGTTCTCTTTTGGAGTCCCTCTGAGACACCATTTCCCTCCTAGAAATCCTTCTGCCAACTGTCAAGTTGCTCCTCTCCGATCGTCTGTGCAACTGCAACACTGATCCGGATTCCTTGGCTAGAAATCCACCTCGACAGCAACTCCCTCTACCTTGGTCTTGCCCTATTAGGTATTGTTCTAACCACAGTACCCCACCAGCTTCGCTCCTGCAAACTACCCACAGCTTCCTTCGCCCCAACAACTGAAGGATTGAGCCTCTTGGCTCTGCACAATCCCGGCACCGGCAAAGCAGCTCCCTCAGCCAACTGTGTCAGCCCTCCTGGCCTCTGCGTGAGCCTCTCTCTGCCCTCCTCAGCCTCTGCATTGGCCTCTCTCTAGCCCAGACTGATGACGCAGTCCCTCTGCGTCAACCCTTCCTCTGTCGCTTTTGCAAGGATCATCTACTATCACTCGAGATAGCTAATTCTGCTACAAATGATCTGCTCAGTTGATGCCTTCAGCTCTCCTGTGATCTACAACCACGCTCTGATACCATGTTGAATTTTCTAAGTCTATCCATTAGAAAATTAATCTGTATTCTGCTCGTTTATTTCTTCTACTTGTTTAAACTCGAACAACTTATTTAAAACATTTTAAATACCGAAATAAACACAATACAGTCACAACATTTACAGATCATCAACTGAAAGAAAACAAGCACACAAGTGACACCGTTACTTTTGGACAAATGTCCCCGGAAAAACCCAATGCGGTAAAGCCGGTGCAGCTATTCTGAGGGTTATATTATTATGCAGTCTTTTTTAGTACAATTGGGTGCCTAACCAGCTCACACGACAGAGAAAAATACACGGCAGCAATAACTCTATATCCGGAAACAGGTATTCAGAAAACCTGTCCCATGAAACCCTCTCCGGCACAATTGAAGCTCAGCGTTGGCCCTTCTGGCCTCTGCGTCAGCCCCAGGACCCTCTGCATCAACCCTCTGAGGCATTGCGCAGCCTCTAGGACCCTCTGTGTCACTCCAGCAACCTCTGCGTGGATGACGCAGTCCCTCTGGCCTCTATGTTGTCTCTGCTGGGCTCTGCGTATCCTGGACTCGTTGTTGCTCTCGCTCTCTCTGCTTTTGCACTAGTCTCTTAGTATTGTCTCTGCCTCTCTGCCTCGTACTCATTTCCCCTCGTTGTTGATCACTAATTCAACTTTGCTTAGCAACCCCGCTCTAGCAAAATGAATCACTGATCACTCTGGTGTATATTCTCCAACTGACCCTCAAGCCTCTTTATATATTTTTCTCGTTGGTCCTTCAACTGCCGAGATTAAATCTCTAATCAACAACTAAGATTAGATTTGGCTCAATCCATGATTTTTGGAACCTTCTAACCCAATTTTATATTAATATCCATTAAAAATATTAATTATTTTAATCTCTCCCAAACTGGGTACAATCTATCCACACCATTTCTGGGTCTTGGAGATCTCATGTGCTTTAGCCTCTCCACCAATTTTCATGGCTAGAGCACATCCGATGCTACCCAAATCAACAATCTGCTCTATAGGTTATCATGCTACTGTTAATTTTTAGGGCTAGATTGTTCTATGTTGTAGATAATTGCATTTTCAAAATTTTCAACATTTTTCATATAACATTCACCCCATAACATTATATCATCATTAGCAATTATGTAGAGAGAACAATAAATCAACAATGCAGCAGAACAATAAAAGAACAGTAGAAGAAAAGCATACACGGTAGAGACACCAGGATTTAGGCCAGAGACCACGACAAAACCCCACAAGAGGAAAACCTAACCAGATTCTTTTTCTATTAAATATTCATCAATTGTTCAGCTAAGATACATAGTACAATAAAAATGAGCTACAAAAATCACATCAGGCCTCCTAGGGCCAACTCAGGTCACTTCACAACTTTCTTATTCTCCATTATTTAATATTTACATTATTTACAAATATTCTCCCAATCTCAATGATTAGGTGTCAACATTCCCCCCTTAATCTGAAGGACAGTTGGTGAGTCCAAGCATCGTTCTGAATCTTTCCAACTTTTCTCTTCCAAGCACTTTGGTGAAGATGTCTGCAATCTGTTCATTAGTGGAACAATGGTGTAGATGGATTGTCTTGGCCTCAACATGATGTTGAATCAGATGGTATTTTGTATTGATGTGCTTCGTTCAATCATGGAACTTTGGGTTCTTGGCCAACTTTATTGCAGAGGTGTTGTCAATCATGAGTGGAGTTGAATGCACTTGTTTCACCTGCAAATCTTCCAGAATTTTCCTAAGCAACAATTTTTTTGTTGCCTCGGTCGCTGCCACATATTCTGCCTCTGTTGTGGACTCTGCTGGAATTGCTTGTTTGTGTGATCTCCAAGAAATAGCTCCTGATCCAAGACTCATAGCATAACCTGAAGTACATACCCAGTTTCTTTGTCTCCATCGAAGTCTGAATCAAAGTATCCAATCACGCTGAAGTCGCCCACCTGTGTATACTTGAGTCCAATGTCTTGGGTTCCCTCAAGTACTTTAGAACTCTTTTTGCAGCAGACCAATGTCCCTCACAAGGCTTTTGCATAAACCTGAAGAGGATTCCAACGGCGAACAAAATGTCCGGTCTAGTAGTAGCCAGGTCGCTGAGACTTCCTACAAGTTGTCTATACTTTGTTGCATCCTCAAATTCTTTTCTTCAATGGATGTGAGCTTTAAGTTCTGTTCCATTGGAGTAGTCAAAGGATTGCATTCAGCCATGCCAAATCTGTTCAACAGATCTCCAATGTACTTCTTTTGAAAGAGGAATATATACTTCAAATGTTGAGTTACTTCAACACCAAGATAGTAGTGAACATAGCCCAAGTCAGTCATTTCAAAACCTTTCCTCAAATCCTTCTTTATGGATGCAATGTAGCTTTCATTGTTCCCTGTCATCAAAAGATCATCTACATATACCACAAGATATACAACTGTTTTGCCAACATTTTTAACAAACAAAGTTGCATCATCAAAATCATAATGTTTGAAGTTGAGTTTCAGAAGATGCTCAGTTAACTTTTCATACCAGGCTTTCAGTGCTTGCTTGAGGCCATATAAGGATTTCACAAGCTTACATACTTTATGTTCATGTCCCTTCACAACAAATCCTTCTACCTGGGACATAAAAACATTTTCTTTCATATCTCCATTCAAGAAAGTAGTTTTTACATCCATTTGATGGACTTTCCAATCGTTTTGAGTTGCCAAGGCAAAGAGTGTCCGGATGGTAGCCTATTTTGTTGTGGGGGCAGAAGTCTCCTCATAATTGACCCCTTCCTTCTATACAAAATTTTTTGCCACAAGCCTGGCTTTGTGCTTGTCAAGTGAGCCATCAGCTTTATACTTGTTCTTGTAGACTCACTTGCAGCGAATTGGTTTGGTTCCCAATGGAGGATCAACCAGCTTCCAAGTGTCATTCTTTATCAAAGCATCATACTCCTTTTGCATCGCTTCTTTCCATTCATCATGAGAAACAGCGTCTTTGAAGGAAGCTGGTTTAAAATCTGTAGACAAATTCAGTTCACAATCATAAGAAACATCCATATCAACAGGTGAATCAGAATCGTCTACATCACCTCCATTTTGCCTGGTTGAATTTCTTGTTCCTATCTTTCCAACCTCATCAGAATGAACACTTTCAAGTGTCTTTGTCAGCCATTTTGGAGGACCTTTCTGAGATGGCCCAGGCTTCTTAGTTGACTGAGTTGGGACTGAATCAAGATTGAGTCTCCCAATTCTGTCAATCACATCACTCAAAGTATCATCAGTGGTTGGAGCTTCATGTGGGGGAGAGAGTACTTCAGAAGAAGATTCCACAGATTGATCTAGTATAGGAATCCCCCCTTCAAGATGTGGAATATGATTATCAAATTCTTGAAACGATTTTGCATGTCTGAATCTATCCAAGCGATCAAGCTACCACTCAACAACATTGTCAGCTTTGGAAGATTCAAGAAAGATTACATCTCTAGATACAACAAACTTCTTATTAACTTCTTCATATAGACAATGTGCTTTGGAGGTATATGAATACCCCAAGAAGATACACTTACGACTCCTTGCACCAAGTTTGTTTCTTTGTTCCTTTGGTATCAAGGCATAACAAGTGGAACCAAAGACCCTGAGATGCTTTACAAAAGGAATGTGTCCATACCACATTTCATAAGGAGTCTTGTTTCTAATAGCATTAGATGGAAATCTATTCTTTACATACACAACACATAGAATTGCATCAGCCCAAAACATCAATTTTACATTCTTGAAAAACATCATGGAACGTACCATATTTAAGATTGTTATGTTCATTCTTGCAGTGACTTCGTTCTGTTGGGGATCATAAGGCACAGTTGTTTGATGTTTGATCCCATGTTGCCGAAAATAGTTTTCAAATTCATTTGAAGTGTATTCTTTTCCATTATCGATGCGAGTAGAGCCAATATGTGATTGTGCATCATTTTCAATCCATGTATGAAAGTTCTTGAATGTTTGAAAAGCATCAAATTTGTTCTTCAATAAATAAACCCAACACATTCTGGTGTAGTCATCAATAAATGTCATCTTATATTTATTTCCATTTGCAGAAGGAACAAACATTGGACCGCATAAATATGAATGAATGAGTTCAAGTTTTCTATGTGCTCTAGAATGTGAATCATGAAAACACTGTTTGCTATGCTTTCCTAGAATACAAGCATCACATTGCTTAAGTTTCCTAGGAATTGTGGGCAAACCAGCAACACCATTTTTCTTCAACAAGCAAAAGTTGTCATAGTTGAAGTGTCCAAATCTAGCATGCCATAAAAGACTTGATGGAAATGTACCTTCATCATAATGAGAACTGAATGAGAAATTTTGTGCACAGGTAGAGGTACCTTGTAGTGTCAGAGGACTTTCTACTTCTATTCCCGTCATGACAAGTGAGTGATCCGATGCTTTTTGGACCTCAACCTTGCCATCAAACATATGAATGGAGCGTCATTGTTGGCAAATGTGGACCAAGGACATCAAGTTTCTCCTCAGTTGTGGGAGATATAAAACATCATGTAAAAGAAAGTCTAGAAGACCAGGGAATTTGACCCTGATTGTGCCAAGCCCTGATGGCTTGAGTTTTGATTTGTCTACAAACTATATTGCTCCATCAACATTTTCAGTAAATTCTTCAAAAAAATCTCTTCTAAAAGTCATGTGGCAAGTTGCTCCTAAATCAAGCAACCAATCATTTTTCCAAGAAACAAGTGAAGCATTAAACAAGTGTTCAGTTACTCCAATATTACAATGTGCCACAACATAGTGAGCGGATTCAGTTGCTTTACCTTTCTCTTTGTCATTGGTTTTACCTTTGGCTTGATTTCATTTCTGCCCAATTCTCTCCCAAGGCAACTTACATGTAGATGTTGTTGAAGAATCAAGGGCAATTAGGTGTAGTGTGATTCTTCTTGACTTGATAACAATTTGTGAAGTCTTTTTACAATTTGTCTTGTTAGCTTAATCTTCTTCTTATTATTAATGTGTGTGTGTGTGTACTTCATCAAACTGTTACCAAAAACATAAGAACAAGAACACAAGATGTTGGCTCTCTGCCAGGGCCAAAACCTCTCTTCTCTTGAGAGGAAAACTCTTCGGCAAATTTCTCTTATTGAAGCTTCTTATTGATCAATGCCAAACCCTAGACCCCTGACCAAAGTATCCTCCAACCACAAGGCAAGTCCTTCATCCTTTTTGCACTTTGTCTTTCTCCTTCCGGCACTTCGTCCTCCTTCTTCCGGCACTTAGTTCTTCTTTCAATTGTTGATAGATCTTGTTGCACTTGCTCTAGAAGAGACACTTATCCTTGATCTTTGATGAGACCCTTTCACATGGGATGATGTCTTCCTTTTCTTCACCAACCAACAAACTTGTATGACTGTAATGGGAGGGTTGTTATCACTGCAGAGACAACCTCCTTCTCTTAGCACAAGTGACTGTAATAGCCTTTAGGACAATCCTATCAACTTCGCTTTTCTTCCTTGTTTCTTCGCTTGAGTGGGAGGCCTTTTAGGCCTATGTTTCTAGCCCAAATGATGAGATATGTTGACTATGAGTTGTTGTTGTTATGACCGCAGGAAGACCCTTCCTTTCTCACACGTGTGGCTGTGTTTTACCCTAGAAACAATCCTTAACCCTCGGTGATGACTTCTCCTTCTTCGTTGCACTAGAGGCTCCTTAAACTTGCGTTTTCTTCTCTCCTTTTCGGTCTTCTACCTTCGTTGATTTCAGAGGTAAGTGAGCTTGACATTGGAGGAGTGGACAGCCTCTATATATAGAGGGACATCTCCCTCCTTTAAGCCGACTTGAAGACTGCAAGCCGACTTGCTCTATTTATTTCGGATTGCTTCTTTTGATGGTGCCATTGCATGGAGGAGACTTGACTTTGCTTAGAGGTATATTATTTGACTCTAATACATAAGTATACATAGTGTAACATACCCTTAAGGTCTTCAACATTTCTTTTGACTCTTTGACTCACCTATAGCACTTTAACATGTGCTAGACCTATTTCAATGAGCAAGAAACTCATTGACAAATATTATAAAAATAATATTTCTTTTCTTGAATAAATACAAATATCAAAAGTACATTTATGAAGACCGAACCTAGTTACATTTCCTTCAACACTCCATCTTAACTAGGGAGGTATTCATACAACATTACAAGGTGTTTGGCTATTTTTCAATCATGAAAAATTCACATAAGAGAAACTGGATTGGCAATCCATCTATTATAGCATCATAGTAGCCAACATTGTTTCCACAGCAAGACCTTGACTGACAGTGGTGCTATCTCTCAATAGATCAAAGCACAATGTTGCCGAGACCAATGACTTATAGACACCGTAGTCATTGTCTCTCAAGGTACATACCCACTCGAGTGTTCACTGAGTATGACCTTCTAGGACTATTCTTATCTTGGGTTCCCAGCCCTCAAAGAATATCGGTCCTCTTGCCTACTCTTGTCTTGGATGCCCTACACATCCTCAAAGAGTATTGGATGCCAGATGATTACCAAATCCTCCCATTCTTTCTTCCCAAGTGAAGACAAGAATGTTTGTTCTATCTCTTCCTCTAAATTGAGGAAGGCATGCCTAAGTATCCTTTGACAAGGTACTTGTCCAAATTCCTTTGTAATTGGGAACTTGTTATAACTCCCTCTTAGCTAGGGACTTATCCATTCATCAGCAACTTCTTCTTTGTGGGTCCTCCAGCTGCTTGATCTCCTTCTTTCCTTTGATGTCATGAAGTCTTTATTAGAACTTCTTCTTGGTAGGGCACCATCCATCGATCACTTTCCTTCCTGGTTTGTCATGTCATTGCTTCCTTCGTGGAAAGTGGACTTCTTGACATATATCATGTTCTCTTGTCATCTAGGTACTCCTTTGTCATCTTGTTTATGTTGCGGACTACTCTTCACATGGACGCTTCGTTGTACTTTCTTGTTCCCATGCTTTGATCTTGTAGCCCTTCATGACTTCATCCTGATATTGCTTCAACCTTAAATGGTGCTTTTGTTGGATGGCTTCTTCATCATAACATCTTTGTAGAGTAGAATCAGTTATCTGCACCTTTCATATCTCCAAGGCCTTCACAGGTGTCAAGGGTCCTTTGATCTTTTCCTTCCTTTGTTAGAGTTGTCCTGCCTTCTTTCGGGAGATGTCTTCAATGAATATTTGTCAAATAGTGATTCTTTGTGACCATGGTGTTCTTCTCATGCTTGATCTCTTTCTTCATTTGCTTCTTCATGGATAGATTGATCAACCACCTTCTACTCCTTGTGGGAGCACTTCTTCATTGCTTGCTTCTTCAACTAGTCAACGTTTCTTCTTGCTTCTTAGTCAGCAATCTTATACTCCTTATGTGAGTATTTCCTTTTGTTGACCTTCATTGCATTGTAGTACATGCCTTTGAGCATGTCATTGGTGAAAGAGATTCTCTTATACTTGATTATGTCATAGAACTATTCCCATGACTCAATAACCTACATATGATGACATGACTTAACTTTGATGCATACATACCTCATCTTGATTCTCCTTTGATCATCTCAGCTTCATTTGGTTGTCCTTGGTGTGGCCCTTCTTGCTTCATATTAGCTTGCCTGCATATCATCCTTTTCTTGAATCCCATGAATGGGACTCCCAATGAGACAACTTCTTTTGTTTATGAATCTCCTTTTGGAGATTCCATCTGATGGAATTTTTAGTGTTGGGTCCACATCGGTTTCTTGGTACAATAGGAAGCAAAGATCTGTGGTGCTCAGCTCGGCAGAAGCAGAATACATGGCTGCAAGTCAAGCAGCATGTGAGGCGATCTGGATAAAAAATATACTTGTGGGACCGTTTAGTCAAATGATGGATCCAACTGCAATCTATTGTGATAATCACAGTTGCATTAAGCTCTCTGAGAATCTGGTATTTCACAATCAATCCAAGCATATAGATATCTGGTATCACCATTTACGTGACTGTGTGCAGAGGCGAATAATGTTGTTACAAAACATTCCAACAGAGGAACAAGATGTTGACATTTTGACAAAGGCCTTGTCAAGAGAGAAGTTCGAGTTCCACAGGTGTAAGATAGGGGTGGTTGATAATCCCTTTCTTGCTGAGAGGGAGTGTTAAGAAATGCAGCAAGAAAGTCTCAATTTGATTTTGCCTTGGTTGAATTGAGAAAATTCAAATTTCCACATCAGCAGACAACTCGGACACAATTAACTTGTGTGACATGGCTTGTGTCACCCAGATTAGTCAGTAAATTCGAGTTAGAGGGCATAGAGTTCAGTTAAGCATGTGTGATTGCTAATTTGTAGCAATCAAGGTCAGTTATGTCAAGTTGTTTTCAGTTAAACTAGTTCTAACTGTTGATAGAACTAGTGGAAGGTCAGTGGTGCAGTCCCAAGGTAGGGATAGTAAGGCCGGAGGAGGATTTTCCTGTTCCGGTGAGTGCATTGTAGAGAGACAGTGAGTGCCACAGAGAGGCAGTGAGAGCCAAGTAGAGGCAGCGGAGAACCATGTAGAGGCAACGTAGTGCTTCAGAGGGGATTTCGTATTCTGCTAGGGAGAAGCAATGATTCAGTGCCAGAAGCCAGAGAGAGTTAGGAGGCCAGAAGTGTCCATCTTCTAGACATCGGCTAATCAAATCACTGGAGAGCAGTAGTTTCGAGTTGTGGGACGCAGTACTGCGTAGGCTAACGCAAGGACTGCGCAAAGGCAGCAGAGCGCAGCTCATCTTGAGCCAAGGTCAGTGTCGGATCGCCATTGTGAGTGAGATTTTTCTCACTAGATTTGAGCATCCATAGTCTTGTACTCAGATTTATTACTGCATAATATTAAAACCCTCCGTTGTTGCACCGGTTTTCCCGAGTTGTGTTTTTCCGAGGACTTAATCCAAAAATATCTATGCATTTGTGTGTGTGTGCATATATTCTTCCAGGATTTTTATTTCTTCCACAGTATTTATTTTGTGAAGGTTGCAGTTTATTTAATTCTCTATTGGTCGTAGCACACAGTGAGTAAATTGTTTAATCGAATTAAAAATTAGAAGAATTAGCATCAATTGCTTCAATAGGATTTGGGGTTAGCCGAATTTTCACACAGGTGTTGCATGAAACCAGATGATCAACCTTGGGAATTGTGCAGTCAATTGGAGGAAAATTTCTAAATAATAGGGGCCTATTTCCTCAAGAATTAAGCAAGGAAATAGGGGCTCAAGCTGAGGCAGAAAATGACAAAGTCAAAGTCAGAGCTTCTCATTGAACAGAGAGATAGGTTATTCACTTGCAGGTTGTGCTCAGAGCGAGAAAGCAATTGTAATACATCTCTATTCAAGCAGGCAAAGGGATTTTTAAAAGTGGCTTTCCCCTAGAAAAAATATTGTGCATGTGTGTGATTGTTGTTCTAAATTGTGAATTGAATTCCGCAAATCAGTAGAGTAGGATTGTGTCTCTTGATTTTAGATCAAACTTCTTAAGCAGTTGCAATTCCACATCATAATTTCTACAAGGAATGCATTATTTGTTCCAAGTTTGATGAAGAACTTGATATCAATTTCTACCATAGAGGGCATGAGGTATAAGGTGGTGTTGCGAGATGGACAAATACTCATTCGTCCTAAGAGATCCAGTGTCACAATAGCAAAAGTGATTCGGATCAAACAGGGGTAACTATGTAGGCTCATGTTTCAACCAGCTCATGCCTTGGCACATAGCTTCAGCGGTAATGATTTATGTGAGTTATGGCATAGGAGGATGGCTCATTTGCACCATGAGGCTCTTAGGGTGTTGAGGAAGATTGTTATAGGATTACCAAAGTTTAGTACAAAGCATCAGGATGTGTGCAAAGGGTGTGCACTTGGAAAGTACACCAAGACTATTTTTCCAAGCAGCAGCAGAGCAGCAAGGATTCTAGATTTGGTACACTCAAATGTATGTGGTCCAATGTCATTAGTCTCTTTGAGTGGGTATGAGTATTATGTTACCTTTATAGATGATTTCTCCAAGAAGACCTAGATTTACTTCATGAAGACCAAGATTCAAGTCTTCAACCAATTCCAAGAGTTCAAGCTCTTGTGGAGAACCAAACAAGGAGAAAAATCAGGGTGTTGAGGTCAGAGAATGAGGATGAGTATACCCCAATGACTTCAAGAATTTATGTGTGCATGAGGGCATTAAAAGAGAGTTGACAGTTTCGTACACCCTGCAGCAGAATGGGGTTGTTGAGAGGAAGAACAGGGCCATTGTTGGGGCAACAAGAGTCATGTTACATGATCAGGGTCTACCATTTTTTCCTTTTGGTTGAGGCACGCAACACAATTGTTTATATTCAAAACAGGTGTCCTCATAAGGTGTTTGGGAGTAAAACTACTGAGGAGGATTTTACAGCGAAGAAGCCTGAAGTTGGGCAGTTGAGGATTTTTGGGTGCTTTCTTACTCACATGACCCTTCAAAGGAGAGGACAAAGCTAGAGTCCACAGCAAGAAAGGGATATCTTGTTAGGTATAGTGAAACTTCAAAGACTTACTATATATACATTCCTACTTTGAAGAAAACAGTGGTTAGGTGGGATGTGAGAATTGAGATTTGAGGAGGATCAAGCATTTAGGAAGTCATTTGAGTCAGATAACAGGGAGCAACAGGATCCTAAGTCTCAAGTGGATATACTATACGTTACAGCGTCATAGAGTATAGGTTCACAGGTTTCAAGAGTTACAAGATCCCATGTGATAGGTTCACAGACTACTGGTGCACAGTCTTCAAGTACACGAGCTTTAGATGAGAGGGATGAGCAAGAGGATTCTGCTTCACAGGAGGTTACTTCAAGGAAGAGGAAGCCAAGATGGCTTCAACAGAATTTGAAGGAAGCCCAAGAATCTGTGGGGAGTCCCAAGAGGGATGTTAGGGAGAGTAAGGCACCAGAGAGGTTTTGCAACTATATGGCTTTGGTGAGCAACATCACTGAGTCTGAGCCTTCTAATTTTGAGGAGGCAACAGACCAGCAAGGTCTGGAGGGATGCCATGGTGGAAGAGTACAATTCCATCATGAAGAATGATGTGTGGGAGGTTGTACCGAGACCTAAGGGGAAGCCAGTGGTGACTTCCAAGTGGCTCTACAAAATAAGGTATGTTGTAGATGGCAGCATTGAGAAGTACAAAGCACAATTTGTGGCACAGGGGTTCTCAAAGATAGAGGGAGTGGACTATAAGGAGACCTTCGCACCAGTTGCAAGATACACTTCGATTGGGGCAATCATTTCCATTGCAGCGAAGATGAGCTAGAGGATATACATCAAATGGATGCAAAGAAGAAAAAATTGAACGGAATTATATAGGAGGAAGTGTACATCAAGCAGCCATAGGGCTTTGAGGTGAATGGGAGAGAGTCTCATGTATGCACGCTGAAAAAGGCCTTATATGGACTAAAGCAAGCTCTCAAAGCTTGGTACATAAGGATTGATACCTACTTGTAGCAAATGGGTTTTGAGAAGAGTGAGATGGATCCCAACCTATACTACATAGTGGTTGGTGGAGATCCTCTTATTCTCATGTTATATGTGGATGATCTCTTTATTACAGGATTAGAGAGGCTCATAGCTAGTTGCAAGAAAGATCTTGCTTCAGAGTTTGAGATGAAAGATATCAAGCTAATGCATTATTTTTTTGGGATTGGAGGTTTGGCAGGAACCAAGACATATTTTCCTGGGACAGGGGAAGTATGCAGTTGACATCTTGAAGAGATTTCAGATGGAGTATTGTAGGCCTATGTCAACACCAGTGATCACCAACTGGAAGAAGTTGAGTGCTTCTAAGGGTGAGTTGGTGGATCTCACCTTATATCATCAGCTAATAGGATCATTAATGTCCCTGGTCAATACCAATCTAGATTTGTGTTTTGCTATCAATACTCTTAGTCAGTGTATGGTTGAGTCAAGGAGAGTGCATTTGGTGGCAGCAAAACATGTACTCAAGTACCTATGAGGTACAGTGGATTTTGGACTGGACTACAAGCAACGGGATGGAATCAGTTTGACTCGTTACACAAACTCAGACTAGGCATGCAGTATAGTAAATAGGAAAAGCACTTCAAGGTGTTGTTTCAACTTGGGCTTGGTAGTTGTGTCATGGCTCAGCAGGAAACAAAAAGTGGCACTGAATTCTGTAGAGGCAGAGTATATGGTAACCAGTCAGGCGAGTTGTGAGGCCTAATGGCTTTGCAAGTTACTGCTTGGGCTATTTGGTCTCGTAGAGTTAAATTTAGATAACAATGGTATGTTCTATGCTTTAGAGATATTTTCTTCATTTTTTTCTTATAAGCCCAATATCAAATTCTAGATTAGCAATCAGATTAACATCGAAAGTAAATGTAGATAGAACATAAACAATAAGCAGAAGACAAGCCAAGACAAGAGGACACAATACTTGGCAGATGCCTAGGAAAAACCCCAATGTGGGGAAAACCCTTTGATCAAATCTTCTTATTATTCTTCAAAAGTTCAATAGAGAAAGAGAGTACATCATACAAAATTTACTTGCTCAATCACTGTAAAACAGTCCAGTCAAACTGCAGTCAACAAGATGCCCTAACCAGAAAGTCAACATTGGTCAAACCAGCAGAAAGACTCCTCCAAATTAGCTCGGTCAAACCCAGTCAACTCGGCCTCCAAAAACAATTTGAATCAGCCCAAAATAGTATTGAAAATTTTGGTCAAACTCAGTCAACGCAGATCAAACAGCAGCGAATTCCTCAATTTATGTGCAAGGAGATGTGGCCTAAGGAAATCGGATTTCTTGCCTAAAAAACCCAGTCAAAGGAGTGACATTGACCCCAGCCAATGCTGGTCAACATTGGTGCAAATGGCCCAAAAACAGTGCTAAAATACCAACCTGAAATTTTCGGTTTACCCAGGTCAACGCATGAAGAAGAAGAGGTGCTCCTATTTGTTGTACGAACCAATGAGAAGGAGAGAGAGAAAGTTGTGTGTTGAGGTGTGTCCAGATGAGGAAAATGCCTCTTCTATTTATACACAACGTTGAGGGTGAAGAGACACGTCTGTTGGGATTTATGAGCCTACATTTGATTGGAGCCGACCTTAACAATTTGTCCATAGAAGAAATAAATTCATAATCCCATTTCTACTTGTCAGAATGAGATGATCTTTAGATCAATTTTGCACCTCTCGGAAAGAGGAATCCAATAAAAATATCATCTCCATCATATGAGTTGTCCAAGGTGGAGTTTGGCCCTAGTTGCCAATTTTAACTCTCCCTCTCAACTAGGGAAAAATCCACCTGCCAAACCATCTGACAATCTGTCCTATCTTTGTCATCTCTGCTCTGCTTTGCTGAACCATGAAGAAATAATGAAGAAGAAATGATCGAGAGTGTATCATACCACTCTCCACTGACCCGAAGTCAGTCTCCATTGATCCCAGATCAATATCAAACATCCTAGCATAGGGAGTACGATAGTACACGATGCGTCCATCAGTAGTACTATGGTCCCTATCCTCATTTCCCAACTCATTGGCCAGATGAGAGGTACTTCCCATGAGTCCTGGACTGCATGGGTAGGATGTATCGGCAAGAGAAGGTGAACCACTCATCCTGCTCATATGCCATAGGAGAAGGTGAACCACTCATCCTATGCATATATCAACCATCATGGGGTATCACAGGGGGAGGTGAACCACTAGGGGAAGGTGAACCACTCACCCTATGATTGCTCATAGCTCCAAGAAGTAGCCCAAGCCTCCCCCCCCCAAGAGCTCCCAAAGCTCAATATCCAACTCAAATGGGACCCTCATAAGAGGGTCTCTCCACAACTCCAAGTCATTCACAAAAGGTTAAGAATTTGACCTTCCTAAGGGGCTTCGTAAGAATATTTGCAACCTGCTCATCAGTCCCAATGTGATGGAGCCTTATTACTCCCCGTTGTACCATATCCTGGATAAAGTGGTACTTGATATCAATATGCTTGGAGCGGTCATGAAACACGGGATTCTCATAAAGACGAATCCCACTTGGGTTGTCGCAGTAGATCATGGTGGTATCCAGCACATGCCCAAACAGCGCACTAAAGAGCTTCCTCAACCAAACAGCTTCACAGGAGGCCATACTAGCAGCAATATATTCGACCTCGGCGATGCTCAAAGCAACCGATTTTTGCTTCCTGCTCATCCAAGATATCGAAGCAGAACCTAGTGAGAAGCAACATCTCGATGTGCTCTTACGATCCACCACACTGCTAGCCAAGTCAGCGTCAAAATAACCATGGAGCCTCAAATTCTCGACAATGTATCTCAATCCATAGGTGATTGTGGCCTGTAGATATCTCAAGAGATTATTGGCAGCAATCCAATGTATGTGATGAGGCTCAACCATAAATTGACTCAATGTATTCACTGCAAAGCATATGGTCAGACGGGAGTTCACCAAGAACTTCAAGGCCCCCACGAGTTAACGATACTCAGAAGGATTTCCCAAATCCGGCCCAGCAGCACTTCCACATAACTTCTTGAAGTTAAGTTCCATCGAAGTAGTCACGGACTTACAATCCACCATCCCAAATCTTTCAAGTAGCTTCATAATGTATTTTCCTTGGGAAAGGAAAATCTCACCTGTCTTTTGCCAGACCTCCAAGCCTAGGAAGTAGTGCATCAATCCTAGGTCCATTTCGAATTCAGAAGCCAACTCCCTCTTGCATTGATAAATAAGAGGTTTTGCACCTGTCAGAAAGAAATCGTCCACATAAAGTACCAAGATGAGAGGTCTATCGTTTTCAACCTTGAAGTAAAGGTTCGAATCAACTTCACTTCTTGTAAAACCCAGCGTCATCAAATAGTTGTCGATCTTCTCATACCAAGCCTAGGGAGCTTGCTTCAACCCATAGAGGGCTTTCCTCAACCTGCTTTCGATCTAGAACTTCGAACCCCTCGGGTTGTTCTACATAGACTTCCTCCTTAAGTGAACCATGCAAGAAGGCGGTCTTGACATCCATTTGATGTAAATTCCATCCTTGAGAGGCAGCAAGGGAAATGATCGAACGGATGGTGGTATATCGGGCAACTGGTGCAAATATCTCATCATAGTCCACACCTTCTTTTTGAGAGAAGCCTCGAGCAACAAACCTGGCCTTGAACTTTTCAGCACTTCCATCAGCTCCATGCTTGATCTTGTAGAGCCATTTCGAGGTGACAACAGATTTGTCCTTGGGTCTAGGGACCACATCCCAGACATCATTCTTCATAATCGACTCATACTCTTCATTCATAGCATCCTTCCAAACTTTGTGCTTCACAGCTTCTTCGAATGTGCAAGGTTCAGTTTGAACAATGGTGCTCATGGCAGCTAAGTACCCTTGGTACCTATTCGGCTTCTTACTTTCACAAAATGTCCCCCTTGGTGCAATATGTCTCTCGGCATCTTCGAGAGTGTCCCTAAGCCATGAGGGTCTCCTTTTTTAGGAGGAGGGCTCATGGGGAGGTGGATCAATGGGATCCATCGATCCTTCAGAATCAGGCATCGGCTCATCCTGCAGTTCTCCCTGCTTTCCTGTATCTTCTTCTTTGTCCTTGGAATAGGAAGGTTCCTAATCTTCCTAAGGGCAGCATCTTCATCGAAGGTGACATCATGACTTATTTCCACTTCTCTTTGACCAGACACATAGATTCTATATGCCTTTGAAGTTTCACTGTAGCCCACAAATGTTCCTTTCTTCCCAGATGCATCCAATTTGCTTCTCTTTTCTTTCAGCACATGAAAATACATGGGGCTACCAAAAATTTTAAAGTGAGAAACATCAGGTTTCTTACTGGTGAGAACTTCTTCAGGAGTTTTGGAGTCCAATGCTTAATGAGAGATCCATTTTGAACATACACGGCAGTGTTAGCAACTTCTCCCCATAGGAACTTCAGAAGGCTTTGATCATGAAGCATGGCACAGTTGGCTTCTATAATGGAACGATTCTTTCTTTCAACAACACCATTTTGCTCAGGAGTATATGTGGTAGTAGTCTCCCTCTTAATGCCAGCTTCTCTACAATAGTCAATGAACTCATTTGATTCATATTCGGTTCCATTACCGGTCCTCAATATTTTGATCTTCTTCCCTGTTTGATTTTCGACCAAGGCTTTGAAAGAGCGAAAACATGTGAACACTTCGTCCTTCTTCTTCAAGAAATAAATCCAAGTTTTGCGAGAGAAGTCATCCACAAAGATAGCATAATATAAATATCCTCCCAAAGATGTCACGGGCAACATACCAGATAGATCAGAATGAACCAATTGCAAAATATCGGTAGTCTTGCTATCACTTGAGGGGAATGGTCCCTTTGTATGATTTCCTTCAGCACATCCCTCACAAACACCTTCATGTTCTACTTTAAACTCGAGCATACCTGTCACCATCTTCCTTGCATCAGGGAGAGCTTTATAATGAAGATGAGCAAATCTTCGGTGCCATAATTCGGATTGAAGAGATGTGTCACAAGACATAGCTCCTAGTGGACTTCCTCCAACTTGATATAGGTTGTCAACCCTGAATCCAAGAGTGAATGCTTCTTTGAAATTTCTTTTCCAAACACATACCTTTCCATCAATGAATGCCACCTTGAATCCTTTGTCCTCCATCGCCAAGATAGATACCATGTTCTTCTTTATATTGAGTACATATAGTACTTCCTGTAGATGAATGGTGTTGCCTTGATTCAATTTAAGAGTAACATTCCCAACTCCTTTTATGGGATAGATGGCATTGTCTCCAAGAATGATTTCCAAATTTGTATCATTTTCTATCAAACTTGAAAGAGCTTCCTTATACCCAGTGAAGTGCCTTGGGGCACCACTATCAATCAACCAATTTCCCAAGGTATCCGGAGGAGAGGCAATAGAGAGGGCAAAGATAAGATAAAATTCTTTTGGCTTGTTATCTACAACATTAGATTCATCATACCTGGAGTTTCTTTATCTTTTGGGAGGTCAACCATTTCCATGTTGAGTAGCGGAAGCATTCCTTTTTCTTTTGTTGTTGAACCTGCCATTCCTTTGATTGTTGTTGCCCCTGAAATTGTTGTCGTTGTTGTTGTCATCATTCCAAGGTGTATCCCTTTTATTAGGATACTCCCCAACATAGTGGCCAAACCTATTACAAATGAAGCATCTACCCTTTCTTCCATCTTTGAATCTCGGTTTTCCTTGACAATGCTTCTTTGAACTTGCATTGTTCTTCTTTTTAGCATGAGCAGAGAATGCAATATGATCATTCCTATTTGAAAGCATGTCTCTCTCTATCATCCTTGTTTCTTCTTGAGTACATCTAGTCAATAAGTCATCAAAACCTGAAATCAAGTCATTGTTGAGGATAGTAGTATTGAACACATCCCATTCACGAGGGAGACCTCCAAGGGAAATGAAAGTGAGCTCCCTGTCAGCTATAACTTCTCCAATAGATAGAAGATCATTTTTATTTCGGTGATCCTCATGAAGTAGGATGGGATATGTTCTCCTCTTCCCTTTTTTATGTCCTTCAACTTGTTCTTGAGAAAGAGGACTTGGTTTGCATTGCTCGCTTTAAACATGCTAACCAAATTGTCATACATCTCCTTAGATGTAAGCAACTAAATGCTTATGAATAGAATCCCTGATGATCTTCTTAGCTTTGACTTCACATTTCTTCTACTTTGTCTTAGCGAAAGCGGGTGCATTTAAAGGAGGTTCAACAATCTCTGCACATAGTCCATAGCATCATGCTCTTCCAAAGTCAAGTCAAGAGAGATCTTCCATGCATGATAATCAAACTTATCATTAAGTTTGTCATCAGATTTGAAGTAAGATGAGGAGGCCATTGAATCTTGTCCTTGACCAACAAATCTCAGTGATTGCTTTTCTCACTCTTGCTTGGACTTTGTCTTCACCTCAGCTCTGATACCATGTTAAATTTAGATAACAATGGTATGGTCTATGCTTTAGAGCAATTTACTTCAATTTTTTCTTATAAGCTCAATATCAAATTCCATATTAGCAATCACATTAACATTGAAAGTAAATGCAGATAGAACATAAACAATAAGTAGAAGACAAGCCAAGACAAGAGGACACAATATTTGGTAGATGCCAGGAAAAACCCCAATGTGGGGAAAACCCTTTGATTAAATCTTCTTATTATTCTTCAAAAGTTCAGCAGAGAGAGAGTACATCATACAAATTTACTTGCCCATTCACTGTAAAACAGTCCAGTCAAACTACAGTGAACATGATGCCCTAACCAGAAAGTCAACACCGGTCAAACCAGCAGAAAGTCTCCTCGAAATTAGCTAGATCAAACCTAGTCAACTCAGCCTCCAAAGGCAATCTAATCAGCCCAAAACAGTCCTGAAAAATTCAGTCAACACACAGTCAACTCTGCGGTCAAAGGGCCTGTGGTCAACGTAGGTCAAACGGCAGTAAATTCCCCAATTTCTACGCCAGGAGATGCGGCCTAAGGAAATCGAATTTCCTGCCTGAAAAACGCAGTGAAAGGAGTGAGATTTACCCTTAGTAAACGTTGTTGCAAATGGCCCAAAAACAATCCTGAAATACCAACCTGAAATTTTCAGTCGGGTCAACACATGAAGAAGAAGAGTTGCTCCTATTTGCTATACGAACCAATGAGAAGGAGAGAGAGAAAGATGTGTGTTGAGGTGTGTCCATATGAGGAAAATGCCTCTTCTATTTATACACAACGGTGAGGGTGAAGAGACACATTTGTTGGGCTTTATGAGCCTACACTTGACTGAAGTCGACCTTAACAATTTGTCCATAGAAGAAATAAATTCATAATCTCATTTCTATTTGTCAGAATGAGATGATCTTTAGATCAATCTTGCACCTTTTGAAAAGAGGAATCCAATAAAAATATCATCTCCATCATATGAGCTCTCCAAGGTGGAGTTTGGCCCTAGTTGCCAATTTTAACACGTAGCCTACAATGATTTACTGTGACGATCAGAGTTGTATTAAACTCTCGTAAAATCTGGTATTTCTTGACAAGTCAAAACATATTGGGATCAGATACCACTTCATCTACGATTATGTTCAGAGAGGAACAGTTGAGCTTGAATATATATCCACGCATTGTTGAGAAATGTATCTAGTTTCAGTCTTCATAATTGTTGTACTCATTTCAATATGTATCCTATGTAACAAACAAGAAAAAGAAAAGAAAATTATTATTATTAAAGCATGGGGTTCATGCTCATTATTGATAGTCTTTTAGGTAAAACCATGTTTTTTGTGCTTCTAGGGCTTTTTAGGTCTTAGGATTTATTGTCATGAGTCAAAGGAGTCAACATCATGTTTATAAGATCCTTCCGGGCAATTTGTAATTGTAAAAAGAATTATTTTTGAGTCTAGAAAGTCCTGGAATCTCCAAGAGTACAAGTTGGCCCTGGGATCCTCAAGTTGGCCTAAAGGAGGGAATTCGACCCCTTGAGAAGGCTATATAAAGAGCAGTTTGACTTCATTTGGAGACACACATTCACAAGTTCGATCTACAAGAAAGAGTTTGATCTATAGTTGGGTAGTTGCAAGAAGGAGAGCGAAGGTCAAGAAGAAGGAAGAAAGGCGAAATTTCTTGGGTTTTGGGCTCCATTTCTCTCACACGTACTAAATTCTAGGGTTTCTAGGTTGCAAGGAGAGGTCGAAGTTGCAGGACCGAGTTGCAGTAGGATGAAGTGCAGAAACTAGTAGTTGGAAGGAAGGAAACTCTGTCTAGACCTCGTTGACCTTAGGAAGAATTGTCTTGCTCTTAGAAAGTCCCAAGAGGAGGTCAAATTAGGGTTTTGATCCAGGTGGATATTGGTGGCCACCCGCCTATTCCACTTGGACCCCCACCATTATACCATTATTTCTTTCAAATTCTGTAATTGTAGCACAGTTTACTATTTTTGGCAAGTTTTCAGGTCTTAAACTTTCGGAGTCATTTTGAGGCCCTAAACGACGGTTTTTTTGGAAAATAGGAAAATGTGAGTCCTTAAAAAATGTTTTCAATCGAAAGTTGTAGTCCTCACATAGATCTTTCTAACGAGGTATCATAAGTGTCAAACTGAGATCGTATACCAAAGTTACGACCTCGAGAAGTTGATGTACGAATTTATGCCAACACGACCCACAATTTTGGCGCTTCATCTCCTAGGGTTAGGTTTTTGGATGTTTAGGGTTTTCCATTGTTTTTCAATAATAAATAGGCCTTTGAGCCTCATTGTAACACAGTTCAGAGGCATGTAGCCGCCACATCTCTTCTCAGAGATAAGCTACCATCGCTCAAACTAGTCTATTTCCATTCTGTATGTAAGCATCTTTCAGCTCTTTGACATTAATGAAATGAAGGTTATTTCTGCTACATCTTTGTGTTTATGCATATATCGGCATTATGTTTCTTTCCTGCATAAGTTTGGATTAGTGGTATCAAAGCGGTCTACTCTTTCTCTATTTTCCTTTGCATGTCGCCAACGAGGTCGAGGTATAAGGAGTTAGGGCTCGAAGTGGGTGAACCTTTGCAAGACCAGCCTCGCAAACCCCGACGGCCTCCTTTCAAAATATTACTCGAAAAAGCCCTTGACCGACAAAGGAACGCAATGATGAACAACTTTTCCTAAATCCTTCGGCAGATGCCCACAGGCGACGCATCTTCATTCGGCAGGCACTCTGGAGGCACCACTCCCTTCAAGGTACAAGTCAACTTTGACATTCCCATATTTGAAGGCCAAATAGATGCAAACGTCGTAGATAGATGGTTAAATCTGTTGGAAGGGTATTTTCGGTTCATGATTTTTCCAATAGGGAAAAGATTACTTTTGCACTCCTCAAAGTCGCCCCCCACGTCAAGGATTGGTGGGAAACCTACTGTGAGTAGAGGTACAAGAGGGAACCCTCACTGTTTTCAGCCGCACCTACTTGGAACTCTTTCTGAGACGCGATCAAGGAGCAATATTTCCCTTTCGTGACCTATGAAGATAAGTGCATAAAGTGGACCACACTACAACAGGGAAGGGACCAAAACGTGTCAGAGTTCACAAATATTTTTCATACCCTTCTCACAAAGTTGGGTATCAAGGATTCTGAGCAGCATCTGGTATTCAAGTACCGCAGTTGTCTACTCAAATATATCCAGGAGGAGATGGAGTTCCTAGACACCTCCTCACTTGGCGCCGCCTACCGATACGCTGTCAAGATCGAGCAAAAGTTTGAACGGAAGAAGCGAGACCTTGGATCTGCGAATCTAAAGCAAGAGAAAGGCACCCCTAAACCACCAAACAAAGGATAAAGCCAAAGCTGTAGGAATTTACAGGTTAAGTTCCTCAGATAGAACACCAAAGGACACCGCTCACAAACAGATCACAGATCAATACACCAATATTCTTGACATGGTTAAAACCCTCAAAGAGGGAAATAGTCCACGGCCTGAGCCAATGCGGCCACTTCAGGCAATTTATTAATGTAAAAAAAAGAAACTTTACATAAGCTTCTCTCATGAACGATCACCCTATAAATGACCCTCCATGCTCTTTAAATAGAGATCATGGACCAATTAGGTGTTAAGCCACAGATCAAGTGTCAGTAATACCGAGGAGAGAATGAACCGTCAGATCACTTAATGTCTAGAACATATCGTGACCGTCAGATTGTAAGTTACAAAAGTACATAATAAAGAAACACACTTTACCTAACTCTATACTAAACCAAGTTATACTTAACTATTTCCTATGTGTCGGACTATCCTAACACCCCCCCTTAAGAACAACTTGGGACATGATTGAAGGATGTACAAATATGACACAATAGGAGAAGGAAGGAGGCATTACAACCTACCCCCGTTAGTGACAACTTCCTGAACTCCAACCATAAATCGAAGTTTAGTAAACTTCACCTCTGTGAGAGCCTTTGTAAAGATGTCTGCAACTTGATCATCGGTTGAACAATATTGCACTTCAAGAACATGGTCATGAATGAGCTTTCCGATGAAGTGCATGGTCATGAATGAGCTTTCTGATGAAGTGCATGTGTAGTTCAATGTGTTTGTTGCGCTGATGTTGGACTGGATCTTTGCATAGTTGAATGGCACTTTGATTATCACACCAAAGTGTAGTCAAATGTTGCTGTTGAAAGCCAAACTCTAACAGGATCTGACGAAACCACAGGGCTTCTTTACTAGCTTCTACGGTGCCACAATACTCTGCTTCTACTGAAGAAAGAGAAATGGCACTTTGTTTCTTACAAGCCCATGTAATAGGTCCAGAACCAAGAGTGAACACATAACTTGCAGTAGACTTCCAATCATCAAGGTCACCAGCCCAATAGGAATCAGTGAAACCAAACTAAATTGTACCTCGAACATAACAAAGTATTCTTTAACTGCTTTCCAATGACTTTCATGTGGGTTTTGCATAAACCGAGCAATAAAGCCAACAACAAAGGAAAGGTCAAGATGAGTATGGGTCAGATACAAAAGTTTTCCTACAAGTTGACGATATAAGGTAGCATCAGCTTTAGGGGAAGTACAAGTCACTGAAAGTTTGACTCCAGACTGAAAGGGAGAAGGGGTTGGCTTACAATCTTCCATGTGAAATTGGCGTAGAAGATCACAGGCATACTTGGACTGGGAAAGGGAAATACCTTCCTTGGATTGCAAGACTTGAAGACCAAAAAAATAATGCAAGTGTCCTAAGTCTGTCATTTCAAACTTCTTTTTAAGGCTGGACTTCACATGGTTTATAAGGTTGGGATCACTACCAGTAAGGATAAGATCATCAACATAAAGAACAAGAATGATAAGAGACTTACCCACTTTCTTGGTGTAGACAATATTGTCAGAATGACACCTAGAAAAGCCAGTGTCTAAAAGAAAGCTATCCATTTTGGCATACCAAGCCCGAGGGGCTTGTTTGAGACCATAAAGGGATTTCTTAAGCCAACATACAAGGCTGGAGTCAGTTTGTATAAAGCCAAGAGGTTGTTCCATATAGATTTCTTCATGTAAGTCCCCATGCAAGAAGGCAAATTTAACATCCATCTAATGGACTTCCCATTTGAAAGAGGCAGCAAGGAAAAGAACAAGGCGGATAGAGTTCATTTTGGCAACAGGGGAGAAGGTTTCAGCATAGTCAATGCCTTCAACTTGTGAAAAACCCTTAGCAACAAGACGGGCTTTATGTTTATCAACTTTTCCATCTGGTCCAAACTTGGTTCTGTAAACCCATTTGCATCTAAAAAATTTTCGTCCCTTTGGAAGAGGAACAAGATCCCATGTATCATTTGCCAATAATGAACGATATTCTTCATTCATAGTTGCGTCCCAATCTGGATGGCCTGAAGCTTCTGCAAAGGTGTCAGGATCATAATTTGCTAAAGCTTGAGCCAATAAAGAAGAGGCTCTATCGAACATCCTAACAAAAGCGGGGTGACCCAAGACAGCCTGTCGAAGCCGCAAGCAAAGAACAACACCATGAAGACAAAGAAGGACACAGGAAAGTGGTGTGAGTTCCATGAGAGCCCCACTCACAACACAAGTGAGTGTTGAGCCAAGCAATCACTGGTGACTGAGTTGAAGGCTTCAAAGTCAAATACATGTTTCGACTTTGAGTCATAACCCGACAAGGGGAATGACAAAAGGAAGCAAATTATTGATGCGGAGCCCAGCGCCACTGTTGCCACCACCAAGATTTAGGATATTGAGCCCGAAAATCCAAAGGAGGAGGAGCGTCTCTTCCACTCACAGATGTGGGTGAAGGGTTTGTTGCTGCAATTCATTGTCGACAACAGGAGCCAAAAGAACCTCATTTCAGCAGAGGTCATGAAGCAATTGGGCCTACTGACCACACCACACCTGCAGTCGTACACCATCGGGTGGCTTCTCCAAGGACGAGATCTCCACGTCAACCAGCAGTGTTGCCTTCCCTACAGCATCAAGCCCTTCACAGATGAGGTATTGTGTGATGTTGCTCCTCTTGAAGTTTGTGATGTATTATTAGGCCAACCATACTTGTGAAAGCATCATGTTGTGTATGAGTCGATGCCTCGCACTGTTATTATTTCTTTGGGCAATAAATTATACAGGACACTGGAGGTGGCCCCGCCTACCGCCATCTCTTTGATCTTTATTAGCAATGCAGTAAGATCATCTCCCAGACCGGGAAATTTGTTTTTTTTCTTATTCGCTCTCAAAGTAAGGGGAAGATCATGGCCACATCCATGGCCCTCAAGAAGGATTCCTCCACGGAGCGGATGCAGGTGGATAAGGTTGTGAAAGAATACAAGGACATCTTCTCCTCACACACAAGGGTACTCTTGCACTGTCAAGTCAAGCATTCGATCGATCTACCCCCCGAAGCGCCTCTACCAAATGGGTCGATATATCGCTGCTCCATTCTAGAAAACAAAGAGATCAAGTGGCAAATCCAAGAATTGCTGCAAAAATAGCACATCCGACCAAGTTCTTCGCCTTGTGGGAGCCCGATTGTACTTGTACAGAAGAAGGATGGGACCTGGAGGCTTTGCATTGATTATCGGGCACTAAACAAAATCACTATCAGGAACAGGTATCCAATCCCACAAATTGATGACCTTCTAGACCAACTCAAGGGGGCCAAGTATTTCAGCAAGATCGATCTGAAGTTTGGCTATCACTAGGTTCCAATAGAGCCCACAAATGTATGGAAGACCGCCTTCAAATCCAAGGAAGGCCTTTTTGAATGGTTGGTTATGCCCTTCGGGTTGACAAATGCCCTTGCTACTTTTATGAGGCTAATGGATGACATCTTGCAGCCCTTCACCAACTCATTCGTGGTTTTTTATCTAGACGACATCCTCATCTTTAGCAAGGGTTAGGAACAGCACTTGCAACACATTCGGCATGTCCTTCAAACCCTGCGACAGCACACACTATGTGCCAAGTTGGAAAAACCCGCCTTTGGCATGAACCAAGTCCAATATCTAGGTTACATCATAGATGAGCGAGGTGAAGAAATTTCAACCCCCACTCCAGTTATCAGTTTTCCTTATCACTCCATGCATTTAGTTTTAAATCCAAGCATGATAAAAATTCTAAAATCTGGAAATGACAATATTTTTCTAAAAACACAAATTTAGAGATTTCACAACTGCTGAAATTGAAGAAATAAAACACAGCAAAATTATGACAGTGACACATAAAATAACACAGTGATTTTTGGTCAATGTGACCTTAGAAAACCCCCTACAACTCTTGGGGAAAACCAGTTTGAGAGCTCTTCTTTATTTCTGAAAATGCTTTTACAGAGAAATTGAAATACACAGTAAAAATTCCAGCAACCACAAATTACAACTTATCTTGATTTCCGTGCTTGCACTCTGCCTCAAAAATCGTGCCAATCATCGAACAGCGAAAACAGAAATTTTCCAGCAATAAAACAGCATTAAATGTTGTAAGGCTAGCCTCGAAAAACGTGCACATAACTTGATGTACGAACTATATGGATTTTAGCAGTACAACTGCCTCGAAATCCGTGCACTTTCTGTTGTCCCCTTCCTCGATTTCTATGTTGTCCATCTTCCTCGATTTTTGTGCCTTTCTCCTGCTATACAGTTTTGCCTTGGAATGCATGCCAATAAATGTTGCTGCCCAGATTTTTTGAAATGTCTTCTTATTGTTCTCCTTCACTTCCTCGCTGCTCATAAATTTTCTCCTTGCTCTCTCTTCTCTCTCTCAAATGCTCATGAAAGAATGAATTGATCTTTCCCTCTTCTCTTCTCCTTTTAACTCTCTAAATGACCTTTTGGGTTACCCTAAGATCTAATGGTTGAGATTCATTTAGATCTAAGGATGAGAATAAATGTGCATTTAATTCTCACTTTCTATTTTTTTACTCACCCACTAAAATAAAGACCCACTTAGCCTTTTATTTCCATAGTCTCTTTTTGATCCGAATTGGATCCATGAAAATTATTAGAGTTCTATGACTGTATCAAATCATGACAGACTTCAAAAACTTGTGAACAATGAGCTATCAGGAAGGACCTCTGGACAGTGGCAGTTTGTAGCCAACACGGAACGACGAGGACCTCGGTCAAAGTGCGCTGACCGAGGCCCATGGAGACCACGCAGTGGCGCAAACTAGCAATTGGGAAATCCAGATCAGAAAATGGAGGTTGTTTCTAATATCGCGCATCGTTGGGCAAAACCCCTCGAGAAGGAAAAGCCCCGAGCGCACGGTCACAAGGAAAACCTGAAAACCATGGGAAAAGCGCTAAAACCGAAGGCGGGTCCTACGCTCCAAAACCGGCGGAATATCGGAGGCGTTTCAGGCGGTAAGCGGATTTGGCAGAGGACCCAGCGATGCCATTCACTGAACGACGCGTGTCCGGCGGATGAGAGAGAAAACCGCTCTCATCGTAGGCTAACATTCGAGCAAGTCAACCGCACGATAAGAGCAATGACCGTAGGATCTGGAGGCCCCAGATCTAACGGCAAAGATTGCACCCGATGGGAGACCTGATTTGGCGGAAGAAATAAGCTACGGCGCATAAAGGTTTGAAGTCCGATTTGACCGCTAACCTGGTGGATGAATCATTTCACAGAGTAACCAAAATAACGAACCGTTTGAGGAAGAGCTGACACTCAATTCGTGAAGGGACAAGTGGCCACCTCCCTGTGAAACATTACATAGTGGCGATGACGCAGAGGCAGAGAATTCCAAGCGGACAACAGCAGGCGATCCGAAGAGACGGAAGAGGAAGCGAACAGTCATGAGACAGATTGGCTTTAATCCATGAACAGACAGAGAACAGAGAGGGAGACAGTGAGACAGAGGAGACAAAACAGAGAGTGAAGCAAGAAGCATAGAACAAAGAGTCGAGCTGATCTGCAGAGCTAAGGCAGCATCGAGCAGACAGAACCAAGAAGGCTTGAGAGTTTCAAGCAATCCCTGTGAGGATATCTGTTGAGAACTGAGTACCAAGTTGGACTCATCCCATTAAGACCAGTTGAGGTCGAGACTTGGTAAGGGGGAGTCTGTGCACTCTAGTGGCTTGGGGAATCCAAGAACCACCTTGCTAAGCATCATCTGTTTCAGGAGACTCAAATTGAGCTCCTCATTGTAAAAACTCTGCTTAAAGACACAATAAAGAAGGCCACCACTGAAAGCTGGACGGAGACGTAACCCAGGAGGATTGGGTGAACTCCTTATTAAATTGTTGTGTTTTGCATTTTGCTTGTTGTGTTTCTCTTACTGTTTTCCAATGTTTGTGTATTTTGCAATCTTATCGATCCGTTGCCTAAGATAACATAGACACACACCAGCACATGAGTCTGTAATACCTGCATTAATTAATTAACTGAGATCACTCACAAGTGATTTTCAGATCAAGTGGTATCAAAGCTCTAGGCTGTTAAGGTTAGACAAGCTTATGTTGGATTTAGTTGTTGAATGCTAATTAGATCAAAGCTCAAACTAGGAAAAGGAGAGCTGGTAGAAACTAATCCTGAAATTGGGAGAGTCTATCCTCAGAAGACAATGTCAGAAGAAGGTTCTGTGGGGCCAGACCCTCAATTCATAGATAGTTTCATAGCCATAAGGTTGATCGTAGAGGAAATGTATAAGGACTTTAGAAAACACAAGGATGAAGATTCATTAGGCTCCAAACAAAATAAAGGAGAAGAAGAGTCTCTCCTCCATGACCACTCGAAAGGCAAAGGGAAAGAAGAAAGCTTTCTCACACCTCCTAATAGCCCTGAACATAAAAAGAAGACATCTTTGATTAAACTAGATGTTAAATTTGATTTACCCATATATGATGGAGAGTTGAATGCAGAAAAGCTGGACAATTGGATTAGACAAATTGATGTTTATTGCAGAGTGCAGAGTATTGATTCAGACAATAGCAAGATTCAGCTGGCGAGCCTACGCCTTGGAGACACTGCCTTAGTTTGGTGAGAAGGCAGGACCCACGCTGACATGACATGGTAACTCTATTCTGTCTAGTGTGAATTTGTTTCTGCAATCAAAAAGCAATTATATCCACTGGCCTACATGCAACAAGCCATGATGAGCTGGCAAACTCTTCGACAATTGAAAGGGCAAAGTGTACAAGGTTACACCCAAGAATTTAGGAAGAGAGCATTGATTCTAGGAATCTCATTAGACTCACTTGAGACTCTGTTGAAGTACATGATGGTCTACACAGCTACATGAGGCACACTATCCTCATGTTTAATCCCACTAGTATAGATGAGGTATCTGTTCAAGCTACACATCTAGAAGCTAGAGGAAAGAATGGAAACCCAGAAGCTGGGGGACCATCCCAACCCACTGCAAGAAGGATGAGCATGATGATGAGCACTGTTGGATTCTGCATCCGGAGCTGAGACTTAAGAAGTTCGAGGGCAAGAAGAAGAAGACTGCTGCAGCTATTCAGAAAGATTTGGGGAAGACTCAGGAGATAAAACAGCCATTACAGCCACAGGTATAAAAGGTAAGAATTCTGAAGCATCTTCTAGTAATTCTGCACAATCTACTATTGATTAAGAAAATGAGAGAAAAAGACATGAGCTTTTCCATATTCGATTTATTTCCAAACACCAAAAGATTGATACTTTGTTTGATAGTGGCTCACATGTAAATTTAATTTCTGAAGCAATTGTAAAGAAGTTGGGATTACTGACTACACCTCACAAGAAACCATACCCATTAGGATGGTTAAGTGATAAAGCACAACTACAAGTGACTAGACAATGCAAACTCAATTTTTCTTTTGGGTCAGCATTTGTAGATGAGGTTGAGTTAGACATAATTCCTTTGGATATATGTGGAATTGTTTTAGAAAGTCCTTACTTGTATGACAGAAAAGATATTTTCTATAGAGCTGAGAACAAGTATCTACTCGTTAAAGATGGAATCGAATACTTTGTAAGAGCTCACAAGCTCAAAAATAATTACACTCTCATAAACTCAGAGCAGATGAAACGAATGATAAATTCATGCAAACAATTTTTACTGATGGTTGTAAAGGAAAATAAACCTGATGAAACCAATGTATTTGAGGGTTGTGATGCTAAACAGCAAGCTGATTTAAAAAAAGTTGTTTCAGAGTATGATATCTTGTTTCAAGAACCTAAAGGTCTTCCACCCAAAAAGGAAATAGTGCATGAAATTAATTTGCAGCAAGATGCTCCATTGTCTAACATTGAAATGTACAGGTTGTCCGCTTTAGAGAATGTAGAAATCAAGAAGTAGGTGCAGGAGTTGCTCGAGAAGGGGTTCATCAGACCTAGCACATCACCATGTGGGTCACCAATCGTTTTGGTGCGAATGAAAGATGGCTCGTGGAGAATGTGCATTGATTACCGAGCACTAAATAAGATAACAATCAAAAATCGTTATCCCCTTCCTCGTATAGATGATCTGTTAGATCAATTGCAAGACGCTGTTTATTTTTCCAAGTTAGACTTGCATAGAGGATATCATCAGGTTAGAGTTGCAGAACAAGATGCATGGAAGACTGCTTTCAAAACAAAGCAGGGATTGTATGAATGGCTGGTTATGCCTTTTGGCTTAACTAATGCTCTTGCTACTTTCATGAGAGTAATGAATGATGTACTCAGACCTTTTCTTGATGATTTTGTTATTGTGTATCTGGATAACATTCTGATATTTAGCAAAACATGGGAAGAACATTTAAAGAATGTTAAGCAGACACTAGATGTTTTGAAAAGAGAAAAACTTTATGTTAAATTCTCAAAATGTGAATTTGGCAAAACATCTCTGAATTATTTGAGACATACAGTAGGGGGTGGTGAACTGAAGATAGATCCCTCTAAGGTGGCAGTGATTGTAAACTGGCCTAAACCCAAATCTGCTACAGAAATTAAGAGCTTCTTAGGAGTAGCACAATATTGGAGAAAGTTCATTTCTAACTTTTCCTTAATTGCAGCGCCCTTACATGCTTTAACAGGATTGAACAAGGTGTTTCAGTGGGGAGGCAAACAGCAGAAAGCCTTCGACACCTTGAAAGAAAAGATTAGTACAGCACCAGTACTAGCACTGCTTGATCTTCAAAGACCATTTGAGATCCAAACGGATGCCAGTGACTATGCCATGGGAGCAGTGTTGACACAGCATGGTAAACCCATATGTTATCATTCTGAGACATTTAATTCTGCAAAAGTTAACTATCCTACATATGATAAAGAATTGTATGCATTAGTACAGAGTGTGAAAAAGTGGAAACATTACATAATGGGCAAAGAGACAATGATACATACTGATCATCAACCACTTCAATATCTACACTCCCAAACTAAGTTGCAGCAATCAAGACACTATAGATGGATGGGTTTTCTACAACAGTTTCATTTAGTCATCAGATATAAAAAGGGCATACACAATAAAGTTGCAGATATGTTATCTAGACCCATTATAAATGCATCTACTATACTTAAGCATAATTTTGTGTTACATGAGAGCTACATTGAACAATATGCTCAAGATATAGACTTTAAAGATGTATATGCAACTTTAAGTCAAGGCAAACGAATAGAAGAATTGGATTATCATGTAAAGGACCGACTCTTATATCATTGTGGGAAGTTATGCATTCCACAAACTGAAAGAGTAAAGATAATTCGAGAAGCACACACTTCTCTAATATCAAGTCACTTTGGGGTAAGTAAAACAGTTGCACAGCTGCAAAGATTTTGTTATTGGCCAAAAATGAACGAGACAGTTTCTAGATATGTAAGAGGGTGTACTATGTGTGCTAAAAGCAAGCCCAACAATAGAAAACTAGGCTTGTACACTCCATTACCAGTTCCTTCTCATCCTTGGGAAAGTGTTTCCATGGACTTTGTTGGAGGACTGCCTAAATCTAGGAAAGGTTGTGATTATCTGTATGTTGTTGTGGATAGGTTCAGCAAAATGTGTATTTTGATACCTTGTAATAAACAGATTACAGCTGAACAAACTGCAAAGCTGTTCTTTCAACATGTATGGGTTCATTTTGGATTACCCACTTCCATTGTATCTGATCGAGACATCCGATTTGTCGGAAAGTTTTAGTAGAGTCTGTGGGAACTGATGGACACCAAAGAAAAGAACAGCTTTCCATCCACAAACCGATGGCCAGACAGAAGTAGTCAACAAGACAGTGATCCAGTTGCTCAGGGGATATTGCAGCAAGCATCCTAAGCTTTGGGATGAACATTTGTGTTATGTGCAGCATGCTTACAACCGAACAAAACATTCTTCTACATAGAGATCTCCTTTTGAGACCTGTTTTGGTTTCACACCAAGGTCACCCTTGGATTTTGTCTTTGGTAAGGACACAACAGTTAAGGGAAACAGCGATGTGGACAAGGCAACTAGGTTCATTGAACAAATCCAAGAGATCCACCAGGCAGTACAGGAACAGCTGGAAATGAGCCAAGCCAAATACAAGGCAAGGCATGACAAGCATCGGATGGAGCATAGTTTCCAAGTTGGTGACCAGGTCTGGCTGTACATCAGCAAGGACAGAATGCAAGGTGAAGGTAAAAAGCTAAAGCCTATCAGGTATGGACCTTTCAAGATACTTGAGAAGATTGGTGAGAATGCTTTTCGCCTTGATCGACCAGCTTACATGTATATCTACTTAGTCGTGAATGCAGATTGCTTAAGATTGTTTGAACCTTCACTAATTGAGGATCCCGAAGAGCAGAGTCAATTGCCTTCTATTGATGACCTGCTACCTGAATATCTTAATGAATTGCAAGAAGACACAGTTCTGGACAGGAAGGTGAGAACGATGCGCAAGGGAGATGTTGAGTACCTCAGAGTTGGGCTCAAGGGTTCAAAGCCGAGCAGTGCAAAATGGATAGAGATTGGGCAAGTGAGACAATTGTACCCTCACTTAGTCGATGCTTGAAAACTAACTTTTGGTGGTCCAAAAGCTTTTTCAGTGGGAAGGTCGTGATCCGAATTATATCCATGAAAATTATCAAAGTTCTATCGCTGTATCAAATCATGATAGACTTCAAAAACTTGTGAACAATGAGCTATCAGGAAGGACCTCTGACAGTGGCAGTTTGTAGCCAGCACGGAACGACGAGGACCACGGTCAAAGCACGCTAACCGAGGCCCATGGAGACCGCCCAGTGGCGCAAACTAGCAATTGGGAAATCCAGATCATAAAACGAAGGTTGTTTCCGATGCGCGATTAGCGCAATAGCGCTTTGCTGGGCAAAACCCCACGAGAAGGAAAAGCCTCGAGTGCACGGTCACAAGGAAAACCCGAAAACCGTGGGAAAAGCGTTAAAACTGAAGGCGAGTCCCACGCTCCAAAACCGATGGAATATCGAAAGCGTTTCGGGCGGTAAGCGGATTTGGCAAAGGACCCAACGATGCCATTCACTGAACGAGGCGTGTCCGGTGAATGAGAGAGAAAACCGCTCTCATCGCAAGCTAACGTTCGAGCAAGTCAACCGCGCGATAAGAGCGATGACCGTAGGATCTGGAGGCCCCAGATTTAACGGCGGAGATTACACCCGACGGGAGACCGGATTGGGAAGAAGAAATAAGCTACGGCGCATAAAAGTTTGAAGTCCGATTTGACCGCTGACCTGGCGGATGAATCATTTCATAGAGTAACCGAAATAACAAACCGTTTGTGGAAGAGCTGACGCTCAGTTCGTGAAGCGACAAGTGTCCACCTCCCTGTGAAACGTTACACAGTGGCGATGACGCAGAGGCAGGGAATTCCAAGCGGACAGCAGCAGGCAATCCGAAGAGACGGAAGAGGAAGCGAACAGTCATGAGACAGATTGGCTTTAATCCATGAACAGACAGAGAACAAAGAGGGAGACAGTGAGACAGAGGAGACAAAACAGAGAGTGAAGCAAGAAGCATAGAACAGAGAGTCGAGCTGATCTGCAGAGCTAAGGCAGCATCGAGCAAACAGAACCAAGAAGGCTTGAGAGTTTCAAGCAATCCCTGTGAGGATATCTGTGGAGAACTGAGTACCAAGTTGGACTCATCCCATTAAGACCAGTTGAGGTCGAGACTTGGTAAGGGGGAGTCTGTGCACTCTAGTGGCTTGGGGAATCCAAGAACCACCCTGCTAATCATCATCTGTTTCAGGAGACTCAAATTGAGCTCCTCATTGTAAAAACTTTGCTTAAAGACACAATAAAGAAGGCCACCACTGAAAGCTAGACCGGAGACGTAACCCAGGAGGATTGGGTGAACTCCTTATTACATTGTTGTGTTTTGCATTTTGCTTGTTGTGTTTCTCTTACTGTTTTCCAGTGTTTGTGTATTTTGCAATCTTATCGATCCGTTGTCTAAGATAACATAGACACACACCAGCACGAGTCTGTAATACTTGCATTAATTAATTAACTGAGATCACTCACAAGTGATTTTCATATCACTTTTTCACTTTTTAATTCTTCATTGACTTTAATAAAGTCACCTTTAAATTAGAATGTAACTTTACCACTTATAAAATCACTTTTAAATTAGAATGTAACTTTACCACTTATAAAGTCACTTTTCCCTAGGCCAAAGATCAAAGCCTTAGAGAACGACTTGTCCTCTGGTACCCAAATTTTAACACTCCCTCTTACCAATGAAAGTGTTCCTCACCACTCCCATCTTGTCTCTGAAGTAGACATGTTTGCCCCGTGGTAAGGCTTTGGTGAAAATGTCCGCTACCTACTCATTTGTGGAAAAGTACTCAAGCTTGACAGCTCCCTTTTGGACATAATCTCTAATGAAGTGACACTTGATCTCAATATGCTTTGACCTATCATGAAAAACTGGATTCTCCGTGAGTTTTATGCAACTCTAATTATCACAGTAAATTACTGAAGGTCTCAATCCCTGACCAAATTGACCAAACAACATCTTGTGAAGCCATATGGCCTCACAACTAGCCAAACTAGCAACCATATACTCTGCCTCAGCTGAGCTCAATGCAACTGACTGTTGTTTCCGGCTGATCCACGACACAACTGTCGAACCTAACCCAGACAGCACCCGGAAGTACTCTTCCTATCTGAAGCACAACCTGCCCAATCTGAATCCGTGTACCCTGCCAATCTCACTCCATCACCCTGTCTATAATCCAGACCAAAATCCACAGTCCCCTGCAAATAACGAAGAATGTGTTTTGCAGCCACCCAATGCACTCTCCTAGGCTCACACATGAACTGACTCATAGTGTTAACTGCAAAACATATATCTGGTCGAGTGTGGACCAAATACATCAAACAACCAATCAGTTGTCTGTATAGAGTAGGATCCACCAACTCAGAATCTAAAGTGTGAAGCTTCTTCTAGTTAGTGATCATAGGTGTAGACATGGGTTCGCAGTCCTCCATGTGAAATCTGCTAAGAATATCCACAATGTACTTCCCTTGTCCCAGGAATAAATGCCCCTCCTGCCACACCTCCAATCCCAGAAAATAATGCATCAAGCCAATATCCTTCATCTCAAACTCTTAAGCAAGATCTCTCTTGCAACCCTCAATGAGTCTCTCTGCACCAGTGATGATCAAGTCATCAACATGCAACACCAGAATGAGAGGCTCCTCACCCACCACAATGAAGTATAGGTTCGGATCAGTCTCACTCTTTATGAAACCCAACTGCTGCAAGTATGTATCAATCCTAGAGTACCAAGCTCTAGGAGCTTGCTTCAGGCCATAGAATGTATTTTTCAATCTGCATACATGGGCCTCCTTCCCATGCACCTCAAAGCCCTGCGACTACTCAATATAAACCTCCTCATGAATGAAGCCATTGAGAAATGCAGTATTCACATCCATCTGGTGGATCTTCCAACCCATCTCTGTTGCAACCGATATAATGGAGCGAATAGATGTATACCGAGCTACGGGAGCGAAGGTCTCCTCATAGTCAACTCCCTCTACCTGTGAGAATCCTCTCGCCACAAATCGAGCCTTGAACTTCTCAATGTTGCCATCTGCAGCATGCTTTATCTTGTAGAGCCATCTGGAAGTAACAACTGATTTACCTTCAGGCCTCGGCACTACCTCCCAAACATCGTTCTTCATAATAGAAGAATACTCCTCCATCATGGCCTCTCTCCAAACTTGCTAGCTGGCTGCCTCCTCATAACTAGAAGGCTCAGAGTCAACAATGCTTGTTACCAATGCCATGTAACTACAGAACTGCTCAAGTGGTTTACTCTCTCTAACCTATCTCTTTGGCCCAGCAACTGATGTGGCCTCGCGCAAGGTATCTTGAAGCCACTTGGGCTTCCTCTTCCCTGAGCATACTTCTCCCACCGGAGTGAAAGAATCCTCATCATCATCAGAAGCCTGAACTCCTGAAGGCCTACCAACTGACCTCATGCCTGAATCTGTGCCTGTAGATGCTGAAGTATCGTGTGAACTGTCCATTAGTGGACTACCCTGTGAACTGCTCTGTGGACTGCCCTGCATGCTGCCCGAAGAACCACCCACCTGACTCTGAGAGCCATTGCTCACTGATGGACCTGACACTGTAATCGATGTACCTCCTGATCCCTGACCACTGGATCCCTGTGACTGACTCAACTGCTCCTAAGGGTCTGGTGACTCTGGATACTCTAACTCCCGTGACCTCCTGAAAGCTCTCTCCTCCTCGAACTTCACATCCCGCCTAACAACCACTTTCCTCTGCGCAGGAATATAAATCTGATAAGCTTTCGAGGTCTCGCTATAACCCACAAAGATGCCCTTGTCTGCAGTGGGCTCTAGCTTGGTCCTGTTCTCCTTGGGGACATAGGAATATGTAAGGCACCCAAAGATATGAAAGTGCCCAACATCAGGCTTCTTCCCAGAAAAAGCCTCCTCTGGAGTCACAATGTGGACTCCTGTTCTGCAAGTACACAGCAGTGTTGCAGGCCTCTGCCCACAAAAATAAAGGTAACCCTTGATCATGAAGCATGGCTTTGGCAACCCCTGCAATGGATTTGTTCTTCCTCTCTGCAACCCCATTCTGCTGGGGGTAGTAAGGAACTGTGAACTCCCTCCTAATGCCTGCCTCAGCACAAAAATCAACAAACTCACCAAGGGTATACTCCCCTCCATTGTTCGACCTGAGGACCTTGATCTTCCTACCTATCTGGGTCTCCACAAGAGATTTGAACTCTTGAAACTGCTTGAAGACCTCACTCTTGGTCTTCAAGAAATAAATCCAAGTCTTCCTGGAGTGGTCATCAATGAATAAAACATAGTACCCATAGCCACTCAAGAACACATGAGACATCCGTCCACTCACATCGGTATGAATCAAGTCAAGGATCTTGGTCGCTCTGTTGTCACTGCTGGGAAAAGGGGATCTGGCAAACTTCCCCATAGCACATCCTCTGCATACATCAAGGTGATCAGAACTGAAATCTGGCACACCAGTGGTGATCTCCCGCAATGTACTCAACGCCCCATGATACATGTGCCTCATCCTGCGGTGCCAAATCTCACACAACTCTGAACTACTAAATCTGTTGTCGGTCCTATCTCGAGTGCTGCTACTCAATGCCATCAGGGGCTGGAATGAGAACTTTTACACCTTGGCATGGCGCACACCAATCTCTCTAGTTGAAGAAGTTGGAGTTCCCCTAGGATATATAAGCACCTGCCCTCTCCTGAACAACACATCATACCCTCTGTCCTCAAGTGCTGAGACGGATATCAAGTTCTTCTTCATTCCAAGCACATATAGAACATCTGACACTTTCAAGGGAGGTTTGGGTCCCCTATCAAATGTCAATGTCCCCACACCGACTGCTCTAACAATGCTATCATCACCAAGTACTACCTCCATATCACTATCACCCTATGAAAGCTCTGAGAAGTACTCTCTGACTGCTATCATGTGGCGAGAAGCGCCACTGTCAACATACCAAATGCTAGAAGATGCTTTGCTAGTAGCGAAAATGCACACTCCCTCTGAACCTGTATGGCAAGTGATCTTGCACTAGTGGCCTCACAAGCTATGAACCCAAACTCTCGATCAAAGCTCTCTGAGAAGCTCTCTATCTCTGTAGAAGTTGGCATGGGTTTGTCTTTCCTTTTCTTGTTCTTCTTCTCCGGACACACAATAGCATAGTGTCCCAACTTTTGACAATTCCAACATTTGACTTTGGAATAGTCCTTCTCCTTGTTCTGTTGCTTGCCTTTACCTTTGCCTTTGCCTCCACTGTTGGAAGCATGCTTCTTTGCTCTACCCTTCTTGCCTCTTGCTAACAATGCCACATTGTCATCCTCCTCCACCTATTTGCCTGCCCCAAGATGGTTCTTTCTGAGCTCATTCTGAATGCAATCATCCCACAACCTTTCCCAATTGAGAAGGTTTTCCCGCGCAACAATGCTATCCACAAAATTCTCCCAAGTCTTGGGAAGACCATTCAAAGCAATCCTCACCAACTCAGTGGGTGCAATGATCTCACCTACGGTTGTCAACTCATCTCTCACTGAAGTAATCTTTGTGAGGTATGTTGTAGCACTGTCAGTCTTAACCATTTTAATGGCCTTCAGTTTCTCCTTTAAGACCATTTTTCTATCTTCATTTGAGCTCTGGTAAACACTAGTCAAGGCTGTCCACATCTCATCTGCATAAGTCTTTCCTCTCACATGAGGAATGACATGATCTTTGATTCCTTCCAGAATCAATCTTTTTGCCTTAGCATTCTTTTTGTTAAACTCTGCCAACTGTACAGAGTCAGCAGGTACTACTACTGGGTTCTGTGTGGTATTTACCATAATGCCCCAGACTTCTGCTTCCTCAAAGATGCTCTGAATTCTCTCCTTCCATGCACTGTAGTTGTTCTGCCCATCCAACCTGTCTTCAACTCTCAAACCCAAAGACATGTTTCACTGTCCTACCAAACTAAAATTTTCAAATTTGTGGTAAAGGTTTTTGTTTTCTATGTAAAAATCAGCGTGCTGTAATTTTCACTTTGTTGTCCCAAACTGCACTTTTCAGCCAACCAAGCTCTGATACCATGAAGAAATTTCAACCCCCACTCCGATTATCAGTTTTCCTTATCACTCCATGCATTTAGTTTTAAATCCAAGCATGATAAAAATTCTAAAATCTAGAAATGACAATATTTTTCTGAAAACACAAATTTAGAGATTTCACAACTGCTGAAATTGGAGAAATAAAACACAACAAAATTATGACAGCCACACACAGAAAATAATACAGTGATTTCTGGTCAATGTGACCCTGGGAAACCCCCTACAACTCTTGGGGAAAACCAGTTTGAGAGCTCTTCTTTATTTCTGAAAATGCTTTTACAGAGAAACTGAATACACAGTAAAAATTCCAGCAACCACAAATTACAACTTATCTCGATTTTCATGCTTGCACTTGCCTCAAAAATCGTGTCAATCAACAAACAGCCAAAACAGAAATTTTCCAACAATAAAATAGCATTAAATGTTGTACGTCTAGCCTCGAAAAACATGCCCAAAACTTGATGTACGGACTGTACAAATTTCAACAATACGGCTGCCTCGAAATTCATGCACTTTTTGTTGTCCTTCTTCCTTGATTTTTGTGTTGTCCCTCTCCCTTGATTTCTGCGCATTTCTCTTGTTGTATGGTTTTGCCTTGGGATGCGTGCCAATAAATGTTGTTGCCCAGATTTGCTGAAATGTCTTCTTACTGCTCTCCTTCACTTCCTCACTGCTCAAAAATTTTCTCCTTGCTCTCTCTTCTCTCTCTCAAATGCTCATGAAAGAATGAATTGAGCTTTCCCTCTCCTCTTCTCCTTTTAACTCTCTAAATGACCTTTTGGGTTTACCCTAAGATCTAATGGCTGAGATTCATTTAGATCTAAGGATGAGAATAAATGTGCATTTAATTTTCTATTTTTTAACTCACCCACTTAAATAAAGACTCACTTAGCTTTTTATTTCCATAGTCATTTTTTCACTTTCTAATTCTTCATTGACTTTAATAAAGTCACCTTTAAATTAGAATGTAACTTTAACACTTATAAAGTTACTTTTAAATTAAATTGACTTTACCACTTATAAAGTCACTTTAGGAGAAAAGTAAAAAATAAATTTGGACACTTTTCCCTAGGTCAAAGATCGAAGCCTTAGGGAACGATTTGTCCTCTGGTACCCAAATTTTTACACGAAGCATGCATGTGGATCCGGCTAAGGTCCAAGTCATTCGAGATTGGCCAGCCCCGACTACTCAAATAGAGCCTCGCAGTTTTTGGGCCTTGAAAATTTTTATCAGAGGTTCATGTTGGGATTCTCCCATATCACTTAGCCTTTGAGTCAGATTACCAAGGGTGGAGCGAAAGCAAAGTTTTCCTAATTTGAGTCCCAACGGAAGGCGTTCATTGAGTTGAAGCACTGCCTCTGCTCCGCACCGATACTCACATTGCCAAACCTGCAGCAGCCATTTGAAATTGAGACAGACGCCTCCGACTATGATATTGGTGCAGTCCTCACCCAGCAGGGGCATCCAGTGGCCTATCATAGTGAGACACGTTCTGATACAATTAGGAAGTATGAAGGTAACAAAGTTCCTTCTACAGATTAATTACTCCAGAAGATTTAGCATATCAAGATATCCATGAGGATACAAATATTATGTATTAAAATGAATAAGAATGATTTACAATGAGAACGAGAGGCTTGCTTTTATATCACGCAAGTGTCTTTTCACGAAGAATCATGTCTCATTTAGACATGCCTCTTCAACCTAATTACTAGTTATTATTAACTAATCACTATTACAATTATCCTCGTTACTTATATTTATATTATTTATATATTTTATTCGTAACATTGCCTTCTTCCTCAAAAAGCTTTGTCCTCAAAGCTTGTCGATGAAAACGGCTTGATCTCTTTTTCGGCTTCGAATGACTCTCTCTCGAAACAATCATCTTTGTCGATACAAGTTGATATGATCTTCTAAGTGACAAACAAAATTGTCGCACTGAGAAGGGATCAGACCATCCTAGATTAATCTTCTGTGTAGTATTCTGATCACTAGAATTTTGTAACGACTTGTCAGCATAAGACGAGATTGATTTTACGTCATTATTCTCTGAAACATCAATTTGTTGTTTCTGGTCTAAATGGTCCTGATATGTAGCTTGGTTGATTTGTCTACTCTCGTGATCCGGATGTCGATAGCGAACTTTTTTGGTTTGACATTCCTTTATTAAGTGTGTGGAAGTTTTTTGATTTACTTCAGGGGATGATGTTGTTGAATTTGTTATCAAACCTTCACTTGGGGTGTTTATCATTTGAACTGCAACATCCAAGCATATCTTTTCTTCAACTTGCTTGTCTTCTTCCTGAGTTGTGAATTTCACTGGATCAGTATCTGTTGTTTTGTCATCAACTTGAATTCCTACAGTTGATGCTTCCTTCTCGATAAGTTGTTGTACCTTGTTTTCTAATGACTTCTTATCCTTCTTAAGTTTCTTAATTTGTGTCAATGATTTTTCACTATGGTTTTTAAATCGAGAAACTTCTTCATTTTTGTCAACAGTGATTTTGTCAATTTCATTTTGCATAGTTTGTAATACTTTTTTACCTTCTTGAGAAATTACTTTTGAAATATCTGATATATCTTCTGGCGTTACTGAATTTGGTTTCAGTGTAACATCTTGGAGTGTTATTTTCTTCTTCTTGTAAGAAAATGTTAAAAACTTTTTCTTCGTATTTAAAATAAAGGACCCTAGAGTTTCCATCCAGGGTGAGCCCAAAACAATGTCACTATCGTCAAAAAATAAGGTTTTCACGGTGAATTGCGAGGTAAAAGTATAATCTCCAATACTTAGGTGTAGATTTCTTATGTCGTATTGTTTGTCACATGTGTCAACAAAAATCGTTTCAACTATATTTGATTCAGGAATCACCAATTGGTTAGCACATTTAGGACTAACATAATTACTTCTTTCAGTAGGACTGATAGAGATTATGATATCTCTTCCTGCGAGTGATCCTTTGATTTTAAATAGTGTGTCAACACATTTACTAAAGGTTTTAAGAAATCTTCCCTCACTAGTTTCCATTTTGCGTTGATGTTTTTATGTAAACAATATGTCAACTTGAGCTATTTTTATTATAAAGTATCCCTTATTTCTTCTATATATATTTTTCAAATATTCTCCTTTAATGTGGATTGTTAAAAACTTGAATACCCTTTTATTAAAAAAATACTTCTTTATATTGTTGCCCTCTATATATGTATGCCTTTCTTTATATTAAGACCTCTTTTCAAAATAACTTTATTATCTTTTAATAATAATAGTTTCACTTCCTTTTTTTTTAAATAGTAAATTGGTCTCTTTTTTTATAATTTTTTTTCTCAATATTTTTTTATTTATTGTTATTCCCTTCTTCTTTTTTTATAAAACCCTTTTTTCTTTTCTCTCTTTTTCTTTTATAAATACCCTTCTTTTATTTTTTCTAAAATACAATTTATTTATTTTTTATTTTTCTTTTTTTAAATACTATTGAAACTATATAATTTATTTTTTTTAATATAAATATGAATTAATTGGTGAATGGGCACTAAAATGTCTTATACCTTATACCTTAACTTTTATATGTCACACCACTTATCTTAACTTTTATATGTTACCCCACTTAATATAAAAGTCATGCCTTTTCGTGAAAAAAACTTTTAATTCAAAATAACAATGTAGAACCTACCACTTTGTTCGTCCTCAACGGTATCGAAGGAAGTCTTTCAACCTCCGAATAAGGATTCAAGCAGCTACCTTCGGAGTTAAGCCATTCTGGAAAACAGTAACTCAGTGCTACTAAGGAATCCACGCGAAGGAATCCACGGCACTAATAGATTCCAACTGAGGATTATCCATTGTTTAAGTTTCTGAAGGGTTTGAGATATAGAGAGGGTACGAAAGAACAGTAAACGAGAGGGTAAATGAAGGAACAGTGAAGAGTAAAACAGTTCGGCTTTCCGTCCAGTTTGACGACGATCTCGGGGTTTTCAGCGAGGGACTAGAGGTTGTGACAGTCGAGCAGTCAGAAAAAAAACAACGGCTAACTGTGGAGTAGTGTTGGGATGTTGTAGTGGTTGGATGGAACTTGAAAAGTTGGTTAATGAGCAAGTGGGCTACGATGGTGTGAAGCTATATAGCGGCGTCGACGACACAGGTCGATGGCAATATTGCAGCAACAGGTTGACAGTGATGGAGAACGTTCGATGACGACTGCAACGCTGCGGACAGACACGTAAGCCGTATAATAATTTTTTTTTAAATTATAAATTTTTACTTTTGTTTTTATTTATATAAAAGAACTTATACTTTTTACTTATTTGGTTTCAATTGATTTTTATTTTCTTCTTTATATATATATATTTTAAATCTTTGACTCTCTTTCTATATATATATATATATATATAAGTGGCCAAAGGCCTGAAAAATGGAGAATCTCCCAATGTGTAGCGAAACGCTTCGAGTATGACAACAACAAGGTTGATGACGATTGTTGGCCAAGAGTCGGTGACGGGAGAACGAGCTCTGTGCAGCAGTGAAGTGGTCAAAGGATCGACTGCTCTGATACCAAATGAAGGGAACAAAGTTCCTTCTACAGATTAATTACTCCAGAAGATTCGAATATAAAGATATTCATTGAGATACAAGAATATATATCAAAAATATGAATAAGAATGACTTACAATGAGAACAAAAGGTTTGCTTTTATATCACGCAAGTGTCTCTTCACGAAGAGTCATGTCTCATTTAGACATGCCTCTTCAACCTAATTACTAGTTATTATTAACTAATCACTATTACAATTATCCTCGTTACTTATATTTATTATTAACTAATCACTATTCGTAACAAAGTACCCCACCTAAGAGATGTCTTCCATCGTGCAGGCTTGCTGGCAATGGAAGAAATACATTCTCGAGAAGGAGACGACCATCCACACCGATCACCAACCTCTTCAATTTATACAAACACAAGGGAAGTTGCAGAATAATCGCCATCAGAAGTGGTCTACATATATGCAACAATTCCACTTGAACATTAAATACAAAAAGGGCAACACCAATCATGTTGCAGACTGCCTCAGCTGGCCCCCAGTTGCAGCACTAACTATTGTTCTACCCTCTTGTGGCCATGAGACATCTGGATGGATGCAACTGTAAAAAATGATTCAGAGTTCACCTCCACATACCAGATGCTAGTGGATGGCAAGCAAGTTCCTTATTTCCACCTCCAGGACACATTATTATGCTACCTGAGCCACCTTTGTGTTCCTTCAAGCGAGCATGCCAAGCTGATTTGGGAGGCACACTACAGTTGGGTCACAGGACACTTTGGTGTGGAGAAAATTGTGGTCGTACTACAAAAATACTTTTATTGGCCAAAACTTCGACAAAATGTTGGGAAATATATCAGATCCTGCACTGCCTACGCCATTGCCAAGCCAACCATCAAGAAGCAAGGCATGTACACTCCTCTGCCTACTCCCAGTGAGCCTTGGGAATCCATCTCAGTGGACTACCTGTCTGGCCACCCTTCTACCAAGCATTGTAATGACTGTGTATTTGTGATCATGGACAGATTTTCTGAGACGGCTATATTGGCAGCCTACAAAAAGAATATCACAGTAGAGGACACTGCCAAACTCTTCTTTGAATAAGTGTGGGTACATTTTGGGATCTCACAGACCATTATATCAAATCAGGATAGCATGTTCATGAGCACATTTTGGTCAAGCCTCTAGACACTATTGAACACCAAGCTCACCAAGTCGACTACATTCCATCCCCAGACTGATGGTCAAACAGAGGTCATCAACAGGATGATAGTGCACATACTCTGCATGTACAACTCCATGCATCCACGAACCTAGGATGGGAGCCTTCCCTATGTGCAGCATAGCTATAACAAATCTCTCCATAGCTCGACTAGTCGCAATCCCTTTCAAGTGGGTCTAGGATTTCAACCATTGTGGCTGATTGATGTTGCCATGCCTCATGCAACTACATAGACAAAATCCACACATGTACAGTCTGACGTTGATAAAGCAATCAAATTTATTGAACGCATCCAGATCATCCGGCAGCAAGTTCACAACTTCTTGGAGAAGTCCAATGCTAAGTACAAGCAGCGACATGATCAACATCGGGTGCCACAAGTTTTAGGTGGGCGACAAAGTTTGGTTGCATTTGCAGAAAGAATGCCTTATCGGAGCCCATCGAAATCTTAGACAACTCTGATATGGGCCTTACACCATTACCAAGGTTGTGGGAGACAATGCTTTTGAGCTCGGCATTCCCCCATTCCTTGGTCTACACCCAATGTTCAATGTGGACTGCCTTTGGCCATACTTTCCACCATTACTAGACACATCAGCCATTGTAGAACAACTCACACCAACAGAGCTAAACCCAGACTGCATGGAACAGGCCAGATCTGATCGGATCATGGAAACGTAGATCAAGAACACTCGCCAACAGAAGATCCAACTGTATCGGGTTGTCAAAGTTGGAGGCAAGTGGCTCACCAGGGACCAAGTTCAACATAATTTTCCCCATCTCATGGAGGCACTCAACGCAATGGGGAGAAATTGCTTCCTAAGGGGCGAGGATTGATCTAGGTGGATATTGGTGGCCACCCGCCTATTCCACTTGGACCCCCACCATTATACCATTATTTCTTTCAGTTTCCGTAATTGTAGCACAGTTTACTATTTTTGGCATTTTTTGAGGTCTTGAACTTCCAGAGCCATTTTGAGGCCCTAAACGACATTTTTTTGGAAAACGGGCAAATGTGAGACCTTGACTGACATTTGTAGTCGAAAGTTGTAGTCCTCGGATAGATCTTTCTAGCGAGGTGTTGTGCGTATCAAACGAAGATAGTATGCCAAAGTTACAACCCTGGGAATTTGATGTACCAATTTACCCCAACGGAGCCCACAATTTTGGTACTTCATCTCCTAGAGTTAGGTTTTTGGATGTTGTTAAAATTGGCAACTAGGGCCAAACTCCATGTGGGTCATCTTATTTATGGTAGCTGATATTTTTCTTGGATTCCTCTTGTCGAGAGGTGTGGATTGATCTAAATATCATCCAATTCCGACATGTATTCATGGAGATATGAATTTATTTATGTTATTTGACAATTTGTCAAGGTCGGCCAGCAACCAAATTACCCCAACTTATCCTCAACATTTTATTATAAATAGAAGAGGTCTTCAAGTCATTTGGTACACACACTTCTCATAAGATCTCTATCCACTCGTTTGGGTTTGGTGGCTAGAGAGATCAAGAGGGAGAAGCCCTAGACGCAGTGAAGAAAGGGTCTTCTAAGACAGCCCTAGACGCAAAACTAAAGAACCCTAGCTGCAGTCTTATTGATCTCTTCTTACCTTTCTACAGGTAAGAAGAGATCAATACGCTATCAAGAGGGAGTTATATTCGCAACTCAAGGAGGAAGTCTATCCACTATAATAAGATGCCCTAGTTGTAGTCCAAACAAGGAGTTCAAGTTGTTGTTCAGTTGTGCACTAATCCATTGTCAAGGAAGGACTAATGTTGCCCTAGCCGCAATCCTAAAGGAGGTGATCTTAGCCACAATTGAAGAGGCCCTAACCAACAGCATGTGAAGGCCTAAATCCGCAGTTAGAGGAGCCCTTATCACGCCATGAAAGGGACCCTTGGACACAACAAGAAAATTGAACCTAGCCGCAGCAAAAAGGAAGTATCTCATCAGCGTGAAGGGTCACATTGCTGTAGGTGACAGCGTGGACTGTTTTGGGCATGATCAAGTTGTTCTTGAACTCGGTATGCTGGGCAGGAGAATCCGCACAAAGGAGGAGCTAGGGGCTACTGTGTAAGGATTGTTTGAATCACTGTTTGAAGGGACCTAAGCTTTAATCCATTGTTGGGCTAGGCCACAGGCCATAGCCAGCAGTTGGAGGTCTTTAAGTGTTGCGTTCAGAAAGATAGCAGCCTTATAAGGTAGCGTGTGGTTGGATGGATTGTATGAAAGCTAGCCACAGTCAATAGGTGGACTGTGGTGTGTGTCTAGGGTGTTGTAGCACACTGAGTTTGTGCCCTAACCAGTGACCAGGTCTGCCATGAAATGCATCAGCCCTTGCTGCATATGAAAGGTGCTAGATTCGTTGCCTTGTCATGATCAGTGAAGCAACGAAGGAAGGAGAATCTTATTGAAGGAAAGCCTCAGTATTTTTGGGTAATTGGTTGAGTTGTTCTAAGCCTATCATCTGTTGCATATCTTCAATCCTTGGTATCAGATCTGCAACCTCATTGTGTCATCGTTACGGAGAAGATCTTTGATCTCCTATTTAGCAAGTCAAGTATTGACTTCAAATCATTGTACTCTATCTCTCTCTCTCTCTGCTGAACTATTGAAGAATATAAGAAGAATTGATCAAGGGTTTCCCCACATTGGGGTTTGTCCCTCGCTGGTGCCACATCTTGTGTCCTCTTGTCTTCGCTTGTGTTCTACTATTTATGTATATGTTCTATCTGCACTTACTATCATGCTGATGTGATTTCTAATCTGAATATTGTCATTGAGCTAATAAGAAAAATTGAAGTAAATTGCTCTAAGCATAGAACATTGTTAGGATATTCCGACACATAGGAAATAGTTAAGTATAACTTAGTCTAGTGTAGAGTTAAGTAAAGTGTGTTTCTTTACTATGTACTTTTGTAACTTACAATCCGACGGTCACGATATGTTTTAGACATGAAGTGATCTGACGGTTCATTCTACCCTCGGTATTACTGACACTTGATCTGTGGCTTAACACCCGATTGGTCCATGATCTCTATTTAAAGAGCATGGAGGGTCATTTGTAGGATAACCATTCATGAGAGAAGCTTATGTAAATTTTCATTCTTTTATTAATAAATTGCCTGAAGTGGCCGCATTGGCTCAGGTCGTGGACTGTTTCCCTCTTTGAGGGTTTTAACCACGTTAAGAATACTGGTGTATTGATCTGTGATCTATTTGTGAGCGATGTCCTTTGGTGTTCTGTCTGAGGAACTTACCTTATAAATTCCTACATGGTATCAGAGCTATTTGAGGGCCGCATCCGTTGGTGATCCAAATCTGACGCCGGTAGAACTGCATCTGACTGTCGTTTCCTAGATCTATTGTTTCTGACTGCTTTCGCATCGAGGGAACTGCTCTATTGCGTTAGGAGCATTTGTTCCAATGAGGAACCCCTTTGACACGAAAAGGTTTCTAGTAGCCCTAGCTACGTCATTTTTAATATCTTGAGGTATACAATGTTTATTTGCAGTTTTGAGTTATTTTCTCTCTGTTTATTTCGGTTTATTTAGGTCTCTGTTTTATATTACGAGATCTATACCTTTCATTTCTGCATATGCTCTTTGCCCCGCAACTCTGTGCGAACTGGGCAAATCAGAAACAGAAAGGAAGGATTTTTCTCATGCGTATGCTCTTTTCCACCGCGCCTTAGTGTGATTTCAAAAAATCAGAAACATTGAGGAAAATATTTAGTTTCCGACTAAAGCTAACTTCAAGCCACAAGGTTTGTTTTTTCTTTTGTATGTCCGTGTTGGGTTTTTTGTTTTTTTGTTTTGTAAGAAAAAAAAGAGCTTTCTCAAGTAAGCACGCGCCCCAAAGCTTCAGTAACTAAAAAAAAAACCCCACTTCCTCTTTTCCAAAAATTACTAACCTTTTAAACTAGCTCACTTGGTCCAAAGTTACTTTATGAAAATATAAGTCTTGGGTTCAAGTCTTTCTTTTTGTTGAGTTGCTTTTTCAAAAAGCACAAGTAGCTTATGTTTTAAAGTTACTTTATGTAAAAGTGTTCTCACCCATTATAAAAAGTGAGTCACTTATAATTCTAAAGTCTCTTTATCTTTTATTTAAGTTACAATTTAGTGGGTAGCTCATAAAGTACCATTGTAAAGGTGACTTTCACTTATTTATAAAAGTGGGTCACATAATTTTTCTTTTAAAAGTTAGCTAATTAGATTTATGTTTGGAAAGGGGGAGATTTTTTTTAAATATAACATTATCATTCATTTATGCACATTCACGCACTTGGTCGGCATCTTCAACATCTTTTCTTCAAAAAGTCATAACTTCTTCATCTGGAAGCCATTTTCAGAGTCGTTTTTTTTTAATCAGCCTAATTTTTCGAGATCTTTCCATTGGAACACTTAGTTTCAGCATCTACAGCTTTAGTTTCTGTTAAAATGGAAAGTCAATGCCAAGTTATTCTTGACAACACCAACTACTTCCAATGGTGGTCCTACATTGTGGATTTACTTAGAAGTAAAGATCTTTACAGAATAGCCTCAAGCCAAGAAACCAAACCTCAAGATGAAGATAAGGCAGCCAAATGGGAAAATAGGCAAGATCAAGCATGTGGGTTGATAGGGATGTCTATTTCTCCAGACCTTAGATTCCATATCGCAGAACTTGATACTCCTAATGAAGCAATGAAACAACTCACTAAAGTTTTTGGAATTAAAAATGAAATTAGAGCCCATCAACTCGAAAATGAGTTGCTTACATTGGACCCCAATAATTTTTCTTCCATTGAAGATTTTTTGTCAAAGTTCAAGACCCTTAGACTTTTCTTGGAAGGTGTTAAGGTTAAGAAAGAAGATGGTAGCCTTATCTATTCCATTCTTACTAAGTTAGGACCAGCCTACTCTATGTTTGTTTCCACCTTCCATTCTACAAGAGAAGCCTTCATTTCTCAAGGACAAAACTACAAGTCCCCTTCCTTTGATGCCTTTTGTGATTCTTTAATAAGAGAACAAGAAAAACTCTTACATCTTGGTCTTCTTAATCTTGGAAACTCAACTAAGAAAGCCTTAGCCGCTCAGCAGCAATCAAATTCAAAGAATCCTAAGAAGTCGTATCCTAAAAAGAATGGTCCTAAACCAAACAAGGGTCCTAAGCAATTTCAGTCTCAAAATGAAAAATCATTTCAACAAAATGATAAGGCAAATAAAAACAAAGGGAAGAAAACTGATAGACATTGCCACTTTTGTAATCGAGATGGCCACTTAGAATCCAAATGCTTTAAAAAGATGGAAGCCTTGGAAGCAGCAATGAAAAAGCATAACATCCATTTGGAGCACTCTTCAACTTCAACTTCATCTTCAGGAATAGCACTTTCTGCATGTGGTTGTCAAGCATCTCGGTCTGGCTATGCACTAAATGTATCTTCTTCTTCTCCTTCTCATGAGTGGCTCATTGATTCTGGAGTTTCTTATCACATGGCCAAAAACAAAGCCATGTTTTCTTCTTTAAATGATTGTAACACCAAAAATATATATGTTGGTGATGATAGATCTCTTAGTGTTGTAGGGACTGAAACTGTTCATATAGACAATGGTCAATCTAATGATGTATTATGTGTTCCAACCTTATCCTGCAACCTTCTATCTGTATATCAGATAACTCATTTAGGTGAAAGTAAAATCGTTGAAGTTTCACCTCACAATGTTGTAATTAAGGACCTAAGAGATCCTAGACAAATTTTAGCTACTGGCATTGCTGATGATTCTACAAGGTTGTATAGGTTTAACAACTTTGGGTCATCAAATTTCCCTTGGTATTTGTTGCTCATAACGATGAAGTGAGCAAACTTTGGCATGAGCGATTTGGTCACTTAAACTATCGCTTCCTTCAGAAGCTATGTAAAGAAAATATGGTGACAGGTCTTCCAATGGTATCTTGCAGAGATGGTGTTTGTTCCGGATGTGTACTCGAAAAACATCATCATGATAGTTTTGAAAAACATGCATTTTGGCACCCCTCAGCCCCTTTACAACTTGTGCATAGTGATTTATGTGGTCCACTTCCAGTTGTTTCATTCTCTGGCTACAAGTATTTCTTAACTTTCACTGATGATTTCTTCAGACGCACTTGGGTATACTTCTTAAAACTCAAGAGTGTAGTATTTAACATGTTCTTGACCTTTAAGGCCTTTGTTGAAAAACAATCTGGACATCAAATTCTTAAGCTAAGATCTAATAATGGCGGAGAATATGTTAACAACAAATTCATCAACTTTTGCACTAATAATGGAATTCAAATGCAACATACTGTTCCATATACTCCACAACAAAATGGTGTAGCTGAAAGGAAGAATCGCACCTTAAAGGAAATGGCTAATTGTGTGCTTCAATCTAAAGGACTTAGTCTTAGTTTCTGGGCAAAAGCAATTAACTGTGAAAATTACATAGTAAATCACACTCCTACTAAGGTTTTAAAGAATATCATTCTAGAAGAAGCATGGAACTCAATTAAACCAGATGTAAGTCACTTTCGTGTTTTTGGAAGTGAAGCATGGGCCCATATTCCAAATGAGAAACATAAAGCTTTAGAACCTAAGAGTGAAAAATGTATTTTTGTTGGATATTATGAAGATGTCAAAGGATATAGACTTATTCCACTTAAGTCCAAAAATGTTATCATTAGAAGAGATGTAAAGTTTGTTGAAAATATATCGGCCTACGGGTCTAGTTCGATGGATGTGCCACCTCTCTCTATCCCTTCTACTTCTGAAAATATTTCTTCTTCAGATGATGACAGCAAGGATGACAATCCTCCCCCACCTTCTCAGGATCCTCCTTCAACTCCTCAGCTTCCAAAATGGGTCTGTGCTACTCAGGATGCAGCAAGTGCTCTTGCTGGTGATCCTACAGATCATCATTGTACACTTTCTCAATTCGATAGAGCCTCTTCTTTACTGGCTCAAGCTTCAGTGAATTATGATCCTGACACCTTTGCAGAAGCTTCAAGTCATCCAGATTGGGACGCAACTATGAATGAAGAATATCGTTCATTATTGGCAAATGATACATGGGATCTTGTTCCTCTTCCAAAGGGACGAAAACTTCTTAGATGCAAATGGGTTTACAAAACCAAGTATGGCCAAGATGGAAAAGTTGATAAACATAAAGCTCGTCTTGTTGCTAAGGGTTTTTCACAAGTTGAAGCCATTGACTATACTGAAACCTTCTCCCCTGTTGCCAAAATGAACTCTATCCGCCTTGTTCTTTCCCTTGTTGCCTCTTTCAAATGGGAAGTCCATCAGATGGATGTTAAATCTGCCTTCTTGCATGTAGACTTGCATGAACAAATCTATATGGAACAAACTACTGGCTTCATACAAACAGACTCCAACCTTGTATGTCGGTTTAAGAAATCCCTTTATGGTCTCAAGCAAGCCCCTCGAGCTTGGTATGCCAAAATGGATAGCTTTCTTTTAGAAACTGGCTTTTCTAGGTGTCATTCTGACAATACTGTCTACGCCAAGAAAGTGGGAAACTCTCTTATCATTCTTGTTCTTTATGTTGATGATCTTATCCTTACTGGTAGTGATCCCAACCTTATAAACCATGTGAAGTCTAGCCTTAAAAAGAAGTTTGAAATGACAGACTTAGGACACTTGCATTATTTTCTTGGTCTTCAAGTCTTGCAATCCAAGGAAGGTATTTCCCTTTCCCAGTCCAAGTATGCCTGTGATCTTCTATGCCATTTTCACATGGAAGACTATAAGCCAGCCCCTTCTCCCTTTCAATCTGGAGCCAAACTTTCAGTCACTTGTACTTCCCCTGAAGTTGATGCTACCTTATACCATCAACTTGTAGGAAAACTTTTGTATCTGACCCATACTCGTCCTGACCTTTCCTTTGTTGTTGGCCTTATTGCTCGGTTTATGCAAAACCCACATGAAAGTAATTGGAAAGCAGCTAAAAGAATACTTCATTATGTTCGAGGTACAGTTCAGTTTGGGATTCATTAGTGCAGAAGCATCTCCTCTATTGGTTGGTTTCACTGATTCCAATTGGGCTGGTGACCCTGATGATCGAAAGTCTACTGCGGGTTATGTGTTCACTCTTGGTTCAGGACCTATTACATGGGCTTGCAAGAAACAAAGTGCCATTTCTCTTTCTTCAGCAGAAGCAGAGTATCGTGGTGCCATAGAAGCTAGTAAAGAGGCCCTGTGGCTTCGTCAGATCCTGTCAGAGTTTGGCTTTCAGCAGCAGCATCCGACTACACTTTGGTGTGATAATCAAAGTGCCATTCAACTATGCAAAGATCTAGTCCAACATCAGTGCAGCAAACACATTGAACTGCACATGCACTTCATCAGAAAGCTCATTCATGACCATGTTCTTGAAGTGCAATATTGTTCAACAGATGATCAAGTTGCAGACATCTTTACAAAGGCTCTCACAGAGGCGAAGTTTACTAAACTTCGATTCATGGTTGGATTTCAGGAAGTTGTCACTAAGGTGGGATAGGCTCTAGTGCCTCCTTCCTTCTCCTATTGTGTCATATTTGTACATCCTTCAATCCTATCCCAAGTTGTTCTTAAGGGGGGATGTTAGGATATTCCGACACATAGGAAATAGGTAAGTATAACTTGGTCTAGTGTAGAGTTAGGTAAAGTGTGTTTCTTTACTATGTACTTTTGTAACTTACAATCTGACGGTCACGATATGTTCTAGACATGAAGTGATCTGACAGTTCATTCTCCCCTTGGTATTACCGACACTTGATCTGTGGCTTAACACCCGATTGGTCCATGATCTCTATTTAAAGAACATGGAGGGTCATTTGTAGATTAACCGTTCATGAGAGAAGCTTATGTAAATTTTCATTCTTTTATTAATAAATTGCCTGAAGTGGCCACGTTGGCTCAGGCCGTGGACTGTTTCCCTCTTTAAGGATTTTAACCACGTCAAAAATACTAATGTATTGATCTGTGATCTATTTGTGAGCGATGTCCTTTGGTGTTCTGTCTGAGGAACTTACCCTGTAAATTCCTACAAACATACCTAAAATTAACATGGTATCAGAGGTGAAGACAAAGCCCAAGCAAGAGTGAAAGAGAAATCACCGAAGACAGTTGGAAAGGACAAAAGGCTCAATGGGTTCCTCATCCCACTTCCCGACTGAAGACAAACTCCGTGAAAAGTCTGACTATCACGGATGGAAGATGTCTCTTGATCTGACATTGGAAGAACAATAAGTGTTGGATTATGCGAAGGGTAAAATCCCTGAGCCTCCATCAAATGCATCGATTGCTACAAAAAACAAGTACACCAAGGGTGAAGTTAAAGCGAAGAAGATTATCAGAGATTCCATTGACAAACGTCTGATGGCCTACATCTTCGATCTAAACACCTCCAAGGAGATCTACGACAGATTGGTAAGCATGTTCAAGGCTAGTGATGCAAATCAAATTTTGTCCCTCAAAAATAAGTTGAAGGATATTAAGAAGGGCAAGGACGAGGATATTTAATCCTACTTCTTAAGGATCACCGAGATCAAGAATGATCTTCTATCGATTGGAGAAATCATATCTGACAGGGAACTTACTATCATTACCCTTGGAGGTCTACCACTAGAGTGGTATATATTCAAACCACTATTCTTAACAATGATCGAATTCTAGGGTTTGAAGAATTGATGTCGAGATGCATTCAAGAAGAAACCAGGATGATGGAGCAAGAAATGCCTTCTAATAAAGGCAACCCCACTGCATTCTCCACTCATGCCAAAAGGAGAAATAATGTAGGGTCTAAAGGTCATTTCAATGGAAAGCCCGAATCTAAGGGTGGAAGGAAAGGCAGATGCTTTGCTTGCAATAAGTTTGGCCACTATGCAAGGGAGTGTCCAAATAGAAGGGACACATCACATGATGATGATCACAATCATTCCAGGGGCAACTTCAATTGAAGGAATGACAAGTACCATGGCAAAGGAAAAAGGAATGCAGGACATCAAGGAAATGGTCAACCCTCCAAGAAAGGAACTCTAGGTATGAAGAAACAAATGTTGTTTCTGACAAGAAAAAGGAGTACTGTCTTATTTTGACACTCTCCTCTACCTCTCCTCCAGACTCTTTGAGAAATTGGCTTATTGATAGTGGTGCTTCAAGGCACTTCACCGGATATAAGGAAACGCTCTCTAATCTGATAGAGAAGGAAACAAGCTTGGAGATTACTCTTGGAGACGATGCCACCTATCCCGTAAAGGGTGTAGGGAATGTTACCCTTCAATTGAATGAGGGTAACACGATTCATTTGCAAGAAGTTCTTTATGTACCTGATCTCAAGAAGAACCTAATGTCCATTTCAACAATGGAAGACAAAGGTTTCAAGGTGGCATTCATCGATGGAAAGGTACGTGTTTGGAAAAGGAATTTTAAATATGCTTTTACTCTTGGGTTCAGGGTTGGCACTTTGTATCAAGTTGTAGGAAGTCCATTGGCGACCATGTCGTGTGACACATCTCTTCAATGGCACCGGAGGTCTACCCATCTTCATTGTAAGGCCCTACCCGATGTGAGACAAATTGTGACAGGGATGCCTGAGTTCAAAGAAGAGCATGAAGGTACATGTCCAAGATGAATCGAAGGAAAACTTACTAGGGGAGCATTCCCCTCATGTAATAGCAAGACCACAGATATGGAACAACCTAAGGGGTTTGAGATTCATGATCGGGAATCTCAAGTATGCATGTTGAAGAAAGCTCTCTATAGTTTGAAGCAAGCACCCCGAGCTTGGTATGAGAGGATTGACAGTTATCTGTTGAAGCTGAGATTCACTAGGAGTGAAGCCGATCCAAACCTTTGCTTTAAGGTTGTGGATGATAGACCTCTCATTCTGGTACTTTATGTGAACAACCTCTTTCTAACAAGTACAGACCCTCTCATTTGCAAAAGTAAGAGGGAGTTGGATTTCGAATTTGGAATGGTGGACTACAAGCCCGTAACTACCTCAATGGAGCTTAACTTTAAGAAGTTATGCGGTAGTGCTGACGAACCTGAAATGGGAAATGCCTCTGAGTTTCGTCAACTCATAGTAGCATTGATGTTCTTGGTGAACTCCCGTCTGGATATATGTTTTGCAGTTAGCATGATGAATCAATATATGGTTGAGCCTCATCACTCACAATGGATTAGTGCCAAGAATCTTCTGAGATATCTTCGGGGCACAATCACTCATGGACTGAGATACACTGCTGGCGCTGTGAAGCTGCATTGTTATTCTGATGTTGATTGGGCAAGCAGTGTGGAGGATCGCAAAAGCACTTCTGAGTGTTGTTTCTCTTTGGGTTTTGTTTCGATATCCTGGATGAGTAGGAAGCAGAAGTCGGTTGCTTTGAGCACCGCTGAGACCGGATACATAGTTGCAAGTATGGTCTCGTGTGAAGCTATCTAGTTAGGGAAGCTCTTCCGTGAGCTGTTTGGACACGTGCAGGATACCACCGTGATCCTCTGTGACAACCAGAGTGGTATCCCATTATCAGAGAATCCCGTATTTCATGATCGCTCCCAGCACACAGATATCAGGTACCACTTTATCTGGGACATGGTACAGCGAGGAGCAATAAGGCTCCATCACATTAGGACTGATGTGCAGGTCGCCAATATTCAGTTGAAGCCCCTGGGAAAGGTCAAATTCTTGACTTTCCGAGAACAACTAGGAGTCATGGAGAGAACCTCTCCTAAGGGTCTTGTATGATATTGAGCTATGGGAGCTCTAGGGGGCATGGGGTACTTCTTGGAGCCATGAGCAACCATAGGGTGAGTGGTTCAACCTTCCCCTAGTGGTTTGCTATGTAGGCAAGATGAGTGGTTCATCCTTCTCCTGCTGAGACACAGTCATAGGGTGAGTGGTTCAGCCTTCCACTAGTGATTTGTTGTGTACAGGGTGAGTGGTTCAGCCTTCCCCTAGGATACCCCATGGCGACATGTAGGCAGGATGAGTGGTTCATTCTTCTCCTGCTGAGACATCCTACCCATGCAGTCTGGGACTCATGGGAAGTACCTCTCATCTAGCCAATGAGCAGGGAAATGAGGATAGGGACCATAGTACTACCAATGGACACATCGTGTACTACTGTACTCCCTATGCTAGGATGATATTGATCTAGGATCAATTGGAACTGACTTCGAGTCAGTAAGAGTGGTATGAGACACTCTTTATTTGGAACTGATTTCGGATCAGTAAGAGTGGTATGAGACACTCTCTTTATATGGGACTGACTTCGGGTCAGTAGAGAATGGTATGATACATTCTCGATCACTTCTTCTTCTTCATAGTTCAGCAGAGCAGAGCAGTGCAGGGCATTGCATTGATGGCAGAGATAGTACAGACTAGCAGATGGATTAGCAGATGGAATTCTCCCTAGTTCAGAGAGAGTGTTAAAATTGGCAACTAGGGCCAAACTCCATGTGGGTCATCTTATTTATGGCAGCTGATATTTTTCTTGGATTCCTCTCATCGAGAGGTGTAGGATTGATCTAAAGATCATCCGATTCCGACATGTATTCACAGAGATATGAATTTATTTATGTTATTTGACAATTTGTCCAGGTCGGCCAGCAACCAAATTACCCCAACTTGTCCTCAACGTTTTATTATAAATAGAAGAGGTCTTCTAAGTCATTTGGTACACACACTTCTCCTAAGATCTCTCTCCACTCATTTGGGTTTGGTGGCTAGAGAGATCAAGAGGGAGAATCCCTAGATGCAGTGAAGAAAGGGTCTTCTAAGAGAGCCCTAGACGCAGAACTAAAGAGCCCTAGCCGCAATCTTATGAGGAGATCTTTTTGTAGGTAAGAAGAGATCAATACGTTGTCAAGAGGGAGTTATATTCGCAGCTCAAGGAGGAAGTCTAGCCATTGTAATAAGATGCCCTAGCCACAGTCCAAACAAGGAGTTCAAGTTGTTGTTCAGTTGTGCCCTAATCCACTGTCAAGGAAGGACTAATGTTGCCCTAGCCGCAGTCCTAAAGGAGGTGATCTTAGCCGCAATTGAAGAGGCCCTAACCAACAGCATGTGAAGGCCTAAATCCGCAGTTAGAGGAGCCCTTATCACAGCATGAAAGGGACCCTTAGACGCAGCAAGAAAAGTGAACCTAGCCGCAGCAAAAGGGAAGTATCTCATTAGCGTGAAGGGTCACATTGTTGTAGGTGACAGCGTGGACTGTTTTGGGCATGATCAAGCTATTCTTGAACTCGGTATGCTGGGCAGAAGAATCCGCACAAAGGAGGAGCTAGGGGCTGCTGTGTAAGGATTGTTTGGATCACTGTTTAAAGGGACCTAAGCTTCAGTCCACTACAGGGCTAGGCCATAAACAGCAGTTGGAGGTCTTTAAGTGCTGCGTTCAGAAAGATAGCAGCCTTATAAGGCAGCGTGTGGTTGGATGGATTGCATGAAAGCTAGTTGCAGTCAATAGGTGGACTGTGGGGTGTGTTTAGGGTGTTGTAGCACACTGAGTTTGTGCCCTAACCAGTGACCAGGTCTGCCATGAAATGCATCAGTCCTTGCTGCATATGAAAGGTGCTAGATTAGCAGCCTTGTCATGATCAGTGAAGCAGCGAAGGAAAGAGAATCTTATTGAAGGAAAGCCTCAGTATTTTTGGGTAATTGGTTGAGTTGTTCTAAGCCTATCATATGCTACATATCTTTAGTCCTTGGTATCAAATCTGCAACCTCATTGTGTCATCGTTACGGAGAAGATCTTTGATCTCCTATTTAGCAAGTCAGGTATTGACTTCAAATCATTGTACTCTATCTCTCTCTCTCTCTCTCTGTTTAACTATTGAAGAATATAAGAAGAATTGATCAAGGGTTTCCCCAGATTGGGGTTTGTCCCTGGCTGGTGCCACATCTTGTGTCCTCTTGTCTTGGCTTGTCTTCTATTGTTTATGTATATGTTCTATCTGCACTTTACTATCATGTTGATGTGATTGCTAATCTGAATATTGTCATTGAGCTAATATGAAAAATTGAAGTAAATTGCTCTAAGCATAGAACATAACTAAAATTAACAGATGTTTAGGGTTTTCCATTGTTTCTCAAATAAGCCTTTGATCTTCATTGTAACACAGTTCAGAGGCATGTAGCTGCCACATCTCTTCTCAGAGATAAGCTACCATCGCTCGAGCTAGTCTATTTCCATTATGTATGTAAGCATCTTTCAGTACTTTGATATTAATGAAATGAAGATTTATTTATGCTGCATCTATGTGTTTATGTTTATATCTATATTCTGTTTCGTTCCTGCATAAGTCTGAATCAAGTTTGTTTAGGAGCTGCAAGGCCGAAATTGCAAATCGATGTTGCAGGTCGAGTAGCAGTGTTGTAGCTAGCAGGTCGAAGTTGCAATGTGCAGCAGTTTGGTGCAGATTCAAGAACAACTTCAGGAATGGTTGACTTGGTACTGGGAGAAGGACCTGGTCTAGGGATTGGGTCTTTGTATCTCATTTGAAGCAGATTCTAGGAAGAGAAGAATTTATGGGTTTTCTCCTTGGAGTGGTTTTGCCTTAGCTGAGAGCCTACATCTATGCCTCTTTTGTTGTTGTCGTATCTTGATATTGTTTGATGAAAAGATCTAACTAAAAGAACATAAAGAAGATAACTAAGATTCACAACCAAGTATCAAGGTCCAAGAAAATAAGTTTAATACGCTGCCACTTTACATTTTCTAACACATATGAACAAGTTGCAAACATTCTCATAAAGTCGTTGACAAAAGGCAAGTTTGTGGTTTTCAGAGACAAGTTCATAGTGGTGAAGAACACTTTCCTCGCTAAGAGAGAGTGTTGAGATTAGCTCGGACAAGTGTCTTCTACATTGGCTTAGTGTCTAGAATGTGGGAGAATGTTCATAAAATGGCCTCTAAAACATTACAAGTTTTAAAGTTAAAGTGACTTTTATGCATTATTTAATAGTTAATGTGATTTAAATGATTTAAGTTATGATAATGAGAGATTAAATCACAACCCTAGATCTTATTGGCCAAGGATTTAATCTGAGCCATTAGATCTTAGGTTTAAGTTACAATTTTTATAATGAGACATAAATTTCTAGGAAAGGAACATTTAAATTTTTTTACTTTTGCTCATTCTTGAGGAGAGAGAGAGGAGCATTGGAGGAAAAGGAGTAGCAATAAGGGGCATGAGTTCCAAGAGATTTGGCATGCAAACCTAGGAGAATATTCTAGCATTCAATACACAAAAATCAAGGCACCCTTGTACAGATTTAAAGGTTGAATCATTGCACAAAAATAGAGGCACCTCGCATAGATTTCGAGGTTGAGTCATTGCATAGAAATTGAGGCATCACCACACAAATTTAGAGGGAATTTATAGATGCCTATTCAAACCATACAAGCCATACACGAAATCAAGCACAGATTTCGAGAAGTTTGGCACAAAAATTGAGGTGGTGAAAGGGCATAGTTTTTGAGATAAGTATTGTATTTATTGCTAGAAATGTTTGTTGTAAACTCATTTTTCTGTAAGCCTATAATAAAATTTACTCTCTATTGGTTTTTCCAGGGGCATTGCACAAAAATTTCTATCTTTTATGTGATTGATTTTCTAGGTTTCCTCTCAATATTTGAACTAAACGATTCAATGTGTTTTCATTTATAAGTTCAGATAAATATGCATTTATGAATGAGCATTAAACTAAGAAAATTTATTGAATTTGAAAACCAGTGATTGGGTCAAAGAAAAAAATTTACATAGCCTATCGCCCTCCGTTGGGCCTCCATGTCCCACTACAACCTATCTGTGCCCCAGTTTCCACAAGCCATTTCCTCCATATGGCGACTGCTCTGGCCAACTACACTGCCCACATGTAGCGACTATGCGAGCTTCAGCCTGTATCGTGCCATACACACATTGATCTTCGTTTTCGTTTCCTTGTTGGGTTTGATTCATGCATGTGGTCACCCTTGTGCAACCCCTGACCTCCGCTATTAGCGTGTGCCCATGTTCGGCCACTATCTTCTTCTCACAGTTGTGCGTTGTACCTGCACTAATCCTTGGTCTCTGCCACTGTCGGTGTTGATACCCTGTAAACCCGTCTACCCAAGCGAGTTGTTATTTATTGCCTTGTGTGTTATCATTTGTTAGTCAATCAGCGGCTCTTGATTCTCGCGACTTCCCAGCCTATTCACCTACTAGGGGGTTGGGTCTCAATAGCATTGTCATGTCTGTCACCCACACCCATCATCACTTACATCCTTTTAAATTTTAATCTTTTACTCCTTTACCTACAATCAAAAATTTTGAATTCAAGCCCCTGCACTAAAAATAAATTGTGTTCGTATAATGGTAAAGATCTGAAAAGCCAAGATTCTTTCTACCTTAAAAAAAATGCATTATGCAATCATAGTTGAACCTAGCCCCTAGTGATCCTATACTAACCTGGCACCTTGAGATCAATTCTCAGAGTTTATTGCTTTAATACCATGTCAATTCTCCTGCAAACCTAGCACCCAACAATCCATTGACCTAGAAAATTAGAGATATATTGAATGCATGCACAACAAAGTTCTTAACATTAACTATTGGAAACAAAAATAACCAATCTAATAAAATGACACAACAAATTCTACCCAATCAAATCAATTCTTCTTTAAAAAAAATCAAAACCTACTTGGGCTCTTGTCCTAGGATAATGGCCCAACTGATGAAATTACATGTACAACAACTAGATCTGATCCTGCTAATCAAGCCCTCCTTTGCTAATCTAGATCTCCTTGTTGCCCCCTTCCTCAAACCAACACACTAGAGTATGAAAATCCTCACAAAGATGCCTCTCTCAATCTTGTGTTGTTGCATGATGTGTCTTCTCCCTCTCCTTAGCCTTGTTTTTATAACTTTTCATTGAGCTAATTCCCTAACCTTGATCTCCAAAGTGATTGAAAGCCAAGATTAGATCTCACCTCACTTAAGATCAAGGGTTGAGATAAAACATAATCATTAAAGTAAATACTTTACTTTTTCTAATGTTTATTTAGCTCAAGTAGCCAACATATTAATCATATGCTTTTCCTAAGATAAAACTTAGGTTAAGTTACAAATGCAACTAGCTCACACTAGAAAAAGTGTCTAAATCTTGGGTGACTTTCGCACACCTAGACACTAAGGCCTGTGCAAAAGTACCTTCCCAAGCTACAAACATCAACACAAATCAACCCTTGTAAAATATTAAAAGACAAACGCCTCAACTTTAACCTGTCCTTCTTCCAATCCTACCAAAAGATGATCAAGGAAGTACTAGGAGGGAATTCCTTATCTTCAAACCATGCCTTTAACAAATGAAAATGATCTCCTTTTATTATGCTCACCCCCAACAACTCTCCCATAAAATAATATTTCATTAGAAGGGCCCTAGAATCCTCTTAACGTGGAACACTCCCTTACTATTTTGTTTTAATTGGATAAGATGCTTTTACATAGGTCTGCACTACCATTTTTCATTTTTTGTGTTCATCAAATCCTCTTAAATCATGCATTTATTCTTCATTTGAGGGATTAATCTTGTCAATAATGCCACATGGCATTCCCTCATGCAAAGAACTTTCCTCCATATATATAAAATGCCTCAAACAAAGTGTTATCAGCCCAAAGCCCTCCTCAAAGGTGAAACACAACTCCAAATATGTATAAATGCGCCAAATAATACACTCCTCAACTCAAAGGGACCTAAAAGGTGATATACAGCTCCAAATGTGTGAAACATGCCTTCAACAATGTGTCTTTACCTCAAAGTCCTCTTTGAGGGTTAAAAACACCTCCAAATATGTGTTAGTTCCTCCATTAGGGTATTTCTCACCCTTTCTTGCCTTCAACATGCCCTCGCTACCTCCTAAAAAGAGATTTCAACATTAAATGGGCCTTTGACCATGCCAAGTGCAGTTTTAGTGACACACGGCACCTTTCTAATTAAGGTGTGCCTCCTTTCGCCTCTTTCCTTGGCACATGTTACGCTCTAGGGATCTTACAAGGTAGGGTAGTTTCTCCTTTGGGCCTTGTTTGACCCATACCTTGCCATAAGTCATACCTTAGACATCTTCTATGGTAGGGCATTCATTTTCTAAGTCTCCTTCTAGTTCACATCATCCATCCAAGTAGTCCCAAGCCCAAGTTTCAAGCTAGAATAGGGCATTCCATCAATGATGGTAATGTAGGCCATGAAAGCCATGCCCCCCAATATGTGTCAAATGTGGCCAAATGGAACCTCAAGATGAAAACTAATATGATCCCAAGAGGAGCAGATATGAGGTCATATCATATGCATTTAACCCCATACATGCCCCCTTTGGTGTCATACATGTACATTTAATCCCATATATGCCCTCCTTTGGGTTCATATCATATATATTTAGCCACATATATATGCCCTCCCCCCTCCAACAACCTATCTCTCCCAACCCCCACCAAGGGTCATATCAAATAAGCCTTGAAAACAACATCATCCACAAGCCAACAATACACCTCTATGAATTTTTTCTTCCCCTAGATGAAGGTGCTCAAACAAGATGCATGACCTCAAGTCTCTCCCTACAACTTGTAACTGCCATTGAACTCCAAGGATATTCTGCTATTCTAAGAGAGAGAAGAAAGCCCATGAAAATGCAAAATAAAACATGCATTTTCAAGGGGTAACACACATCATTGTTATGTATGTATAAATAAATAAATACACACACATACACATATATGTACAACTTGAGTGGACCTAATGGTCAAGAGCATGTATTTCCTTCTAAGAGGTTACAAGTTCAAATCCGAGGGGACAGAGTATGTACATCTTCATGGACTTTAACAGTCAAATTGTTGCATGGAGGTGGCTCCTTGTCCCACAAACAAGGGAGTCTCATACACCAATTTGATGTCGAGCTTGGTCGTGACCTTAAAATTAGATTATGATTATTTTATTAAGATATTAGGCTGATTTAAATGTTATTATATTTCTTTATATTTTTTATTTTTTTGCTAAACTATTCCATGTCAGCCTTCCAATATGCTACACATCTCCCTCATACTGAATTGAAGAACACACCTCTCAGCTCGATAATCATCAATACAATTGTGACAACAATTGAATTAAGTATACAGTTATATACCCCACAAAATCCACATTGACCTTAAGCCCACATGACAAGTTGATAGACAATTAAAACTCCAAGAAATAGAGAACGTGTATGCCTTGCGAATGTCTAGAGAATCTCTCGTACCTTTGGTTAAATCTTAAATTGTTCCACAAGATTATAATTAGAAGCTATAATTAAACCATCCAATCTTTAGACTCAATTAGAAAACAATACATGGTCCCATCCAAAGGGAAGGAGGTTTTTATTCCATGACAAGCTATTATAGAATAAATCAGCCATGTATTTTGTTTGTTTATTTGTACTAACCTTTGCTCCAACCTTGTTAAGTTCCCATTATCAATAAAGTAGCATTACTCGAATAGACAAAAAAGAGTGAAAACCAATGAACAAGGTAGTATTAGTTGTGTTACAAATGGTTATGCTTGATCTCTTTTTGATTATAGACTACGTAGCAAGAATGGACTTTCTAAAGGGTCTTTTCAGTTCTGACCATGCCCTAGTTTAAATTTTTTGTTCTTTAAGAAAAAGTAGCTCCAATATGTTCTTGAAAGTTGCGGTAGTTCCACCTTTATACTTTCTTACATGTCAGAAAAGCAATTGCAACGAGTTCAAACAGAGTATGTTCTATGCTAATGATCAATTCCCACAGCTCAACAAAGCAACTGCCTGTAGAGAAAACTGACTCTCATGGAGAACTTGAAAAAAGGAGGTTGTCTTCCCAATGTAGAATCATTCATGCAAATGACTAAGGATAATACCACCAAGTGTACCTCGAAATTTATTTTCTGAGGTGAGGATTCATGCAAAATAGCTAAGAATAATACCAAGTGTACCTCGAAATTTATTTTCTGAGGTGAGGATTCCAAATGTGTTCGTGGTTTCTCGAACCATGATGCCTTGTACTCCTATAAAGCTTTTGTTTTTACTTTCAACAACTGCCATCCACAAAATAAATAAATAAATAGATAGAAAGACCAATAGTAAATTATGGAATCAGACTGCTATGCTTTATTGATGTGGCCTTTAGTTTGATAGACATGCAGTAAGATGTAACTGTTATTTCTAAAAATACTAATACTGCACAAATGTCCCTGCAGCTTTGAAATTAAAAAATATTTCATTTGAATACCAGCTAAAATGGCCCCATGAAAGTCTGCCGCCAGAAGGCACTGCTCAATACTCCTTTTCCTGAAACAACTACTGCCTGTCAGTTCAGGTCAAGAGCCCAAGTGAGATGTTTGACTTGGTACTAGTAGTCCATCTAGCATTCTAGTTGTTGATTTTATATTTCTGTCTTGTATGTCTAGATCACAATCAACAAATGTTGAAGCTTACCTGCAATTTCTGAGGAGTTCTCCTATGTACTCTTTCCACATTTCGTGCATTGGCAAAAGCATATCATACCTACAAGTGTTTCAGCAACGTTTAGGAAATATGGTTAAAACCTAATAATCATGAGAGAATGTCTGTCTTGTCTGAAATAAAACACAACTGTTAGATTAGCTGTAAACATTTATTTTATAATTTTACCATGTACGATATAATTCATTAAGAATATGCATATACAACTGTAACAAGGCATAATTTTCCATGCAGACAGATCCTATGTGAACATAAATGCTCCTATGTCTCCAGTGTAAAAAGCGTATCTTTCAAGTTTATCGTCCAATAAAGAATACACATCTTAGAACACCCTTGATTTTTTCAAAAGAGACTTCTCTGCTCAATTGATGCCAACTATACTCTATAGTAAACCATTTACGTGCTTCTAACAGAGAATACTGACTACAGAAAAATTAGGAAAGTTACAAATGACCCAGACCTGTGTTCTGTTACACAAACGAAATATAAATAAGTTATTGTGAGATGGGCGATCATAAAATGATAGAACATAAGCAGGAAGAGAGGTCTCTCGATTAAGAAAATAACAATCACCTTTGATACTTCCTGGGAAAGTCGAAAGATCCACATTGACGATGCTGTCGCATAGACATATGTTTCCGTGAACGCTTTCCACGACTGCGTAGAGCCCTAAGACGTGCCTTTGCAGAAGCATTGCCTTGGATAACATGATTTTCAAGATGAACAAATTTATCCTGTAAATTGGTGTCTGATGCACCCCTCATATAATTACTAGCATCATCACCACTTCTAAAAATATCATGTAAAATGCCTTTGATGGTATCACCTCCTACTCTTTCCTCGTGACTCTGGACCAAATTTTGAATCAATACTTTCTGTGATAGTAATATAATAAATTAAAAATATTAACAGAACTAACTACCATCTGAGCTAATAAAAATGAATACAAGTATCAAAATTGAAATAGAACCATACCTGTGAATTGGAGCAAAGCAAATTTTCATGTATAGGCTGCAATAATTGGTTGTATATAGGATCATTTGCTTCAGAATCTAGAAATAATAGCATAAAATTAGACATAGCAAAGAGATTATTTGTTTTAAAGCCAAATTATTGATTGCACAAAATAAGCCACTATATGCCATATATTATCTTGCATAGTGTTGATGTTTGTAGCTTGGCCAGGTACTTCTGCACAGATCTAAGTGTCTAGGCATGCAGAAGTTGCATAATACACCCTTAACCTTAGCAGTTACTCTACAGATTAAAGTAGTTTCTTTAATAAGATAAAGTGGGTTAATCTAATGAAATACAAAGGTTTTGCATTAGTTAATTAGATGAATCTCAACCATGGATCTCAACCGATGTGAGATCTAATCTCAACCATCAATCACTTTGGAGATTGGAGTTATGGATTCAGTTATAACTCAAAGCTTATAAAAGAAAGGCTAGGCCAAGGGAGAAAACATACAAGACATCTTGAGCACAAGGCACACTGAGAGAGAGATCTTAGGTGGAGAAGGACCTCCATTCAAGAGTGTTGAGTCTGAGGAAGGTGCAAAGAGCAGCAAGGGAGATCCAGATCAACAAAGACAGATTGAAGGACATGTCTAGGGCTTGCTCAGTTGGATCAGATCCAGGTTCATTATTGTGTATGTAATTTCCTCAGTGGGCCATTTTCCCAATAAGAGAGCCCGAGTAGGTTCTGAATTATTAATGAAGAACTATTTGATTGGACAGGATATTTGTGTGTGCTTATGTGATTGAGATTGGTTATTTAATTTGCTTCCGTTGAATGTTTAAGTTAGAACTCTAGCCATGTTTTTATTCAGTAGATCTAATATGCTAGAAAATAATAAACCAGATGATAGGGTTAGGAAATTTAGCACATAGAAATACAAAATATGTTCCTGTACAAGCAAGCTATGCCTAGACCTCAATAACCCATCCCTGTATTTCATCTGCTGACATGTACTCTGCATCTTGGGGTAGTTGATACATGTGTGGTCAACAATCCCAAGAGTACAAATTTCACATTAACATACACAGATGTTAATTGGGCAGGTAGCATTGATGATAGAAAAAGCACTAGTGGGAGTGCATTTTTCTTAGGAGATTGCCTTGTATCTTGGTCAAGCAAAAATCAATCATCAATTTCTCTTTCTACAGCTGGCATTGAATACATAGCAGCAGCAAACTGTTGTACCCACGTTCCCTAAATGAAACAAACTTTACAGGACATCAAAGTGGAATATGATTAGCCCATTGTTATTTTATGTGACAACACTAGTGCAGTCAATATGTCAAAAAATCCTGTCATGCACTCGAAAACAAAGCATATTCCAATCAAGTATCATTTCCTCATAGAACAAGTCGTCAAGCAAAATGTCAAAGATGGAATATATTGGCACCAAAGAACATATTGTTGACATCTTTACCAAACCTCTGCCCAGAGAAACTTTTGAATATCTTAGGCAGAAGTTGGGAGTGATCTCTCCTTTATCTCAGTAAAGGAAGTGCTTGCAGAGGATTTGAACGAGTGATATTGCAAGTTTGCTAAATATTGAAGAGAAAGAGAAAAGTGTTTAACAAGTTACGTTTAGAGAGGAAAATTGTGGAGGCCAAGAACCTGAGTGAGGGGGTCAAGATTTGGAGAAAGAGGGGTCGAGATTTGGAGAAAGAGGGGCTGAAAATTTGAGCATGCCAAAACCGTGAGAGGGGAGGACCAAGTTCCAACTGAGGAGAGGTCGAGACTTGGAGGCCAAATTTACTAGTCAAACTGAGAATTCCAGGGTGCATCCATACAATCAGAAGGAGGTTGAAACTTGCAGGTACAGGCCAAGAATTTACCAGGTCCGAGTTGTCCTCTAGAGATTGATTTTTCTCTATGCCGAAAAACCAGCAGATCATTTCTAGGTTCAAACAATTGTTGTAATTTCTATGTTTTTCTCTGTAGATCTAGACCCTAAATTTTCCAAATAAATCAATGTGAAGGAAGCTGAGATTGGGCAGATTTATGTGTTGTTTATGACTGAATTTTCAAAGTAAAATATCAGTGTGTTTATTTTCAACAGTTCAAAAAATTAGTTTACTGGTTAAATAAATGTCTAGGTATAGAATAATGGTTGTGTGAAATAGACTAGACCTAGTATTTAACATGGTATCAGAGCGGCCTTAAGCTCTATAAAGAGTGAAATCAGTAGCACAAAGGTTTACAGCAGCAGATTTTGATTTTTCAGGGAAAGGGTTTTGTAGTTGAGGGTTTGATATAGGAAAATGTCTTCTACCAAGTTGAGGTATGAAGGCTGACTAGAAGGGGCATTGAATTTAAGTCCATGGAAGGAGAAAATATTGTTGATTGTCATGGAGAACAATCTATGGGAGTTTGCAGAAACTAAAGTTACACATCTTACAAATGCTACAGCATTGGCTGCCCATGATTTGAAGAATGTGAAAGTTAGGTGTGTCATCATGGATGTGGTGAAGGATCATGTGATCCCTCACCTATCAGGAAAGAAGAGTGCCAATGAGATGTGGACCACTCTGATGAATTTATACCAGAGTGATAACCAAAACCAGAAAATGGTGTTAAGGGAAAAGTTAAGGAACACCAAGATGACTAGATCAGACACAGTGGCATCATATCTCACTAGGATTCAGCAAGTTCAAGATGAGCTTGGAGTTGTTGAGGTAGCCATGTCAGATGAGGATCCTGTAAGGATAGTCTTGAGCGGGTTCAAAGAACAATGGGTTGCCTTTGTGACAGGTGTTCTAGCATGAGAGAAACTTCCTGATTCGGCCAAACTGTGGGATGACTTCACTCAAAGGGAAATCTAGGAGTCATTGTCTGGCAAACAATGTAAAAGTGGGGATGAGGAGCCTGGAGAACCCTGCACTTGCCAATTAGGCAAGGAAGGGCAAGACGAAGGCCAAACAGAACCTAGGTGGAGGAGCTACTTCACAAGCTCACAAGAAGAGGGACATGAGCAAAGTGAAATGCTTTGCATGTCAAAAGTTTGGCCACTTTGCAGATCAATGTCCGAACAAGAAGGGCAAGGGAAAGGCACCTGTGGCAGCATCTACATAGATGGATGTGTTGGCCACCAAGTTTGAGAAAAAGTTCTCAATGGTGTCTTGCTTTTCTTGCACTGTTACAAAAGGGATGTGGTTCGTGGATGGTGGAGCATTCCACCACATGACGAGATCTTGAGATCTCTTCACTAGTATGGCAAAGAAGCATAAAAACCTACACGTGGAGCTTCATGACAATGCCAATTATGCAGTAGAGAGAGTGGGAACCATACAGTTTTAGTTGGATTTTGGAAGTCCAATGGAGGCGAATGAGGTATTGTATATGTTGAACACACAAAAATAATAGACCAATTTAGATAAATCGTGTGATGCATATTATTCACAAGATATACATATTAATGCACTATTTTTTCACCCATGGTTTCATTTTCCAAGAGGTCTCTTAGCCTTCTCGTGACTCTTGGCCTTCACTTCAGGCTTTTCACCTTCCACTCAAGTGAATGTGCAAAATTTACATACCCCAAGAATTATGTTTCCAACATTCCCCCCTTTAATCCAAAGGGGTGTATGTGAGTCCAAAAAGGGAGCTGAAATACACAAGTGGATAACAGCCAATGGCTAGATGGCCTCTCTAAAATGGTGGTTTAAGGAAGACCACAAACCAAATTAAGTAGCAGAAGCCAAAGTCTTCTACCGGTGGAGGTTTAAGGCTAATCACCAACTCTAGAACGTGGCTCAAAGCAGTTCCAGGAACAATTTTGAATCTGGCTAGATGCTAAAGTCTTTTGCAAAGTGGAAGTGCTCCCTGATGATGGTTTAAAGATGACCACAAACTGATGAGTTGGTCAGTATAAGACAAAGTATTCTACGATGGTGGTTGATGGCCAGCTACCAACCAAATCATGCTCATGGAACATGAGTCTATCTCTAGCTACAACTATGACTCTAGCTCTAGGCTTTAGCTGCAGGCTCTAGTTCAGGCTGTGGCTCAAGCTCGCTTGATATAATTTCGAATATAGTAGTTGACTATCAATTCCCCCCTTGTCAAATATAAGGTGAGAAGATGAAGATATATCCACTACAAGACGTGTCAATGATCGAGAATGAACTATGAGGTATAACTGATATATCTTCTTGGTTGTTGAAGACCATTGCCAAGAAGCGATCCATTCAAGGTGAATCTTTGCTCTTGCAGGGGTCTTGTGTCTGGAATATTTGTCTAAATAATGAGTATGTTTTCCACAATGCTCACAAGGGTGAAGATCAAAACACTAATCTTTCACGTGGTTGATCCAATCACAATGTTGGCATCTAAGAATCTAAAGTGGTTGTGGAAAAGGAGCAAGAGAAGATGAGTTGTCCTGAAGAAATCCAACACTCTAAAACTAGATTGGTTTGGAGTAGTCCGGAATGTGAAAGGTCACACCCTTTCATATCTAAGACAAATTTTGTGCTTGTTGTTAATGACTTCTTCCCAAGGTCTAATAATGGGCTTGGGAAGTGCAAGCAAAACCTTTGTATCTTCCTGTGAATTTGCTCCTGAAGTGGCATCACTGATCTGATCAAGTGCTAGTTGCTGATGGGAATCAATTTCAAACAAAGAATTGTTCTGAACAAGAACCAGTTTAGAATGTCTATTCCTTTGTTGTAGTTCATCATGTTGGAGCTAAAGATTTAAGCTGCAGAAACTCAATCTTGTCTTGTGCATTTTGTAAACACGTCTGAATATCAGTGAGAGTTGCCTTGCTAATTTTGATTGTGTTATGAACAATAAAGAGTGTTAGACTGTTCAACAACTCTAATAATCCATCAAGTTTGGCCATTTTCTCAAGCTGGCAAATAAACGGTATTCGCTTCAACCGAAAACGCACCACTACATCAAATGAGTGATATCCAAGTCTTTATATCACTCTTGAAGTTTATATATTCAAGAAATATAACACGGAGTCTTCATCATTTTCACTTTTTTCTTCTTCTAGTGTAACAAAGAGATAACTCTATGCAACTTGCCTACCATGGCCACCTTCTTTTCGGGATTGGATATTTTCCTGCTTGATGATATGACTCGATCTACTTGATGATATGAAAGATGCAATGCTCTTGTTCTCCAAATAACAAATGAAAATAGAGTGCATTTATGATAAGATAGCATTTACAATATGCTATTGAATATCATGGAAACCATAAATGAAGCCATAATTAACAATTGCATGTCACGATTTCAAGGCATGCTTGGCTCTAATGCGCTTCAATAAATTTGTATAGATCATAAACCAGATAGAAGGATTGCTCACCATGATAAGTGCCAACATAACACCTCTCCAGAATCCCAAAGGTTCAAATTCATCATAAAGCTTTTGCACCACATGAACTATTCCATAATAGTGAACTTCTATCAACCGTGGCACACTTATATCATTTTCAGCAATTAGTGGAAGCTCACTAATGGGATCTAAAGGTTCACCATCCTTTGTTGTCTTATGTGTCTTTGTATGAGTATGCATACATGTAACGACAACCCATATTAGATTTATCAACCTTACATTTAAACACCCAAATAATATTGCAACAAGAAGAGAAGAAAGCATTCCAACTGACCCATCTCCTGCACCCTTTTTCTTACAATTGAGTGCAATGTTCTCTACTTTGCCTCTAAATATTTGACAAAAAATAATAACATACACTCTGAGATGTTGCAATGCCCATTAAAGAAGGCATAAGCCCACCATATTTGAAATATGGGAGAGCTCCGGAGGGTTCAATATACGCTAAGTTGCATACAAAATGCAAAAAGTGTGCTTCTTAACGCTAGACGAGAAAACCCTCGCCCGATACTTGAAGGAGAAGCCTTGTTGCAACGTATGAACAAGTATGGTCTCTTGCCCAACACCCAAAACAAGATCGATTGCATCCACACACAGGGGACAATGGAAAATTTGAAGGAAAATGCTCTTATTCCTTCAATGATGTTGTATTTCACTCCAACTCTAGTGAGGAAGCGCGCAGGCTATCCAGAGGCTCCATGGGAAAACATTATCACGACCATAAAACTTCCTTGGTGAATCCCTTAGTAACAGCTACAGTGCAGTTAGGGAAAGCCCTAGCTATCGCAATACGAGACTCTAAGGATTTTCATTTTGGTCTATTTCAATTTCATAAAGAGCGATGGTTTGGGGATTCATAGGAAAAGACTTACGAGCAAGAGTTAATACCAATGCCACAGAGAGATAGATACTAGCATCAAACGAGGAGTGTAGAAAAAGTAATGCTCATGCCAAGGGAAGTGATACATGGGAGAGAGTAACGCCAAATGCTCTGATACTCATTAACTAGAATTCTTCAGACTTAGAAATCCCTAGCACAGGGCAGAAAAGGAGTTAAAAAATACCTTTCGTAGAGATGACAGAGAACGAATAGAGCAACAAAAAGAGATGGCAAAACTAGTAAAGCTATAAGCATAGAAAGGAGTTACACTAAGCAAGGGAAGAAGCGCCTAAACTTGGCTCTGATACCACTGTTGAACACACCGAAAAATAAGAGACCAATTTAGATAAATCATGTGATGCATATTATTCACAAGATATACATATTAATACACAATTTTTTGACCCTTGGTTTCATATTCCAAGAGGTCTCTTGGACTTCTTATGGCTCTTGGCCTTCGTTTGGGGCTTTTCGCCTTTCACTCAAGTGAATGTGCCAAATTTACATAACCCCAAGGATTATGTTCCCAATGGCATGCACCAAGGCTTGAGAAAATTCACTCTCAGTATCTACTATGGAAGACAAGGGTTTTGAGGTTGACTTTACAAGTGGACAGGTACTTGTCAAGTTGAGGGGATCTGAACTTAGCTCAAGTAGAGTGATTGGAGGCAGTGAGGGTAACATGTACTTGTTGATAGCACAACTGGTATGAGCCCTAATACAACCTATGTGAGTTGTGGCACAAGAGGATTGGTCACTTACACTATACAGCTTTACCATTGTTACAAGAGATGGTCACTGGTCTTCTGGAGTTCAGTGTAGAGCAAAATGGAGAGCGCAAGGGATGTGCACTTGGCAAGTATGCCAAGGATGCTTTTCTAAGCAAAGAGAGCATGTCCAAGGGTGTGTTGGATGTGAGAGAGCGCAAGGGATGTGCACTTGGCAAGTATGCCAAGGATGCTTTTCTAAGCAAAGAGAGCATGTCCAAGGGTGTGTTGGATGTGAGAGAGCGCAAGGGATGTGCACTTGGCAAGTATGCCAAGGATGCTTTTCTAAGCAAAGAGAGCATGTCCAAGGGTGTGTTAGATTTGATACATTCAGATGTGTGTGGTCCCATGTCAGTGGAGTTTGTGACTAGCTATTGTTATTATGTTATATTCATAGATGATTCTCCATAAGGACTTGGATTAAATTCCTAAAGACCAAGGATGAGGTCTTCCGTCAATTTCAAGAGTTTAAGGCTCTTGTGGAAAACCAGACGAGGAGGAAGATCAAGATCCTGAGGTCGAATAATGGGAGCGAATTTACCCCCAACGACTTCAAGAATTTCTACAAGGAAGCAGGGATTAAGGAGGAGCTGAGAGTGCCATATAATCTGCAATAGGATGGAGTGGCAGAGAGGAAAAACAGGGCGATCATTGGGGCAACCAAGGCTATGATCCATGATAAGGATCTGCCTATGTCACAATGTAAGGTGTGGACGAATATAGTTGAGGAAGCAGCTATCAACAACTACAAGCCTCAACCAAGATGCTACAAAAGAGGAAGGTGTTTCAAACTTTCAGATAACAGAAGTAATGATGACTTTGTGGAATTGGATGATTTAGAGATCTCAGATTTTGAGCAGGAGTTTGAGAAGGTTGCGACAAAATTAGAGGACTGTAGTTCACCTCTCCCTTCTTTACTATGTGTTGTATCCATTGTTTTACAAAACGGCCGAATCGACTCCGACTCGGCCGAGTCGAACCGAGTCAAAGGCCTGGGGAGTGACTCGGCCAGCTACCCGGTTCGGTTGACCGAGTCACATATGACTCAGCCGAGTCATATGTGACTCGGTCAACCCGGCCGGGTAGCTGGCCGAGTCACTCCCCAAATCACAATATAAGTGTTATTACTGAAGGTGAAGATTTGCTGAAGGTGTATAGTGTTATTACTGTTGCCAAAGTTTCACGGTCATAGTCACATATCAAAGTAAAGGTTGTCTCGTTGTCAATACTAATAGGTCACTGTCTCACAATATAGAAGTCACTGGTGTCAAATTTCAATAGGGTGACTGCTAGTGCTAATGCTGTCACATACCAAGGGCATTGTGATGTCATGTAGATCAATGGTATTGTCTAAAGGTAATGTCAACATGAACATCCAGTCATACATCCATGCAATGCATCTATATCATGTCAACTTTATTATATACTACCATACTATTGATAGTGTCATTGTCACTGTACTCAGAACTTACTCCTGTAGAGTTGTAGTGACTGTGAAACCAGGGTATTGATAGTGACTACGGTAGAGTCAATATTTAGACCTAAACCTTCACATGTGATGGATCAAAAGTTACAGAAGAGAAGGCTGCATCTTCTGTCTATCACAGTATGGACAATAATGTTTATGAAAATACTCATATCAACAATACAAACCCTTTCAGAAATTTTGATCAAGGATCCAAAGATCAATGCACATGTATGTGCTCCACCACCATACTGTTACCAAGACTTCTTCAATCACCTTAATGCTGCAAACAATAGGACTGGTTAATTGTGTAACTTTTACATGCTGCTGTAGGATGAAGAGTCACCAACAAAACTGTTAATGCAAACATTGTCATAACCTCAACAGAACTCATACTTAGCATGTGCAATGAACATGGAGATTCAAGCATTTTATGTGACTGCTCAAGATTATAGTTCCAGGTAGCTTCAATGGAGCCACAGATACTTCATAATACATATGTGGTCTAGAAGAAAGGGCCAAGCACCTTCAATAAATTCCAAAACTGTCTTCACCCACTGTGTGTTTGGAAACATGAATGAAAATCTTTAAAATTATGTTTAAAATATTTAAAATTATGTTTTTTAATAAAAAAATAAATATTTAATGTATTTTTTACAACGACCGAGTCATTGAAATCGAGCCGGCCGAGTCATTACCGAGTCGGAGTCGGAGTCGGAGTCGATCCTCGGCCGAGTCGGAGTCGGAGTCGGAGTCGTAAAACATTGGTTGTATCTGCTTTAAGAGGGGCAGTGATCAGTGTTTGGAAGGTCATGCAAAACTTAATGCCTTAGATGATCACGAGAATAAGGACAGCTTATGCTGTTTGCCCCAATGAAAGCCTGATCATGAATCATAGCTTCTACTCGAGAGTGTGACAATTACACAAGTCAACTCAACCTTATACTCGATTTAGAGACCAATTTGGCACTGAACCGACCAAGCCAATACATGACTCAACCACTTTGGAAAGAGGGACAATGATCAGTGTTTCGAAGGTCATAACCGCAAAACTTAATGCCTTAGATGATCATGAGAATAAGGACAGCTTACACTGTTTGCCCCAATGAAAGCCTGATCATGAATCATAGCTTCTACTCGAGAGTGTGACAATTACACAAGTCAACTCAACCTTATACTCGATTTAGAGACCAATTTGGCACTGAACCGACCAAGTCAATGCATGACTCAACCACTTTGGTACCAAGCCAATCCCACTTGGCCAAGTTAGTCTAGGACCCCACTGCAATGCATTGTTTAGGATAAAGTTAATTTTTCTTAAATACCTAAACCCTAATTCCTACCACCCTAAACCCTACAAAGCTATGAAAGCCAAAAACTTGGAGTAGGCCAGTAACTCGTAGCATGATTTTTGGGCTCTAAAGGCCATTTCGAGCTTCGCTGATTATGTATTTTTTTTATTATACATTGCACTCAGTACCATTTTGATATGTTCACCTTTATATGGTTTATAGATGAGCAGATTCTGCATAGTTTGTCTCTAATAGTTTGAAATCATGGTTTGGAGATTGGAATATTTAAAATAGTTTTTTCATTTAATTTTTAAAAAAATTATGTAGTTTTTAGCAAACCAAGTCATTAAATTTAAATCAGTCCGAGTTGACACTTGGCCGATTCCAAGGCCAAGTCTGAGTACATTGGGTTTGATATGTACACTGGAAACTGCAGGAATGGAGTTCGAAAAGGGTGCGGAAGGCTGCATTAAACAAAAGCAGGAAGATGTCTCACAAGTCAACCTCAGAACCAACGATCAACAGAAGTGGGAGCATGCTAATGGAGTAACGGGTCACACAGTAGCCAAAGTCGGGCCAAAGGACATCGCCAGCGGAATCCTGGACGGCATCTGGGGAGAAAAGGCCGTCGGGAAAGGTCGAATTCGTTGAGACTGCTCCTTCGTGGATGTCTAATCTAGTATTTCTTTTGGTATTGGATATTTTGATGGATATTCTGATTCAGAATTTATTCCGTATAAAACTGAATTCGGGAATAAGTTGAACCTGTAGCAAAAAGTCCAGCGATAAATTTGAGCAGAATCTGATCCAATTTTCAGGAATAGCAGATTTCAACTGTGATCCAAGTTCTACAGATGGTGGAACGTTGCCCAGGGTTTTTACCCCATGACGCTCAAAAAACCCATCAGGATTTCAAATCAATCTAAACTATGACTACTGGACCGCTACTTGGATTCGACGAGGGAAGTTTGCTACAGGTTTAGTTCGCTCCCCGGATTTGGATTCATATATGGTAAGGTAGTTATTAACCGTGGGTGGTTGTGATTTTTCCTGTATCTCCTTCTTAATGCCCTGTATGTAAATATTGTTTACATCTAATAGCAAAACGGATGCATTTTATTTCAAAAAATTGAAAATAAAGAAGAAACGGTCATACAGATTCACACCTTGCGACTTTGAATGCCGGGTGAAAACCCGAGATGCTGCTGATCGAGCGGGCAATGCAGCTGGTGACTTATCTGAACCTTCAGAGGATAGTCTTTGCTCGAGAGCCTTAACGCGACTCATTTTCGTCTCTGATATGCTATCATCCCCACACTCTGTTTTCGACGCCATCACTCACTCCTTTATAAACCCTAAACCCTCAGCTGTATGGATTGTTTCAGGAAACATGTACCCTCAATTATTATGCCAAAGGCATGTTTAAGGGAAAAGTTCTGCTGAGAACTTGGTCGTTCAAAACCGCTAGTTATAATTTACCACTATCCGCTAGCTGTCTTAGAGAGGTAACTTGAAATCCGATATCTTACAGTAGAATCTGTCGATGGACACCGAAAAAACTCTTGATTTCAAGTGAATTGAACGCAGAATTTCTGAGGTTTAGGTTCGCACCGAGATCGATCTAATTCAGCGTTCCTTTCATGCAAAGATTCATTCAATTACAAACAATCGAAGCTCAAATAAACATTCAGGGCTCCTTCGTTGCTAGATACAAGTAGTGAACTGTGTTAAACATCGTGCACGTTCCCTCCGACTGCCCTGTCCGAGAATGGAAAGAGCTAACCCGCCATCTCCAGGGTATTTAATGTCCAGAGATATACACGTCGGTTAACGCGATAAGACGGTTTCGGCATTAACTAATATTTTGACTTTCGAGCTAACCGGCGTGTATATCCCAGGCATTAAATACCCTAGAGATGGCTGGTTAGCTCTTTCCGTCTCAGAATAAGGTCAGGACTTCCGACTCGAGGATGGTGAGGCCTCCCAGACATCTTTTTAATTCACGTGAACATGACAACATTCTAGTTTTGTTAGTCTTAATTGACGTGAATATATGTTCGTGCTTCAGTTAGCATGGGTTAGGAATGCTAGATATTTTACATTTGGAAAGTGTTTGATAATTTAATTTATATGAGGTTGCGTAGAATTTAAAATATATACATATTATAGTGAAATGGTAATTTGTTGGAGTAAATGAAGTGAGGTTTAAAATCAAGTTAGTGGTTGTCACTATAATGTCATGAGTATATCTCAAAAATGTATGACTTATGACTTATTAGAGTATACATCATTGGATAAAGTGTCGAAACACTGGAGGTTATCGCAGGTCTTTCACCGTATCTACACCTATCTGCAAATCTTAAAAATTGTAAGCTTTGTCCATGTAAAAAGAAACGCTGACATGTTCGCTGATTGTTTGGCGAATGAAGAAGTGACTAATAAGGAAAGGGAAGCTCGGCAAGTTTGGGAGTTGTTACCCCCAGGTAAATTGTTAGAGCACTGTCTCTGTCAGGCTGCCAAAGATACGGAGCAATGGATTGACAGGATGGATCGAAGAGGATCAGGAGACAGGCGGCAGGATAGAGAAACCTAAATTGTTTGCCTGTTGTTTGGCAGAAGTCCGAAGATTGTGTTGGCATTAGTATTCCATTGGATTTGAGTGGAAGGTTGGGATTAGCGGAGGATGACCAAGGATGCAGTGGCGTAAGGACCGATTCTGAAAGTGCTGCAGTTTTAATCGACCATCGATCAATGTATGGATCGATGGCGACTCATTGATTAACAAAATATTGTTATCTATGAGTGTCTGTGTGTTAAATGGAGTATGGCAAAGAAACTAGGGTTTAAGCGCAAATCCAACGATCAGCAGAAGATCAACGGCGCAGGGAGGAAGGAACGAGAACCATCCGATGGGATAGATCGACGGTCTTCACTTGGCGGAAGAGCACGCAAATTAATTCGCGCGGAAATGGTTTCTTGAACCACAAGTGGTATTTCGGGTGGGGTCTAAGTGGTAACCGGTTTTTCGAGAATGGCCTCTGATTCCACTCTTCAAGCGACACGTAGCAGCGAGGAGGAGAGAGGAAACCACTTTTCGGGCGGTTAATCCTCGTGCTACTTGTCCACTCGAAATCAACGTGGACCGTTGGATCCACGAAGGGTAGATCAACAGTGGAGGTTCGGTCGTGCAAGTGGTTGTTCGGCGATCGGAGGAAGGAGGTGGAGTTGGAATTGCGATTCGCCGATATGCGATTTAGCGGTTCGACTTTAGCCGTTAGATCATTGAATGAGTTGGACGGCAATTTTTTATGGTCGTGGATGTATTATTTTTGAAGTCAAACATTCTGGGTTGTGGGTCGGGTTTTGTGTATTTCCTATGTAATGCTTATTTTTCGATAGAGTGAATGGTTCCGAGTTTTAGAGGTTTAAAGCCAATAACGCTTCTGATAGGTTATGTGGACCATTTTTTGGTAAACGAAAGGCCTTTGGTTTACCCTGTAACATATGTAATGTACTTGTTCGGTTAATAGAAAGCTTCATTCTTACTTGACCCCAAAAAAAAAAAAAAAAAGTGGAGACTCTACTAGAGTAGAGGAGCTTTCTCCTTGAGCCTTATCACAATGGGCTTTTGAAACTTAAGTGAAGGGGATAGCGTCCCATTGTGCCAACCACATCCCACGATAAGATAGGTCATGTTAGTTATTTATAATTATATACTATATTTGATTTATTAATTTATTATTAATTAATAGTAAATAATAATAATTTGTCCCATTTTCCTATCTAGTAAAAAATAGCCATTTTTTAGCCCTTTTCCCTATAGTATAGTCGTTGGAAGGTCCTGACTCCCTATTTAACTTGCTGCTATGATCTGCTTTTTCATCTTGTCGTGATAATGAACCACACTAGTTGGTTCGAAACGGCCTAAATCTACCAAAGTGATTTCTTCCGAAAATGTTTTCAAATAATTAATTTTAATATTTTTAAAATCTTGTTAATATTTTAATATAATGAAAATACTAACTACCAATACGTCTGGAAAACCAACCACATCATCATAAATTAGATTATTAATATATTAATTTATTAATATGAAATATTTTTAATATTAAACCATATTTTTAATATTAATTTTAATATTTTTTAAATCTTATTATATTTTAATATAATGAAAACACTAACTACCAATGCGGCTGGAAAACCAACAGCATTATAAATTACATTATTAATATATTAATTTATAAATATGTTCGGATCTAAGACTTTTGTGATCCATAATGAAAATAAATGTTTTTCGAATTAATTACATTTTAGGATTTTTCTATTCATCTTCAAAACAATATAATTTATAAATATATTATATTACTTAGTATTTTATTTAATATTATTAATTTCTGAAATGCATTGAATGATTTATTTACTCACTAAATTTTCATTTTATCCATTAAATAAATATCACATGAGCAAACCAACTTACTGTATAATGTTTAATATTTACCTTTTAAATATCTAATTGACATACACACAAGCCCGACAATATAATATTTAATATTTACCTTTCTAAATATCTAATTGACAACAAGCCCGACAGGCATACTAAATTTTCATTTTATCCATTGAATATCACATTATTTTAACTTAATAAATAAATTTAAAAAAAAAAAAGCAAAAGCAAACCAACTTTCTATATAATATTTCATATTTACCTTTCTAAATATCCAATTGACAATCGAAGCTACACACAAGCCCGACAGGCATGCATATGCAAGAATAAAACCAATGCCTTACATAAAGACACTGTCTGATTCTGAAATTTCACAATGTATTTCAACGAACTTTTTTAACTTAAAAATAAAATATAAATATAAATATAAATAATTATGAAAATCTATATTTACAAAATTAAAAAATTATAATAAAATTTTATTTTAACATATTAATTTATTTAATTTAATAGTTAAAATTATATATTATATTTATGATATTTTTATTATAAAAATAAATAAAATTTAAATAACGATATAAATTTTTAGTCTTAAAATAAAACATTCCTAACAAAATTTTAGTTAAAAGTATTAATATATTAATTTATTGATTTTGAGATATATTTTTTTTGGTAAAAATCACATTGCAGAAATTTTGTTGATGCATTTTGAATGGTTCATCGTCACAACAAGATGAAGAATTAGATCTAAGTACCAGATTAAATAGAGAAAATGTATTTAGCTTTATTATTTATAATAAAATTATAATAAATATTGATGATGACAATGGTTAACGTCCACTCAGACCAAACTTTGGTCTATCCGACCTAAAGAAACAAATTATCTAGTTTGATTTAAGCTTTTATTCCTATGCTCAAAAAGCTTGGAGAAGCCTCCCAAGCTCACTGTAATTTTGACAACGTAAAAGGCTAGGAAGGTCAGTATTGCAACAAAGATTTTGAAACTAAGATCTAATGTGGTTATACGCGGGGCACTCTAAGAGGAAGTGATTTTCATCCTCGATGTTCGTATTCTCACAGAGATGGCAGAACCTTTCCATCCATGGTGTTTTAGGAACTACCCAATGACCCCTTTCACTATGGAGCTCATGAGAGTTCGTTATAATCTTGGCTATATTAATTTTCTTCTTTGAGCTAGTTAAAACAGAGAGATGCTTTTGATCTGCTAGGGTGGGGTTGATGACCTCCTTATAATATCTTAATTTTCTTTTAGCTGCTAAATCTTTCTCACGCCACATTTTTTCTTTGAACTTAGAAGTAACTAGCATTTGCACCACATGTTGCAAAGGAAACACCATAAGGCAATGACATAAGAAACAATAGCATAGAAGAAAGAAGTCAAAATTTTATGCAGTTTTGTTTCTTTATTGGTGTTTCTTTTTTATCATATGTTATGTTTCAGGGAGATTCCAACCGAGATATCTTCAAAGTGAAGGATTTATGAAAATTCCCTTCATTAAGATTCTGGAACCTTTATAAGTAAATGATTTAAATTAAACATTTCATAAAAAAGTAATCTCATATCATCTTAATTCACAATGCAATGGATAATAGTTTTTGTTCATTAGAAATTGGTCTAATTTTACAAGGAAAACTTAGTAGAAAGACTTTAGTAGTAAGGGGAACATTAAAAGACTCCCTCATCATCGGTTATATGATGTTGAGTTAGATTTTGGTATCTGGATCATTCTCCCTTTTTCCAGTAAGTCCCTTTTTCCAGTGAGTTGTTGGGCCTTGTGAGATTTTTGGGTGATGCAATATCTTTGACCAAACAAAGATCAAATTCAATTAAAAAATTTGAAGGAAATAAGTTTTATGATTATGCAAATTCTGTTTTGGTGTCAAACGATAAATTCTGACTGCTTTTCAATTTATTTCCATTCTATTTAAAAATATATATATGTTTTTTCAATTTTTTCTAATACATTAGGCCATTTTCACTAAGAACAATCCGAATTCCCCGCAAAAACTAAAACAATAAACTCGGATTTTTATGTTTCAAAACAATAACATAACAAATTTAACCAAAAATGTTATTCAATAATTTATAAAGAAATAAGGTTATGCGTTTGCAATGGATTGTGTTGACCAACATGACTCCTGCCACATACTGTTTGCAATGGACACCTTCATACTTGCATATGTTACAACTTTGAGGTACATAACCTTCAGAAAGATAAGGTGAAGAGGATTTACTCCAGGTTAGTGTGTCAAAATAAAAAGCCACATTTGAAAATTTAAGATTTCTATTTAATAGAACTAGTCGTTCCCTACTAAGAGGAACCTCAATCCACTTTGATAAAATGTAGTTGGACGAAAGTTGTGTTGATTACATTCTGTTGTAATTCACACATTCTATAGAAGAGTTTCAACTTGAAGAATTGTTGAGTGCCAAGAAGCCTAAAGGATTTGAATCTGCTTGCACTTGGGCGTATATCTCACGTGGTCGGGACGGACGGCTTTCCGCCTCCCCACCCTTGTTTGAACCCTCGTTGCATCATTGTGTTGCCCAGCAGCTATTGTGAACATTGCACTTCTATACATATATATATAACTATTGTGAAAAATTGTGAAAATTGGGCTAATATATAGCTTCTAATTGAGGGATTCGCCCCCCTCTTTTTTTTAAAGGATTTGAATCTGCGGAAGTGCCAGAAATTGAAATGTTTGAATCAATTGCCCAAATTGACAACAGGTAAATTTATTTTTTTTGTAGTACACATCTAAGCTCGAATAAAAAATGTGAATGCCCGTTCTTCTAGGAAGTGTAGTACAAGATTTAAACCTTAATGTTCAGGGCTAATAAATATTTGTTTGTTTGCAGTAATTTCCTTTGCCCAGTCAATGACAATGTTCAGTGGACAACTCATCTTTAATGTGCAATATAAATTACTGCAAACAATGTGCAATATAAATGAATTGCATTTTACCCATTAGTTTAATTTTCTAACCCCAACATCCTGCGTCGGACGCTCTGGTTCTAACTTTAATTGGAGATATTAACTAAAGTAATTCTTGAGTCTTCATTGCAGGTATTGAAGAAAGTAATTTTTGTTTTCTCATTACAGCTTGTTACAGTTCTTTACAGGATTTAAACCTTAATGTTCAGCACTGATAAATATTTGTTTGTTTGTAGTAATTTCATCTGCCAAGTTATAATTGGCTTCTCAAACGTAAATCCCCATTTCGAATAATCTCCACTCTGAGTTCCTGCATAACATCATCATCATGTTTATAGTCTTTTCTGATTTTAACCAACCCATCCATCAATCCAATCTTATATCAAAGTATTCAGTTCAGATATAACAAAAATTTAAGAAATTAGCTTTCCTGTGATAAATCAACCAAAAATAGGCAAATGCCCTATAAATTATATAGAAATATTAAACATCTTACTCACCTGCGAAATTCCCATTCACAAACACATGAAGTGTATGTCCTCGTCTATCCACATGCAAGATTGGTTGGCTTCCACTCTTCAAAAAGGGTTCATCTTCAGGGATATTGACACTAGATTGATAAAATATGGAATCAAAATCCTAACAAATTTGAGAATTAGTAGTCCTATAGTCTCAATTACAGATTATCACAAGTTCTCAATACCTGATTGTGTACCATAGATAATCACTTTTATCTAAAATTGTGCTTAGTTGTTCTAACAAGCCCCGGGTAGAGAATTTATCTTGTCCCCATATTCCAACATCTTCTTTGTGCCATGACCAGTATACAAATACTTTTCCTGTATCTCCACTTGATGTTGCAACAGGATGAAGGGACTCCATGCTGACCTGCTCCATTCCCATTAGGGAAGTCTGTATATTAACCTGTAAATTATATACACATCTGATTAGAGCTTCTCCTATATAACCCTACAACTTTTATCATCACCTTAGCTATTCTGATGACAATCAATATAAAATATCACTAAACTTCACAGCATTATAGATCACATTTTTGCAGTCCGGCAAGACACTGACAGAGCAAGCAGGTAGATTATAAGATTCTCCATTGAATTGCACAGTCGCATCCTGCTTCCTATGGACATTGCTGAGAAAGGCAACACATACACTAGAATGCTTTGTAGAATATAGTGTTTTGATTGAAAATTTTAAAGTTGCTGAAATAGAAATGGATTATGATTCTACAGGTTATTAGAACATTTAATATAATCTTTCTATTTACCTGTTTGAATACCACGTTTACTAGTGAACAGTTTCAGATTCTACCAGTACCTTAACATGGACTTTGCCTCCAAGAGCATAAAAAAGGTTGCATCGTAATTGAACCTTGCTAATCCTGAAAACGTCTCCAAGAACAGGAAAAATATTGTACCGGAATTGAGCCCTGCTCATCCTGAAAAACCTCGAGGGAATTGAACCTTGCAAACTTCGAAAAACTCAGGTCAAGATGAAAATTCACAAACACTATTATTTTCCAAAAATTATTATGGCATCCGTGAGTCTGATTGTTGTTCTCTTTAATGATTTATCTCATGGTAGTTGTTGAGCCTTCACGACACGTGGGAAGTATACCGAGGCGAGAGAACCAGGCCATAAAATCTGATTTTCAGTGCACGAAGGTCCACACTGTTTCAGTTGAGGCCTTCTCTGAAGGTATATTTGGGCAATAATGCTCACGTTGATTTTAAGGTCAAGGGAAGCTTCTTTGAACGGTCTTGTACAATTTATCAAGGTACCACCGTCATTGCCGAGGTATAATACCCTGTTTTGTCTGGTTCACATATATATGAAAACACAGACATAAAACATAATTCTCATGAATAACTTGTGTGCAGATGAGGCGTGAATACACATACACTAGAATTCTTTGTAGAATATATTGTTGCCTGGATATTCAACATAAGTTTGATGCCTACCGTATGACTGATTAGTTTCCATCTCAACAGCTTTTAAAATGACACTCCCTTGCAAGAAATTAAGGTTTATTTGCAATGTAATAATGTATTAATGAAAATTCACAAACACTGTTATTTTCCAAAAATTATTATGGCATCTGTGAGTCTGATTGTTGTTTTCTCTTTAATGATTTATCTCATGGCAGTTGTTGAGCCTTCACGACATGTGGGAAGCATACCGAGGCGAGGGAACCAGGCCATAAAGTATGATCTTCATTGCACGGAGGTCCACACTATTTTAGTTGAGGCCTTCTCTGAAGGTATATTTGGGCAATAATGCTCACGTTGATTTTAAGGTCAAGGGAAGCTTCTTTGAACGGTCTTGTATAATTTATCAAGGAACAACCGTCATTGCCGAGGTATAATAAATATTTAGGTTTCAGTCACTTTCTTGAATATAATTGATTGGCAGCACTCCTCCTGCTCCTTAACTTCAATCCAACTGCATGTGGGTTCCTTCTCCAACTGCATGTGGGTTCCTTCTTCAGGGACGTGTTTTTCATTGTTCTCCTTATTTTTGCTGCATCATTCCATTTTCCAGCCACAGCATAGGCATTTTAAAGCAGAAAATATGTTGGTCCATCATGTGGCACCAAAGCAAGAATGATTTTTTTTATATGCTTTCCATGTTTTACATCACCTTGGACTCTACAAGTAGGAAGCAGGATTCATCCCCAAATCACAATATTGAAATGATATTTTATTGATAAGATCCATTGCCTCTTCCAACTATCTAGCATGACCAAGAATATTCACCATACAAACATAGTGGTGTGATACTATAATATCTACTTGTAAAATTGAAGTAATGACAACCTTCATCAACTAGCCATACATGAATTTGTTTGCTTAAGCTTGCAATTAGTTGCTTCATAGATTCCAAGTGCAGATTTAAATTCTTCAGCACCCTTCACTATAGGATATGGAACTTCCTTCTATGAAAAAGAATCGTAACCTACCCACAGCTGCATGAGTAGCCAAGCTACTCCTCTACGAGTTAATGGTCTAGTGAACATGTCTATCAAGCATTCACCCTTTACCAATAACATTCTATTGTCATTTTCACTATCAAAAATGTTTTCTTTATCACCAAATTTGGTTTCCCCTTTCTTCTTTCCAATGGCCATGGCTATGAAAAAGGATGAGAAATAGCAAAGAAAAAGAGTGAATCGAGGGAAAAAGAAAAAAACAAAGGGGTCCATCTCAACAACTTTTAAAATGACACTCCCTTGCAAGAAATAAATTCTTATTTGCAATGTCATAATGTATTAATCTTGTTACAGAAAAAATATTCAATTGAATGACCAACCTCAAGGCCTTGGCCCAGTGAAATGGTATTCACATCTCCATAGAGTAGAGCAGCTTCACATAGTTTTATCTCTTTGTGCAACTCTTTCAGATGCCCCCACTTTGGTTGCCTTATATTGCTTGTAAGGATTACAGAGTACCACGATTATACAAAGGTATATATTTTATTTGTTTTTAGTTTGGAGAATGATTTTTATAGATTATTTTTAGCTAAGATGCAAGGCTGTGAGGGGCACATCTACAGTAAAAGTCACTCAGAATTTACACTCAGCATCGTCTAACTGAATAGAAGACCAATCACTTTACTACTTGGGCTAGCCCACAATCCGGTAGGCACAAAGTACAAAAAATTAAGCAAATATGGAACAGAGTACCAAAATTTCCAAATATTGACTCACAATGGTTCCTAGCTTTTCTCATTGTGAAAGGATAATTGAACCAGACTAATTTTTCAGTGCTATACGATCATGGTGCATATAATCCCCCTCCTTCCCCCCCGCCCCAAAAAAAACAACACCCACACAATTTCAGTGCAGACATCCAAGCCTTTTTAAGTGAAAGCTTATGCAAGAATCTCTCATCAAATTTACAATACTTTGGATGACTATTTGAATTTGAAATCTGCTATACTTCAGATTGTAGCAGAGGCTTCTCATAGCAAACTATATCGTCCATGCCCAATTGGATGCATCAACGAAAACCACATTCATAGATAAAATCACACATTCCTGTGGACGTTGCTGAGAAAGGAAACACATACATCAGAATTCTTTGTAGAATATATTGTTGCCTGCATATTCAACATAAGTTTGATGCCTACCAGTCAGTGATTAGTTTCCATCTCAACAACTTTTAAAATGACACTCCCTTGCAAGAAATAAACATTTATTTGCAATGTAATAATATAATAAATATTTAGATTTCAGTCACTTTCCTGAATATAATTGATTGGCAACACTCCTCCTGATCCTTAACTTCGATCCAACTACATGTGGGTTCCTGCTTCAGCGACGTGCTTTTCGTTGTTCTCCTTATTTTTGCTGCATCATTCCATTTTCCAGCCACAACATATGCATTTTAAAGCAAAAAATATGTTGGTCCATCATGTGGCACCAAAGTAAGAATGCTTTTTTTTTATGCTTTCCATGTTTTACATAACCTTGGACTCTACAAGTAGGAAGCAGGATTCATCCCCAAAGCACAATTTTATGTAATCTTGAGAAGCGTTACGAAATTACCTTACTCTATTTGACGTGAAATTTTCTTGAGAGTTGGATTGTGGTATCTAGATAATTCTCCCTTTTTCTAGTAAGTCGTTGATCCACATCATCCTTGAACAGGCCCAAGAGGGATTGAACCCTAGTGAGAGGGAAATTATGTCGAAGGTGTTCAGGCAGGTCGGCGTTCCGGCAGGTCGGCTTGGGGGAGGGGAAGGTCGAGCCAACATCTTCGAGCTGTCTGACATCGACATCGTTGTCAGCCTACGGGCACTTGAAGCCCCAGCGGAACCAAGAAACCTCCATGACCTGCGGAACGATGATCCTCATCAGAGGGTTAGGGTCTAGCAGCCGGACAACCAGACGCCAGACTTTAGAGGTAAACCAGAGGAAAACCAGGGCGGGCATTTGAAATCCCCTTTCGATCTTCTTATACATCACTATCAGATTCGCATCGTGGAAAGGCAAGTAGCCCGCCAGGAGCATGAAAAATATGACTCCGCAGGACCAGATGTCGGCCTTGGCTCCGTCGTATCCCTTCTTGGTAACCACCTCTGGTGAAACGTATGCTTCCTTTAGTTTCCCATTTTCGACAACTGCATTGAAGAGCTACCTACAATGAATTCATAACTATTTTTTGTGATCGAACGGTTCAGCTTTTCTCAATCGTCTGACATATAATCTGACGGTGCATAAGAATGACAGAGGGGCAAGAAGGGGAGTTGATTTCAAAGGGAACACCTTACGGCATAAAAATATTTTTAATGTCATTAATGTTTTGCAATGCAGCATTCTCATCGATCTCCCAATGGTTTAACCAGGCCTGGTGTCTTTATACCAACCTCGTTTGAGCCTTAGGTGGTTTTGGCTGGAATTTAAAGCTAGCTTAGGAAGTCTATGGTCTCCTATGTTATTGAGTTTGTGTTTGTACAACAAAAGCCTGGTCATAGCTAGGCTCTCGATAGGGCAAAGACTCACTTCTATAAGGAGAATGGGATAGGGTGTGTTGCTTTTAATTTTGAGGTTATATGTTATAAAATGCTTATGGATTTGCTCAATCTTTCTCCAAGATTCTCTAGAGATGCTACAACCCCAAACCTCACATCCATATAAGATAATCTGCGTGACTAAAGTTTCAAAGAGGAACTTCTTTCTATCCCACATTACGAGGTTTGTCGTTTTACAATTATTTTCAAGACCAAAATAAGCTTTCCATCCCCCATTAATCATTTTCTCAATGCTATAGTTCTAGTTGAGCTTGTGATGAATATCAATTCCTAGGTACTTGTAGGAAGACACTTCCTCCAAGTTACTATTGTCATACATAAAATTAGCGTAAGTGTCCTTGGATTTGATAATCATAACTTTTGTTTTGTCAATGTTAACAATCATACCCATGGTAGAGCAGGAATCCCTAAGAAGTATAAGTTGCTTATCAAGATCAGATGGGCACCTTGCGAGAAGAACAATATCATCAGCGTAGAGAAGAAGGATGATGACTATCCCAGCTAAGATCGTGTCAGCACATCCTGCTTCCTCTAAACAACCTTCTAGCTTGTCGATGTAAATGCCAAATAGGGTAGGGGAGAGGGGGCAACCTTGTTTAACTCCGATATTACACTCAATATCTTTTGACCACCCCTCCTTGCTCTTTAAATTGGCAATTACATTCTCGTATAACCTTATGGCGACAACTCTCAACTCAAAAGGAACCTTTAGCTCTTCTAATCTGTTCCAAAGGTTGTTTCTAGGAACCGTATCGAAAGCCTTTCTAAAGTCCACAAAGCAACAAAAGAGATTGGATTTATCATTGCGACATTCCTCCACAATGATCCTAAGCGTAACGAGGTGGTCTGTTGTTGAGTGCTACTTTCTAAAACACGCTTGGCCTTAGCCTGCTTACCTTCACTTTCAAGGCATATGCTCAACTTCCTTTCCAAAATAATACCATATAACTTGTGTTGGGTCCCTATAATACTAGTGATTACCCCATTACTATTGTAGTTATACCCCTTATTTATATTGTTGTGCCCCTATTACCCCCATATTGTTATTTCTGTGCCCCATAGAATCCCTCTATTGTTATTTTTGTGGCTTTATATTATTATTGTTAGGTCGGCTGGATTATATTGTGACTCCTTAGACTCCTATATATAGGAGGTTTTGTCATTTGAATCATCCAAGAATTGTTCATTTATGTAATGTAAAGGAGGTTGCCCCCTAGAAGAGGCTGAATTCTAAGGCGTTGATCTATCTTTTCTTGAGCTGGTTTCATAACATTTGGTATCAGAGCTTTGGATTATAGGGTTTCGCTGCTCCAAACAGGTCATCGTGACTTTTTTTTTTTTTTTTGACGTTTCAGAAGTCGCAAAAAAAACCCATTTGAGAAGAAATCGCGCAGGACCTTGGGTCCGAATTTCAGAGCTTTTCGCGCGATATTTGCGGAGATATGATCTCAGGAATTTGGTCTTTTTGCAGACTCCTGAATTACATTCAAAACAGGTGACCCGGGGAAAATCGTCATAACTTTCTCTCTGGGAATTAGATTGAAATTTCGTAAGAAGGTACAAAAAGAGAACGGACTGTAGTTTCTTGTATATCTTTTTCAGAACCAAAGATCGAAAATTGTACACGTGGCACTTCATACAAGTTCGCTCTTCTGGAAAGGTCTATAATCAGGTCATCTTGGGAGATTGTGCATAACTCTTTCTTGGAGAATCCAATTTGGATCAGACTGGTGGCATTGGAAAGAGGACATAGAGAGCTACTACAGGTCACAAATTCAGAACTAGATGATTGGAAAGTACAGAGATACATCAGAGGCAATATCGAGCTCCTACAAAGTGAAAAAATGTGTGTAGATTTTTTAAATTTTTGCTTAAGCTTGGTTTCAAAAATTATTTTGAAGGAATTCAAAGGGCATAGTAGAGCATTATTATCGGTAACTGATGCCCCGAGGAAAGAAAATGCAAACACCTAGTAAGGAACCTGAAAGCTCTAGCATGACTCATGAAGAAGAGGAAGAAATGCTACATGATATATCAAAATTACAAGAACAAGTGCAACAAATGTCACGCTCACAAAAGTTAACAGAAGCTAAGATAAATGGCGTGGAAGCTAAGATGAATGGCATGGAAGCTAAGATGGACAATTTGAAGATAGATTTGAACACAAATTTGAAGACAGGCATGGCAGATTTGAAGACAGATTTGACAAATTTTCTATAAGAAATACTTACTAATGGTGAAAAGGTAGTAAAGGAAACTCATGATGAGAACAAAAGAAATGTTAATCATGATTCCATAGACGCTAATGTTGGATCGAAGAATCACCATATTCCAAAAATCGATATGAGGAAGTTTGATGGCAAGGATCCCGCCACATGGATATTACAGATGGAGCAATTCTTCGATCTCAATAATGTGCAAAACGCACAAAAGGTACGTATGGCAACTGTATATTTGGAACCAAATCAGTTTGTATGGTATCAATGGCTTTGTTCTCGTAAACAATTTATCACTTGGGCAATTTTTACGGAAGAATTGATAGCACATTATGAGGATACAAAAAGCAACACTTTTTTTAGCCAATTGATAAGTCTCAAACAAAAGGGTTCAATAATGGAGCACATTGAGGAGTTCCAAAAATTGAACATAAGGGTAAAAGATATTCCAGAGGAGCATAGGATTGATGTGTTCATAGGGTCTTTAAAGGATAATATCCAACATGATGTTCGCCTTTGGGAACCTAATTCATTAGAGAAGGCATTCAGGTTAGCAAGAAAAATGGAAAGCAAAATTATGGCAACAAGGAAGCATACCACTCACAACTATAAAGACGGAAGTGTTGTTGCCCCTAGTCTTCCACAACCTACAAGGTTGACACCAAAACAATTGGAAGAAAAAAGAGCAAAAGGGCTTTGTTACAATTGTGATAGCAAATACACAAAAGGTCATAAGTGTGCTGAGAAGAAATTATTCTACATAGATTGTGAAGAGGAAGAAGAAAAGGAGCAAGAAAGGTCAAAAGAAGAGGATATACTCCAGGAACAAAGCCTAGATGAAGAACAAATAAATCCGACCATATCTTGTAATGCATTGGCGGGAATTACCACTCCTCAAACCATCAAGATAGAAGGACAAATCAAGAAGAAAAAGGTAATAGTGTTGATTGATTCAGGAAGCACCCACAATTTTATTCATTGTAGGGTAGCAAAAGAATTGAATTGCTTCCTATATCCAGCACCAGAGTGTCAAGTGATGATTGCAAATGGAGGAACAATAAATTGCTCTGGAAAGTGCCATAATATCAAGCTATCCATGGGAGAATATGTATTGACTAGCCCAATGCTTTCCATTCCAATGGGAGGTGCTGATGTTGTACTAGGAGTTCAATGGCTACAATCCTTGGGTACAATAGCTTTTAATTTTCAAGAACTTTTCATCAAATTTTCTACGGAAGGAAAGGAAGTTGAATTAAGGGGTATTGCAGGGAAACCAGGAAAGATAATCAGCTCTAATGGCATGACAAAGCTTCTAAAAAAGGAGCAAAGAGGTGTAATTGCACAATTATATTCGCTAGATGTTTCCACATTGGAATCATCTATTTCTCCAGATCTCCAAAAAGTCCTGGACAATCATTCCAAGGTATTTGAGACTCCCAAAGGTCTCCCACCTATGCGTGATCATGATCATGCTATTCATCTGATTCCAGGAAGTGTTCCTCCAAACATCAGGCCGTACAGATATCCCTATGTCCAAAAAAGTGAAATTGAACGTATGGTTGCAGAAATGCTAGAGGCTGGTATAATTCAACCGAGTCAAAGTTCTTTCTCAGCTCCAGTAGTATTGGTGCACAAGAAGGATGGATCATGGCGCATGTGTCCGGATTATAGGGAGCTCAACAAGCTCACTATTAAAGATAAGTTCCCCATTCCTGTCATTGATGAATTACTGGATGAATTGCATGGATCAATTTACTTCACCAAGTTGGATCTTCGTTCGGGATATCATCAAATCAGAATGAAGATTGAAGACATTCCGAAAATGGCATTTAGAACTCATGAGGGTCATTATGAATTTTTGGTCATGCCTTTTGGCCTTACCAATGCACCTTCAACATTTCAAGGTTTGATGAATTCAATTTTCAAACCATTCCTTAGAAAATTTGTGTTAGTATTTTTTGATGATATACTAATCTACAGCAAGTCTTGGAAGGATCATGTTGAACATGTTGACAGGGTGCTACAACTATTGGAGGAGAAACAATTATATGCAAAAAGATCCAAATGTTTCTTTGGAGTCCAGGAGGTGGAATATTTGGGTCATATTGTATCTCATGAAGGAGTTAAGGTAGACCCTAGCAAAATTAAAGCCATTAAGGAATGGAAAATCCCCACATCCATAAAGCATCTGCGAGGATTTCTTGGGTTGACAGGGTATTATCGCAAGTTTGTTAAGAATTATGGGAGAATAGCAGCACCTCTAACAACATTATTGAAGAAAGATTCATTTTCATGGACTCCGGAAGCAACAAAGGCCTTTGAACATCTTAAAGAGGCAATGTGCCAAGCACCGGTCTTAGCTACACCGGACTTCACAAAAACCTTTATTGTGGAATGTGATGCTTCAGGAAATGGAATTGGTGCTGTTCTAATGCAAGATGAAAGACCCATTGCTTTTGAAAGTCGTCCAATCAAGGGAAAGTTTTTAAGCAAAGCTATTTATGAGAAGGAAATGTTGGCAATACTCCATGCACTTAAGAAATGGCGACCCTACCTAATGGGAAGACACTTCAAGGTAAAAACGGATCATGATAGCCTTAAATACTTTTTAGAACAAAGATTATCCTCTGAAGAGCAACAAAAGTGGGTCACAAAGATGTTGGGTTATGACTTTGAAATCATCTACAAAAAAGGGAAGCAAAATGTGGTGGCAGATGCACTCTCAAGAAAGGATGAGGATGTGGAAGCATTGTTGTGTGCCATTTCTATTATCCAACCAGATTAGATAAACGAAGCAAGGGAGGAATGGAAGAATGACGAAGAAGTGTGGGGACTTATTCGAAAGCTACAACAAGATTCCAGTACTTCTGATACATTTAGCTGGAAAAATGATTCGTTATGGTACAAAGATCGCTTATACCTCTGTAAGAATTCCCAGCTAAAACAAAAGATTCTTATGGAATTGCACACTTCTCCCTTAGGAGGGCACTCAGGATTTTTAAAAACTTACCACAGGGTTAAGAAGGAATTTTTTTGGGATGGCCTTAAATCAGATATTCAAAAGTTTGTGGCGGAATGTTTGGTTTGCCAACAAAATAAAGTTGAAACAATTAAGACACCGGGTCTATTACAACCTTTATCCATTCCAAGCCAACGTTGGGAGGAGGTTTCAATGGATTTTATCACAGGTTACCCAAGTCTGAGGGAAAGAGTGTCATCATGGTGGTAGTTGACAGACTTACCAAGTATGCACACTTTTGTGCATTATCACATCCATTTAAAGCCAGTACAGTTTCTACTGCATTTATGGAAACAGTTCAAAAGCTACATGGAAACCCAAAGATTATTGTAAGTGACAGAGATCCCATTTTCACTGGAAATTTTTGGACAGAATTATTTTCTTGTCTTGGTACTCAGTTAGCTCATAGCTCATCTTATCATCCTCAATCTGATGGGCAAACTGAGATAGTAAACAAATGTTTGGAAGGATATCTTCGTTGCTTTGTATCTGATAAACAGACACAATGGGTCAAATGGTTGCCTCTGGCTGAATGGTGGTATAACACTTCCTTCCATACAGCAACAAAAATGACCCCATTTATGGCACTTTATGGGTATCAACCACCATCCATCACATCATATTTAAGAGAAAATTCTAAGGTTCAGGCAGTGGAACATCACATCGAACATCAACAACAAGTCCTCCAACTCTTAAAGGATAACCTCGTGTTGGCACAAAATAGAATGAAACAACAGGCAGATCAACATCGCAGTGAAAGAAGTTTTGATGTAGGTGATTGGGTATTCCTACGGCTACAACCATATAAGCAAATGTCCCTAAAGCAAGCTAAGAAGGATAATAAATTATCACCAAAGTATTATGGTCCATACAAGGTGTTGCAAAATATTGGTACTATGGCATACAAATTGGAGCTTCCTGCAGCTTCTCGATTGCACCCAGTTTTCCATGTTTCATGTTTAAAGAAGGTTATAGACGACAAGCTCCCAATTCAAACAATATTGCCAGAACTTGACGAGGAAGGAAAAATTATATTGGAACCAGAAGCAGTCACAGAAACAAGAACTCGACAGCTACGAAATCGATCAATTTCAGAGTATCTTATCAAGTGGAAGAACTTATCCGCTGAAGATTCCACATGGGAGGATGAGAATTTTATGCAGAAGTATCCAGAACTACTCAAGCGTTGAGGACAACACTTTTTTGAAGGAGAGGGGCATGTTGGGTCCCTATAATACTAGTGATTACCCCATTACTATTGTAGTTATACCCCTTATTTATATTGTTGTGCCCCTATTACCCCCATATTGTTATTTTGTGCCCCATAGAATCCCTCTATTGTTATTTTTGTGGCTTTATATTATTATTGTTAGGTCGGCTGGATTATATTGTGACTCCTTAGACTCCTATATATAGAAAGGAGGTTTTGTCATTTGAATCATCCAAGAATTGTTCATTTATGTAATGTAAAGGAGGTTGCCCCCTCGAAGAGGCTAAATTCTAAGGCGTTGATCTATCTTTTCTATCTTTTCTTGAGTTGGTTTCATAACAACTTGGCTAGGAGAGGGTTGATCATAATTATCCGATAATTAGAGGGGTTATTTGTATCCCCGCTTTTAAAAATAGGGATAATTAGGCTTTGAGTCCATGGTTTAGGGAACCTTTGCTTGACTGCTTGATTGAAAAGCTTGTGAATGTGGGGGATGAGGGTAGGACCTCCAATTTTTAAGATTTCCGCTTGGTAACCTTCAATGTCCTTAGCTTTCCCATTAGCCAAGCGATTAACCCCAAAATCAATGTCTTCTAATGAAAAAACTTCTTTCGTTGTGAGTAGGGTTTCAAAGTTATCCATGACATTTGGAGATTCATAAAGCTTTTTAAGATAGGAATTCGAGTCGTGTAAAGCAATTTTATTATTATCTTTAGTTTTCCTAGTTAGAATCTGCCTCCAGAATTTCTTAGGAGCTACCTTAGAGAGGTGTAAGATATTCTCTTGTCTTTTACGAATATACTCCCTTTTTTCCCTTTTAGTTAGGGCTTTGTATATTTTTATCTCGCCAATTTTAAGAGATTCATCAACAACTTCCTTAATTGCTCTCCTCGCACTTTTACAATCTTTGTCATACCATGGGTTGGTTTTGCTATTTCTTTTATTACTTGAAACTTCAATTGTAATAGCTATTTTAATTTCATGATTATATATAATATTTATTTCATTAAGAGTGTTTCATGAGAGAAAATAAAAGTAAGACATAACATTACAAGATGAAATAAATAAATAGAAGGAGGAAGAGGGAGGGATGGAGCGCGCGTTTAGGAGGCCTATCAGAGTGTTAGGGTAAAACCCTAGTTTTTACTACAACACCGACTGTTTCAACTGCAAGTGCCCGGAGGACCAACTGTTCTGTTTCTTCGCAGCTGTCTCCATTTGTCGGCGGTTACCTGTTTCTAGCATGGGCGATGTCATGGATATTGAGGAGCTTGATTACTCCGAGGACCCATTTCCCGACCAAGTCATTTTTGGTAACCCTAAACCTAATCTTCCGGTTACAGGTTCACCTCATCCCTCTGTTTCAGCTCTGTCATGTACTGCTCCGGTGGTCACTTTCCCTGGGCACAGTGCTTCATCGCTCGTCTTCGGGTCCTTATCAATTGACTCCCTTGCACTTGATTTCCCTCCGTTATCTCTGGGAACCCTACATATCCTCACTGCAATTTCGCCGCCATCACCCACTTTTGAGCCGAACCCTCCGGTTAACCACCTCCGGCCGTCGAGCTTGACATTATTTCCGGCACATCCTGAGGAAACCCCTGCATCTTGCGGCCAAAACCCTCCCATTTTGGCAAATTCTCTGTCAGGATGTTTTGAAACGCCTACGGTAAAGGTCAAATCAGCAGCCCAACTGCTTCAGGAAGGGGCTGTCCCACCAGACCCACTATCGGACCACCCATCAACACCGAGAACCGGGAAGCGGAAAACTAAGTGCGTGAAGGCAACTACAAAGGATATCACCATCCGATTTGGCGAAGGTACTGCTATTGGGGACACTATTTATATGCCAAGTACTGTGCTGGTTGGACATGTCCGAGGCAGGGCATACTCAGCGAACAGATTAACCCTGTGGGTGCGTGAAATCTGAGGGAGCATGCTCAAAGATTTGCTAGAGTTGCAAGTACTACCTAGGGGCTGGTTCACTCTTCATTTTGTAGAAATTTTGAATAATTTAACACATATTCAACAGAGATTATCCTGATCATGTACTATTGCGGAATAACATACACAATACATAAGCTCCTCTACGTTGATCATCAATATAGCAGCATCAATAACAATAAAACATCAAGAGCATTCACACATTAACACAGTATGTATCCCGGGGAAAGCATCTCGCTAAAAACCCCAACTATCTGTATATTATTGATTGAGTCATGTAACATTACACAGCATAATACTTCTCACAAGTATCTCCACCTCTGTTACACACAATACAGCTCAGATCTGATCTCCAAATCTCTTCCACTGCTTGCCTGCCTCCACTGCTCAATACCTGCTCAAGAACTGATGAGAATAGCTTCCCAAACTCGTTTTTCACCTGCAAAATAGTCACTCACCCTTTGTGGACGTGAGCAAAGCTAAAATGTGGGCCAAATACGTGAGCAAACTCATTGGCATGCTCAATCCTTTGATTGTGCAAGATCTGATGCACAACTATAGTCACAACTGATAGCAATCTGATTCTCTACCACCTGTCCCTGTTGAACTGAACATGCACTGACATGCAACTGAGTTAACTGATGTATTCATTAGTTGTATTATGAGTTAATAACTTGTGAATTAATTAATAACTAATCACTCAACTCATCTCTAGTCTATTTGCCAGTTAGACTAAATACAACCAGTTTAACAAAGCTAAACTGAACACAACTCCATCAACTCCACAATCAACTCCACCAAACTCAACTGATTGAGTTCTAACTGAAGTCATGCATGCAACAACTCAACTGACTCATAAGAAAAGCGTATTTCCTTCTGACAGCTGCATGTGCCACTTCTGTAGCTCAAACTGAAGTGCTCCAAGAGAATAAGATTAAGTTTATAGTCCAAATATTATTGTGAGATAATAATATTTGACTTTTCTATTTTTGACAGCCAGTCTAAAAATAGACTTTGATCACTCACACTGTGATAAAAAATAGAAGTCCATCTATTTTTCCCAACTTGATCAATCATCCATAAACATAGACATGATCCATATGTCTAAAAATAGACATAGTCTAAAAATAGACTTGCGCCAAAAATAGCCTGCGGGCCCACTTAGTGAAGGCGACTCTTTTCACTAAGCTCCATCATCTTGTTGCAATCTCAACACTCCCTCTCGACAAGATATGGATTATCAACAATCCCTATCCTGCCTCGGTGGTACTCGAATTTGCTCCTGGTGAGAGCCTTCGTCAGAATATCAGCATCCTGATCCTCCGTTGGAATGTACGAAAGTAACATGATCCTCCGCTGCACACAATCTCTGATATGATGGTACCTGATGTGCTTGGACCCAAAAAACCCGACCAAGATCATCCTCATCCACACAGATCTCTGCTTCCTGCTGTACCATGAAACTACTGTCGATCCGATACTGAAGACCCCTCCTGATGTGCTCTTTCTGTCCGTTGGGCTCCCTACCCACTCTGCATCCTCCTGCCTGTACCAAGATCCATATCCCAATGTGCCTCTCAAGTGGCTCAATACATGCTTGCCCGCCTTCCAGAAGAGCTTGGTAGGCTTAACCATAGCTTGTGAAAGCTGGTTAACTGCATAGCATATATCAGGTCGTGTATTGACCAAATACATCAGCGACCCCACCAACTGTCGATAAACAGTGGCATCCACTTCTTCTCCCGAAGTGGCATCCTCCTTCCTCCAACCTCCAGGAAGAGGAGTATCAACAGGCTTGCAGCCATACATGTTGAACTTATCTAGTATCTCCCGAGCATACTTGCCCTGAGAAACAAACAGTCCACCACTGCGCTGCCATATTTCCAATCCTAGGAAATAGCGAAGGAGGCCCAAATCCTTCATCTCAAACTCTGTAGCAAGATCCTTCTTGCATGAAAGTATCAACAGCTCATCACCCATTAGAATCAAATCATCAACATACAGTACAATGATAAGCAACTTACCCTCCACCACAATCTGGTATAGGTTCGGATCCGCCTTGCTCTTGGAGAATCCAAGTCCTGTGAAATAGCTGTCTATCCGTGTGTACCAAGCACGTGGTGCTTGCTTCAACCCATACAACGCTCTCTTGAGCCTGCACACATGCGACTCGCTGCTGAAGACTTCAAAGCCTTCGGGTTGCTCAATGTACACCTCCTCCTCAATGACTCCGTTGAGGAACGCAGTCTTCACATCCATCTGATGAATGTGCCATCCCATCTGCGCTGAGAGAGCAAGAATCGTCCGTATGGAAGAATACCTTGCGAAAGGTGCAAAGGTCTCCTCATAATCGATCCCCTCAATCTGTGAAAAGCCTCGGGCAACAAATCTTGCCTTGTACTTCTCCACACTCCCGTCAGCTGCCTGCTTAACTTTGTAGATCCATCTCGAACCCACCACTGATTTCCCTTCTGGTCTAGGAACAATCTCCCATGCACTGTTTCTGACAATAGAATCATACTCTTCCACCATGGCGTCTACCCATTGCGGGATCCTCCACAGCTTCCTCGAAAGAGGATGGCTCAGTCACAACACACTTGCTCATAATGCCATGTATCCAGGTAACCGATCAGGTGACTGTCTCTGCCTGCGTTGG